>OY992897.1:79042960-79642960 GCA_963921405.1 Cepaea hortensis
TGTTGACAGCTAAGTCCTGTAAAGGATATGCTAAAAAAAAAAAAAAAAAAAAAAAAAAAAAAAAAAAAAATCTAGCAATAGACACTGCTTGGACAAACGGTCTATTATAAGTGAACTGTGGAAAACTTCCCGAAGATGGCAGCAATTACTACTACTACTACTACTACTACTACTACTACTACTACTACTACAACTACTACTACTACTACTACTACTACTACTACTACTTCTACTACAACTACTACTACTACTACTTCTACTACAACTACTACTACTACTACTACTACTACTACTACTACTACTACTACTACTACTTCTACTACAACTACTACTACTACTACTACTACTACTACTACTACTACTACTACTACTTCTACTACTACTACTACTACTACTACTACTTCTACTACAACTACTACAACTACTACTACTACTACTACTACTACTACTACTACTACTACTACTTCGTTTGTTAGTTGCACATCCTTTACATGGCGTCAAATGTTCAGTTTCTCTTCAATGTTCTCATTTTGTTTCATCTTCTAATTCTTCTCACCCAGTTCTTATGACTTAATGCAGTCACTGGAGGATCTTCTCCGTGACTATATGTTGTGTTTTATGTATATTTTTGTTTGCTGATGAAGGCTAGTCACCGCAACGTCCTGTATTTGTTTTCGTAATACTGTTCTGTAATGCCGGCTCCATGGCGAAGAGGTTAGGGCGCAGTTCGTAATCCTGCATACCCGCGTTCGAAACACAGCTGCATGCAATTTGGTTGCAGACCGCCCTGCGTTTTTTTTCTTATAAAAATGGTATGGGTGCCTGTCGTTCAGAAAGCGATGGCAAACTACTGAACGTAAACTTGCCAAGAAAATCACAAAAGGCCCAATAAAATGATGGGGTTGACTGCGACGTCATGTAAAGGATAAGCAACTAACTTTTAAAGCCGCATTACTTTGTGTTATTTAATATCTTATTCTGAGGAAGTGGTACGTCACATTTGAAGACATATTATCCTTCATTATTATGTTCATATTATATTGCAAATTGTGATGAATGTCCTTTAGGAAACAAACATGTCCTGGCCCAGGACCCGCTATGGGTTTGTGATGTGCTGGGACATCACATATATTAGGACTGCATGCAGGAAGGACTAGGTGGCCACTCTTTGCCTCCCTTAGCGAGCGGGGAGACCAGGAATCGAACACCCTTCTGATGTCACCTGTGCCATTGGCTTCTTCCTAACCGTTACGTCAACACGCCCGCTAAATGTCATTTTCAAGACTTAAAATGTCTTAAAAGTCGATTACATGTGTCGATTTACAGGACGCTGCAAACAACCCCAAATTTATTACCTGTTTGTGATTTGCTAGTCAAGTTTGCGTTCAGTATTTTGCTATTAACAAGAGATGAAATGGTTTGGCCATCTCACAAGAATGCCCTGGTACCATCTGCCACAAAGAGCCAATGTAGCAACACATTGGTGAGGAGGACTGCAAAGATACTACTAGCACACTGATCGTATATTATTACCTATCTATCCCCTTTAGGAAAGTTCTAATTCCCCCATGGGACCTAGACAGATGCCTTCTTATTTTACAGATGAATTATCTCCAGACACTGAAAGATACAATGAAAATACACAAATATAATATTTTATTTGAGGCCCTTGCTCGAACATAACTGAAAAGAACTTACAGAAACAAATACAGCAGGACAATTGGCGACTGTGATAAGGTAGTCCTGGAGGATGATATGGGCTAGCCCAGTGCGTCTTTTCTTCACAGACAACAGAGAAATCAAACTGTCTATACTCCGATATTGTCTGGGGGGGGGGGGGGCCGCCGCACACAGACGCTGGTCACGTGATTTGTTTTTGCTTCCCCCTTGATGACAATGAGAACACTTTGAAACTGCTATCCAGTTCTAAACGATGTTTATAACAGTCTGGAACTCAATTTGACTTCATGTTGGACATTCATTACAATATGGCCATCACTAAGAAGAAAGAAATAGACCTAATATAGGGTGTATTTTTAATGACTGTGCAGTTTTTGAGCATATTGCCGGTCCAAGCGTTGTATTCACCCTCTGTAAAGTTCATGCAACATAATAGGTAAATACAAAACTTGAACCGGCAGTATTTTCAAACATTGCACAGTCATAAAAAATATACTATGTACTACAATAAAATGTGTATACGGGTAAATACTTTTCGATGCCCATGATTGAAATTTAAATAAATATTTGATTGTGAATTAATTGTGTCCATCAGCTGCACAATTAACAATACAATGCTACTGTCGGTTGGTCGACTTTTGGTAAAATAATGTGGAACTCCGTGGATATAGAAATAGATAGGAGAAGCCTGTTGTGGCAGGGCTCAAAGCCTATGGCCGGATTGATATTGTTTACGATATTTAGGAACTTTTGATTATATCACAATCTTCTCTTTCTTACAGTATCTCCACATTGGAGGATGGGCTAGAAAAGATACAATAAAGACCGGCTGCTGTTATAAGTATTGTATTAACTTTAATGCTTGTATGATGTGTGATACAAGTAATACAGATTTTCCACAAAGCTGTCATGTATTGTTATGTTATTTTTGTCATGATAAACCAATATCATTACACTGTGATTGATTGCCACATTCCGATTCTTAAAGGGAACTTGAGGAATAACATATCAGAAATCGCGTCTTGAACTAATCATAACACATCTGGTATCATTAATCATGATTAGATATTATCTAGAGCAGCTAAAATGAAGGATTATCTTCGGGAGACCGGGGTTCGAATCCTCGGTAAGGTATGGAGTTTTTTTCTGTCGGGGGCAAAAAGATAACTCTAACCTGCACAGTTCGCGGCGACTGCACTAGCCAGGTGGCATGAATTCCACAGGCTCAAGACCCCCCTGCCATACACTGCAAGGTACATATAGGCAGTCAATGACAGTGACAGATAGTACCATGAAAAACAAAATATCAAATTCATTTATATAGTTTATTTTTGCGTTTCCAGATTGAAAGATGGGGAGTAAACTACCATCAAATGTCAAGATAGAACAACCACTGAGGTCTATGTAGGTCAAGGTAAGATTAAGTGAAATATAACGTAACAGTTAGTTGAATATCCCTTACAGGATGTTGGAGTCAACCCCAACATTTACTGGCTGTGTTTGATTTACTAGATAATTTTACATTTTGTTGTTTACCTTTGCTTTCTGAATGGCCAAAGCCTTATACCATCGAAATCAACACAATAGCAGAATATAAATCTACTCAGACACTGGGGAAAATAAGGTCATAGGTGTGACTGAGTATCCACCTGGATGAGTGTACAACTCTGCAGCTGAGCCAAGCAGGGATCTCTCTTGTCCTGACAGTTGAACATTGATGTCAAAGGCAGAGGTAAAAGACCCTTGTGTGAATATGGAAGGCAAAGGAAAACCACCACATTATCTTCCCAAGACTATGAATTTAGAGAGATGAGTCTGGGATCAACGTTAATGGCTATCATAGGACATCTTCATCTCATATAGATGTCATGAGCCACAAGTGACACCATACCCTCGTCAAGCTACTGATGGCAGTACCAACATGAACAAGTTTGAAATAGGGACATGGAATATTACGAATAGTTGAAATTTAGAAAACGTAATAACAGAAATGAAAAATATGAAGATTAATATCCTTGGCATGAGTGAGATGAGATGGGGTAAACCTGGTAAAGTAATAACAAACACACAATAATTTGTTCGGGAGCTAATACATACGGAAAAGGAGTAGGACTACTGTTTGATGAGGAAATGGCTAAAGCAATTAATTGTTATTAGATTAAATCAGATAGTTTTTATTGTCAAATTCAAAAGCAAACCAAGAGACATACATATTATACAAGTGTAGGCATCAATAACAAGCAGTGGTGAAGTAATAATACAAACATTTTATGACCAAATAGAAATTGCAATCATCATTCACCTGTTCGTCTTAACAGACCATAATTTGTTACATTGTGCTTCAAAAAGGCATAACAGCTCCAACACATGGCGGTAAAGACCAGGGATGGAGTTATACTTCTCCAAAGCACAAAGCCTGGACTGAAATATAGAGACCATGTGTTGCCCATGCAGCATGATCCCTTTCTCGGCCTGCCTAGTTCACTCCAGAGGAAAGGTAACACCTCTACATCTGGAACAGACAAGCTACAGAAGTTGCCGGATCAGCAAAGCAATTCTCTGTCAGCCTGTCGAAGCTTCGATCCTAGACCAGCTGCCAACAAAGGCTTAGGGCCTGGTCTGCCCTGCCATGACATCTTTTCTTTAATTTCCATTTCCTCTCACCCGGATAAGGTTTGTATCCTCCCAATTGCGGACCCTCCACCGGAAGCCGTTGACACAATGTGGGGTGTCGGGTTTGGTAAGCGCCGCCCAACATTCGGCGCTAACAGAAAGCAGGTAGTACTGTCTACTGTCATACGGTAGCTCAGTCATATTTGATTGAGACCTGACAACAGTGAAGATACACTGGAAGTATAAATACAGGACGTATTGATTGTAGACAGTCAAATTTTTTTGGACATGTAATGAGAAGAAATGGACTGGAGAACTTAGTGACAACTGGCAAGATCGAAGGGAACAGACCAAGAGGAAGACCGAGAGGAAAATATCTGGATGGCTTGGCCACATGGCATGGACGAGACAGGTACACTGAGCTGATCCACGACTCTGGTGATCGAGTGAATTGGCGAGTCATGACCGCCCACGCTTTCCGGCATGGCACATGATTGAATGATTGATTGTTGATACTGTTCTAATGATGCACAGTCCCTCTTGTACATATGTCCAATGTGTGTCTGCTTGCATCTAACATGTAACCTGTCTATCTTGTATGACTCATCTATCTTGTATGACTCATCTATCTTGTATGACTCATCTATCTTGTATGACTCCTCTGTCTTGTATGACTCATCTATCTTGTATGACTTCTCTATCTTGTATGACTTCTCTATCTTGTATGACTCATCTATCTTGTATGACTTCTCTATCCTGTATGACTGGTCTATCTTGTCTGACTTCTCTACCTTGTATGACTGGTCTATCTTGTATGACTTGTCACTAAACTGCCTCGTGCCTGAATAAAGGGTTCTTTCTGCCCGATTTGGAATGACAACTCTGGTCATGAACTTTCATCATGATAATCCGAGTTATTGCCCTTAGACCTCACTGGCTTAGGTGCCTGACTGGATTTCTGGGCATGTCACGTATTTCTGTCTCGCTATAGTCTGTTTTTATTTGAACTATTGTGTAACTGTCTTTAACTCTTTATGTCTCATCTTTCAGTCATAGTTACTCTATCCGGATACCTGACACTTGGAGATTTCATTGCAAAATAGCAAAGGAAAGAATGGAAGATGTAGTTAGTGATTATTGTTTAAATAAATGTTTTACATATCTGTTACAGAACATTGCTGTCAACATCAGCATCTTTCAGCTGATTGTTGATTTCTTGGCAAGATTACGCTCAGTAGTTTGCCATTGCTTTCTGGGCGACCGGCTCACATACCCCGTAAGTTACCGACACGGTTAGAACCGCTACCGATTCTCGCCGTCGTCACGTTACTCATGAGAGTATACGGGATTACGGAGAAAGTCGCTAACCCCAAGGCCAGGGAGGCGGCGATTATTATTTAGGAACTACAATTTAAAAAAGATAAAAACTGATCGAATAGGAAAAACATAATATGATGAATGGAAACAAATGGTTTAAACAATGTAACAGACAACTTTATACAGGGAAAAGCCTTAATTTAAAAAAAAAATCCAAGCTGATTACCTACATACTAATCTATAAGAGGTTTAGAGATGCCTTAATAAATAAATAAATAAATAAAGACTATATATAAGAATATATCAGAGACTTCTATGATGGAGAAAAAGCAGAACTGACAGTAGAAAGTAACTGAGAAGGTACACCTATACTAAAAGATGAAGTCACTGGTGCTATCAAGCATATGAAGAAAGGAAAAACAGCTGGGCCAAATGGAATCATAATAGAAGAATTAGAAGAACTGGGAAAATTTGGAGTAGAAATATCAGCTAAAATGATGAATGATACTTACAACAGTGCTTGCATCCATCCATCCAACATGTGCCATGCCGATAAGCGTGGGCGGTCATGTTTTGCCACCTCACTCGATCACCAGCTCCGTATTTCTGTCTCGACCATGCCACGTGGCCAAGCCATCCAGGTATTTACGTCTCGGTCTTCCGCTTGGTCTCTTCCCTTCGATCTTGCCAGTTGTCACCAAGTTTTCACTTCTTCTCATAACATGTCCCACAAATTTTGATTGTCTAAGTCTAATGTCTCTAATCAGTTTACGATCTTCATTTGTTTCTTGAAGGACTTGTTCGTTGGTTATTCTGCTGTCCTTTGCATTCTTTGCATTTTCCTCAGAAACTACATTTCAACAGCCATCAGATGTTTTTCAGTTTGTCTGTTCATTATCTAAGCTTCACACCCATACAAAAGTACAGTTTCTTTGTAGCACTTCAAGACTCTTTTTCTTATTTCAATTGATATCTTTTTATTGGTCAGTATATCTTTCATTTTGCAAAAGGCTACCTTCGCAATGGCGATTCTTGTTCTTATTTCTTCAGTGGTTACATACCTAGTGATATTCTGACATCTATTCGAATCAAGGAGTAAGACAAGGTGGTGTGTTGTCACCAGTTAGTTAGTTGTTAGTTAGTTAGTCGTAGTTCCAACCTCAAAGCAACGGGTTCTCCCCATTATGCTCCGTTCCTGTACCAGTGAATATCGCACAAAACGCTCCCCACTGCCCAATGTGAAAAGTGGAAAAGACAGGAGTCTCGACAAACAACAGCCCGCAAAGATACACTGTGCATAATACCGTGGCCAGAATGTCAACACAATAGTCCCCAACGAAACACCCAGTTCATCTCTGATGGAATCGGCAGTAATTTTCCCATCTGGATGTTTGCTAGATGTTCACCTACACAGTCCACGAAAATACAGTTCATCGTCGATGGCAGTGGCAGTCAACCAGAAGCCCAGCAGCCACGCATTTCTGCATAAGGCAAAAACCGGTCAACTCTGGGACATAGCCAGCTGCCATCGCTCTGAACATGCAGTCACGTTCCAAAAAACCTCGGGCAGATTCAAAAGCATTTCACACGAAACTCACAGCTCACAGTGTCGCGCCACGCACTCACTCGGTAGCAGGGCGACGGAACCATCAAGCCTCCTTAGTCGCCTCTTACGACATGCGTGGTAGGCTACAGAGTTGCTATTCTTTGCTTCCCTTATGGGCCCCGGCAACACACTGTGTTGTTACCAGATCTATATGAAGCAAGGAGTAAGACAAGGAGGTGTTTTGTCAACAGATCTATGCTAGAAAATGAAGCAGTGTTGATATCTAAATACTCAACAGATCTACATCTGTTGGATACTGTAGTAATAGAGACTCACAACGTGGTTTGCTTTGAATATCAAGAAAACAGAAACAATGATTATATCAAAGTGAACGATGATACCAACCAAAGACATGATAATAGAAGGGAAACGCTTAACCAAGCTGATAAATTTAAGCTCCATTTCAGAAAATAAAAAGTATCTGAGTCAATATGTCACCACCATTGAATGTCAGAGAGTCCAGAAATGTTGTATAGAGTCTGTCTTACTGTATAATGGTGAAACATTTAACATGAATAAAGAAATTCAGAACAGCTTAGAAGCAAACAGAGATGTGGATGATGAGACGAATGTTGCAAATATGTTGGACCTCCAGAGTAACTGATAGTGATTGCCTGGTAAAGGTTAATGTCACTATAACATTATATACATCTATAAGAAGGAGACAAACATTATTCTGTGGTCATGTAGTGAGAAGAGGGGCATTGGAAAACACTATGACGATTGCATGCTGGATGGACTGAGACAGTGGCATGGTGGGATATCATCAGCAGATTTGATTCTGAGCACCAGGGACCGAGATTAGTGGTGTTTCTGTTAACCTAATCGGGTCCAGTGTACTGCAGCAGATGTGGACCAACAACTCTGAGTTACAATCAGAAACAGTAACAGACTAAATCAGATATCAGCCTAGATCATACATCAGCCTAGATCATACATCAATCTAGACCAGTGTTTCCCAACCTTTTTTGTGCTATGCCCCACCTAAGCCTTTCTAAAATTCTTATTCCCCCCCCCCCCCCCCCCCACCTAACATATACATTATTTTTAATATTCAAAAATTGAAATGTTCACTAAAGAAACTTGAATGATAGGTTTTAGAAAGAAATCAATAGGAAATTATTGAGCAAACACAGTAAGTAAATTTTCAAAACATATAATGGAGAACTGAAATTCAAGTACAAAATAATTTTAATGAAAGATTTTTCTACATTATTTTAATTATTAGTAATTATTTGGTATTTAAATTTAGTGAGATCCTTGCGCTTGATGCTTGCTGCAAAGAGATTTTATGTCAGGTTCCAATTCAGTTAACTTCAGTCTCAAGTTTGCCCGTTTTGTTATATCCAGTCGATTTCATCCATTTTCGAATTTCCCCCCTTAACAATCGAATTGCCCCCCTGTGGGGCGTGGGCCCCACGTTTGGAAACACTGATCTAGATCATACATCAGTCTAGATCATACATCAGCCTAGATCATACATCAGTCTAGATCATACATCAGTCTAGATCATACATCAGTCTAGATCATACATCAGCTTAGATCATACATCAGTCTAGATCATGCATCAGTCTAGATCATACATCAGTCTAGATCATACATCAGTCTAGATCATACATCAGTCCAGATCATACATCAGCCTAGATCATACATCAGTCTAGATCATACATCAGTCTAGATCAGGGGTCACCAAACTACGGCCCGCGGGCCGG
Organism: Cepaea hortensis; assembly: GCA_963921405.1. Lineage (NCBI taxonomy): Eukaryota > Metazoa > Mollusca > Gastropoda > Stylommatophora > Helicidae > Cepaea > Cepaea hortensis. Next base: position 79,051,889 of record OY992897.1, read on the forward strand.
ATCCGGCCCGAGACGTCATTTCATCCGGCCCGCCGATGATACTCGAACTTGCTTAATATAACGTATGAAACACGAGACGTTGTGATACAATTTAAATGTAATATTATGTTTAGAATAATAGAAGATCTTCACACGTGCGGAGACCTCCTGGCCGCTCTAGGCTGTTTATTCTTGCGGCCCTATTTATATATTTTGCAAACCTTATTATGAGATATATTCTATTACCAAATGAAGCCGCCTGCCGCGGCTCTACAAGAGTATAGAGTAGCATATCCCATGATACCCTGGTAAAAAAATGTATAGGATGCTGGGATGTTGTGTTGGCGTGCCTAAAAGAGCCGAGTCACGCCATGTTCCCGCCTCTTTGGCCTTGAGAACAACTTAGGCCGAAGAGATGCTGATTTCTAATTTTCAGCAGAGGGTTTGAACTCATCCCTCTGAGCTACTACCAAGTAGATGGGCTAACGTGCCCCAGGCACGGCCGAGCGAGGCCACAGTTTTTCCAGACCGCAGTTGAGAGGGCAGACAGGCCCTGTGAAGTTCCAAGAGGATCTTGATTGTGGATTGGCGATATCTTCTGTGGGGTGAGTTTTGAATGAACCTTCATAGTTTAATAGGAATATAGGAATAGAATAGCTATGTCTGTGCCCGAGAACAATAATGGAGGGGTATATGCCTGGGAAGAGAGGAAGAGGAAGGCCAAAGAGAAGATGGGTGCAGGATGTGACGGATGATCTCCAGATGGGTGTATCTGAAGCGGGACATCTTGATTATGATCGAGAGGTTTTCCGGAAAGTTGTTATGGGAGCGAGGTTCTGCAAAGAACATGCTACCGAATGAATTACCTTTGTTCCATCTTGTTATCTGATAATTTCTGGTGTTGTGTATCAGACTACAGTTACAGTGCTGTGATGGAAGATCACTGGTACTGAGTTGGATGACTACCCATGCTGTGATGGAAGATCACTGGTACTGTGAAGAATGATCATGTGTATGTTTATTCATGGGGATGCCTATTTTGTCATTGCATCTAATCATAAATGTTATTTATAAGTGCATTGGCATTATTAATCAGATGTTGTTGTATCTTTTCAATTACATTATTCTGATTCCATGAAAACGGACCTGAATTTCTTCTGATATTTCTAAATCTTTTTTTTTCTTGTTAGCCGTAGAGATAGAATGAGATTCTCTTTGTCTTCTTATTCCTCTCTTCTTCTACGGCACATGAGCAGTCGGTGTTGTGCTATTATCTCTATCATCTCTGTGAGGTTACATTGGATGTGAGGTCTTGATTGGATGTAGCAATTCCAAACCAAACATTAATGGTATTTGAAAGCCACACGTCAGTTTCACAAATCTCCCTAACCCCTTTTGCTGTTTAGTTTGTGAGATTCGGATATGTGCACATTAGGTCTAATGTAACTATCTTTTTGCTAACGTCGCCTTCTTTGATAACTTTGTAAAGTAAATAAATATGTTGGTTGTCTTTGTTTTTTTTTGTGTGCATTGCACGCCCTTCACATGATTAACTTAGTTTTTCGTCTTTTTCCCCAGAGCTTTCATTCTAGCTTGCAATTATTGTTAAAGTTAATTGCATATCCTTTACAGGACGTTTGCAGTCAACACCTGCATTGTTTGCTGTTGTTGATGTCTTGACAAGTTTACGTTCAGTAGTTTACTATTGCCGGTCTCTCTGGCCGAGGGGGTTACAATACTTTCTCCGTAATCCCTTTTATCACGCAGAGTCTCGTAGCGGGCGAGAACTGAGAGCGGTTCGTACCCCGCTGGTGAATTGCGGGATACTGAGCCGGCCGCTCAGAAAGCAATGGCAAACTACTGAGCGTAATCTAGCCAAGAAATCAACAGACAGCTGAAAGATTCTGATGTTGACAGCGATGTCCTGTAAAAGGATATGCGAATTTAAAAAAAAAAAAGTTTACCATTGCATTCTGAACGACCGGCACCCATAACATAGCGTAAAAACAAGCGCAACGTTGTCTACTGCCAAATCGTGCGCAGCTGTGTTTCGAACGCGAGTATACGGGATTACGAAACGCGTCCGTAAGACCTTTGCCACGGAGAACGGAGCAAGTATTGTACAGAATGACTATCCGGCCCGCGCTCGTCATTTTCTCAGCTAATCCGACCCGCCGTGAAAAAAGTTTGGTGACCCCTGGTCTAGATCATACATCAGCCTAGATCATACATCAGTCTAGATCATACATCAGCCTAGATCATACATCAGCCTAGATCATACATCAGTCTAGATCATACATCAGTCTAGATCATACATCAGTCTAGATCATACATCAGCCTAGATCAGTGTTTCCCAACGTGGGGCCCACGCCCCACAGGGGGGCAATTCGACTGTTAAGGGGGGCAATTCGAAAATGGAAGAAATCGGCTGAATATAACAAAACGGGAAGACTTGAGACTGAAGTTAACTAAATTGGAACCTGACATAAGATCTCTTTGCAGCAAGCATCAAGCGCAAGGATCTCACTAAATGTAAATAATAAATAATTACTAATAATTAAAATAATATAGAAAAATCTTTCATTAAAATTATTTTGTACTTGAACTTCAGTTCTCCATTATATGTTTTGAAAATTTACTTACTGTGTTTGCTCAATAATTACCTAGTGATTTCTTCCTAAAACCTATCATTCAAGTTTCTTTAGTGAACATTTCAATTTTTGAATATTAAAAATAATGTATATGTTGAGGGGGGGGGGCATGGGGCGGGGGAGGGGGGCAATATGAATTTTAGAAAGGCTTAAGTGGGGCATGGTACAAAAAAGGTTGGGAAACACTGGCCTAGATCATACATCAGTCTAGATCATACATCAGTCTAGATCATACATCAGCCTAGATCATACATCAGTCTAGATCATACATCAGTCTAGATCATACATCAGTCTAGATCATACATCAGCCTAGATCATACATCAGCTTAGATCATACACCAGTCTAGATCATACATCAGTCTAGATCATACATCAGCCTAGATCATACATCAGTCTAAATCAGATGTGTACAAACTACGATCTCCGGACCGCATGCGGCCCGGCAACTGATATTATGCGGCCCTCGAGAGCATTTTGAAATAAAAAATTTTACTCTGTTTTTAAGTTATTTCGTTAAATTTTCAGAATTTCATGTATCGTTATGATTGTTTTAACATTTTTGATAACATTTCTTTCTAATTTTTCTAAACTTCTATCATTGTTTGGATCAACCCCCACCCCAATGTGTCTCCACCTTGTCGCGGTGGGGGGGGGGGGGGTGCTTGAGTGTCCCAGTGACCCCGATGAGCTATGCCGACAGGAGCACAACTACTTGTCGGACAGGTCTTGGCGTAGGGGCCAGACCAAGAGAGACACAACCTGCTGCCCTGCAGGTAGACTGAGGATAGCAGCCAATGTCTAAATTAGATGCACGATGCCACTATATTTTGGTCCGGACGCATACTCTAAGGCTCTCAACTGAGGGATATGGCTGAACGCCTCTACGCCATAAACCCTCGGATGTGAGAGCCGGGCAGATACCCACCTACCGAATAATGGAGGTGAGATACTGAGCACGCTAAATGCTCAGTTCAGATAATCGCTCGAAGGCTCTCAGCGGGGGATATGAGGGATCCCCGGATGAGTTGGCATGGCCGTCTCTCGCTCACTGACGCACATAGGTAAGGTGCTGAGCCGGCAGCATATGTAGCCTATCTCGCGAGCGGTACTTTAAGGTGGCAAAGCGGTTCAGTCGCAGGAAATGGTTACGATGACAGTCTGTACCTACACTCAAAGAATGAGCGTGGTCAAGGGCGGAAGATTGTCTCGTTGACACGAAATGGAGCGCTTGGCTGGCGAATCCAACACGTAGTAGTCCGAAGCAAAAGCTCGATGAGTGGATGTCGTCTGCAGACTGCCCGTCCCTGGTCTGTGTGGGGAGCGACCAGCGGCAAAACGAAATGCCCAATACATGGAAGTGAGGAATCAAAACAGCCATGAGCAGGACGAAGCGATTCCTTGGGAGGGGTGAGCCCATGCTCATAGCACTATGTGCCAGCTCTGCAATTATGGATACCCCGTTGGATAGCGGGAAATGTCCATGGTCTGCCCCTGCCTTCCCTTGAGGGTTGACCGCGATGTTTCTAACCGTTCTACCTTGACCAGCTGAGATGTGGGCGACACCACAGCAATAAAAGTCTAATGTCTCTCGAAACGCCGGGAAAGCAAACCCGTAAAAATGCCCGCTGAAGTCAGATGTGCTGGCTTACAATCAATCAATCAATCATGTGCCATGCCGGAAAGCGTGGGCGGTCATGACTCGCCATTTCACTCGATCACCAGTGTCGTGGATCAGCTCAGTGTTCCTGTCTCGTCCATGCCATGTGGCCAAGCCATCCAGGTATTTTCCTCTCGGTCTTCCTCTTGGTCTGTTCCCCTCGAACTTGCCAGTTGTCACTTAGTTCTCCAATCCATTTCTTCTCATAACATGTCCAAAAAATTTTGACTGTCTACGTCTAATTTCTCTCATTTCTGGCTTACGGGTGCAAATAAATCAGGCACAACGCATAAACGTCCGAATGAAATGTCTTTCGTGGTCGGAACAGCTCTGATTAACTAGCCTTCTGAATGTCATTCACGTTTGGAACAGCTCTGACTAGGTAGTTTACGACAGTCCCACGAGCTAGGAACAGCCCTGACTACCTAGTTTTCCGAATGCCCCTCGTGTCCGGAACAGCTCTGACTAGCTAGTTTTCCGAATGTCCGTCGTGCCCGGAACAGCTCTGACTATATTGTCCTCTGGGCACAACGAGCAAGCATATGTCTGAATCGAAAACTCGCTGAGTGGATATCGTCTGCAGACCGGTCTGTTTGTGCAGGAACGGCCCATGGCGAACGAAATGCCCAATATATTGAAGTGAGGAATTAAAGCAGCCATTAGCAGGACGTGACGATTCCCTCGGTGAGCCCAGCACCAGGGCGCTATGTGTCGGTTCTGCAACTATGGACGCCACCCTGGATGGCGGAAAATGCCATGGACTGTCCCTGTCTTCCCTTGAGGGATGACATGAAGTCTATGACCGTTCTGTCATAGTCTTGCTCGTATCTAGGTAACTAAACTTGGGTTCATACAGGCAACAATAAATCTGTTCGTTATGAGATCGAATATTTATTGTATTTACATATACAGTATGCGTTGGCGCAGTGGGTAAACAGACCCGCGCTATATTACATCTCCCAAATAGTAAACATCAAACACATAAGTATCATTTAACAGTCTAGCAAACTATCTAGCCTATGTCTATATATCTATTGATATCTATAGAGTCCCTCAAAGGCAGGCCCTGTTGCCTCTCTCAAGTCCGTCTGTCCTCTGCCGGTCTCCGCGTGTCCGAACTCGACACGGGCGGTAACTCTGTCCGAGTTCCTCGTGGACCCCGCATTAGGCGGGCCACATCAGTGTCCACGGAATCATGGACTGGGTGACCATCTCTTTCGAGAAGGTTCTAGATTACTCGGGTCCTGCTCGACTCAATGGTTTCCCTTGGGCTGGAATTGCAGCCCTTTACTAAATGTGTAAGTGAGGCGGTGACAGGATCCCTCCTCCCCCGTGACATGATTTGTTGTTGGGAATTAGATCCGTTCTAATTCTGTCACCGAATCACATACAGTTGGTGTTGTAGTTTGGTGGATAGTAACCTGGCAACCTACCTATTAGCACTAAAAACTCATGTATTCTACCATACAACACTTGTCTGATCTGGTGCAGAGATCCCTGTCTCTCGTGTGCTTAAATATGCTTATCAGACCGAAGTTACGTGGCATTTTAGTAGTTGTATTTACACTATATAATAGAGGGTTAACAAGACCGAAGTCTTGGCTAAATAAGTACACCTTCAAATCTTGATCTGTGTGTGTATTTCTATACACTTTTACTCCCGTATGTTATATAATGCTAAATATGTAGTTACCTTGTTCTTTTATCCCCCTCATACTACAAGTGTCCCTGTTGGCTTGTTAGTGTGCTTTGACTAATAAGTTGATGTTTCTAATAAAGTGACTGTATTTTAACTTGATAGTGTTGAGTTTTAAGGTTTGTGTACTGTGTGTGCTGAATGTGTGGCGTATTTCCAAGCGTCACGAGTTGGGATAACCTCAATCATGAACTACTGCACTGTGTGCAATACATGAACAGGCATTCCAAGTAGTGGTGCTTGGATGTATCCTAACTGCTAAGCTAAGTATATTAACTCACTATTAAACTAAGTACTACACATGTATTCACAAATTAGACAAGTCATACAATTTACATGAAAGACGCAGACAAATTAAAATAAATACGGTTTGCGTACAATTTGTCCGCCAAGTGTATCGTTCTCTCATTTAATCCATTCACACAGTCATTCACTCACTTTTCATTAAAAATAGTATTTGGTTAAAATATATAATTAAAGTTGAGGTAAGTGTTAGTTAGTTAGTTAGTTAGTCGACAGATCATCCTCGCTGCACATCGAACCATTCAGTCCATAAGTGCTCGGATCCCCTCCTCAGCAAATCCCGCAGCGTGTAGCGGCTAACGACGCCAGTTCTGTGTTGGTTTATCAATCTTCTTTGGCTTCCTGCGTAGTGTTCTTGTTTGGCCACACCTCTTTTAATTTGATGCTCTAGCAGTCTGGCCATTGTAGTAGATTCACAGTCATCACTTGGTTCTCTCAAAAGTCTCACATCACGTAGAGCATTCAGAATGTCAGCCTGGTCCATGGCGCGTCCGCCCTCCACAGTAGCCTCACCTGCGAGCTTGTCAGCCCGCTCATTTCCTTGTACTCCCGCATGCCCTGGCACGAAGATGAAACTAATCTTTGCCAGCCGAGACCGCTTCAGAGGCAGCAACCATTCTCTTCGGATCGACCCCTCCTCTATCCTCTTGATCATGTTCATTGAGTCGCTAAGGAAACAAGCCCTGGTGAATGTCTGTGTCTCGAGCCATGTTATTGCTTTACTTACTGCCATGACTTCCATGGTCAGGCTACTTGTGGTTTCAGTGAAAGCACCAGAGTCCTCCTTCACAATTCTCCCTCCGGCCCGAGCTGTAAAGGCCCATGAGCTTCTCACATGTCGGACGACCGACCCATCTGTGTAGATGACCGCGTCACCGTCTAGCGAATTCTCGAAAATCAACGCTTGTACTTCAGCCTCAACAGCAGCCGGATTTTCTTGTCTGCATTTTCTATCTAGTTGGATGCAGACTGAAAAGGATGTGCAGAAGTCTGTTGGCACTTGCACCCACTCCTCGCCAGGTTCTAAGTCCTCAAGTGAACACACCTGTTGAAGAATGTCTTCGGCTTGACCCATCCACGACCGTCCTCTTTTTAACCTGCTGCCCTTCACCTTCCTAATTTCACTATGCAGTGGATGTTGTGTGTTTGCGTTAATTCTGAGGTAGGCGCGTGCCCTGCAAACTTGTATTCTCTCTTCAATGGTTGGAAAATCAAGAAGGTAGCGCATCGCCCTGCATGCTGTATCTCTTGTACATCCAAGAATAATGCGCATAGCTTCATTCTGTATCCTTTCCATCCTTTCTATCTGCTTATGGCTGAGAGTCAAGATTGCCATTGCATACTCCAAAACAGACATGACCAGCCCCTCGTACAGAAGACATAGATGGCGCTGCTCACAGTTTGCTGCCGCCATCACCCGCATCGCTGCCAAACCCCGCTTGGCCTTTGTTATCACCTGGTCTATGTGCACATTATAAGCAAGGCTTCGATCAAACCGTATCCCCAGGTAATTCATTGCCTGCGTTCTTTCCACCGTCTCTGAACACAGCATTACAGTTGGTGTTGGATTGTTGACAATATGATTATTCAACGAGAACCAAGTCACTGTTGCCTTTGTTGGGTTGACCATTGCTCCAGCTTCATCACACCAAGTACTTATGCGATTGAGTTCGGTTTGTAGTTCCCCAGCAACCTCCTCTCTATCCTTACCCTGACGATACACTAAAACATCATCGGCATATGACAATGTCCTGCCAGGTCCAGTGATCTGCTCACTGGTGATTCTCACTGTGTAGGCGTTGAACAGTACCGGAGATAATGGTGATCCCTGTGGTAGGCCAGGATATATTGTTGTTGGTTCCGAAGTCCAACTGCCACATCTAAAAACTACTTTCCGTTGGAAGAGGGCTGCAGCGATCCAACTAAGGAGGAATGGACTTACGTTTAGTTCAAGAAGCTGAAACATTAAAAAATCCAGTGGTACTCTGTTGTATGCGTCCTCAAGATCAATCGCTGCAGCAACGGTTTCAGTGCCTGAGTGGAAACCTTCATAGACATCCTGGGCAAAGATTGCTGCATTGGTCCAGGTTTCTCTTTTTGGACGGTACCCACCCAGGGTAGGTGGGAAAACACCTTGCCTCTCTAGTTGGCTTGATATTTTCCTGGCAATTACCTTCTCCAGCAGCTTGCCTATTGTATTCTGCATGGTTATAATTCGATATCCCTGAATTTTTTTGTGGTCTTTGTCAGGCTTCGGCAAGGGAATCAGATAGCTGTGTAACCATTCCTCCTTGATGCTAGCACTCCCTATACTGTTGTTGTACATGTCTGCTAGTTTCTCTAGCTCATTGTCGGTACACCTATTTATGTCGTCGTATCTTATGCCATCAGGACCTGGAGCACTGTTTTTTGATCGTCGAAGCACAGCCTTGATTTCTTTCACTGTCACTGTGTCTTCATCCGAAGTGTTCTGGGCCTTGCATCTGTCTGAGGTGACCTCCTTGGCCAGATTTCGACCTCCCATGTCTGTCTGGTTGCTCTGCTCAAGGTAGCGTTCAAAGAGGGCTTTGCCCTTGTCCTCGTCAGTCCTCTGCCAGATGAGGTCAGCACCTTGGAAGTCAGAAATGCTCTTATTCTTGACTACACCACTCATGCTTTTATGTAGTCGCCAGAACAATTTCAGTGACTTGTCTGTGCTTACCCTTTGACACACCTCTGCCCATTTTTCCCTTTTAACCACCGTGACCAGTTTTTTGAAATAGCTTACTTTTGTGTGCATCTCTCTTTCTAAGTGCAAGCAGGGACTAGGATGACCAGCTCTGTTCTTCTTGGCATTTTGCCATCTCCTTACAGCACTACGCTTATCCACCCAAGCCTTATCCACCTCGAAACTCCACCACGGTGGCTGCTCCCAGCTTTTTTTCCTGCCCTGAAACGTTCTGCGCTTGTCACGTCTTATTTTACTCACCACATCTTGCCCTGTACTGTCATACTGGAACGTCTTTACCTTTAGCTTGTGCTGCCTGGTTCTGCCTTTCTCCACCAATATGCTGCAAGGGTGGTCCTAGGACACCCCATCTACACACTGTAGTGAGTAAAGGTGAAATTAGCGCCAGATCAATAGCACTGTCCTCATCGCCTGGACGGCTTGCTGTCCTGGTGACACAGCCACTGTTGATACAACCAGGTCGATGGTTTCCAGTGCAGTCTCGAGCTCCTCCCCTTGTGTATTGGAGGAAGTGTTTCCCCCTGATCTGCCTTTAGCGTTGAAGTCACCACAGAAAATAACATTCCTCTCGTGGCCTAATATGCCACTTAAGCACTGCCACTTCTGTGCGTCCACACTCGCATTGCGGGCATAAACATTGACCAACACGAATGGTATACTGGAATGAACTCTCACCGCCTGTATTTGTATATCGTCACTGTCCCAACTGGACATGTCTAGCTCTGACGCCACCATGCTGTCGCGAACGAGAATCGCCGTTCCCAGATGTCGTCTGTTGTAGAAACATTTGAAGCCGGCAATTCGGAGTGGCTGATCGCCCAGTCTCGTCTCCTGGAGTGCTACAATGTCGTTCCTGTAAACTAGGGTTTCTAAAATAGAGCCCCGTTGTTTTACACTGGCACAGTTCCAATATAGAATACGGATGTTCCTGAGTCCTAGACGGTGACACTTGAGTCTAAAACGCCTCATAGAAAAAATGGGCTAGGCGATATTTGCCCTTTAAGAAAATACGTACTTCTTGTACGATGACTCACAAATGGGTTCTAATTTAAATAGAGACAATTGTATAGGACGGTTCTTTAGCTTAGGAATGGTACCGCCTGTAATATTAATGTCGAATATGTACAAATTACAGGTGAATACAATTTATATACAACAATAATGGAAATATAATACATATTTAATCTTAAACTAATTAATTAATTAAATCCAACGATGATGTGCGCGTCGTCCTCCTGTCGCTAGCGTGATATGCCATGAATGGTAAAGCTAATATGGCTGTCTCTTGAGTGTCGTAGTCGATGGGGTTCTGTTTCGGCTGTTTGTAAAGTTACGTAGTAACAACAAGTATGGCATGTTCTTAATGTCCTATATAACGAGTTCTTACAGAATTCGGAGTTAGTTCGTTGGTTGATCTTATTGGTTGACACAAACACAGTTACTGTTTCTTGCTGGAATCGTTCTAGCGCTTAGGCACTTGATGGTATAGTTCTCAACGTAACGTATCATGTTCTTGGGTGTCGTAATTCAACTAATCACTGAGAGTACTCTAGCAGGTGTAGAGTTCCACTGTAATATGCAACCGACTAAAAGTATCACAGTTTATAGTATGGCTAATGGTCGATGTGATCAGAGTCATTCTACTGGCGCATTCACCTGCCGTGACAAAAGGTCAGCCACAATGTTGTCGGTGCCTCTGATGTGGCGGATTTCGAAGTCGAAATCTTGAAGTAGAAGACACCATCTTTGTAACCGATGGTTTTTAGGCGACCCCTGGTTAAGGACCAATAATGGCGAACTGTCAGTGAGGACCACAAAGTGACTCCCTAAGAGGAACTTCGATAATCTCAATATACAAAACACTAGGCTTAAACACTCTAATTCAACTGTGGCATACCGAGTCTCAGCCTTCTTTAGTTTGCGGCTTACATAGAGAATTGGGTGTTTTATGCCATCCATTTCCTGCATCAAGCATCCTCCTATTGCGATAGCGCTCGCATCTGTGGTCAAAATAAAGGGTAAATTTATGTTGGGTAATCGTAAGACTGGTGGATTAGAAAAAACATGTTTCAATTTACACATTGCATCATCTAAGCTGGCACTTTTACAAATTTTTGATGGATGATTTTTAGTTAACATATCCGAAAAGATTGAGGTTAGTTCTGCCCAATGTGGAATAAATTTAGAATAATAGTTAATCAGACCTAGTAAACTTCTAACTTGCTTCTTTGTGGTAGGTACTTCTAGCTTAAGGATCTTGGAAACAATTTTATCATCAGTCAACAATTTTCCTTCAGAAATTCTATGACCAAGGAAGTCTATTTGTGTATAACCTATTTCAACCTTGGAAGGTTTGATAGTAAGTCCAAAAAGAGAGATTTGGTGGAAGACTTGTTTAAGGGTGAGTAAGTGAGAAGTCATATCAGAAGAATGGATGCATATATCATCAATATAAGCAACTACGTCATTAATTCCGTGTAATAACAATCTTGTTAGTCTTACAAATGTGGCCGGTGCGTTCTTGAGCCCAAACGGAAGATATAGCCATTCGTACAAGCCGAGAGGTGTTGCGAATGCTGTTATATGTCTACAAGAAGGGTGTAATGGAACTTGCCAATATCCTTTAGCTAAATCGGTCTTAGAAAATAAGGATGATTGAGCCATATTTAAGATAAGATCTTCACAGCTGTTCATTGGCTCTGCATCCGTTGTTGTTCTTGTATTTAATACTCGATAGTCAATGCACAAGCGAATTGTCTGGTCCTTTTTCTTCACCAGAACAATCGGTGACGAATATTGAGACATCGATTTTTGAATAATGCCATTTTTCTCTAAATCTAAAATTTCTTTATCTAAATTAGATCTGTAATGGAGAGGAATAGAATATGGTCTACATTTGACCGGTCTCAGATCTGTCAGCACAATTGAATGTGTTATTTTATCAGTGCGTCCAGGTCTGTTAGAAAAGATAGATTTATATTCGTCAAGGATAGTCAAAATGTCTTGTCGCTGTTGTTGTGTCAAAGTGTCAGAGATATGTATGTCATTTATACTTCCGTCGTCAGTCATGATTGGTACAGGGATTTCAGTGTTGTCCACGTCTGTCTGATTTACCACAGATGCCACTGTTTGTAAATTGTCTTCAATGTCATTGTCGTCGTCGTCGAGATCAATTGTTGTCAATATGTCGTCAAATTTGTAGTCGATGTCGATATCACAGATTGTCGGTAATGTCCATATGTCTTCGTCGTTTTCGTCGTCGTAAGAGTGTGTCGTTAACGATGCTACGTTTGTCGAGGTGTCATTTCGTTGAGAAATTGTCGTTTCGTCTCCGTCGCCAGTTCGTTGAGTCAGTTCATTTGTCTCATTGTCCTGTCTAACATAATATGGTTTCAACATATTTATATGAGATAATTTCAAGTTTCTATTTAAAGAGAATGCAGTAGGGTTATTCCCCTTGTTGCCCATATTCTGACATATAACACAAGATGTACAAAAGGTTTTAATGTGTTGGTCGAACTTTGGCCAATAAAACTGGGTCAGGACAATAGCCCTGGTCATTTCGTATGTCATATGACCTCCAAAAGGGGAGTCATGAGCTATTTTTAGAACTTTGTTTCGATGTGCTTGTGGTAACACTATTTGCTGTGTCGTGGTCTGGTTTGTTGTGTAAAATCTCGTTAAGATGTTGTTCTGTAGCCTAAATGTCCACGATGCGTTCTTTGTTAATTTTGGCTTAAGGCCTACTAACTTAAAGTATGGTGCTAGTGTTGTATCTGCTTTTTGTTCATTACCAAAAGTGATGTTAGTTGAGTTTGGCGCTACTATTTCTAATGATTCCTGTAGTTGGTCGGTGTTGGTTTTGTGGGTTGTCTGTCGTGTTATTGCGTTTGTGTGTTGTGTGTCTTGTTGCACATTTACAGGTTCGGTACTTGGTAGTTTGGTCGTATCCTCAATTCGAGGTTTTAATTCGGTCGTATCGTTTCTTGATTCGACCGCCCCTGCATTGTACACCTCGGTAAATTCTTCCTGAATTACCTCAGTGGTTGTCTCCCTTGGTATTTTGGCAGTTTGAGACAAGCAAGAATGGTGTTTCTCTTTTGTGTCGCTATTTCTGTGGTGGATACCGTGCTTTTGCTCCCAACTTTTTATTACTCTTTCAGAGCATGGATGTATGTTGGGTAAATTACCAAGTATAATATCCGCGACGGGATTTTCAAGGATAGCACACAATACTCGCCCCGATATGAACGGCGTTTGAATTTCGACCAAAGCAAGGGGGTATTTCTCTATTGTACCTGAAAATGTGCGACACGTCACATGTTTGTCTGTGTAGTCATTAGCGTCTATTAATGTCTTCCTCACACCACAGAGAGTTGCGCCGGAATCACGAATTAACGTGCACTTTTTGTTGTTAACAAACCCTGTATAAAAAACTAGCTTGCCTGTAGATGATAAGGCAGCGTTAGCTATTTCATTTGTAATTGGGATTATGTGACCACAATGTAGTGTTGTGTCAATTTGGAACTTTGTACAGGTGTTGCACTTACTGTCTGTTATGGTGTTGATGACGTGTACAGCATTCCCAAGCTCGCTTTCTTTGTCGTGTTGATTTTCACATTCATTTAGTGACTCAAGCTCTTCGTCAGTCGACGTTTCTACTAATGCCGCATTGGCCTGTTTCAATAACTTTCGGCCTTGACAATCTTTATTATAGTGACCCCAGCTATTGCAGAAATAACATTTAATTGCTCTGTGGTAAGCCATGCGTTTAGCTGTTTGCTTCTCTACCATCTTTTTGAGGTGTTCAGGGTAGGTGGGTGATTTGTCACACATACCGTAACTGTCGTGATGAAAATTGCAATATTGGCACCTTACTACTTTACCGACATTGGATCGTGGTTTAAATCTGTTCTGTGATTGTTTGGAGTATTTGGTGTTCACTACTGCAGCTGCTGTATCATTGTGACTTATATTATGTTGAAAAATATCCCTATTTGCTGTAAAAAATGCATTCCCTTTCGCCTCGATTTCTTGAATGCTCTTACAGTCCATTTGTTTTAAGAACTTGGCAAAAGGTGTGGGGATGGTACTAACTATTTTATCTATTATAATTAGTTCCTTAAGTTTATCATGGCTATTGTTGGTTTTAGCCGAGTTAATCCATTTTGTGCATATGTCTTGGACTGTACTGACATAATCTATGAAGGTTTGGTTTGGTTGTGGAGATAATTTGGCGAATTGTTGTTGGTAACCTGCAGTGTCTAAAGAAAAATGTTGGAGAATGCGTTGTTTTAGGTAGTCGTAGTCTTTTCGCATTTCCTGTGGTATTGTTTCTATTACTTTCAGTGGTTCAAGAGCCAAATTCCTCATTAGAATAAATGCCCAATCTGATTTACTGATTTTATGATGAGACATGAGGCATTCAAAATTTTCTAAGTAAGCGGAGATGGAATCTCCAGAACAGAAAGCCTTCACGAGACCTTTATATTTATTATATTTTTGTTCTTCTTCTTTGCTTCTTAACTTATTTATTGATATTTCTGCGTTGGCCTCCATTTCCATCTGTTTTAGTTTAATCTGTGTCTCGGCATTCAACTGGGCCTGTTTGGCGGCGGCCTCAAGTTCCATCTGTAATTTCTTTTCATCGGCCTCGATTTGCAATTTCTTTTCATCTGCTTGCATTTGCATTTGCAATTTTTTTTCATCGGCCTCTATTTGCATCTGAATTTTCTTCTCTTCGGCCTCCATTTGAGATTTCTTTTCTTCTCGTTCTATCGCTCTTTCTTCACGGGCAATATTTTCTGCGTGTGTTTTCTGTGCCCATTCTGACAATTTCTCTTCTTTATAACCTAACTTTATTCCTTGCTCAATGCATTTATCTAAGGAAGACATTTTGTGTTTTACTTGTATGTAATGTTTCTAAAGTTAAATCCCTTAGAAGGAATGTTGTGTACTCGAAGATGTTGTTAACTCCCTTACTTATTAATGTGTAAATCAAAATGCAAGGTTATGTTGGTGCAAACTTATGAATATGCAAAGAAATCAATATGATACAAAATAATACATTGATGAAACATGAGAAGTACAGCTTAGAGGTACAATGAGTATGAGGTGAAACTTAGCTCTGAATTTTGAAGCTCCTCGATGTTATCTTGCACTCTCGTTACTGTGGGACAGGTTTCATCGGTTGGACGCGGCACTTGTTGCGGAACAATCTGCTCGTGGAGCGAGAACACATTAGTGACTGTCACAAAAAAAAATGTCAAAATAGTAACATTACCAAAAAAAAAAATTGTTTACAGAATCAAAATAAAGAGGCGCTGTGGAGGCAATGGTGAGACATTGCCGAGGGACTCAGATTACTTCTATTTTATCGCTAGATAGCTACAAGTTTTATGTAACCTTGTAATCTTAACAATTTCTTTGATTTAAACAAATCAATGTGTTATCCAAAAATCAATGTTTTATCAAAAATCAGTGTGATATGATTAAATAATTAATTTTACATGGCATTTAATAGGTTTTTAAGAAAACATTCTATGCCAAAACCGGAAAACTAGCCCCCAAAAAGCCTGTCATAGTCTTGCTCGTATCTAGGTAACTAAACTTGGGTTCATACAGGCAACAATAAATCTGTTCGTTATGAGATCGAATATTTATTGTATTTACATATACAGTATGCGTTGGCGCAGTGGGTAAACAGACCCGCGCTATATTACATCTCCCAAATAGTAAACATCAAACACATAAGTATCATTTAACAGTCTAGCAAACTATCTAGCCTATGTCTATATATCTATTGATATCTATAGAGTCCCTCAAAGGCAGGCCCTGTTGCCTCTCTCAAGTCCGTCTGTCCTCTCCCGGTCTCCGCGTGTCCGAACTCGACACGGGCGGTAACTCTGTCCGAGTTCCTCGTGGACCCCGCATTAGGCGGGCCACATCAGTGTCCACGGAATCATGGACTTGGTGACCATCTCTTTCGAGAAGGTTCTAGATTACTCGGGTCCTGCTCGACTCAATGTTTTCCCTTGGGCTGGAATTGCAGCCCTTTACTAAATGTGTAAGTGAGGCGGTGACACGTTCCAACTTGATCAGTTGAGATGTGGACGGTACCACAATAGTAAGAGTCTCCCAGGATTGCTAACCTGGTCATAAATGCACGCAAAAGTCGGATGAGTTGGCCCAAGGGTGCATAACAACACACCGCAATGACATCTGAAAAAAAAAAAAAAAAAAAAACGAATGATGAACGCAAAGAAGGTTCCAAATGTTGCTGTATGTAGCCGGGGCGCAGTGTTGGGGTGAGCGCCCAACATTGCATTAATACCCCAATGGCTCGTGAATACATAAACTCTGCAGCAAAAGTCCAACTCCTGGCCTTCACGTGGCGGAACTGTTTTAACTAACAGGAGAAGGGGCGACGGCGACTTTCTGGCGCCGAAAAATAACCAGTATGCTCTAGATGTGTATGCACGTACATGCATGCGCAGACACGTGTGTGCGCGCGTACACATCTACACTCGAGTGAGACCACAGTCTGCTCTAGCAAAGGAAAGGTGCTGAAGACGGAGGCAACCAGCCAGGAAGCGCACCACAGAAATCAGGATGCCACGCAATTACGCAAAATGGAATATGTCGACTACTGCTAAATGTTATGGTGCTCGCCCTGCTTTGGACCCCCAGGCAGGTGCAGTGCCGGGCCCTATGTCTCGAAAGGGTCCAACCCCAACTACTGGAGGTCCTTCTAAGATGTCCTGTGGAGCCAGGAGACATGAGAATAGAACGGCTGGCCATACTAAGAAAAATAAAGACTTAAAATAATGCACTGGAATGCGGAGGGAGTCAGCAACAACAAAAAATAGAATTATAAAACATCCTGGACCAAGAAAAGGTAAGCGTGTGTTGCTTGCAAGAAACTCACCTCAATGAAAATATAGCCTTCAAAATCAGAGGCTACCAGTGTTACCGATCTGACCGAAAGGTCAGGCGAAAAGGTGGGATACTGACCCTTGTAAAAAATACCATCACTACTTCCCACATCGAAGTCTACACGGAAGGGGCTGAGTATCAGACACTTAAACTTAAGACAAGCAATACAGACCTACATCTGATCAATTACTACTGTCCAAGTGACCGCCCACAGACACTGGACACACTACCATTAAGAGAAAAAAATGATTGTGTGTGGCGATTTCAACAACAGAGCTGGGGCTATGATCACATGGACCAGAGAGGAGAGAGACTGGAAGACTGGCAGGATGAGAATAGATTTATCTTGATTAACAAGCCTTCCGACCCACATACTTTCTACTCGAGATCATGGCACTCTACAACTACACCTGACCTGGCTTTTCATTCACCAGACCTGGAGTGGGAACATTACACGAATTGTTGGGAAACAACTTGGTGGCAGTGACCATCGGCCCGTCTTTCTAAATGTAGAAAATGAGCTTGTAAGTGAAAGCAGCACCCTCTCGAGGTGGAACTGCAAGAAAGCAGACTGGGCAATGTACAAGAATCGCACCATAATACTGGTTAGAAACCTGAATACTTAAAAAGACATAAATAAAGTAGTTGAAGAGTTTGGGAAATGCATACTACAGGCAGCGTGAGAAACAGAACGAAGAGGAGCCCGTAAACAATATAAAGTCTACTGGAGTAGTCAACTGGAACAGTTGCATGATGATGTGGAAGTGTGTAGAAAGCAAGCAGGGCCAAGAGCACCACAATAAATTCCAGGGCGTAAAATCCAAATTTCAAAGGGCCAAGCTGCAGGCTAGACGGAAAAGCTGGCAGGAGAAAACGGAGTCTCTGAACTTTGAAAGAGACACAAGGAAATTGTGGAAGCTAATAAAACAACTTAACGATGAGGGCACAGGGAGAAACTCAAAAATTGCACTACATAAAGATGGAAACATCTTAACAAGAAAGCAAGCAGCTGACCATTTTGTGGACGTATTTGCAATAAGATAACAATATCAAAATTAGTCCAGAGAAACAACAAGAGATTCGAGAGAAACGACAACATACAGGACAGAAGGAAATAATACATGAGGTTCTGGAGGCACCCATCACAATAAGCGAACTTGAGCTATCCATATCAAAACTGAAAATGAGAAAGTCACCAGGAGCTGATGGTATCTCCAAAGAAATTATCAGGAACCTAGGAACAGAGGCCAAAGCAAAGCTGTTGCAGATCTTCAATAACAGCTGGACCTTAGGCAGTGTTCCACAAGCCTGGAGAGAAGCAATCATGATACCCCTCCTAAAATCAGGGAAAGATCGTTCCATTGCCTCTAGCTACATACCAATTAACCTCACCAGCTGTCTCTGCAAACCAATAGAGCGCATCATCAATCACAGACTGCAGTGATACATTGAAAGTAAAAACATCTTTGTGTCACAGCAGGCTGGCTTTAGGCAGTGCTACTCTACGGAAGATCAGACAACCTACCTCTCTCAAGAAATTGAGGATGCATTCCAAGAGAAGAAGCTGGTGCTTGCGGCATGGATAGATCTGAAGAAAGTCTTTGACAAAGTCTGGAAAGGAGGTCTGATGAAGAAACTGAGAAACTGCAAAGTCAATGGAAGAATGTACAAATGGGTGAAAGCATACTTGCACAACAGAAGAGCCAGAGTACAGATAGACGGACTCGAGAGCAAAAAAGTACTACTGCGTCACGATGTTCCCCAGGGCGAAGTTTTGTCCCCCACACTTTTTCTAATCTTCATCAATGATCTCGTTGCTAATCTACCGCACGAATTAAAGCGACAATGTACGCCGATGACCTGGTTCTATGGAGCACAAATGAACATGCATCAGTGGCCACCAGATTGCTACAAAGAGCTGTAGATACATTTGCTGCATGGGCAAATAGATGGTGTGTCAGCATAAACACTGACAAGTGCAGCACCACCCTATTTACCCTCTCTCCAAAACAAAAGGCAGGGATCATCCAGATAAATGGAACACCCCTAAGAGAAGATAAAGAACCAACATACCTTGGAGTAACATTTGATGGCAGGCTGACATGGAGAAAGCACACCAACAAAGCAGTAGCAAAAGCCAGAAGTAAAATAGCCATCCTGAGAAAGCTAAGTGGAACCACATGGGAAGCCAGTGGGAAAATACTTAGTAAAGTTTACCAACAGAGCATACGACCACACCTGGAATACGGGTCAACTGAGTGGTGTTCGGCATCAAAAACCACACTACAAGAGCACTTAGAGTCACCACAGGAGGGATGAGATCAACCCCTATAGTGGAAATGGAGAAGATGGGGAGGACACAAGCACTGAGAGAGCGCAGAGATACGAAAACGCTAATACAAGCAGAAAAGTTTCTCAGCTTGCCAGGCCATCCTATGAAGAACAGATTTGAAAACCTAGCTATGGGGCGGTTGAAAAGAAGTAGTTTTATCCACCAGGCCTAACGACTCTGCAGACAAACCACCGATCTGCCCACAGTTGGTATCCCCCTAATAACTATTCCAGAGCAAACTCCGTGAAAAGATGAACATAGGCTATCATTACAAATCCAGACTAAAGTGAGAGGAATATTCGACAAGGAAGAACAGAACAGTGTGCAGCGCAGAACAGCCACTCTCAGCTTCCTTGATGAAGAATACCCACAGGACCTCTGGATCTGAGTCTACACAGATGGGTCAGCACAAAATGCTGTTCGAAATGGAGGAGCGGGGGTGTACATAGAATACCCAAATAATACCAGAGACACAGCTAGTGTACCGACAGGAAAGTACTGCCATAACTACGATGCTGAAATTGAGGCAATCAAGATAGCAACTGAGACATTACTAAATACCAGCAATGATACACAACAACCTGTGGTGCTACTGACAGATGCAAAATCAGTACTCGAGGCGCTCTTGTCTGGGAAATTGCCAGTACTAAGGATACTACTTTCTGAACTTAGCAGTCAGCATAAGGTCACCATACAGTGGATACCATCCCACTGTGGAGTACCCGGAAACGACAGAGCTGATCAATTGGCTAAGGAAGTAGCAAAAAAAGAACAGCCTGATGTGCCCGTTACATACCGCCAAAAGAAAAGAATGATCAAATCAGTCAGAAAGCCACCAAAACCTGCTCAAGATGACTACCACGTTATGGACAGACCAGAACAGGTCATTATTCTGCGCCTCAGAACAGGACACAGGGGGCTGAGTGGTCTCGAGGTATGGTGTCCGCCTCGAGAGCTGGAGGTCCCGGGTTCTCCAGGAGGACCGGGTTTTTTTTTAAAAAGTCCACCTGGACTTCCAGTAATAAAATTTCCACTGTCTCTGGGTAGTGAGATCGGTCGCCCGTGTGTATTGTTGCGCACGTAAAAAATCCCTTGGCAGTTGGAAATCGAAAAAGAGTAGCCTAACGGCGCTGCCCGGGCAAAATTTTCAGTTAAAAATCTACCCAAAGTATTTCAGGATCCTCGCCAATGCAGCGGAGTTCGTGCACTGAGCCGAGTTTCTCCAGACTCAGGTTTGAGTTAGGAGGAGAACGGAGCACTTATGGGTTAAACCGTGATGTTGATCCAACGACTACACTAAACTAAACAGGACACAATAGATTACGCAACCACATGTATACAAAATTCAAGATTGGTGACTCAGCCATATGCACATGTGGATTGGCGTCGCAGACAGCAGAGCACATACTCCAAGACTGCCCAAACTACAACATATCCAGGCAAATCTTCTGGCCTATGATTGATTGATTGATTGATTTAGGAACCGACATCACAGCATCATTCGGGAAATTCCCACCGCCATAAGCGCTCCGTCCCCCTCCTCAGCAGCCAGCCTAGAGAGACAACAGTGGAAGATAAACTCTGACTCAGAAAACTGAGGCCTATTGATGAATTAGTAATTAATTAGCGGGCATTTTAAATTGCTAATTAGGCCACAACACACATTATTAAAACACCAAAGTGACCATTAGATGCGTAACATCATTCCGCATAAAACCATATACATCTCAAAATTTTTAAAGCTAACATAAAGAAAACGGAGGCCTATTCATGAATTAGTAATTAATTAGCGGGCATTTTAAATTGCTAATTAGGCCACAACACACATTATTAAAACACCAAAGTGACCATTAGATGCGTAACATCATTCCGCATAAAACCATATACATCTCAAAATTTTTAAAGCTAAAATTAAGAAAACGGAAGCCTATTCATGAATTAGTAATTAATTAGCGGCCATTTTTAATTGCTAATTAGGCCACCACACACACCATCAAAAAACCAAAGTGACCATTAGGTCCGTAACATCATTCCGCATAACAACATGCATAACTTGTAATTTTTAAAGATAAAATTAATAAAACGCAGGCTAAATTCTGATTTAGTAATTAATTAGCGGCCATTTTTAATTGCTAATTAGGCCACCACACACACCATCAAAAAACCAAAGTGACCATTAGGTCCGTAACATCATTCCGCATAACAACATGCATAACTTGTAATTTTTTAAAGCTAAAATTCAGAAGACTCTGGCTAATTAATTAATTAGTAAATAATTAGCGGCCATTTTTACTTCCTAATTAGGTCACCAGACATCATATCAAAAAATAAATAACATGACCAGTTAGGCTTTGCAACCCCGTTCGCAGTGATGTATGGTTGCTAAGATGTTCGTTTAAAAACAAAACAGATAGTCTCAAGAAACCAAAATTTTGATAATCTGGGCTCTAATTTTGACCAGGACGCAAAAAATTCCTTTAGTGGGCACTCTTTTGTGAAAATTTTTGTCCAAAGGTCACGACACTCAAATTTACATAACTCAGCTTAGAATCGAGATACATAACTCATTGAGGTACCATTAGATTTGGTTTTTCAAGGCCTATCTATCTGTGGTTCTCCCAATAGTAAATGATCAATTTGAAAATCATGATCCGAAACCCTACAAGAGTTAAAGACTATAGACGCTGAGTGAACTAAACAAGACTTAGATTCATACAGGAGACAACATTGCAGTTATAGACATATTTCTGGCGAACGAAAGAAGAAGAAGAAGCTTTCTGAACGACCGGCTCACATATCTCCGTAAGTAACCAGCGCGACGCGATTCGCTGCCGAATCTCGCGCAGCTGTGTTTTCCACGCATAGTTGCCATTCTAGATATTTTATATCCAGATCTAGAGGTTTTTGCCGGCGTCTGGATACCGTTTTCTGACGTTTGGATGCTGGATGCAATTCTAGATACTTTTCATTTGGAGTCGGATATTTTGAATACTTTCTAGATTTTACTTTTCTTTCGGTGTTATTTACCTATTTTATGTTTGGTCTGGACGCGCGTAAATTATGGTAACTGCCATTATTTAAACTTTGAACTTACTTCGGTCAACGCTCAACCATCTGGCAACCCCTCCCCCCCCCCCCCGGTAATGAGTAAAAGGGCGCATAATGGCACTGAAGAAACTTTTGGTCAGTAAACATTTAAACTTAAATAATTTGGCTACAATTGGAACTGATAATGCATCGGTAATGGTCGGTATCAACCATGGCGTGTATGCAAAATTGAAGGAAGATATCCCATCTTTAATCCTCATAAAATGTGCGTGTCATTCCTTGCAGCTAGTATTATCACATGCCTCATCAGTCAGAATGTTTACCAAGGAATTTGGAATTCATTATTGCTGAAACACATAACTGGTTCTCCAAATCATCTGTCAGACAACAGCAATATAATCTATATATATAAAACAGAGTGTATGTTTGTTTGTTTGTGGGTTTGTGGATTTGGATGCGTTCGATAACGGTACATCCGATTGAGATGAAATTTTCTACACGTCTTCCTTTCATTCCTGTGCAACCGACTATAATAATTTCTTAATGTAACATCTTCTACTTATTTAATAACATTTACTTTTCCATTTTCATTATATAATGTCTATATAGCATAGGGACTTCACTCTAGAAAAGTTATTTCAAGGGGCATAACGTTTAATAACATTTCTATATACTTTATAGTCATATTGTTGGACTTACCTGCACTATTGTTAAACTCTTTGTCTATAGTTATTTTTAGGCATATGAGTTATATTAAATAATGATATAATCTTTAAGGGTCCTCCAGGTTGGGGGTTGAAGCGTGGGGTTAACATCCCCACCTTTGTAAAAACCTTTCTTTGTTACGAAACAAATACATGAGCCTCGATATCGGACTGACTTATCTGGACAACGACCTTGGAACGTTAAAGGACTTTTGAGATTTGGAACATGGAATGTACGGACACTATATCGAGCTGGAGCGGCCGAAGAACTAACCCGGGAGCTGATTGAATATCAAATGGATATAACAGCAATTCAAGAAATAAGGTGGCCAGGAGAGGGTACTTTAGAGCAAAATGGAATGATTATAATATATGGAGGAAACACCCAAAATAAACATGAATTAGGAACAGGATTTGTCATCAAAAAAGAGTTATGGGGGAACGTTTTAAACTTTAAAGCTTTTAATGACAGGATTAGTAAATTACGAATAAAAGGTAAATGGAAAAATATAACGATGATTAATGTACATGCACCTACTGAAGAGAAAGAAGATGATATTAAAGAAGACTTTTATAATGATCTGGAAGATGTCATAGAAGAAACCCCCAAACAGGACATCCTGATTGTGCTAGGAGACTTCAATGCAAAAATAGGTAGAGAGCAAACTAATAAAAAAGTGGCCGGTATGGAAAGCCTACATACAACTTCAAATGATAATGGATGGAGAGTCATCAACCTGGCAGAAGCCAAAGGACTGCAGATTAGCAGTACCAGACTACAAAGAAAGGATATACACAAACAAACTTGGAAATCATGTGACAAGAGAACCTATAATCAAATAGATCACATTTTAATTAACAACAGAAATGCATCAAACATACAGCAAGTCAGAAGTTATAGAGGAGCTGAGTGCCACAGTGACCACTTCCTCGTTGGAGCAAAATTTAAAATAAAACTTAAGAGAGCTTTCTATACTAAATTACAAAGATTACACCCAACATATAACAGAGAAAAACTGCAAGACATTACAGTCAAAGAGAAATTTACAGATGAAATAAAATGTAAACTTGAAACTCTGCAAAACCCTTTGGAGGAAAGCATTGACCAAACTTGGTTGAACATCAAGAATACAATTCAGTCTACCGCAGAAGAATGTCTCGGTGTGTTAACCACGCATAGAAAGAACAGATGGTTCAATCAAAAATGTGAAGAAGCAGTCATTAGGAAGAAGAATGCCAGACATGTATGGTTAAATGACATCAATAACATCCAAAAGGAAGAGCATTATAGAAATGAATGTAAAGAGGCTACAAAAATAGTCAGACAGCAGAAGCGAGAATATATGAATAATATAATCAAAGATATGGAAACTAATCACCAGAAAAATGAATCCAGAAAATTTTTTAAAGAACTGAAGTCAATGAAACGAGGGAACCAACAAAACACATATGGTTTAAAAGACAAAAATGGGAATATGATAAATACCAATGAGGAAATGTGCAACACATGGAAAGAATATTTTATTGAATTACTAAATTGTGAAGCTCCAAGAAACATTTTCTCACAGGAAGAGGTTCTAACATGCGAACCACAAATTGAAGAACCTACATTTGAAGAAATCCTATATGTAATCACACGACTTAAAAACAATAAGGCAACTGGGACTGATGGAATTGCTGCTGAATTTATAAAGGCAGGTGGCCATGCATTACATCTAAAGCTATACGAACTAATAATAAAAATCTGGAGGACAGAAGAATTACCCCATGACTGGAAAGAGTCATTATTGATACCTATCTTTAAGAAAGGAGACAAGTTCCAATGTGGAAATTATAGAGGAATATCACTACTGTCCACAAGCTATAAGATACTATCCGCAGTATTACTAAATAGACTAAAACCATATTCAGAAGACATATTAGGTGACTACCAGGCGGGGTTTAGACAAAACAGATCAACAATAGATCAGATATTTATCTTACGACAAATAGCCGAGAAACATTGGGAATATAAAAGAGATCTCCATAACATTTTTGTGGATTTTAAAAAGGCTTATGCTAGTGTCCATAGGAATAGTCTATGGAATGCTATGCAGGAATTTGGAATACCAAGGAAGTTAATCAACATGACCAGACTATGCATGGAAGATACTTATAATATAGTAACATATAAAGGCAGGAAATCAGACCCCTTCCAAATAACATCTGGCTTGAAACAGGGTGATGCACTATCGCCGCTACTCTTTAATCTGGCTCTAGAGAAAGTTGTAAGGAAGGTAAAGGAGGAATGTGATATTGGAGGAACATCCAAGCTGCTTGGTTATGCAGATGATATAGATATTATAGGGCAAAGTGAACAAAAGACATTGGAAATATTGACTCACTTAAAGGGAAAAGCCCAACAGATGGGGCTGGTTATCAACCAAGATAAGACAGAATATATGGTAATTTCAAGAGACGGAATGGCTAGAAACTCTGGCCACATACAAATAGATAATATGACCATTAAAAGAACGGAAACATACAAATACCTGGGTACGATCTTCAACTGCTCCAACATCATAAGGGAAGAAATACAAACTAGAATCAACTCTGGAAATAAGATATACTATGCACTACAACATCTACTAAAATCAAAGGCGCTATCTCGTAACACCAAAATCACAATATACAAAACACTGATCAGACCACTTGTGCTGTATGGCTCTGAAACCTGGAGTACAACGAAAGGAGACGAAGCCTTGTTACAAACCTTTGAGAACAAAATTTTAAGACGCATCTTTGGACCCATTAGGGATACACAAAGTGGAGAGTGGAAAAGAAGAAGTAACAAAGACATTTATGATCTGTTTAAGTCCCCGCTAATCACTGGTATCATGAAGGCTAATAGACTACAATGGCTGGGGCATATAGAAAGAATGGAAGATAATAGGGAAACAAAACTCGCTTACACTCAGGAAATAAATGACCGTAGACCCCGAGGTAGACCAAGAAGGCGGTGGAGAGATAATACATGTACAGACCTGCAAGCACTTGGAATCAACGACTGGCAAGAGAAGGTCCACCAGAGAGACGAATGGAGACGGATTGTATTTGCAGCAAAGAACCTCAATGGCTCGGAACGCTGAAGAAGAAGATAATCTTTAAGGTATTTTTAAAGTTTGCATAAAAATAATGCATTATGCATAACATTTTAACCCATCTTTTTCTGCTTACAAAACTTATCAACTGTCATGTCGGTGATTAAAAACAGTTTTCATTAAAAATAATGAATGGTGTGTGGAAGGACATTCTTTTAAGTTACTGTGCGCCAGGAGCTGGGCGAAACCACGCCGGGTCAAATAGATAGACAGATAGTCGGGAACGGAAGCTTATTTGACTACTTATATGAATGAATTAAATGACATGCTCCCCACCAGGGACTGGGTGAAGCCGGGCCGGGTCAGACAGACAGACAGACAGACAGACAGTCGGGAACGGGAGAGCTTATATGACTACGTATATGAATTAAATGAGATGCTCCCCACCAGGGACTGGGTGAAGCCGGGCCGGGTCAGCCAGACAGACAGACAAACAAGCAGACAGACAGACAGACTGATAGATAGATAGATTCCCTCCAGGGCCTGGGCGAAGCCGGGCCGGGTCAGCTAGTAATTTATATAAAGCATTAAATGATAGTTCCTCTCCACTGAAAATTCTGTCATATTGCAAAACTAGATGGTTATCAATTCAACCAGCTGTTGAAGTAATTGTGAACCAATGGTTGGAGTTGAAGACACACTTCGAAATAACAAGACAAAATGAAAAGTGCTACACAGCTGAAATACTATATGGAATGTACAGTGATGAAAAAAATTTGGCATTCCTTCTCTTTTCACAGCCCATTTTAAGTGAAGTGCAAAAAGTTAATAAACTATTTGAATCTCAAAATGTTGATAAAGTTAAATTACTTGACGACCTCACTTTGCTATTTCACTCAATTGGTAAAAGACTTAGGGGAGACTGGGGAGAAATGGACCAGCAATTTTGTAGTTTTCAATTTTTGCTCATCACCGGAACAGATTTTATCGAAACATAACAAAACCATGACTAAAATGTTGTACATTCATTTATTTTAAAAGGGGAAAATATTTAGCAATCTATTTCTATATGTTTCTTTACAAAATGCATTTCAAAAATGTATATGAACATGGGGAGAAATGGACCACCATTGGGGTGAAATGGACCAGCACGTGGGGAGCAATGGACCATAGTGGGGAGAAATGGACCTTTTTTAAAAAGAAGCAGCAACAACTCATCCATATTGCTATAAGAAATAAATAATCATTAAAAGGATATTTGCAGTTTTTTTTTTATTATTTTAAGCGACAGTAAAAAAGTTTAATATGATATATTAATCTAATATAAAGTTTTATCGAACATTTATGCCTGCAAGACTTTCTTTGAAGACATAGCCATCTTTGGTCCTAGAAGTGGTGTAACAGTAAAGGGAGTAGCTTAGGAGTAAAGAGTTAAGGAATGCTGCGCATTCCTTGACTAGTGGGAAAACCATAGCTAGTGAACGTGTGTGCACGAATGAAGAAGTGTATCTAGGCTGGCACACACGTCACTTGGGGCCCAGCTAGCAGGGAGGTAGGAAAACATGTAAACATCCGAATTTGAGCATAACATCATGATGCTGTAGTTGAACGATTCGACAAATAAAGAATGATCTAAACAACGCGGAGTCTTGTGTGCTGTACGATCATCACGTGCCTTCTAACCTGTGTGTGTAACATCTCTACACTATAATACAGGTTCCAGTGATTGTAGATCTAGTAAGCTGTGCTTTAATACATGTAATTGAGACACTGGCGACATCTTCTACCTTAGGCTTAACAAATTTACCAGCAACCTTCTCACTCTTGCGCAAGAACTCTACCTCAACATCACCATCATCATCAATGTCTCCCCTTACAATTCCTACATAGTAAACACAAGTCTTCTTTGTTCCATATTCACATAGCACACACTGGCCTTCAAAAACCTCACGCACACCAGTCAAGCTAACCGTACACTCCTCATTTTCACCAAATGAAACATCAGAATCTGTGTCATCACAAAACGAAATGTCAGTTTCTGGATCTGAATCAACATCAAGTTCTTTCAGCAGCTGTCTCTTTACCTTTTTGGGTGGAACTTTTGCTGCCTTTTCTTTCATCACCGCTCTTTCCCTAATTCGATCCATTTCTGGCGTAGAAGTAGCCAGCATAGTTTTTCCTCTTTTCCTCATATTATTTGAATCTTTTCGCGGACCAGCTTTTGGTAGTCCTCTAAAAACATGAGGCGAAGTAAAGGAAGAAGTAGCTTTATGTTGAAGACTCCCTGATATTTCCTGCAAGTCATCTACAAGGTTCTCAACATTACACTTTTTCTGATTTTCATGAAATTCTTGTGCAGTTTGATCTGTGCTGGTACCACAATGTGGAGATGCTGATCCTGTCTGTTCATTGCTTTCTAAAGTGGCATTTTCACTGTCCTTGCTGATGGGTCTGTTCGTTATTTCTGAAGGCATAAAATCATCTTCTGTAAAAACATCTTCGTTAAAGGGCCAAATACCTGACACTGCAAAGCCTGATTGAATGTTAATGGTAGTTGCCGCTTTAAGAAAAGCGTGGCCTCCTAGATTTGCAACTTGATAGATTGTCAGTGGTGTCCCAACATTTTTCATCATCCATGAATCACACGCATTGTTGTAGACCGACTTCATGGGTCCAAAAACTGAACGGTCCAAGGGCTGAGTTTTAGATGAGGTTGTGGTGGCAACGTGATCACAGGAATGTTGTTTTTCTTGCACAGTTCAAGTGATTCAAATGAAATGTGGGAATCGTGATTGTCCAAGATCAAAATCAAAGGGAAGTCTTTGGAAGGTCTTGAATGCTTAATGAAGTGATTTATAACTTTGACAAAATTATCACGGGTCATCCAACCTGATTCATTCACAAGGCCAAGGGAACCTTCCGGTGCTCCAGCAAGCATAAAATTCTTAAAAATTTTTCTGGGAAACACAAAAACTGGAGGGATAATGTGACCCGCAGCTGACACAATGCAACAGATTGTGACCAGTTCTCCTCTTTCTCTGGATGTCACCTGGCCTATTTGCTTCACTCCTCGTGGGGCAATTACTTTTGGCACTTTCTGTACAGTGGTCAGACCTGACTCATCCAAATTGTAGATTTGAGCTCCACTCACATTTAGTTTTGTAATGGTTTCCTTCACAATGTTGAAGAAGGTGCAAATATTATGTTTGTTGAAAGCTGTAGCTCTAGCCAGAGATGTTGCCTCAGGTTGCCGTATGGTCAGCTCGGGATTCCGTCGCAAAAATCCACAAAGCCAGTCATTCCCTGCCATCATTTGCTCATCCCAGGTTAAAGGATGTGCAATGTTATTGACTTTCGCCATCTCGTACGCCAAAATACGAACGTTTTTAGTTGTGAGTCCATGGAACATTCTTGCACAATCTTTCAAGTAACTAGCAAAATCAGCTTCTTGCTTAGCTGTGAAAACAAGGCTATGCCTATAATTTGGTACGAGTCTAGTAGGCAGACCATGTCCTTCTCTGTCTTTTGTAAGATTGTTATTGAGGGTAGAGCGAGCAATGCCGTACTCCCTTGCAGCTTTCCTCACTTTCATTCCATTTTTCACAGCATTAACAGCTTCTCTCATACGTTCCTCCGTAACGAGACCCTTGTTGGTGTTTCTGATGTACAATCTTGGCATCTGAAACAAAAGAGTGACAGAATTATATAACATTTAGAATGGTAGGCCTATCATTTGCAAAGAAATACTGATCATAGCACGAATGGCGTGCATCTTTAATAAATCACTTCGGGATTCCGTCGCAAAAATCCACAAAGCCAGTCATTCCCTGCCATCATTTGCTCATCCTAGGTTAAAGGATGTGCAATGTTATTGACTTTCGCCATCTCGTACGCCATCTCGGACTTTCATTCCATTTTTCACAGCATTAACAGCTTCTCTCATACGTTCCTCCGTAACGAGACCCTTGTTGGTGTTTCTGATGTACAATCTTGGCATCTGAAACAAAAGAGTGACAGAATTATATAACATTTAGAATGGTAGGCCTATCATTTGCAAAGAAATACTGATCATAGCACGAATGGCGTGCATCTTTAATAAATCACTGAAATCAAATTTGTTAACAGTTTTATTGGTCTAGATTTAGACCCCAGTATTAAAAAGAATCAATAATGCTGATATTCGAATTCAATCTTCAACACTTTTAATAACAACAGACTGTCTTGTCAATTTCTTCTATGGGGAGAAATGAACCATGGGGAGAAATGAACCGGTCCATTTCTCCCCCATCAATGTATTAAACTATTCAGCCATAAAGTCTCTTAAATCTAATATTATATGCTATATTTTTTATATGAACTCTTAAATAACAAGTAAATAAAGATATTAACGTAATTACCTTGTCCTGATTCCTGACTATGCGTCTGCTTTACGATGGTGTCTGGAACTGGAAAAAGAAACTTTAGTGCAGAAAATTTTTCAAACTTTGCGTGGGAACGACCTGTGCGGGAAGTCGATGGCAAATGAAAAATTCGGACTATGTTTGATGTGGAAAACAAACTTATTATGGTTTCACTTTCATTGCATCACAGCCAGGGGCCAGAGAGGGAGTGGTCCATTTCTCCCCTATGTCCATTTCTCCCCAGTCTCCCCTATATTGCCAACCTGTAAAGCTGACTTGTTCACTTGCACTATAAAGAGCTATTTGGCTCCCAAGCCATACCTGGGATACCAAATCGAATCAAAAATTGATGGTTTAAAAACAAAAGGACTGTTAACAGAAAATGAAGAGAACAACTTAAGAAAGCGCTGTCAAGATTTTCTTGTCTCATTATTCGATCAACTGAAGCAGAGACTTCCTGAAAATTTAGATGTATTGAAAAATATTTCACTCTTTTCTATTAACAACATACCTCAGCCAGTAAAGGACATACCTAAATATTGTCAAGTTATTAAATTTTTAGGGGCTAGTGTGGCGGAAGCAGAATATTAGTTAACAAAAATAAATTTGGTTGACTGGACAAACAAAACAGAAACTGAAGCTTTTTGGAGTGAAGTAAGACAATTTAAAGATGTCTCAGGTAACAGTCTATTCTGTGAGCTCTTTGAATGTGCGATGTCTGCCATGATACTACCCTATTCAAATGCTGATGCGGAAAGAGTATTCAGTACTGTGAATTATACCAAATGTAAACTAAGAAATAGGATGAAACTTGATCTCTTAAATGCTATATTGACAATAAGATTTGGCCTGATGAGAGCAGGAAAATGCTGTTCAACTTATCAGCTCCCTGATAGTGTAATAAAAGAAATTGGAACAGCTAAAGCATACCAGAGTCATTTTGAATCTGAAGCTTCAACTTCATCATCCAAGCTAAGTGCATCTTGTGAGACAGGCATCAGTGAAGATGAGGACATGATTCTATAGGTAAGTCACATCAATTTTCTTTTTAATGTTGCATATCCCTTACAGGATGGTGCAGTCAACATCAGAATTTTTCAGCTGCTGTTGATGTACAACTACAAGGCAAGATTACGCTCAGTAGTTTGCCATTGCTTTCTGAGCGACCGGCTCACATACCCCTGTAAGTTACCAGCGCGGCTCGAACCGCTCTCGGTTCGGGCGCAGCTGCTTTACTCACGAGAATATACGGCATTACGGCGACAACCGTAAACTGTTCGCCAGGGAGAGCGGCTGTCACATCAATACATATGTAATTTCTTACTTTCTCAATCTGGATATTTTTCCTAGATACTTTCCAACGAAATCTAGATATTTATGGATGTTGTTTGGGCCGTTTCTAGATACTTTTGGTCCCAAAAAAAGTGGCAACCCTGTTTCCACGAGAGTATACGGGATTACGAACAACGTCCTGAACGACTGCGCCAGGGAGACCAGTGTTCAACAAGAAACATGGCGGCTTGCCTACATTCAGTTTGGTAATGTTGAATGTTGGATTACATCGTCCAGCCAACGTTTATTGATGTTGAATATCGCCTTAATGTCTCACCGACCCCTCTACCATTGGCAACAGTCTCGAGACAGGGCGGGATTGGTTTGCTCGAATACAACCAAGAGGTTAGTTACAGTTAGTAATAAATTATTAAAATAATAAATTAACCAAAGAATTCAATCAATATCAATAAGGGAGCCCCTATTCACAACATTTTGTGAATAGTAACTATTAGTACGAGCCTCGATACACAAAATTATTTTGGCTGGTCACGTGATTATTCGGCACAAACTTTTGTGAATAGTACGAACCCCTATTCTGAGTGTTCACAAAACTTTGAAAAAGACTATTAATATTATTATTATTAATATTATTATTATTATTCTATCTTCTTGTCTGTCTTTTTGCAAGTTCTTTTTCTTCAAACCTTACAAAGACAATCACAATATTATTATTTGTCGACAAGGACACACTCTACGTGACAGTGATATTTTATTTAGTAAATACTATCCGCAGTATTACTAAATAGACTAAAACCATATTCAGAAGACATATTAGGTGACTACCAGGCGGGGTTTAGACAAAACAGATCAACAATAGATCAGATATTTATCTTACGACAAATAGCCGAGAAACATTGGGAATATAAAAGAGATCTCCATAACATTTTTGTGGATTTTAAAAAGGCTTATGATAGTGTCCATAGGAATAGTCTATGGAATGCTATGCAGGAATTTGGAATACCAAGGAAGTTAATCAACATGACCAGACTATGCATGGAAGATACTTATAATATAGTAACATATAAAGGCAGGAAATCAGACCCCTTCCAAATAACATCTGGCTTGAAACAGGGTGATGCACTATCGCCGCTACTCTTCAATCTGGCTCTAGAGAAAGTTGTAAGGAAGGTAAAGGAGGAATGTGATATTGGAGGAACATCCAAGCTGCTTGGTTATGCAGATGATATAGATATTATAGGGCAAAGTGAACAAAAGACATTGGAAATATTGACTCACTTAAAGGGAAAAGCCCAACAGATGGGGCTGGTTATCAACCAAGATAAGACAGAATATATGGTAATTTCAAGAGACGGAATGGCTAGAAACTCTGGCCACATACAAATAGATAATATGACCATTAAAAGAACGGAAACATACAAATACCTGGGTACGATCTTCAACTGCTCCAACATCATAAGGGAAGAAATACAAACTAGAATCAACTCTGGAAATAAGATATACTATGCACTACAACATCTACTAAAATCAAAGGCGCTATCTCGTAACACCAAAATCACAATATACAAAACACTGATCAGACCACTTGTGCTGTATGGCTCTGAAACCTGGAGTACAACGAAAGGAGACGAAGCCTTGTTACAAACCTTTGAGAACAAAATTTTAAGACGCATCTTTGGACCCATTAGGGATACACAAAGTGGAGAGTGGAAAAGAAGAAGTAACAAAGACATTTATGATCTGTTTAAGTCCCCGCTAATCACTGGTATCATGAAGGCTAATAGACTACAATGGCTGGGGCATATAGAAAGAATGGAAGATAATAGGGAAACAAAACTCGCTTACACTCAGGAAATAAATGACCGTAGACCCCGAGGTAGACCAAGAAGGCGGTGGAGAGATAATACATGTACAGACCTGCAAGCACTTGGAATCAACGACTGGCAAGAGAAGGTCCACCAGAGAGACGAATGGAGACGGATTGTATTTGCAGCAAAGAACCTCAATGGCTCGGAACGCTGAAGAAGAAGAAGAAGAAGAAATAAAATTCACAT
Source organism: Cepaea hortensis (assembly GCA_963921405.1). Classification (NCBI taxonomy): domain Eukaryota; kingdom Metazoa; phylum Mollusca; class Gastropoda; order Stylommatophora; family Helicidae; genus Cepaea; species Cepaea hortensis. The sequence goes on from OY992897.1 coordinate 79,085,749, forward strand.
TAATCAAAGACATCTATTGGATCCATCGATTCCGACACTTGATCACTCCTTCATTGCCTGGGTGATGCGACCCCACACCCCCACACCCCACACCCCCCTCGGCAACTACCGCAGATCCATAGAGAACACTTTATTCAGATGCTTCAAGTTTCTCAGTTCTGTATTTTAGTTCCTAAAACAAGCAACTAGAAAGTCGCTTAGAAGCCCTGGAGATGTGGATATACAGACGAATGTGTCGTATTTCATGGAAACAAAAACAATCAAATGCAGAGGTTCTAGAAAAATTGGGAATAAAGAGAGAGTTGATGAAAGAAATAAAGAGGAGACAAGTGCAATATTTCGGCCACGTTAAAAGACATGATACTCTTACAAAAACCATACTGGAGGGCAAGGTTGAGGGCAAGCGAGCAAGAGGTAGACAACGATACAAGTGGGAAGATAACATCAAGAGATGGACGAACATCAGCCTGACAGAATGTACAGTCAAGGTGAGAGACAGATAGTGTTGGAGATCCATTGCAGCCAACATTCATTGTGGAGATGGCACCTGATTGATTGATTAAAAAAATAAAAAATAAAAATTGCTGGTGGGGAGTCGAACCCCAATCTCCCGCATGACAGGCGGAGATACTAACCACTACACTACCGAGAACACAATAATATTTCCACACACATTAATAATGTATTCAAAAGGAAGTAGACATCACGTTACCAGCCGAATAATCACGTGACTAGCCACAAATTTGTGTCTATAGCGGCTCGTACTGTTCACAAAATTTTGTGTATAGTCACTCCGAAAGAAGAAACACAACACTGCAAAACAATTTTACAATGAAAACTTGTCATTGCTCTTTGGGTGAGGTAATTTATCTGATAAATATGAAGACAGAAAGTAAACATTTATTGAATCCCTATTCAGGATCGTTGTATTTCGATCACAGGGCTTCTTTGTCTTATTTTGGCATAGTGCCATTCTAGATATTGCATACAGATAAAACTATTATGGAGAAAGAAATATATAATATAAGTTAGTTAGTTAGTTAGTCGCAGTTCCAACTTCACAGCAACGGGTCATCCCCATTATGCTCCGTCCCTGTGCCAGTGAATATCACACAAAATGCTCCCCACTGCCCAATGTGAAAAGTGGAAAATACAGGAGTCTCGACAAACAACAGCCCACACAGATACACTGTGCATAATGCAGCCGCCAGAATGTCAACACACCAGTCCCCCACGAAACACCCAGTTCATCTCTGATGGAATCGGCAGTCATTTTCCCATCTGGATGTTTCCTAGATGTTCACCCACACAGTCCACGAAATACAATTCATCGTCGATGGCAGTGGCAGTCAACCAGAAGCCCAGCAGCCACGCATTTCTGCATAAGGCAAAAACCGGTCAACTCTGGGACATAGCCATCTGCCATCGCTCCGAACATGCAGTCACGTTCCAAAAAACCTTGGGCAGATTCAAAAGCATTTCACACGAAACTCACAGCTCACAGTGTCGCGCCACGCACTCACTCAGTAGCAGGGCGACGGAACCATCAAGCCTCCTTAGTCGCCTCTTACAACATGCGTGGTAGGCTGCAGTGTTGCTATTCTTTGCTTCCCTTATGGGCCCCGGCAACACACGGGTAATATATAATATAATTATGTTAATGAGGAAAGATTGGAGGTGGTGGACAATTTCGAATATCTTGAGTCATTGATTATCAATAATGGTGACACAATGAAAGAAGTTAAAACACGAATATCTATTGCTCTTCAAATACTAAAACAACTGAATAAATTGTGGAATGGGATAGATAGACCTACAAAAATTAGATTTTTAAGAGCATGCATCTTTCCCTTTGCAACATACGCCTGTGAGACCTGGACATTTACTAAACAAGCTGAACAGCGCATAAATGTCTTTGAATATAAATGTTATAGACGGGTTCTAAGAATATCTTGGGCAAAGAAAAGAACAAATGCATCCATACTTTAAGAGCTGAATATTGAAGAAGGTTGGCTATTAACCCTTTTAGCACGGAATTATTTTAGGCTTATTAGCCAAAAACACGGAGCATTATTTCAGTAAATTTGGTTGTATTTTTGTTTATTTTTTTAGACACCTTTCTGATTTTCTGACACCATGCAATATATATATTTATAGGAAGGGTATATATTGAAGTGTATGATTTACAACAAATTGTTTTTTTAAATTGACAAATATGCAAATTAGCTCATTTGCATATCTAAAAATAGAAAAGACAAAATGTGAATTTACAACTTCAAAGTAAGATACATACAGCTAAATACAGTTATATATGCAATTTCCTACCTTATTATTGTCCCTTGGCCTTCTTACATTGGTGTTTATCAAAACAGTAGTGATGCACACCCTTTTCACATGTAGAACACATGGTTCGGCTACGCTTCCTTCCTCCTGGCTGAGAGCGGTCACTGCACACAGAACAGTCTTTCTCTTTTCTATTTGGAATATCCACATAGCCTCTGTCCCCAGCAGCATCAGTAGAAGGAGGAGGATATTTTATGTCCAGATAGTCCTGTGCCAGATCACTCACAACATTGGCAGTGAATTTATAGCGAGTTAAATTCCGGGTATTTGACGTATTTTGACAATACAAAATATATGCATTTACTGTCATGCGTCCAAAAATGGAGAAGACAACCTTACGCCAATACTTTAACGTTCTCCTCTCATCTAAATAGGCGTACAACATCATGTCGCTTTGATCCACACCTCCCATGTACTTATTGTACTGCAAAACAACACGCGGCTTTGATCTTTCGGCAGGCGTTGGGTCATTTTGTCTTCTCCTCACAGTAACATCTACTTGTTCTGCTTTCTCTTTAGTAGACATGAGAAGAACTGATTTTGTTTGGGATTTCTTTTCCCTGTATGCTGCAGTCAGTATGCTTCCTTTCCTGTAGTAGAGAGTTTCATTAGGCTGAAGATTGCCCTTTATTGCCTTGGGGAGATTTCGGCGATTGCGTCGCACTGTACCTGTGAGGTATGTTCCTTGCAAAAACAGATCAGTAGCCAGTTCAATACTTGCAAAAAAATTATCCACAAAAACATGATACCCCTTCTTTAGGTAGTTTCCTATTGATAAGAGCTTTCTGACTACTCTATGGGATAGTCCAAGGTGATCTTCCTCTTGATCTCTTTTCCCCTTGTACACAAAAAATCCGAGCACATACGCACTTGCAGACTCACACAGCATCCATAATTTTATGCCCCACTTGTGGTGATGCTTATTGGGCATATACTGTAGAATCTGGCTTTTGCTCTTGGTACCAATTAGGCTCTCATCAACAGATAACTCCTGCTTTGGGGTATAATGGTGCCTAAATAATCTATTAGCATGATCTACCAGTGGAGCAAACTTACCGCATGGATCATAGCCGTCTTCCCCTGGTGCCGCTAAATTTTCATTATTTACAATATGAAAAAATTTTAAAATGAGCTCAAATCTCTCCCTGGGCATAACCCTTCCAAACCAAGGGGTTTCTTGGGATTTGCAGGTAGTCCAGTATGAAAAAAGGGTTGGCTTTCGGTTCAGTCCCATATTCAGGATTATCGCGATAAACGCCTTCATTTCTGGAATACTGGTGGGTCTCCAATTTTGTACAATGGATCTCCTTTTGAGTACATTGCCACTTTTTGCAATGAACTGGCTGGCATATCTATTTGTTTCTGCTACAAATACTGTCAGTAACTCAATTGTGAGAAACAGGTATAGATAACTGACAGGCTTGGAGTCACTAGGTGGCATTCGTTTTGGGCCAGTCAGCTCAGAAAATGGATGTATCTCAATCCCATCATCATCTTCAGGAGGATAAACCCTGAGCCATGGTTGAGCTGTTGTCGGTTCATTCTCTCCATCTGCACTTTCGTTATCGCTCTCACTAGATCTATCATCAGCTTCCTCACTAGACTCACCAGATTCACTCGATTCAAACGTTTCATCGACATCCCTATCAGTGGCGGAATTATCAGAATCTGACATGTTTTGGGCCGTTTAGGTCTGTTTCAAAAAAATTCTACAACAAATTAAACGCTTGATACAGAACAAAGACGAGCGGACATTTGTAAACAAAATACCGCAAGGAATCATGGGACACTATTTTCCGTGTTTCAAAAGCGGAGAGTTCTTGCGGTGTCTACCTGAAATATGGTGGGGCCGATGATCGGCCGTTCCGTGAATTTGGCCATTCTATGCCGGGCCGATAATCGGCCCGGGCCGTGCTAAAAGGGTTAAAGACGATAAAACAAAGAAAATTGAAATATTTTGGTTACTTGAAACGTCACGAAAGTTTGCAGAAAACAATAATGGAGGGGTATATGCCTGGGAAGAGAGGAAGAGGAAGGCCAAAGAGAAGATGGGTGCAGGATGTGACGGATGATCTCCAGATGGGTGTATCGGACGTGGGACATCTTGCTTATGATTGAGAGATTTTCCGGAAGGTTGTTATGGTAGTGAGGTTCTGCAAAGGACATGCTACTGAGTGAATGAATGAGTGCCATTCTAATTGTAATAAGACAGAGACTATGGTCATTACTAAGAAGAAAGAAATACATTTATCAATTGTTTGCTTGCTTGCTTGTGTTCGCTGGCTGTGAACTCCAGCGCAAGGTCCTGTATGTCGGATGAAGACATCCTGTTGTCCAACATCAGTGTGATGTCATACCAGACCTGAGGTTTGCGTGAGTATCCGTTGTCCCATGTCTGGCTGATTGGTGTGCAGATTGGTGATTCCTCGCCGTGCAGGCAGATACTCTCCGACTTCGGAATAATCAGCGATCCTACTACGTTAGCCAGGACCCCGACGGGACCTGTTGCCCAGGACGCACGACGAGGACGTGTTAGTAGGTCTTGGCCAGTATAAAACCTGGCCCTGGTGCCTTGAAAACACCTCTGCGTCCCATTTATCAAATAATAATTACTAACTTTTAATGAGTATAGTATACGGGTAAATGCTTTTGATGCCCATGATTGAAATTTGAATAAAGATTACTATTTAACAGTGAATGAATTGTGTCCATCATCTGCACAGTTAACAATAAAATGTGTCATTTGGTCAACTTTTGGCCTAAGAATGTGAAAATCCATGGACGTAGACTTGGATAGGAGAAACCTGTTGTGGCAGGGCTCAAAGCCTGTGGCCTGATTGATATATTTTAGCGATATTTAGGGACTTTGGATTATACCTTGTATTACAATCTTCTCTTTCTTCCTGTATCCCCACATTGGGGGATGAGCCTTCTTCAGTTAACTCAGACTATCTTTTCGTACCCAGGCAGCCACCACTGTCTTCCCAATGTTCATTTCTCTTTCTAATTCTCTTCTCCTTGTGTTTTTAGGTTTTCCTTTATTTCATTTACCCTGTAAATTTGAGACAAAGACTTTTCTAATGATACAATTATCATGTTTTCTCAATGTATGTCATTTCCAGTGTCAGAAGCGTTTTCTAACGTCTTGACACATTGGTATTACTATTTGTTTTGTTCTCACCATGAGCTCCACATTTGTAATTCTGTCACTTTAGTCCTTTTATTTTGCCTAGTCAACAATTAACAAATGTTTTGTTTATTACTAATAATATTAATATTTATTTTAAGTCATTTTCCATGTTTCTGATTCACACAGTAGTACAGATTCATTTCTGTTTCATTTCTTTTGACTTCCACAAATATTCTATTGCTATCAAAGTTCCTCTCGCCTTAGCATTCTTCTTTTAACATCTGTATATGCTCATCCATCTGTGTCTACATTGCTACCTAAGATCTCTGTAAATGCTCACCCATCTGTGTCTACATTGCTGCCTAAATAGGTGTATAATTCTGCCTCAATATCTGTATATGCTCACCCATCTGTGTCTACATTGCTACCTAAATAGGTGTATAATTCTGCCTCAATATCTGTATATGCTTACCCATCTGTGTCTGGTAGACCATTTTGAAATCAAGAGTGGAGTTAAGCAAGGTTGTGTACTAGCTCCCACCCGCTTTGGAATATACTTTTTACTTCTACTGAAATATGCCTTTCGTGATCAGGATGGTGGTATATACATTCACTCACGCTCAGATGGCGGCCTCTACAATGCTCAGAGATTGAAGGCTAAGACCAAAATTAGGAGGGTACTGATCAGAGAGTTGCTTTTTGCAGATGATGCTGCAGTTACGACCCACTCTGAGGAAGAATTGCAATGTCTACTATCTGCATTCTCCAATGCTTGTTCTGAATTTGGTTTAACAATTAGCAAAACGAAGACACAGATTATGTCGCAAGGTGCACATGGTCTACCATCAATCTTTATTGATGACGCTGAACTAGAGATGGTAGGCCCACGCCCCACAGGGGGGCAATTCGATTGTTAAGGGGGGCAATTCGAAAATGGAAGAAATCGGCTGGATATAACAAAACAGGGAGACTTGAGACTGAAGTTAACTAAATTGGAACCTGACATAAAAATCTCTTTGCAGCAAGCATCAAGCGCAAGGATCTCACTAAATTTAAATAATAAATAATTACTAATAATTAAAATAATATAGAAAAATCTTTCGTTAAAATTATTGTGTACTTGAATTGATGATGATGATGATTATCTTCTTCTTCTTCAGCATTCCGAGCCATTGAGGTTCATTGCTGCAGATACAAGCCATCTCCATTCGTCTCTCTGGTTGACCTTCTCTTGCCAGTCGTTGATTCCAAGTGCTTGTAGGTCTGTATATATATTATCTCTCCACCGTCTTCTTGGTCTACCTTGGGGTCTACGGTCATTTATTTCCTGAGTGTAAGCGAGTTTTGTTTCCCTATTATCTTCCATTCTTTCTATATGCCCCAGCCATTGCAGTCTATTAGCCTTCATGATACCAGTGATTAACGAGGACTTAAACAGATCATAAATGTCTTTGTTGCTTCTTCTTTTCCACTCTCCACTTTGTGTATCCCTAATGGGTCCAAAGATGCGTCTTAAAATTTTGTTCTCAAAGGTTTGTAACAAGGCTTCGTCTCCTTTCGTTGTACTCCTGGTTTCAGAGCCATACAGCACAACTGGTCTAATCAGTGTTTTGTATATTGTAGTTCTCCATTATATGTTTTGAAAATTTACTTACTGTGTTTGCTCAATAATTTCCTAGTGATTTCTTCCTAAAACCTATCATTCAAGTTTCTTTAGTGAACATTTCAATTTTTGAATATTAAAAATAATGTATATGTTGGGGTTGGGGGATAAGAATTTTAGAAAGGCTTGGGTGGGGCATGGCACAAAAAAGGTTGGGAAACACTGATCTAGGATGATGTATGATCTAAGCTGGTGTATGATCTAGGAAAGTGTTTCTCAACCTTTTTTGTGCTATGCCCCACCTAAGCCCTTCTAAAATTCTTATTCTTCCCCCCCCCCCCCCCCCCCAACATATGCATCACTTTTAATATTCAAAAATTTAAATTTTCACTAAAGAAACTTGAATTTTTTTTTTTTTTACAAGGGCTCACGGTTCCCAGAGGGGCCAGAGCCCCCCCCCCTCCCCCTCCCAGGTCCCGCGTCCCTGTGTGTCGGGTGAATTTTTATTTTATTTTTGGTTTGGCGGTTACCCCAGGCAAGCTGGTTCCCCCTTTTTTGTGTGGACCCTTAGTCTCACTGTGAGCTATTTCCCACAGTGGTCCACCAGGCCCACATCTAAGGTGAAGATATGTGATGGGTTTTTATTTGATCATCCCGGCCCCCGAGCAGACCAGGCGCACTAATGGGAGGGGGGGGGGGGAGACCAGCAAATGCACCCCATTCTAGCCAAAGGACCGATACGTTTTAGGAAGAAATCACTACGGAATTATTGAGCAAACACAGTAAGTAAATTTTCAAAACATATAATGGAGAACTGAAATTCAAGTACAAAATAATTTAATGAAAGATTTTTCTATATTATTTTAATTATCAGTAGTTATTTAAATTTAGTGAAATCCTTGCGCTTGATGCTTGCTGCAAAGAGATTTTATGTCAGGTTCCCATTTAGTTAACTTCAGTCTCAAGTCTCCCCGTTTTGTTATATCCAGCCGATTTCTTCCATTTTCGAATTGCCCCCCTTAACAATTGAATTGCCCCCCCCCCCCCCCCTGTGGGGCGTGGGCCCCACGTTGGGAAACACTGGCCTAGATCATTGCCATATAGTGAGTGCAAACGAAATGACATAAATGATATAAATTAAGAAGATTTATATATAAAAATTTAGAAAATTAATCAGAAATGATATAAATTAGAGAGAAATCCTCGACACCAAAATGCGACAAAAACTAAGGGACGAGTTGGAAACAACTAAAAACGTCACATAGCGATCAGAATAGCAACAGACAGACTTGCGGGGACATGGAACCAAGAAGGCGGTGCAAATGTTAGTATTGAAAGATTGGTGTGGCTATGGATTAGAGTTGGCATAAGCTCAGTGGCTGGAGTTACAATAGCAGAGAAAGAATAGGTTACATACATGCTACAAGATATCGCCACAAAAGTTACGAACCTGCAGGCAGAGAAACTAGACATATTTCACATAGAGCAGAGAAACTAGACTACTTCATATAGAGCAGCGAGACGAACACTTGGTGGATGGACAGAAGGTCATCTGCGGACGAATAGAACAAATGGCTGATAGTTAGAAAACCAGGTTTGTCTTCTACTAATACATATTCATATCAAATGTTCTTAAGCCCCGCCTGGTGCCACAGGCTCTTAACCCTTTACAGGGCAGACGCTTGTCCATTTATTAGCCCTGAACGGGCAAGATTTTTCAGGTTCGGTACAATTTCGGGTTGGGTTAGTAAAAACATCACAAATAAGGTGTTAGTCAACCGATTTTAGTTAAATAAACAACACAATGAAGAGAAAAGCATGCAGAATATGTTACTCGTGTGATTGTTGCCGGTAATCCATATATGAACACAAATATTTACGAAATACAGCATATTATTTGTGATTTTCCGTCATCTATACGGCAATTTACAAACACATTTTCAGAATCATAATCACTTTCTTTAAAGTCTGACTCACGAAAGTAACGCTTTTCACTGATATCTAGCTGCAATTAATAGTCAACTTCGTGCCCTTTAATGTCACTTACATTGAACCTAGCGAAATCTTGGCTATCACTTGAAGAATCGCCGAAATCCATTTTGAAAAACTAAGCGTAAAAATCCTGAAAACTATAAAAAAAAAGTCCATAAAAATCCGTTCAAATTCATAGTAGGCGCTTACAAATGGCGGCCACATTGTCAAGCTATCAGCGAAAGCGAAAGTAGCCGTCGGAAGTGTCGTAAAGCCGAGAGTCCGCGTTTTTACAATGCATAATAGTATTGGACGCAAACGGGCGATCTGCTCGTTTAAGCGACCGGGCCGCAAATGGACGTTTTGCCCTGTAAAGGGTTAAGTGTTGAATTGTAGTAATTGTCGAAGCAAACGGTGTACATTGTAACAATTAAACAGCGATATTTATAATTTAAAGCCAGGAGTCTGCTTCGTCCGTCACTTTCAAGTTTTGCTCTTGTTTGTACAGTTCATTGAGCCGAAGAATTATGCGCACTGTTGGATTGTTGAAGTTATTATTATGATTATCCTAAACCAGCAGTATGGCAATCATACACCAGCTTAATTCATACAACAGCATAGATCTTACACCAGCTTAGATCATACACCAGCCTAGATCATACATCAGCCTAGATCATACATCAGCCTAGATCATGCACCAGCCTAGATCATATACCAGCCTAGATCATATACCAGCCTAGATCATATACCAGCCTAGATCATACACCAGCCTAGATCATATACCAGCTTAGATCACACATCAGCCTAGATCATACATCAGCTTAGATCATACATCAGCCTAGATCATACATCAGCTTAGATCATACATCAGCTGAGATCATACATCAGCCTAGATCATACTTGAGCACATTAATCATTCTTCTTCTCCATCTTTCATTCACTTGAAATTGATCGTGTCTATAGCTGCTGTGTTTGCCTGTTTCATTACACATACACATCTGTTCAATACCTTGTATATTCATGAGGCTATTAATTATTTACTTTGGTGTGTTTCAGAAACTCACTCATGGTCTCCAAGTAGTCCTTACCTCTCCATACAAGAGCATTCACAAAAGTGGACATATGACAGCATAGATGTGAAGGTTGTGAAACAAGAACTATCGGATGTTCTGTGTGAGGACAGGAGTCACAGCTTCAGTAAAATGGTAGACATAGCTGGGGGTAGCATCATTCCAGAAGTGACAGGGGACAGCAACTCAGAATCAAGAATGGTTACAAACAGGTGTAAGGATTCAGTAAAACATGAACATTGTTGTCAAATGTCAGAAAATGTGTCTTATTTTGCTGGAACTAGTGGGCTGAAGAAACATAAGCGAGCATATACAGGAGAGAAGCCTTACAAGTGTGATGATTGTGGTGCTACTATTACTCAAGCTGGCAATCTGAAGACCCACATGAGAACACATACAGGAGTAATATCTTACAAGTGTGATGATTGTGGTGCTTCTTTTAACCATGGTAGCAATGTGAGGGTTCATATGAGAATACATACTGGAGAGAAACCTTACAAGTGTGATTATTGTGATACTTCTTTTAAGCATGCTAGCAGTCTGAAGAAACATAAGAGAACACATACAGGAGAGAAACCGTACAAGTGTGATGATTGTGGTGCTTTTTTTACTCAAGCTGGCAATCTGAAGAAACATGAGAGAACACATACAGGAGAGAAACCTTACATGTGTGATTATTGTGGTGCTTCTTTTTCTCACTTCGGTAATCTGAAGAGACATAAGAGAACACATACAGGAGAGAAACCTTACAAATGTGATAATTGTGGTGCTGATTTTACTTCTGATAGCAATCTGAAGAGACATAAGAGAACACATACAGGAGAGAAACCTTACAAGTGTGATTATTGTGGTGCTTCTTTTATTCAAATTAATGCTTTGAAGCATCATATGCAAAGACATACAGGAGAGACACCTTACATGTGTGATGATTGTGGTGCTTCTTTTAACCATGCTTGTAGTCTGAAGGACCATGAGAGAAAACATACAGGAGAGAAACCTTACATGTGTGATTATTGTGGTGTTTCTTTTAACCATGCTAGCAGTCTGAAGAACCATAAGCGAACACATACAGGAGAGAAACCTTACAAATGTGATAATTGTGGTGTTTCTTTTACGCATGGTAGCAGTCTGAATGCCCATAAGAGAACACATACAGGAGAGAAACCTTACATGTGTGATTATTGTGGTGCTTCTTTTAAGGATGCTAGCAATCTGAAGTCCCATAAGAGAACACATACAGGAGAGAAACTTTACAAGTGTGATAATTGTGGTGCTAATTTTACTTACGCTAGCAATCTGAAGAACCATAAGAGAACACATACAGGAGAGAAACCTTACAAGTGTGATGATTGTGGTGCTTCTTTTACTCAATTTGGCAATCTGAAAAGACATAAAGGGAGATATCATCATCATGTGCCCCACCAGCTGGCTTAGGCGTTGATGTCTCTTCACAATACCAAAGAATGCTATTTGTCTCTGTCTTTTAATTGTGTGTCATGTTCTAGTGTCAATAGCCTCATCCAGACAATTATTGCTAGTTACTCTGGCTGTCCAAGGCATTCACAACATTTGTCGCGAGAGTGACATCTTCGTTGTTTGCAATCTGTTCTTAATTTGTTGTCATGTTCCGTAATTTTCTGCCTTACATTAAGACAGGTTCTTCTTCTTTTTCTGCTGCATTCATCCGTAGTTTTTTTTTCCGGACGTGATTGCATTGTGCCTGTTTTCAGCAGAGCTGCGTTCTTGTGCCGTTAGGCCAACACATCCGACTTCTGCGGGCATTTGTTGACCAGGTTAACCGTGATAGGTTCTATATTACGTTGTAGCACTCTTTTTCTGACATACAATGACAGTGAGTTACTTCATGAGATACTTTTCATTTTCTGAAATGCAACTTTAACTTGTTCTACTCTTAATCTCTGTCACATATCTTCAGTCTGGTGTTAAAATTGTCCCTGGGTATTTAAACATATCAACATGGTTAAGCATTTTCCCTTCTGTTGTTATATCACATTTTGGTGTCATCTTTTACTTTGATATAAACATTGTGTCTGTTTTCTCAATATTCAAGGAAAATCCTTTATTGCATTCTATATTACTACAATGTCAACAAGTTGGAGATCTTGTGTATTCTCAGCTATCATTGTTGTGTTAGAGAATACATGCAGGAGAAAAACCTTGCAAATGTGGTTGTTGTGATTCTTTGTTTACTCATGATGGCAGTCTGAAATTTCACAATAGAACTCATTCTGGTGTGTAATGTCTATGGTGCTTTTACACTTATTTTAATATTCTCTTGTAACACAAGATGTTAAGACCTGACGCCAATGTGTAACACAAGAAAGCACACAAGAGAGAACTATTAGAAATGTGATGTCTGTGGTGCTTCTGTTACTCAAGCCTGACATGTGAAGAACCTCAGGAGAACCCTTACAGGAAGGAAACTTTATAAATGTATTAATTTTGATGTCTCTTTACTTCCAATGTAAGCTCTAAAATACTCCACAATTATAACTGTGCTTTAACAAATCCACCATATCACCCATCGGATGCCAGTTGATGTAGAAATATAGGGTTAGCACCATATACCCACTCCACCTCGTGGTGTGAGAGGTGATCCTTCACTTCACTTCCACGGATGTGATGTTTATGGTTGTTGTGTTCCTCTTTACTTTCACGGATGTGATGTTTATGGTTGTGTTCCTCTTTACTTTACTTTCAGAGATGTGATGTTTATGGTTGTTGTGTTCCTCTTCACTTTACTTTCACTGATGTGATGTTTATGGTTGATGTGTCCCTCTTTACTTTACTTTCACTGATGTGATGTTTATGGTTGTGTTCCTCTTTACTTTCACGGGTGTGATGTTTATGATTGTTGTGTTCCTCTTTACTTCACTTTCATTTATGTGATGTTTATGGTTGTTGTGTTCCTCTTCACTTTACTTTCACGGGTGTGATGTTTATGGTTGTGTTCCTCTTTACTTTACTTTCAGAGATGTGATGTTTATGGTTGTTGTGTTCCTCTTCACTTTACTTTCACGGGTGTGATGTTTATGGTTGTTGTGTTCCTCTTTACTTTACTTTCACGGGTGTGATGTTTATGGTTGTTGTGTTCCTCTTTACTTTCACGGGTGTGATGTTTATGATTGTTGTGTTCCTCTTTACTTCACTTTCATTTATGTGATGTTTATGGTTGTTGTGTTCCTCTTTACTTTACTTTCACGGGTGTGATGTTTATGATTGTTGTGTTCCTCTTTACTTTCACGGGTGTGATGTTTATGGTTGTTGTGTTCCTCTTTACTTTACTTTCACGGATGTGATGTTTATGGTTGTGTTCCTCTTTACTTTACTTTACTACCACGGATGTGATGTTTATGGTTGTTGTGTTCCTCTTTACTTTACTTTACTTTCATGGATGTGATGTTTATGGTTGTGTTCCTCTTCATTTTACTTCCACGGATGTGATGTTTATGGTTGTGTTCCTCTTTACTTTACTTTACTTTCATGGATGTGATGTTTATGGTTGTGTTCCTCTTCACTTTACTTTCACGGGTGTGATGTTTATGGTTGTTGTGTTCCTCTTTACTTTTACGGGTGTGATGTTTATGGTTGTTGTGTTCCTCTTTACTTCACTTTCATGGATGTGATGTTTATGGTTGTTGTGTTCCTCTTTACTTTACTTTACTTCCACGGATGTGATGTTTGTGGTTGTTGTGTTCCTCTTTACTTCACTTTCATGGATGTGATGTTCATGGTTGTTGTGTTCCTCTTTACTTTACTTTCACGGATGTGATGTTTATGGTTGTTGTGTTCCTCTTTACTTTACTTTCACGGATGTGATGTTTATGGTTGTTGTGTTCCTCTTTACTTTCCTGGGTGTGATGTTTATGGTTGTTGTGTTCCTCTGTACTTCACTTTCATGGATGTGATGTTTATGGTTGTGTTCCTCTTTACTTTACTTTCACGGATGTGATGTTTATGGTTGTTGTGTTCCTCTTTACTTTACTTTCACGGATGTGATGTTTATGGTTGTTGTGTTCCTCTTTACTTTACTTTCACGGATGTGATGTTTATGGTTGTTGTGTTCCTCTTTACTTTCCTGGGTGTGATGTTTATGGTTGTTGTGTTCCTCTGTACTTTACTTTCATGGATGTGATGTTTATGGTTGTGTTCCTCTTTACTTTACTTTCACGGATGTGATGTTTATGGTTGTTGTGTTCCTCTTTACTTTACTTTCACAGGTGTGATGTTTATGGTTGTTGTGTTCCTCTTTACTTTCCTGGGTGTGATGTTTATGGTTGTTGTGTTCCTCTGTACTTCACTTTCATGGATGTGATGTTTATGGTTGTTGTGTTCCTCTTTACTTTACTTGACTTTACTTTCACAGATGTGATGTTTATGGTTGTTGTGTTCCTCTTTACTTTACTTTCACGGATGTGATGTTTATGGTTGTTGTGTTCCTCTTTACTTTCACGGATGTGATGTTTATAGTTGTTGTGTTCCTCTTTACTTCACTTTCATGGATGTGATGTTTATGGTTGTTGTGTTCCTCTTTACTTTACATTGAGCCGGGAGTGCAGGGAGTGGCCAGCAGGGGCCACGGAAGTTGAAATTCAGCAACTAATTCAGGAAAATTCTCGCCCGGGTGATGTGATTATCTACACGGATGAGTCAGTGTTGAGAGATAGGAGAAGTGCCTGGGGGTTCTTGGCAAAAATTAATGGTCGGCGTTTGGTGCAGGAGAGCCTGGCGTATGATGACACTACATCTAGCTTAAGAATGGAGGTGGAGGCGGTCAGTGCAGCTTTCCGCTGGATAGAAAACACGATACATACACACATTGTGATTGTAACTGACTCAGAAAGCATGCTGAGAAGGGTGAGAACAGGCAAGCTTCGTGCAGAGTGGCTTGCTTCGCTTCGGAGGTCACGGGTAGCAAGCATCACCTGGATCTTTTCTCCTGGGCATGCCGGTGTGCTGGGGAATGAACAGGCGGACAGATTGGCTGGCTCGGCAAGACTTGGTGGAGTATTGATGCATGACAAGGCAGACGTGGTTGCGGCCTTGTGGGAGCACGTGTACACCTCGGAGGAGCAGATGGATCACCATAGTCTGGTAAGAATGAGGCAGCGAGGTGTGACGAGGGGATCTGGCCGATGCTCGACGCTCAGAGGAAAGGCGAGACGGACATATAATCAGATTGCTACTGGAACTATTAGTGTTGGAACTCTTCACTGGCTGCTGGGGATGGGGACGGAGCGCTTATGGGAATGTCCCGAATGCTGTGATGTCGGTTCCTAAATCAATCAATCAATCAATCAATCTTTACTTTACTTTCACGGATGTGATGTTTATGGTTGTTGTGTTCCTCTATACTTTACTTTCACTTATGTGATGTTTATGGTTGTTGTGTTCCTCTTTACCCAACACTCGTTAGTCTCTGATGATGGTGTATCACAGTGAACAAGCTATCACAGTGATCTTGACAGGAACAGCTACAAAGCATGTGCCAAAATACGAGGTGAAGTCAGTAAGTAAGTCACAAATGGCTGTAGAAAAATAACTAAATATGATAACAAATTGAAACCAGTGTATTTTTATACATACATTGTCCCTTTATTTCTCAACATAATTTCCATCAACATTGATGCACTTATCCTATCGTTTTATCAGTCCTCCCAAACTGGCTGCATAGAACTGCATGCATTGTTTTCTAAACCACGTTTTCACTTCACATTCAGCTTCGGCGTCATTCGTAAAATGTCTCCTGCCAAGGTGGGTTTTCAGTGGACCAAACAGGTGGAAATTGCTAGGGGCTAAGTCAGTTGTAAGATGGATGTTCCAGAACTTCCCACCTTAGTTGGTTAATTTTCTCCTGAGTTAATCGAGCAGTATGTGATCTGGCATTGTCATGAAGAAGCAACACTCCTCTATCTAGTCAGCAGTCCTGGATGTTTTCTTTGAATTGCATCATGAAGCATCGATAGAACTTCACAGTATGATTCAGAATTCACATTGTCACCTTTCTTCTTGAAATTGGTTAAAAGCACTCCTTGTCAATCCCAGAACACTGTCAGCGTAACCTTCCCTGCTGATGACGTAACCTTGAATTTTTGGACACAAGGTGAAGAAGGATGTTTACATTGCATCGACGCAATGTAGTGATGCACCCATGATTCGTCCCCAGTAACAATCCTGTTCAGCATGTCTTCTCCTTCATCTTCGTATTGACAGAGATGATGCAAGGACAGGCCAAATTGGTTCATTTTGTGTTCCTCCTTCAATTGTCTGGGTACCCACCTTGAGCACACTTTCTTAAATTTCAATCGATCATACACTAAGCTGTATGCTGAACCATGTGAGCACCCTATTGCAGATGCTACAGAGTCTATTGTTACTTGCCTGTCACCTCTAATCATTTCCTCCACCCGCTGCACGGATGCTTCTGTTGCAATCTCAACAGGACGGCCAGATCGGAATTCATCAACAAGTTTACAGCATCCTTGAGAAAATTTTTCTACCCAGCTATGCACCGCTTTACAGGACAATCATTTGTCAGCATAAACAGGAAGCATTTCCTTATGAATGTCTTTTGCTGGCAGCCCTTCTGCCCACAAAAATACGCACAACTGCATGTTGCGCTTTGGTTGTACACTCCGTAAGTACAGTCGTCATTTTGTTTATGCGCTGCTCATGTACATGGGACATCTAGCGCCACCTGATAAATGGGAATATAAAGTTCGAGGTTGCTGTCATCTAATGACACCTTTAGAAAACACCAACTACATTTACCTGCCATCCCACAGAACTGTGTGACTTACTTATTGACTCGCCCTCGTATCTCTGGTAGATAACTCGATGAAGGTGATGGTGGCTAACTGTGTTTGCTTGGCCGCCAGTCTTCCCTGCCCTACAGCCTGTGTAAATCATTTCTGTGTAGTCTATATACTACATACTATGTAATATACAAATGTGTGGGTGTGCCCACAATTTCAGCCTGTACATTTACAAATAATGATGGTTATAACAACTGATTAGAAGCCCACACAAAATAATATTGCCACGCTAGTCTCTCACATGCACTTTGGCAACTGTTACAGCCACAGTCTGACAGGGAAACAGTGGCGTCGACTGAGCTGTTCAGTGTTTCATGATTAAGTGTAACATTTGTTTGCTTTGTATTTTGTGTTCTTTTCTGGTGTAAAATTGAAACTGTTTTCATAGTTTAGTTGATCATATTTCACAATTCACTGGGTTAACTTGGATAGTTAACTTTCTTTGTTTAACTGGTGATGGAATTTCCCGAGTTGTGTGCTCATGTGTAATAAATCAGAAATTGTTATTCTTTGTAACAGATATTAATGTAATACACCAGTATAAATAATAGTTTTATTGACATTTGCAAAGTAAACAAATAGAGTTGTTGATTATGCTAAAGCTGAGTGGCTCTGTGGCCAATGGCTGACTAAAAATATCTTTGGTTCACTTACAGGGGTGGAGATAATAGTAAGTGACTTTCTTTCAAGTGGTAATGAGAAACAACATAACTTGTGGTGTTATTGATTTGTTGCAGGATAATATTCTGTTAGGGTTTTCAAAAGACTGTTCTCTTGGAGTATGACCAGCAAGGCTGTGGCAACAGATATCTCTTGACAAACATGTATTTGATCAGCTTTCTATTACAGCTGTTCCGTTACAATAAAATAAAGGATGTAGTTGATAGCCATGGCAGTGAAGTCACTAGCATGTTTGCCTGCTGGCCCGGGGATCAAATATTTGAATACACATAAGTGGATTTTTTAAACATTGACCTGGGCTCCAAAGTCAACCATCCTAAAACATTGACCTGGGCTCCAAAGTCAACCATCCTAAAACATTGACCTGGGCTCCAAAGTTAACCATCCTAAAACATTGACCTGGGCTCCAAGGTCATCCATCCTAAAACAGGTCGCAGGAAATGTCTGGGGAAGTAAAGGCAGCCCACTTGATATTGACCACATCACCCCCCCCCCCCCCTCGAGTGCTGATTGGTCTATAAGTTGTGGGTCTGGCACCATATACCCATTACACCTTCTGGCATCTAAAAAGTTCTTTATTTTAGTGAGCTACTTGTAACAGCTTTTTTCTGTGCCTTGTCAGGATTTTGTGACAACTCCTGGCATCTAAAAAGTTCTTTATTTTAGTGAGCTACTTGTAACAGCTTTTTTCTGTGCCTTGTCAGGATTTTGTGACAACTCCTGGCATCTAAAAAGTTCTTTATTTTAGTGAGCTACTTGTAACAGCTTTTTTCTGTGCCTTGTCAGGATTTTGTGACAACTCCTGGCATCTAAAAAGTTCTTTATTTTAGTGAGCTACTTGTAACAGCTTTTTTCTGTGCCTTGTCAGGATTTTGTGACAACTCCTGGCATCTAAAAAGTTCTTTATTTTAGTGAGCTACTTGTAACAGCTTTTTTCTGTGCCTTGTCAGGATTTTGTGACAACTCCTGGCATCTAAAAAGTTCTTTATTTTAGTGAGCTACTTGTAACAGCTTTTTTCTGTGCCTTGTCAGGATTTTGATACAACTCCACTTTCTGGAAACTCACAAACATTTCCAACCTGTTATATATCTTGGAAAATGACAGCTGTTGTCTTGGCTTCTGATCTGATTGAATTATGAGTATAAAAGTGATATTTAAATGTGTTGAGACAATAATTTTTTTGTATTTTGTCACGCACTATGTCACATGAGTGAATCAATTTATTTTTTAAGAAGTACTTTTCACAAAATCTGATGCAATGTCTTGACAGATGAGAACAGACATTATTGCTTATAAAATGACACACATGTAAATTTTCAGTGTTGGATAATCTGAGTAATCTTGAGCATCTGTCATTCTGAATAAAATAGTTGTGTAGAATAGTGTACACATTTGAGATGATTTATTAATAGTTACACGAAGGATGAGGAACAATTGTAAGATTGTTTATTGTACATCTACCAGAAGATCGAGTTTTAATTCTGAAGGCTGATGCACTGGTGTTTATTTCAACTATTCATCTGGTTCCCAATTGCTGATATAGCATCTTGGGGAACAGAGTTGGTGGTGAACGCCAACCCATGCAACATACCCGCATGGCTTGTGCATTCCTAACGTCTGGGATGTTAGGGCTCCACACAATGGCCAGTAGTATTACTGAAACAATATGTAATATAGTTCATTCATTCAGTAGCATGTCTTTTGCAGAACCTCGCTCCCATAGCAATCTTCCAAAAATCTTCTTGGTTATAATATAATCAAGATGTCCCGCATCCAATGCACCCATCTGAAGATCATCCACCACATTATGCACCCATCTTCTCTTTGGCCTTCCCCATCCTCTCTTTCCAAGCATGATACCCCTCCATTATTGTTCTCTCCAAACTTTCATGACGTTTCAAGTGACCAAAATATTTCAATTTTCTTTGTTTTATCGTCTTTAATGGCCATCCTTCTTCACTATTCAGCTTCTGAAGTATGGATGCATTTGTTCTTTTCATTATCCAAGACAATCTTAGAACCCGTCTTTAACATACATATTCAAAGGCATTTATGCGCTGTTCAGCTTGTTTGGCAAGTGTCCAGGTCTCGCAGGATGCTCTTAAAAATCTAATTTTTGTAGTTCTATCTGTCCCACTCCACAATTTATTCAGTTGTTTTAGTATTTGAAAAGCAATAGATATTCGTTGTTTAATTTCATTCATTGTGTCAACATTGTTAAACTATGACCAAAAATATTTAAAATTTTCCACAACCTCCAATTTTTCCTCATTAACATACATTTCCTGTTAGCGGGGTATGGGTATCCCCTATCAAAGGAGATGTAAGACGCCTCCTTTCCTCCGTTAGTCTACGGGACACCCTTGGGCAAGGTGGGGTACCCGTTTAGCCCCCGATCAGGGTTACGTGAAGCCGACAGATTGTTGTTGGTTATGGTCTTGCACTCTGCGGCGATAGGCAGATGATCTCATCAGTAGAGACAATGGCTATGGCCACCGACTAGTACAGTCACTGCCCAGAAGGAAAGCAATGGCAAACTACCTTCTGCAAAACTTGCCAAGAAACCATAACAACCATGAAAGAAAACATAATAAGAAAGAGATCTAGTGGCGAGACCCCCAGGCCAGGCAGATCAGATAACACTGGGGAAGAGTGTGACACAGGGACCAGTACTAGTAATCGTGATGACGGAGTTAATCCTGACTTTGTTACTAAGGAAATCCCCTGTGTCAGACTAAGAAACAGAGTGAGAATAGCAACGTGGAATGTGAGAAGTCTGTATGAGGGAAAGCTTAAAGTAGTGTGTGATGAAATTGAGAGGTTAAACATTCAAATTTTAGGAATTAGTGAACATTGCTGGAGTGGCAAGGGACATTTTACAACTGAAAATGGAAGTATTTTCATTTATTCTGGTAGAGACGTTGGAGGCCAGAGTGGAGTGGCATTTTATTTAGATAAGACAACTGCAAAAGCTTTAATGGGATATAATCCAGTTAGTGATAGAATCCTCACTATTAGACTTAAAGGCAGTCCAAAAAACACAACTCTCATACAGATATATGCACCTACTTCAACAGCAGAGGACGAAATTGAAGATTTTTACAACACACTACAAGACACATTAAATAAGATTGGTCATAATGATATAATAATGGGACATTTTAATGAAAAGTAGGTGCAGGAAGAGCTGAAAATGAGAGACACGTTTTAGGAAAATTTGGATTAGGAAATAGAAATGATGTAGGTGACAAATTAATTGAATTTTGCACAGAAAATGAGTTAACGATAGCCAACACGCTTTTTAAACAACATCCAAGAAGACTCTTCACATGGAAGTCTCCAGACAGTTTTACCAAAAATCAGATAGATTATATTTTAATACAAAGAAGATGGATATCAAGCATAACATCTGCAAAAACCCTACGAAGTGCAGACTGTGATACAGATCATCAGTTATTAGAAGCAGATCTGAAATTAAAACTCAAAAAGCTTACCCGAGGACCAAGGCCACTTCGTTTTGATCTCACAAACATACCAGACGCATACAACATAGAAGTTAGGAATCGCTTTGGGGTCTTGATGTCTGTACAAGAAGAAATGACACCTGATGAACTGGCAGTACAAGCTAGGGATATCTTGATAACTGCAGCCAAAGATTTCATTCCGACCAAAAAAAAGCAACTTAAGCCATGGATTACATCAGACACATTAGAATTAATAAAACAACGAAGGGAGCTGAAACAGAAAGGAGATGAATCCGATAACAGCAGGATGAAGTATAAATCTTTAACTCGAGAAATAAGAAAGAACACAAGAAAGGACAAAAATCAATATATACAAGATTGCTGTACCAGAATAGAGCAATATCTTAAGACTGGAAGAGATTATGAAATGTTCAAAGAAATGAAGTTATTGACAAGAAATGTTCAACCTCAATTGAATGTTATCTGTGACAAGATGGGAAATACCTTAACAGGATCTAGACAAATTCTAGAAAGATGGCAGGAGTACTGCAGTGAAATGTATGATATGAGTGACAGTGAGGATATGAATGAGATACATGAGCCAATGACAGCAGAGACAGAACCTGAACCCTCATTAGATGAAATTGCTTGGGCAATAAAGAACCTGAAGAATGGTAAATCACCTGGATGTGATGAGATACCAGCTGAACTAATTAAAGCGGGAGGAGAAGAAAGCATACACATCTATCATGCATTATGTACAAAGATTTGGAAATATGGTATTTGGCCAAAAGATTGGAAGAGAACTATCTTCATTCCAATACCAAAAAAGGGCAACCTGAAATTATGCACCAACTACAGAACTGTTGCCCTGATCAGTCATTTTTTTTTTCCGCGTTTCCATCCTGTTTCAGGATATTGCGGTCAACACCAGCATCTTTCAGCTGTATGTTGATTCCTAGGCTAGATTACGCTCATCAGCACGCCACGACTTTCTGAGCGACCGGCTCCATACTCTCATAAGTCACTTTTGCGATTCGAACCACTGCTAATTCTCGTCGCATCACGTGATGAGAGTATTCGGGGTTAGCGGAGAAAGCTGCTAACCCCTCGGCCACGGATCAGTCATGCAAGTAAAATTCTACTTAAAGTCATTATGGGAAGACTTCGTAAGAAAATGGAAGAAGAGATTAACGTGGTTCAAGCTGGATTTAGACAAGGAAGAGGAACAAGAGATCACATATTCAACATGCGTTTAATAATAGAGAAGTGCAGAGAATTTAATGTAAACCTATTCTCATGTTTTGTGGATTATTCAAAGGCTTTTGACTGTGTACAATATCAGAAACTTTTGGAAATCATGAGGAATATGGGCTTTCCATCACATGTAGTACAACTCATTAAAATGCTCTATCTAGACCAACAAGCAGCAGTTAGAATAGATGGCGAGGCATCAGTGTCATAATCTCCCCATTAGTTCTACCGCGTCGTCGTCTATGATGCCTGGCGAATACAGCCAGGGGTCTACCAGTGAGCCACGCTAACCACACTGTCTGGAAGGGCCAGCCAATGATCACATGTGAGACATGATCTCCACGCAGTGACGCAGGCCCGCGTAGTGAGACTGAGGGCATGTAGCCGGCAGACGGCTTGGGAGTGTTGGCGGAGACAGACGTGGTTGAATGATGCTCCTATGTATGAACGCCATAGAGAGAACGCCTGTGAGAAGATATGACTGAGTTGTGTAGTAGTGTATTGATATCTTTATTGAATGTATTATTGCATTGTCGTTGTATGATACATGTAAATTGTTGCGACGAGTGAGGTGTGTGAATAAAGTGTTTGCATTGTAAGTATAGTGCGTCACGTTAAGTCATTCTGTGACCGTGTTTTGTATCACACTTGTTGGTATGTACGAGCCAGTGTCCTTGCTGTAAGCAAGACCCTGACAAGTGTGAATGTGGGGGCTTGTCCGGGTTTTGAACGGTGTGAAATGTGAATGACAAGTGTGAACTTGGATGCATTGTCCGTATTGGATTATTTGAAACATGAGTGTCATCCATCTTGAATTAGTTGTAAAAAAGGATTGAACGTGTGTTTAAGCGGAAAGGTTTGGAAAGAAAGTAACATAGAAAGCAAGTTGTTGAATGTTTTGAATGGACGACAGTACAACGAACAAACATACTTGACAGCACACAAACTTACAAAACTTAGTTGACAACGCATACACCACATAAACATTTATGTCCTAATATTTCCTTATTCCAAAAACAACAGGTTTTTGTTGTGTCATCCGAAGTGACTAAGAAGTGAATTTCATTTTTCCGAGTAGTAACGTTTAGGCAGCCATTCTCTGGAATCGTTCTCCAGAGCTCCAAAGATCACTTAAGTATTATTTTTTTCACATATACTTTTGTGTGTAGGCTTAGGCACAGGTTGTATTTGATAAATCCTGTACAAATTATTTACTAACACCATAATTAACTTTTTGTGTACATTCATTGTATTGGATATTTCATCATTTCTACATTAAATGATTTCATCGAAGTTGGTTTGAAATTAAAGCTAACTGGTGATGAGTTGACTAAATGGAGTGAGACAAAGTATGCAGAATTTATTCAACGGGAAGATAGAGCTGCTGAGAGAGAGTTAAGAAGGGCAGAATTAGAGTCTGAGGCTAGAAAATCAGACGCTGCTTTGAAACAGGCAGAAGTAGAGGCCGAAATAAAGAAAGCTGAGATCTCTGCCCAGAGCAAAAGAGAAGAGCTTGAAATTAATGCAAGAATGAAGAAGGAAGAGCTTGAAATTAACGCAAGAACGAAGTAGGAAGAACTTGAAATGAATGCAAGAAAGAAGAACTGGAAATGCAACTGAAAATTAAACAGTTGGAGGCTGAGACATCAGTAGAGAGAGATTCTCGAAAGTCAGAAAGACTAGAAAAAGAGAATCAGTATAAAAAGTACCAAGGGATTGTGAAAAATTTCACCACTGGGGACTGCATTGCAGCATTAACCCAGAACTTTGAGACGATAATAGAGCATTATCAGATCCCAGAGACTGAATGGAACATAATATATATGAGAAGTCTTTCTGGGGAACCTCTGAAAGTGATAGAGACCATTCCCAAAGATCTTAGAAAAGATTACCAGTATATTAAATCCAAAATCCTGTCACATTTCCTGTTAGATGAAGCAGGCTACAGAGAACAGTTAAGCAAATTAGCTCCAAAACCAACGCAAACTTTCTCCGACTACATCTCAGTAGTACAGGATGTATTTAGCAAATGGCTTTCATCAGCCAAAGTAAATAGCTTGGATAAATTGAAAGATCTCATTGTAAGAGATAAGATCATTTCATCTTTACCACCACCATTTTCTAAGTTTCTGAAAGAATGTGAGTGTGAGAGTGTGCAACATATTGAAAAACGAGGGTCAGCTTATTTTACAGCCAACAAACATTGTTTCAGTAGTGGATTGACTGACACCGAGTTTGTAGCAGCCGTAGGCTACCTATGACAGAACGAAATCAGGTCCTTTAAACAATCTGCTGAGAAATATTATCAATGCAGATATTGTCATCTGTCACATAACGAAAATGAGATGTGTGACAAACATCCTGGGTACCTTACATACTTGCAAAACTATATAGATAAGCAAGATAAGGAGCGAAAGAGCTATAAACGACTAACAAAATGCTTCCTTTGCAAAGCGTATGGCCACTGGCGTCATGCTTGTAAAGGCAAACAAATGACTAGAAAGGCTAATGCAGCCATGTTTGATAGCTCTTCCTCAGATGAAGAAACATGTGAAAATCATCCTGTAAATTCAGCACAGGCCATTGATGTATTTCATCTTAACAAATGTACCATCTGTGATCGTTTTCATGAAGATGGCCTACTAACATGCGGCCATGCAATACCTATTGCCAATGAGGAAGCTAATTTGGTAATAAACTCCAGAGGTAAACTTAACAACCACCACGGATTTGTAAATGGCAAAGCTGCCACCGTCTTACGTGATAGTGGATGTACTCTCATTGGTCTTTATTTTACCTTCAGATTATACTGGCAAACATGTTACATGCAGAACTTTCTCGGGTAACATTGAGAAATACCCACTTGCATGGGCATATATTGACACCCCATTCCTCACAGGAAAGGTCAAATGCGCAGCATTATCCAACCCATGTTGCGACATAATTGTTGGGGACCTTCCTGAGGTAAATGACATGCCACATGACAGGGCAACATCATCTGTCCAATGTATAGTTGATAATACTGTATCATCTTCAACTGACCATACTGTTGAAAATGTATTGTCACCTGTAATTGATTGTATGTTTGCCAATTCATTGGCATCATCAAATGAATGTAGTGATATGAATGTAACACCACCATGTCATGTTGTTGCTTGTGTAAATACAGTAACTAGATCTGCTGCCAAAGTGCAAGATCAAATTGATCAGACAGAGGCTTTGGAAATGTTAAGCCCAGTGATATTACCTCCTAAAACCATGAGGGAGAATTTCATAACAGCCCAAAAGGCTGACGTATCTTTGCACAAGTATTTTAATCTTATAGGCCAAAAGCCAAGACTTACTAAAAATGCTAGATGGCATTTTGCACTGAAAGGCGGTATCCTTACACTGTACTATACCAAAGGTACCAGCACCACAGAGCAAACGGTGTTACCAACAGAACACCGCAAGCAAGCATTACATCTAGCACATGATATACCCTTTGCAGGGCATATGGCTTATTCGAAAACTAGATCACGATTACTTAATCAGTTCTACTGGCCCAAATTCTGCAGTGATACCAAGCAATATTGCAGAACTTGTGACATCTGCCAGAAGCTTGTTAAAAAGGGTAAACACCCGCAAGCGGAGTTACAAATTACAGATCTAGCAAGTAGAACTTTTGAAAAGATATCTGTTGATATTGTAGGTCCTCTTAACCACGTAACATCGAGAGGAAATAAGTTCATAATAACAATAATTGATCTCTGTAGTAGATGGCCTGAGGCGATTCCGCTTAAGAACATAACTGCCAAGGATGTTATGGAAGTATTTTTCCATATTTTTGCTAGAGTAGGGTTTCCTGATACCATTCTCTCAGATCGTGGGAGTCAGTTCATAGCTGCAGCCACTCAAGCCTTTACCAGAATGTTAGGGGTAAAGCAATGCTTTAACAGCCCATACCACCCTCATTCGACAGGAGTTATAGAGAAGATGAATGGGGATCTCAAGCATATGTTATCAAAAGTAACCCAGGAACACCCTGAAAACTGGGATACTTATTTGCCTGCCATACTGTTTGCATATCGCGAAGTACCTCATTCCAGTACAGGTTTCTCACCATTTGAACTTGTATATGGCGACAAACCACGCGGCCCATTATCTATGTACCATTCTATGTTAACTGAAAGTATAACTACTCATAAACCAGTATCATCATATGAACATGTCACATCATTGCGTGGTATGATAATGAAATCTTGTGTGTTAGCTAAAGAAGCACTAAAACAATCTGGTGCTATTTACAGACAGTATGCCAACAGAGGAAATAGGACAATAACATTGACGCCTGGACAGGGCGTACTACTTCTTTTGCCAAGCGACAGACATCTCTTGACAGACTCATGGCAAGGACCGTATAAGGTACTAAGACAAATCTCGACTGTTGACTATGAAATAGCAGTGAAAGACAAACATAAAATATTTCACATCAACATGCTAAAACCATACTACACCAGAGACGAAGACAAAGACGACACAGCAGCAAGCACAACGATAGTAGACCACACAGACGATGACAAGACCGACGAAATACCGACCCCATCACTTGACACGACAAACTATCGACATGACATCAAGACAACTCCTAATCTGACGCAGACAGAGACCGACAATTGAAGACAGCTGTTACAAGACTGCGACACTTGTATGGAAGACGAGACTCCTTCTGACAAAACAGGTAACAACGTTACATCAGACATTCGACCGGATCAGACAACACGAAATGACAGACAAACCATCTAAAGTCAACATAGCCTTCCAAGAAATTTCATTTTTGGTTCGTAAAATTTGGAATGGCTTTGTTATAGCTGACGATAACATCATGTCTTAAAATTGTCGCTTCCTACGACAAAGAATTTAATAAAGTCATTGGTCTGTTAAATTATTACAGACAGTTTGTATCAAAATTTTGCCATATGCACGGAGTGTTTCATTAACCTACTAACAAAATTGTACACAACGAATGCCTAAGACCTGCATTTATAAAAGTATTGTATTATTTTTCCAAATCCCATTCTTAAATTACCAAAATTTATGTATTATTTTCAGATTAACAACGTACACGAACTCCATAGCGATTGGGACAGTACTTGTGCAACATCACGACCCAAATTCTCCACCCAGTTTATTCTGTGAGAACACATGTCGTAAGTAGAGACAGACAATAGTCCGTTGAAAATCATTACTACAGAAACGCCTACCAACCACAGGGCGGCAATATGGTCACTGTGATTGCAAGATTTCAGTTTCGAAGTCAGGCATATATCTGGCACCGATAATACGATTGCTGATCTTCTATCATGATGTCCCTGCGACACACCCATAAGCCCAATAGTGTCGGAGCGCACACAGCAGATGAATGAAAAATCTGCAGAGTAAGATAACGCTCAGCAACACAGCGCACTATGAAATGTTTTTCAGTAACGCTGTACAGATTATGTGATAGAGACTACGTCCCATTGTAAACATTGTGTATATACTTTATAATTATAGTAATGCATGCGATGAATACCTGTGTGTATGTGTTAGAAAGGAAACATTATTTTAATTATATATATAACATTGTGACGAACAGTACTACAGGAGTGCAAGCTCTTACTTACT
This sequence comes from Cepaea hortensis, assembly GCA_963921405.1. Taxonomy (NCBI): domain Eukaryota; kingdom Metazoa; phylum Mollusca; class Gastropoda; order Stylommatophora; family Helicidae; genus Cepaea; species Cepaea hortensis. The sequence goes on from OY992897.1 coordinate 79,113,748, forward strand.
TCACCAGAACTGTGAAAATATCCGTAGTACCTGCCACGCAGAAAGTTCAGACGTATTTTAACCAGTGCGAGAACGACTGTGACAGCTGAGTTCCACAGAACAACACTGTGAAAGAAAGAGTTAATCCAGCAGCTGTCCTTGGAAACTATTTTCTCCGTTCCTTTCGGTAATATCCAGACGGAAGAAAATTGTGTTATCTACAACTTAACATAACTGCTGTGTATTTCCGGTGTTTAATAAATTTATTCGAAAAGTAGCAGACTATAATGTCATCCTCACAAATAATTGACGATGTATTTAAACTTTGTGAGCGGAAAAATTACATATGCAATTTGTATGTAAGGATTTTGATACATGTAATCTGAGAATCATAACTTGATTCACTTGTTCACAATAGTGACATTTAGTTCGCTATTGTCAATAAGCATCAATCTATGACGCTTAGAAAATAATTTTCTAATGTAATTTATTTTGTTTGACAACATGTTGAAATTAGTAAATAAACCATATATGTATATAGAGTACATGAAAAGCAAAAGTCCTTTCATGAAATGGAGAGGGGGAGACTGTCATAATCTCCCCATTAGTTCTACCGCGTCGTCGTCTATGACGCCTGGCGAATACGGCCAGCGGCCTACCAGTGAGCCACGCTAACCACTGTGTCTGGAAGGGCCAGTCGATGAACGCATGTGAGACATGATCTCCACGCAGTGACGCAGGCCCGCGTAGTGAGACTGAGGGCGTGTAGCCGACAGACGGCTTGGGAGTGTTGACGGAGACAGACGTGGTTGAATGATGCTCGTATGTATGAACGCCATAGAGAGAACGCCTGTGAGAAGATATGACTGTGAGTTGTGTAGTAGTGTATTGATATCTTTATTGAATGTATTATTGCATTGTCATTGTATGATACATGTAAATTGTTGCGACGAGTGAGATGTGTGAATAAAGTGTTTGCATTGTAAGTGTAGTGCGTCACGTTAAGTCATTCTGTGACCGTGTTTTGTATCACACTTGTTGGTATGTACGAGCCAGTGTCCTTGCCGTAAGCAAGACCCTGACAATCAGATTGGTTTGACATCAAGCAAGGAGTCCGTCAGGGCTGCGTGCTGTCCCCCTATTTGTTTAACCTGTACGCCGAAAATATAATGAGAAATGTAAGAGATGATATAACCAGAGAGCTATATGATGCCCGTTTGTGTGTCGTATTGTACGCGTTCGTGTGTAGTTTATCTTATTTTATTATTCATTTTTTATATTTATTGAGTGCTTCTGATTTCGGATTTTCACCTGTATTTCGTGATACGTGGATCTCCTTGTAAGGTATGTGCAGCGTTGTTGATGTTTAGTACGTTTTCTCGCAGGAGTTTAATATACCTATTTGTTTCCATTTTATATGATGCCCTAAATATCGGCGGTCATGACATACCAGAGATTCGATATGCTGATGATACAGTATTACTCTCCACAACACAGAATGGCATAGAAAATCTAATAACCTCAACCCAATTGAATAGTGAAAATCACAACTTATATCTTAACATAGCAAAAACAAAGATTATGCATACAGATAAAACTACTATGGAGAATGAAATATACATTAATGGGGAAAAATTGGAGGTGGTGGAAAATTGTGAATATCTTGAGTCATTGATTACCAACAACGGCGACACAATGAAAGAAATTAAACGGCGACTATCAATTGCTCTTCAAAGACTAAAACAGCTGAATAAATTATGGAATGGGACAGACAGAATTACAAAAATTAGATTTTTAAGAGCATGCATCTTTCCCATTGCAACATACGCCTGTGAGACATGGACACTTACTGAACATCGCATAAACGCCTTTGAATATAAATGTTATAGACGAGTTCTAAGAATATCTTGGGTAAAGAAAAGAACAAATGCTTCCATACTTCAAGAGTTGAATATTGAAGAAGGTTGGCTATTAAAGACGATAAAACAAAGAAAATTGAAATATCTCGGTCACTTGAAACGTCACGAAAGTTTGGAGAGAACAATAATGGAAGGGTATATGCCTGGGAAGAGAGGAAGAGGAAGGCCAAAGAGAAGATGGGTGCAGGATGTGGCGGATGATCTCCAGATGGGTGTATCAGACGCGGGACATCTTGCTTATGATCGAGAGGTTTTCCGGAAGGTTGTTATGGGAGCGAGGTTCTGCAAAGGACATGCTACTGAATGAATGAACATACATTTCTTTCTCCATAGTAGTTTTATCTGTATGCATTATCTTTGTTTTTGCTATGTTAAGACAATTGTAAGTTGTGATTTTCACAATTCAATTTGATTGAGGTTATTAGGTTGTCTATACCATTCTGTGATGTGGATAGCAATACTGTATCATCAGCATATCGAATCTCTGGTATTTATGACCACTTATATTTAGGGCATCATATGGTTATATCATCTCTGACATTTCTCAATATATTTTCGGCGTACAGGTTAAGCATATAGGGGGACAGCACACAGCCCTGAGGAACTTGTACGATGTCAAACCAATCTGATGTCTCGCCATCTATTCTAACCGCTGCTTGTTGGTCTAGATATAATCAATCAATCATGTGCCATGCCGGAAAGCATGGGCGGTCATGACTAGCCATTTTACTTGATCACCAGAGTCGTGGATCAGCTCAGTATACCTGTCTCGACCATGCCATGGGGCCAAGCCATCCAGGTATTTACTACTCGGTCTTCCCCTTGATCTGTTCCCTTCGATCTTGCCAGTTGTCACTAAGTTCTCCAATCCATTTCTTCTCGCATGTCCAAAAAAATTTGACTGCCTGCGCCTAATTTCTCTAATCAGTTTACGATTTTCATTTGTCTCCTGTAGTACTTGGACATTGGTTTTTCTATCCGTCCATGGTATTCTTTGCATTTTCCTCAGAAACCACATTTCTGCAGCCATCAGATGTTTTTCAGCTTGACTGCTCATTGTCCTAGTTTCACATCCATACAAAAGAACAGGCTCTATGTATCCTCTCAACACTCTTTTTCTCGTTTCAATTGACATATTTTTATTGGTCAGTATGTTTTTCATCTTGCTAAAGGCTACTTTTGCCATGGCGATTCTTGTTCTAATCTCTTCAAGGCATCTCCCATCAGATGTTATGACTGTTCCGAGATAATTGTACCGATTCACTTGTTGAAGAATATTTCCATTTACTTGTTGGCAGGGTGAAGACAGGTATGCTTAGTGCAGAGTGGCAGGAGTCAATTAACAAGTCAACTGTAGGGAGCATCCGTTGGATCTTTTCCCTCCGGGTAAGCTCGTGTGTTGGGAAATTTGTTCGTTTGAAATTTGTCTATATCTGCAATTTTGTCTATTGTTTGAATGTAGCTGTCGTTTTTAGTTCACTCGGTGACCACATTATTTATCTTCCACTGCTGTTTTTCTAGGCCAGAAGGTTTGCCTAGATATGACGGATTTTGGGCATTCTTGGAGTATGTGGTCGGCTTTCTGCGACGCCAGTTCATATGTGTACATGGCTGAATCGCCAATCTTTAATTTTGTATACACATGGTTGCGTCGTAATCTATTGTGTCTTGTTCCAAGGTGCAGAATAATTTGTTCTCGTCTCCATAAAGTGGTAATCTATCTGAGACTGGTGTTGGTGGCTTTCTTATTGATTTGATCATTCTGTTCTTTTGGTGATATGTAACAGGCTTGTTGTTATATCGCTTATTCCTTAGCTAGTCGATCAGCTCTCTCGTTTCTGCTGTCTGCCTAACTCGGAAAGTAGTGTCCATAGTACTGGTACTTTCCCAGACAAGACTGCCTCAAGTGCTGATTGTGCATATATCAATAACACCACAGGCTGTGTACCATGGTTGGTACTTGATAATTTCTCTGCCATGTTGATACTCTGGCCGTGTCTCCAGTATTATTTGGGTATTCTATGTACGCTCCCGCTCCTCCATTTCCACGGCAATTTGTGCTGACCCATCTGTGTAGACCTGGATCCGGAATTCCTGTGTGTAATCTTCATCAATGAAACTGAAAGTGGCTGTTCTACATTGTACACTTCTTTCTTGTCGAATATTCTTTATACTTTTGTCTGGATGTGTAGTGATAGTCTGTGTTCCTCTTTCCATGAAGTTCGTTCTGGGATAGTTTTCAAGGGGGTAACAACTGTGGGCAGATCAATGGTTTCTCTGTAGAGTCGTTTGTCTTCCCCCAGTTAGATTTGCAAATCTGTTCTTCATAGGGTGACAATATGCTGAGGAACTTTTCTTCTTGTATTAGCGTCTTTATATCTTTTCAGTGTAACAAACTATCGTCTGTCAAGGCCGCCATGTGCCAGTAGCAGTAATGTCAATGGGTTCCAAATGGTACTGTTGTATAGCCCGGGGGGGGGGGCAGAGTTAGGGTGAGCGCCCAACCTTACAAAATACCCCATGGCTCGTGCATTCATAATCTCTGGCAGCAAAAGTCCAACTCCTGGCCTTCACATGGTGAGTCTGTTTTAACTAACAGGAGAAGGGGCGGCGGCGAACCTCTAGCGCCGTAAAAAATAACCAGAATGCTCTAGATGTGTGTGCACGTGCATGCATGCGCAAACACGTGTGTGCGTGCCTCCACATCTAAACTCGAGTAAGACCACATCTGCTCTAGTAAAGGAAAGGTGCTGAAGACGGAGGCAACCAGCCAGGAGGCGCACCACAGAAATCAGGATGCCACGCATTTACGCAATGAGCTATGTCGACTACTGCTAAATGTTATGGTGCTCGTCCTGCTTTGGACAGGCAGGTGCAGTCCAACCAAAACAACTCGAGGGCGTCCTCAGATGTCCTGTGGAGCCAAGGGACCTAAGAATAGAGCGTCTCTCTATACCAAACAAAGACTAAAACTAATGCACTGGAATGCGGAGGGAGTCAGCAACAAAAAATAGAGCTAGAAAACATCTTGGACCAAGGAAATGTAAGCATATGTTGCTTGCAAGAAACTCATCTCAACGAAAATATAGCCTTCTAAAACAGAGGCTACAAGTGTTACCGGTCTGACCGAAAGGACAGGCGGAAAGGTAGGATACTGACCTTTGTAAAATAAAAATAACATCCCTGCTTTCCAAATTGAAGTTTACGTGGAAGGGGCCGAGTATCAGACACTTAATCTTATGACAGAGAATACAGATCTACAGCTGATCAATTACTACTGTCCAAGAGACCGCCCACAGGCACTGGACACATTACCAGTTAAAAGAAAAAACTTATTGTGTGTGGCGATTTCAACAGCCACTCGTAGAGCTGGGGCTTTGATTACACGAACCAGAGAGGAGAGAAACTGGAAGACTGGCAGGATGAGAATAGATTCATATTGATTAACAAGTCGTTTGACCCACATATCTTCTACTCTAGATCATGGCATACTACAACTACACCTGACCTGGCTCTTCACTCACCAAACCTGGAGAGGAACATCACACAAATTGTTGGGAAACAACTTGGTGGCAGTGACCATCGGCCAGTCTTTATAACAGTATAAATTCAGCCTGTAAGCGAAAGCAGTACCCTCTCAAGGTGGAACCATAAGAAAGCAGACTGGAAAATGTACAAGCATCGCCCCATCATACTGGTTAGAAACCTGAACACTGAGAAAGATATAAATAAAGTAGTTGAAGATTTCGGGAAATGCATACTACAGGCAGCACGAGAAACAGTACCAAGAGGAGCCCGTAAACAATATAAACATTACTGGAGTAGTGAACTGGAACAGTTGCATAATGATGTGGAAGTGTGTAGAAAGCAAACAGAGGTCAAACCCAGCCAAGAGCACCACAATAAATACAAGCACGCAAAAGCCAAATTCAAAGGGCCAAGCTGCAGGCTAGACGGAAAAGCTGGCAGGAGAAAACGGAGTCACTGATCTTTGACAGAGACACAAGGAAGTTGTGGAAACTAATAAAACAACGATGAGGGCACATGGAAAATAAAAAAATGCACTACATAAAGACGAAAATATCTTAACAGGAAAGCAAGCAGGTGACCATTTTGCGGACTCATTCGCACAAGATAACAGCATCGAAATTAGTCCAGAGAAACAACAAGCGATTGGATAGAAAAGGCAACATACATGACAGAATGAAATACTACATGAGGTTCTGGAGGCACCTATCACAATAAGCGAACTGGAGCTAGCAATATCAAAACTGAAAATGAGAGTCACCAGGACTCGATAGTTTCTCCAATGAAATTCTCAGGAACCTAGGAACAATGTTCACAACAAATCTGCTGCGTATCTTCATTAAATGCTGGGCCTTAGGCCGAGTGCAACTAGTCTTTGCAATTCAAGTCCATTCTTGTTTAAACAATCTTTTAACGCATTGCATATTGCCTGCGCGTTACAGTCACTCACTTCAACTAAATCGTATTAAAGATTAAAGAAAGTTAAATTACGCGAATGTTGCGCGGTAATGTACTAAGACTGTTTTACTCCCTCGCTTCAGTTCAAATTCGGCTTTTTAATGTTCCCAAAATGATTTTTAAAGTAATTTTTACCAACCCCAAAAAAGCACCAAAAAATAGTATGAAGCACCAAATTCGCGCGGCCGCGCTAAATGCAAATTTGTGGCACTAAATTACTTGAAAACGCACTAAATTTGGTGCGAAAAGCGTCAAAATGGCAACACTGGTTGTTAGTCCAACGAGTTTATCCCAAGACAGGTTCATGTTGGTTAAACTTTTAAATATGTTGTCAAAAATGTCTTTTCTTGTCGTTGTCCCATACATGGATTTCATGTCCAATATTTCTTCTGTAGCATTCAAACGGAGTCCACTCCACGGATGAAGAGCTGTGCAGTGTAGTCATGTCATTACTTTCATCGACAGCCAGGGAGAATGCAACAAAGTCTTTGCCTTTTTCGATCAGCTGTGTGTTCACAGTGGCCGTCTCATAAACCCGATCAACACCATATTTCTGCTAAGGCTTACTTTTGCAAACATCTGCTTTTTGTCTAAACATAAGACATCACACACTTTCATCATACAGCGCTTCAGAAACTATCATCCTTCTGTAAATGGTCGGCCTAATTTTGCGATCTCCTCTGACACAATAAAAGTTGCTTTCACAGCAGCTTCAGTTTGTGATTTTGCTTTGGTGAAAAGCATCTGCTGTGATCTTAGATGCCTCTTCAATTCTGCTACATTCTGTAGCTTATGCTCAGCATTCAGCCTGTTTAACTTGTCTTGGTGTTTAGTATCGTAGTGCCATCTCAGATTATATTCTTTGATCACAGCCACATTATCTCCACAAATTAGACATACAGGTTTACCGCCAATATCAGTAAACATATATTCAGCCTCCCATCGGCATTGAAAGGCTCTGTTTTCAGAATCAACTTTGTTCTTGGCCATTTTAAAGGCTAGCTTTGATTTTGAAAGATTGTGCGTCAACCGACAGACGCTTGATTGATATCAGGTTAGACGTAGCGGGGAAAAGGTGATATTCGGGCATTACACTACTTTCAATTTTTATGTGCCAATCCAAAACGAGCATCTGAACGTTGCTAGGTAACTATGATGACGAACACTAACTCACTATACAACTTTTATTTTCGCTTATTCTGATCGAAGCGAGAACGCTCTCAAGTAGCCTATCATTCGGAAGGCTGCTAATTAGCGAATTTCTTCTTCTTCTTTTGCTTCTTCTTCTTCTTCTTCTTCTTCTTCTTCTTCTTCTTCTTCTTCTTCTTCTTCTTCTTCTTCTTCTTCTTCTTCTTCTTCTTCTTCTTCTTCTTCTTCTTTCGTTCGCTTGAAATATGTCTATGACTGCAATGTTGTCTCTTGTATGAATCTAACAGTCTTTTTTAGTTCACTCAGCGGTCCATAGAGTTTATCTTCCACTGTTGTCTCTCTAGGCCAGAAGGTTCGCCTGGATATGTTGTAGTTTCCACAGTCCTGGAGTACGTGCTCTGCTGTCTGCGACGCCAAACCACATGTGCACATGGCTGAGTCACCAATCTTGAATTTTGTATACATGTGGTTGCGTAATCTATTGTGTCCTGTTCTGAGGCGTAGAATAATTACCTGTTCTGGTCTGTCCATAACGTGGTAGTAGTATTAGGGAATTTGATTTGTACATTATATCGTGACCATAAAAAAAATATTTTTGCCTAAAATTCTCTCTTGGGCCGAATATATTTTTACGTCGGTTGAGACCTCCCGGGTCTGATATGATTGTACGGTGGGCCGGAAGTGGCCCGTGGGCCTTGAGTTTGACATGCGTCGTAGATGAAATGTTGTGCTTCTTGGTGTATATTTGACTTTCTTTAATTTTATGTGTATATTGCTTAAGGAAACAGAATAAAAATCACAAACAAGAGCATGCTAAGATAAATAAAGAAATAAAAGATAAATGTGGGAAGGCTAAAGAAAGTTGGTTAAACGAGCAATGCAAAAAAAAAAATTGAATTAAATTCCATTAAAGATGTAAAAAAAAAAAAAAAAAAAAAAAGTATGCACAGACAAATCAGTGAGCTCACAGGAAGAAAGATAAGAATAAATACAGGGTGTTTGAAATTAAAAACAGGACAGATATTATTGGAGGAAGATGCTATAATGAAGAGGTGAAATAAGTATATAAGAGAATTATATAATGGAGATATGGAAGAATTAACAGAAGAAAGTAACTTAGAAGGCCCACCTATTCTAAAAGAAGAAGTCGCTGACGCTATGAAACATGTGAAGAAAGGAAAAACAGCTGGGCCAGATGAAATCACAATACAAGAATTAGAAGTATTGGGAGAATTTGGAGTTAATATATTAACCAAAATGTTGAATGATATTTACAGCAGTTGATATATACTGAGCGATATGCTGAAATCTATTTATAGCAATACCAAAGGAACCAGGAGCAATTGAATGCGAAGATTTTCGTACAATTAACCTCATGAACCATGTCACTAAGCTTCTACTCAGAATTATAATGAGAAGAACAAGAAAGAAAAAGAAAAATGGAAATTAGTGAAGAACAGTATGGTTTTATTGAAGGAAAGGGTACAAACAATGCAATACATATATCACGAACACTAATAGAAAGGTCAATAGAGAAACAGAGAGACATATATTTGTGCTTCATAGATTATACTAAGGCATTTGATAAAGTAAAATTCATAGATTACACTAAGGCATTTGATAAAGTAAAACATGATTAAAATGTTGGAAGATATCAACATTGATGGGAAAGATTTAAGAATAATAAATAATATATAATGGAACCAAGTAGCAGCAATTAAAATGGGAAATAAAGAGGGTAGTTACGAACAGATAAAGCTAGGAGTACGACAGGGGTGTGTCTTGTCACCCAATCTCTTCTCCCTGTATAGCGAAGTAATAATGAGAGAGATCAAAGAGAAGTCAGGAATAATAATCAGTGGATATAATACAAACAATATACGCTATGCAGATGACACAGTATTGGTGGCGGATAATGCAACAGACCTACAACAATTGTTGGAAATTGTAGTAACAGAGAGTGCACAGAAAGGACTCTCCTTGAATATTAAGAAAACAGTAACAATGGTGATATCAAAGAAAATTGGGACACCAAAATGTGACATGGAAATAGAAGGGGAAATTCTCAACCAAGTGGATAATTTCAAATACCTAGGGGCACTTACAACATCAGATGGAAGATGTACAACAGAGATTAAGAGCAGAATAGGCAGGCAAAAGCCGCATTTCAGAAAATGAAGTGTATCTTATGCAATAAGTCACTATCAATGAATGTAAGAAAGTGCTATAATGCTACATAGGACCAGTTTTGCTATATGGCATCGAATCTTAAAATGTAAATGAACAAATTGGGAAGAACTTAGAAGCAACAGAGATGTGGTTTTTAAGACGAATGTTGCGAATTCCTTGGACTGCTAGAGTAACTAACAACGATTGCCAGAAAGAGGCTAATGAAACTAGAACCCTGTCAGCGTCCTGGGAGTATGAAAGAGGACATATGACAAGGACAGGACATAAGTATGCCATGGATAGGATATAGACGGGGCTAGAGTGTCCATCTACAGATAGGACACAGGGATAGAGACAGGACAATGTCCTGAGTAACAGTACAACCTTGAACTGAACGACCTGAGACCCCAGTCAGCAACAGACGGGGTAAGGACGACATCCAGAATACCGAGACATCCAACATAGCACGACTATTACGGACCATACGGGGTCAAGTACCACGTGACAACAAGACTGAGGGTTAGAGAGATCAGACTGGACAGGACCGTGATAGAGGAAGGATGCGTGTGTTTTGGCGAGAGAGTGTACTGAGCTGAGTACTCGACATGAAAGCTTGCCATAGCTGAGAGAATGAGGCAGTGATTTGCCGATGCGCTGTGTGTGGGACTGAACTGAGTTACGAAATCACGAATGCCTTTTGTGGCTGAGTATTCTGTCGTAATTGTATTTGCATTGTATAATAATGAAATGTATTCGTGTGCTTAACGCGACTGTGTGCTTTAAATATATAATATTACTATATTTACATGCAATTTTGTCTTGACACCTTTGTGTACGCATGTATTTACTGTCTCTGTCACACCCACGATAACGAGCAATAACTGAGACGTTGACAACACTATATCATTGGCACCTTGCCGTCTTGATAGACGATAGTTTGTGCTTTAAAAAGGTACAATAACTTTTACATATGGCGGTAGCGAATGTGACTGATAAGGCCAATTTGCGCTGTAAATGTCCGTTCACAGTGGGTGCATGTGAACACGTGGTCATTTCTACCATCATGCACCATCTTACGTCTCAAACGCTCGGTGTGTGACTTATCTGCAATAATTTTCTCCTTTGTCTTTATTCCATTTCTGATGTTTGCCCTCCATGCAACACGTTCAGCGGCGACTTGCTCCCAATGTGCATTATCAATGCCTGTATCCATCATGTCCCGCTTACACACATCTTTGTATTGTAGTAGAGGCCGACCCTGAGATCTCTTACCCGTCTGTAATTCACCAAAAAAGATGTCCTTTGGTATTCTACCATCATCCATCCTCCTAATATGTCCTATCCATCTAAGTCTACGAAGACTGAGCATGGAATAAAGTGTTACACAGCCTGATCTTTCTAATACTTCAGTATTTGTGATTTTGTCTTGCCACTTAATACCAAGAATTCTTCGCAGACACCGCATATGAAAGCTGTTTAAACGTTTCTCTTGGCGTGAGTAAGTTGTCCAGGTTTCACTGCCATAAAGAAGAGTACTAAGGACACAGGTTTGATAAACAAGGACTTTTGTTTTTGTAGTAAGCTTCCTGTTCTCCCAGACTCTTTCTCTTAACCTGTTCATTGTTGTTGACTGCCTTACCAATCCGGATGTTGATTTCCTGATCTAGGGATAATTTGCTATTTACCACTGATCCTAGATATGTAAAATGGTCTACCATCTCTAGTTCGGCGTCGCCCGGGAAGGTTAACCCGGTCAACAAATGCCCACAGAAGTCGGATGTGTCGGCCTGACGGCGCAAGAACGCAGCTCTGCTGTAAACAGGCACAACGCAGTCACATCCGGAAGAAAAAAAATCCGGATGAACGCAGAAGAAGAAGAAGAAGTTCAGCGTCGTCAATAAAGATTGATGGTACCTCATGTGCACCTTGTGACATAATCGGTGTCTTCTTTTTGCTAATTGTTAAACAAAATTCAGAACAAGCATTGGAGAATGCAGATAGTAGACATTGCAATTCTTCCTCAGAGTGGGTCGTAACTGCAGCATCATCTGCAAAAAGCAACTCTCTGATCAGTACCCTCCCAATTTTGGTCTTGGCCTTCAATCTTTGAGCATTGTAAAGACTGCCATCTGAGCGTGAGTGAATGTATATACCAGCATCCTGATCACGAAAGGCATATTTCAGTAGAAGTGAAAAGTATATTCCAAAGAGGGTGGGAGCTAGTAGGCTACACAACCTTGCTTAACTCCACTCTTGATTTCAAATTCTTCAGAAATTGCACCATCAAACTTGATTATACCCTTCATGCCTGTGTGGAACGATTCCACAATGGACAGAAGAGTTGGTGGGCAGCCAATCTTCTTTAGTGCCTTGAACAGACCCTCACGACTGACCAAATCAAATGCCTTTGTGAGGTCGATGAAGGCAATAAACAGTGGTTGATTCTGTTCACGGCATTTTTCTTGCATTTGTCGCAATGAGAATATATCAATGGTAGACCGGTTCTGTCGAAAGCCACACTGTGATTCGGGGTAGACTTGATCTCCTAGGACTTGAAGTCTGCGCAGAACAATTCTGGCAAATACTTTTCCAACAATACACAGAAGTGAGATACCCCTATAGTTGTTGCAGTCGCTCCGATCGCCCTTGTTCTTGTACAGTGTTATGATGCTTGAATCTTTGAAATCCTGTGGGACTTGTCCTTCTCGCCAGTATAGCTCTATTAGCTGGTGGATCTGTAGAGCGAGTGTGTCTTGCCCACTCCTGAATACCTCTATTGGAATCCCATCCTTACCTAGAGCCTTGCCAGATGCAAGTTCATTTATAGCACACTTAACTTCTGTTATGGTGGGAAGTGTGTCCAGGTGGTCAAGAGTTGGTAGAGCCTCTATGGCGTTGAGGGCATCATCCGCTAGTTTGGTCTCACTTGCGTAAAGCTCCAAATAGTGCTGTACCCATCTATCCATCTGCTGTTTCTTATCAGTGATGATTTCTCCAGTCAAGGTTTTCAGGGTGCACTTCTTTTGATCACTGGACCACAGGCTTTCTTTATTCCTTCATACAGGCTTCTTATGTTTCCCTCATTACTTGCGATTTGAATGGACTCACATAACTTGATCCAATAATCATTTGCACACTGCCTGGCAGCCTTTTGCACATCCTTCCTAGCTTGCTTCAGCTCACTCATAGTGTTACGCGTTGGTCTTTCCTCGTTTCTTAAGAGAGCTTTCTTCTTCTTATCAATCAAGGGCTGCAGAGTCTCGCTGTTTACCGCAAACCAGTCCTGCCTCTTATGATCCACAATGCCGTAAACCCCTACGGCAGTTTTATTAAGATTTTCCTTAATTGGACCCCACTTTTCATTTACTGTACAATTTTCTGGTGTATCAGTGAAAGCATTTTCAAGTTGCTGTTGAAACTGGAAGCACTTTCCAGGATCGTGAGTGTTAATAATATTAATCCTGGGGGTAGATTTGTGTTTAGCTGTGTAGATTCTCTTTGGTCTCAGTCTTACCCTTGCAACAACCAAAGAATGATCCGTATCACAGTCAGCACTGTGGTAACTTCGAGTCAATGATATATGGTTCAGATGTTGTCTCCGTGTGATGATGAAGTCCAGCTGGTGCCAATGGCCGGATCTTGGATGTTTCCATGTGACAGTACGCATCTCTTTTGTTTTAAAAAAGGAGTTTGTAATACATAGGTAATTTCTGGTGCAATGCTCCAGCAGCCTTTGCCCATTTTCATTCACGCGACCGATGTTGTATTTTCCAAGGCACACTGGCCATGAACTCGAGTCCTTGCCCACACGAGCATTGAAATCACCGAGCATATAAATGTAGTCAGATTTTGGAACTGCCTTGATCACGGAGTCTAACTCCTCATAGAATGAATCCTTCACATCATCAGAGGAATCGAGTGTCGGTGCATATACAGTAATAATGGTGGCAAACCCACAAGAGGTTGCCAAGCGCAGTCTTTCATTTCCTCCTGCTGGAATTTCAATCATTCCCAGTAGCGAATTCTTCACTGCAAAGCCCACACCGTGTTGCCTTTTTTCTGCCTGCCCTCTACCCTTCCAAAAAAAAGGTGTAATTGTTTTCCCTGAGTGACTCTTCCTCAGCTAGGCGAGTCTCCTGCAGGCTAGCAATATTTAATGTTAAGACGATTGAGTTCGGCATCAATCACAGCTGTTTTTCTCACATCGTCAATATTGGTGAAGTCAGTGGAAAATCCTGGACACATGGTTCTCACGTTCCAGGTTGCAAGCCGTAGCTTGAGGTTTCTATTTTTGCTTTTGTTTGTACCTGGTGCATTGGTTTTACAGCCTGCGATTCAGATTTTGTCCTAGCCCCAAGCACCCATTGAAGCAGGCAGGCTGTGGCGGATCAGCACCCAATTGGCCGGGGGCTACCCAGCTTGAGGCGGGCGGTAGCTGATCAGTGACAGCTGTAGGTGTCTCCCACGGTCAGAGGCAACGCGTGGCGCCCCATGTCTACGCCAATTGACAGGGACTTATAACCCGTAACAGTTGCCTCTCGCTTTGATTCCGAGACCGGTTAAGACCAGGGATGGAGTTATTGCCTCTCCATAGCACAAAGCCTGGGCTAAAATACAGAGATCATGTGTTGCCCATGCAGCATGATCCCTCTCTCGGCCTGCCTAGTTCACTCCAGAGGAGAGGTAACACCCCTACATCTGGAACAAGACAAGCTGCAGAAGCTGCCGGATCAGCAAAGCAATGCTCTAACTGTCCGCCTGTCGTAACTTCCATCCTATACCAACCGCCAACCAAGGCTTAGGGCCTGGTCTGCCCTGCCATGACATGTTGTCTTTAGCTTGCATTTCCTCGCACCAGGGTAAGGCTTGTACCCTCCCAATTGCGCTCTTCCGCCCGAAGCCGTTGGCACAATGTGGGGTGTCGGCGCTAACAGAAAGCAGGTAGTACCATCTACTGTTAAACGGTAGCTCAGTCATATCTGACTAAGACCTGACAAAAACAACACTATATACGTATATATATATATATATATATATATATATATATATATATATATATATATATATATATATATATATATATGTAATCGTCTGGCGCGATACATGATGATGATAATGTTACCAGTACCAGCATCCCTTGCAGTGCCCTGGGGTATGATGGGAAGCCGCTCTGGAAGCGAGGATAAATAGAGGCGCGTGTCAGTTTCCCGGTCTCTCCAAACCAGACAACCGTGGCCGAAGGAGCGATGATGTAGATCGCTGTAGTATAGAATAGGGAGGCTTTAACCAGCCCTCCCCAGTCACTGGACCAGAGCAGGGAGTCCCAAATGCCTCTAGATTTAACCATGACTGGCTTGCGTGGCCCACACACGAGGACCGAGGAAATCCATCAAAATGATTGGCAATTTGTAAGCCCACTCTTGGTAGTGACCCCTGGCCATGTTTGTGGGTTGTAGAGCAAACTTGAGCCCCGGCTCTGGTTAATGTCGTAGGCCGCTCACATCCCTTTCATATCCCCATTTGTATACCTGTTTATGTCACTATATCTCTGCTGTTAGGGTTATAGTTTTGTTATTCGTTATGTTATGGTTTTTCGCTGTATCTGGTCCCAGTCGACTTATGTGATGCAGGTGTCTTGGGTGGGTATTGAGGGTGCCCTTCGACTCAACTGAACATGATTGAGGTCTCACTGTCATTTAGAGACCGCCCCTGTGTTAGTACTAGGCAGCAGTTATCTCTAACTGTGGGATTTCAGATTCCCATTTCTGTATGTACCAACTGTCCATGAGTCCTGAGATGATTACAATAGAGAGTCCATACCTGCTGTTATGTTGTTTACATTGAGGTTTCTTTGTTGTGATGTCCTCGTTGGTTTGTGGAGATGGGTACCTAGTCATGTGCATAGCGGTGTTAGGCAGCAGTGATTACTGTGGGAACATAGGTTCCCATTTCTGTATATGTCAGTTATGTGGCATGTCAGGATGCCTGTTTGTCCCTGAATCATGCAGTTCTGTCAATAAAAACCTAATTTTGTTGTTCTTAATTTGTTTTGTTTAGTCTGTAGTTTGTTGTGTAAACTCATTGATCCTGTTACAGTCCAGCAGTGTAATCTTCTGTCTGGGATGTACAACCGTATATCCCCCGCCCTAGAACTCCTGGAATCTTCTGTCTAAATTCTACCCCTTTTCTTGTTAACTGAGGAGAATATATACAGTGCTCTCTCTCTACTTCTTCTTATTGTCCTTTTCTTCTCTGGCCCATTAAAAGTCAGTGTTGCGCTTCTTTGTCTTTGAGCAATTAAGTATAGGAAATAACATCTTAAAGAAACCTCAATGTAAACAACATAACAGCAGGTATGGACTCTCTATTGTAATCATCTCAGGACTCATGGACAGTTGGTACATACAGAAATGGGAATCTGAAATCCCACAGTTAGAGATAACTGCTGCCTAGTACTAACACAGGGGCGGTCTCTAAATGACAGTGAGACCTCAATCATGTTCAGTTGAGTCGAAGGGCACCCTCAATACCCACCCAAGACACCTGCATCACATAAGTCGACTGGGACCAGATACAGCGAAAAACCATAACATAACGAATAACAAAACTATAACCCTAACAGCAGAGATATAGTGACATAAACAGGTATACAAATGGGGATATGAAAGGGATGTGAGCGGCCTACGACATTAACCAGAGCCGGGGCTCAAGTTTGCTCTACAACCCACAAACATGGCCAGGGGTCACTACCAAGAGTGGGCTTACAAATTGCCAATCATTTTGATGGATTTCCTCGGTCCTCGTGTGTGGGCCACGCAAGCCAGTCATGGTTAAATCTAGAGGCATTTGGGACTCCCTGCTCTGGTCCAGTGACTGGGGAGGGCTGGTTAAAGCCTCCCTATTCTATACTACAGCGATCTACATCATCGCTCCTTCGGCCACGGTTGTCTGGTTTGGAGAGACCGGGAAACTGACACGCGCCTCTATTTATCCTCGCTTCCAGAGCGGCTTCCCATCATACCCCAGGGCACTGCAAGGGATGCTGGTACTGGTAACATTATCATCATCATGTATCGCGCCAGACGATTACATATATATATATATATATATATATATATATATATATATATATATATATATATATATATATATATATATATACACAACACTATATACAACAATAAGAAAGAGACAAACAGCTTTCTGTGATATAATAAAACGTCCTTACCCTTTCCTATTTATTGACTCCCTTAAAAATAAACAAGCCCTTACAATTACTGTTTAAGTAACTTACTTAATGTAGGAGAAAATAAAACAACGATAGACTGACCGTGGAAGCTTAATTTATTTGGCTTTATTTTGGCTCGCGCACCTGGCCAACAGTCGTCGACTGATTGAAAAACAAAGACTAAAGTAGCCATTTTTAGTTCAGACAATCAAAGGTAGCAGACATGTAAAAGTTTCCCCGTGTGGGGAAAAGGTATTTTTGCCTTTTAAAACCATCACACTCTGAAGCTATTGAAGAGAAGCGAGTGGTGGTTTTGGTGGAACTGCATTTCATAACTATCATCAGGATCCTGGGTTAAAAACCTGGTGAAGGTGAGTCAGGACTAAACGGCTTAACCATGTTCTGGATCTATAAATACATCGTTTACTGCTGCACTCATAAGCTGCAAACGCAAGCACAAGAGATACATACGAAGACAACTGACGGTGTGATTGAGGAAGTCCTATTTTAGTAGGAATATCCAGGATGGACTTCTGAATCTAATAATCTACAAAGATGAAGATCAACAGAGTAACTGACAACAGTGTATCGTCTGCTTTACTGCTGGGAAGTACCACCTGAAGCCTTGTCACTCAGCAAAATCAGTGAAACTTTGGGACAATCCTACTACAAGTTACTAAAACTAGCAACAGTGAAAGACCTTCAACTGTTGGTTGGATTACCAAGTTAATATCCAACAATGGATAAGTCTTCGAAAGAATGTCTCACAGCTGCAACAGTCAAACATGGAATTCAGCTATTCACCACCAAGTTCTAGCTATGAACACCAACTCAAACAAATGGGAGAAGACACTGAACCACATAAGACAATACAACCAAGGTACAAACTTAATATCATCTGAAACATAACTACGAAACCAGATCACCTGTGGGATCCAAAACCTGAACACCATCAAAAAGACAATATAAACGCAGCTAAATGTCTCTACATCTGCAACAAGAGGAATCATCTAATTGTTTGCAACCCTGTTACTGTGCTGGATGTATTCATCTTTGCATATATGTAGGTATAGATCAATTGTGGCCCTAGTTACAGATACTACCATGAGATGCCTTTGTCATGCAAGTTTCTACACTGGACTAGATAACGACTAACTCTTTGCTGGTCCAATGTCAACCTAAATGCCATGGGTTATAGACTCGCGACTTGGTGGGTGTAAAATCTTTGTGGAACTAATTGGGATTCTGATATTAGAAGCAGAGCAGCTGGATGGACGTCTACTTGGCACCATGTATGGTGAGATGGTAAAGTACCTTCTGCAGAGCTTAAGTGGAAATTCCGGAAAGTTAGACCAACCTGAGGCCCCAAATTTCAAAAAGACACCGAGCCTACTGCAACAGAGTACTCGAATATTCTAGCCCGCGGAGGGATATGTGATTGTGTGTAATTTCTATTCTTGGATTATAAAGTATGATTTGCACCAGCCAATACCAGTGGATAAATATTAGGAACATAACTGAGTGCATTAATTCGGTACCCAGATAATGGGAAAAGGATCTAATCTACAGCAAAGATGAACCCTTAACCGCACACCAGGAGATAAATGACTCTATTAATTAGTTTAGTTAGTAGTACAAAATGCTGTTTATATGTTGGCTTTTTTTTCTGAAGGTAACAGATCAGTAGTTTTTTTCCAATGGTATAGATGGTATAGTATTTTGACACCAACTCATTATTTTTAAAATGAGAGAATGGTAAAAGGTGTCAGAACAAATGTTGATATGTTGGGTTCTATTTAATTAGATCATTATTTGTCTTAATTATGAGGGGAAATGAAAGTAGACCCAATTTGTGGTTATTGTGTTGTATGTAATAACCTTGTTTTTTTTTTTTCTGGGGTCACTGGGTACTATATTGTAATAATGCAATGCATCCCATGCCTGTCTGAAAATGCATAGTGTTCATTATATATATATATATGTGTGTGTGTGTGTGTGTGTGTGTGTGTGTGTGTGTGTGTGTGTGTGTGTGTGTGTGTGTGTGTGTGTAACTGCAGATTTTGATTCATACTTGAACTGTTTGTCCAAAATTTGTTGATGTGTACATCAAGTAAATGTGGTGTTCATCGGTGGTTGCTTCTATGTTGTGACAATCAATGTCTTCTAGCACTATAGTAAATTTTAAAGGGTAATAAGTGGGAATAGAGAAGTACTCATAAATACAGCTATGAACAGGAGTGAACTATTTTCCTCCTTGTGTTTATGGTAGAATTCCATGATCACCTCAAGTGGCTAAATAATAGAGAATCAAATTAAATCCCCTAGACAACTTAACATAATATTCTCATAAATTAAAATCCACATCCCACACTTTCTTTGATTATGAGAAGACAGGAATTGGAGAACATCAAGGGGAAGAGAGGCAGACCAAGAGAAATGATGCTGGACGGATTGAGACGGTGGCATGGAGGAATATCATCGGCATAGTTGATCCAGAACACTAAAGACCGAGATCTGAGGAGAGACATGAGCGCCTACGCCAGCAGGCAGGGCACTTGATGACGGCGATGATATTGCTTAAGATTAATGATAATTAATCTATGGTCGCTGTAGCAGTCTGCGCTTGGTATAGTTTTTGCGACTTTTAAGGCATTTCAAAATCTTCTATTAATGAGAATGTCATAAATCTGATGTTTGATCATACGATCAGGACTCCTCCATGTCCATAATCTCCTTGGGTGTTGTTGATACCAGGTGTTTCCAATAATCAAATCTTGCTCTTTTGCCCACTGTACAAGTCTGCGACCTCTTTCATTCTGTTCCCCTAGTCCAGGGTTCACCAAACTTTTTTCACGGCGGGCCGGATAACTGACAAAATGACAAGCGCGGGCCGGACACGCATTCTGTAGAATACTTGCGCCGTCTCCGTGGCGAAGGTCTTATGTACGCGGTTTGTAATCCCGTATACGCACGTTCGAAACACAGCTACGCTGGTTTTTTAGGCAATGCTATGGGTGCCGGTCGTTCAGAAATCAATGGCAAACTACTGAACGTAAACTTGCCAAGACATTAACAACAGCAAACAATGCTGGTGTTGACTGCAAACTTCCTGTAAAGAATATGAACTAACTTTAACAATACTTGTTAGCCAAAACGAAAGCTGATAATAAAAAGACGAAAACCTAAGTTAATCATGGGTGAGTGGCGTGCAATGCACAATAAAAACAAACAAATAAACAAACAAACAAACAAAAACTAAGACAACCCACATATTTATTTACTAAAAAAGTTATCAAAGAAGGCGACGTTAGCAAAAAGAAAGTAACACCAGACCTAGTGTGCACATATCCGAATCTCACAAACTAAGCAGCAGAAAAGGTTATTGAGATTTGTGAAACTGATATTTGGCTTTCAAGATATCATTTATCTTCAATGTGTGGTTTGGAATAGCTGCATCCAGTCAAGAGAATTGCATTCAAATGTTCATCAGTCAATCTCGTTCGATGTGTTGACTTCACATACTTCATTTTTAAAAATGTTTGCTCACAGACATAAGTTGTTCCAAAGGTTATGGTCTTGCAAAACGTTTTGCACTTTCATGAAAATGTCTTTTCCAGTTGTTGTTCGATGCATGCTGCAAACAGATGCCAAATCTTCCGTTATCTGAAAGTCCAAAGTGATACCACGAATGAACACGAGAAGTTGTGACGTACTCGAGAAATCAGTAGAATCATCCAGCGCCAGGGAATACCACAAAAAGTTCCTAGTTTTCTCGCGTATCTGTAGCACTATGTTCTCTCCAAGTTCTTCTGTTCTCCGCACAACTGAATTTGCCGAAAGGCTGATAGTTCCAAACAAATCGGCTTTCTCGGTTCACATGTCATTTGCTGCTTCCATCATACACTCTTTGATGAAGTTGCCATCAGTAAACGGTTTTCTTCGTTCTGCCATCTTATGCACGATTTTGTAACATGTACGGGTGACAGGTTCATGTTGAGCAAACTTTCTCGTGAAGAGATCTCTTTGCGTTTCTAAACTACGTTTCGTGGACTCATATTTCTCAGAGCGTAACTTTCCAGACAACTTTGAATGTGGCGATAGATGTTTTGTTTCGTAGTGACGCTCTTTCAAAACGGCAACACTTTCGCTGCATATTACGCAACTGGTTTTCTGGTCCTTTGTTTCCACAAAGAAGTATTTTACTCCCCATTCTTAATTGAAAACGCGACACTCGGCGTCCAATTTTCTTTTCTTAGTAGCCATAATGAAGAGTGAAATACACGGGATCTGAAAATGAAGAAGACATCGAATTCGAAACATATTTATCATCCTATTGAACCACAGGAAAAGCAGAGGACTAGGTGTCACTCGTGAAGCTACGGCTCACCAACGGTACATATAACATTTATAGGTACCTTTGGTAATATAATTTATCTCATAATAAGGTTTGGAAACTATATTAATAGCGCCGGCCTAAAGAAGCAGCCTAGAGCAGAGTTTTTCAACCAGGGTTCCGCGAGTGGCAGCCATGGGTTCCGGCGAAACAGATAGAAATCGCCTAAATGCAACATTTCTGCCCATCTAGTTTATTATATAAAGTAGGACAGACACTTGAATCGTCGCACTGAGTTCCCTGAGCAACGTAAACATTTGCTTAAGGATCAGCTCCAACAGAAAGATTGACAAACACTGGTCTAGCCCTAGAGACTAGTTCGATTAACACCTTAACCGGGGCGTTTAATTATTCTAAGCTGGGAATAATATTTTCGTAATAACACGAGGCTTCTATGGCATTTTATTCTGTGTTTGCTACTTTATTGCCTCTATTCACACTTGTAGTTCACTTACGTATCACTGTGAAACAAAGAAATCCTCCTTACATACCTATAAAATGGATGACTGGCAAACAGAAGTAAATATTTCTGGAGCATAGGACCTGTATTGACAGCCGGACGCATCTGGGGGAGGGAAAGATGTGTGTGTGTTGCCATGGAAACCATGGTAACATCCGAGCCGGGAAGGGAATTGGGATGACGCGAAATACGCAAACATTACAATAAACAAGAAAATCTAGGTACAATAATTTATAATTGACAGTAGTAAATTTAAGACACATAGCAGCCAGGAGGTCTGCGCACGTGTGAATATCTCCCATTATTCTAAACATAATATTTACATTTAAATTATTTCACAACCTCTTGTGTTTTATACGTTATATCAAGCAAGTTCGAGTACCGTCGGCGGGCCGGATGAAATGACGTCGCGGGCCGTAGTTTGGTGACCCCTGCCCTAGTCCATACTTGTCTACTATGCATCCGTCCTGTTGATTTACAACTGTGGCATTCCAGTTACCCATTATGATATTTACTACAGAATTCTTACATTTCTTGAAGGCATTCTCTAAATCATACAATTCATCGATGCTGTCATCACTACTATCTGCTGTTGGTGCACAAACTTGTAAGACGTTGGCATCAAAAGGTCATCCACTCAATTTCACTAGTAACACCCTGTTTGATACAGTCCGATACACATATTCCAAGATTGCCCTAAATACAACATATCCAGGCAAACCTTCTGGCCTAGAGAGACGACAGTGGAAGATAAACTCTATGGACCATTGTTTAAAACTCTTAGTTGCATATCCTTTTACAGGACGTTTGAAGTTGTTTGCTGTTGTTGGTGTCTTGGCAAGTTCACGCTCAGTAGTTTGCTATTGCTATCTGGACGACCGACTCCCATATAATTTCGTAAAAAAATCATCGCAACACAATCTTCTGCCAAATCGCGCGCAGCTGTGTTTCGAACGCGGGATTACGAACCGCGTCCGTAACACCTTGGCCACGGAGAATGGCATGAACCACTGAGTCAACTAAAAAAAAGACAGTTAAATTCATTCAAGAGACAATATTGTATTGCAGTTATAGACATTTTTCAAGCGAACGGAAGAAGAAGAAGAAGTAGAAGAAGAAGAAGAAGAAGAAGAAGAAGAAGAAGAAGAAGAAGAAGAAGAAGAAGAAGAAGAAGAAGAAGAAGAAGAAGAAGAAGAAGAAGAAGGAAGAAGAAGAAGAAGAAGTAATGTCAATGACTTTGTGGTATAGAGAAGTACAACCCCATCCCTGGTCCCCGTCAAGGGAGTCTCTGTGGCGAAGTGGTCAAGCCGTTTGACTCGTGCTTCGAAGGTTGTGGGTTCGATTCCGGACCGCGTCCTTCGGTTTACGAGTTAAATGTTTCGGAGACTCCTGTGGGTCGTCGCTTAAAGCTACGGAGTTCGTGCATTGTGCGACGCTTTCCGTGCTGTGGAAAGAGACTGAGCCATATAGGATAAACCCGGTGCAATGAAGTCGACCCTGTCGACTTTTAAGCGACTTTTTAAGCGTCATGGGTGTATTATATATTGCCTTGTTTGAAGCATAATGTATCAAACTATCATCATCCGCCCTGGTATTATAGGGGGCTGCGTGGTCTCGAGGTATGGTGTCCGCCTCGAGTGCTGGAGGTGATGACCGAGATTTTTTTTTCTCGTGGACTTCTAGTAATTTCCCCTGGTCTCTGGGTAGTGAGATCGGACGCCCGTGTGTATTGTTGCGCACGTAAAAAATCCCTTGGCAGTTGGAAATCGAAAAAGAGTAGCCTAACGGCGCTGCCCGGGCAAAAATTTCGAGTTAAAAATCTACCCAAAGTATTTCAGGATCCTCGCCGGTGCTACGGAGTTCGTGCACTGAGCTGAGGTTCTCCAGACTCAGGCTTGAGTTAGGAGGAAAACGGTGCACTTATGGGTTACACCCGTGTGCCGTGATGTTGATCCATCGACTAAACTAAACTGAACTAAACTGTCTAAACTAACATTGTTTCGGTAATGCAAGCAGTACTTGCTATTATTATTACATAGTACGTATTCTGAGTTTTTATACGCGCTTTCCCAGTAAACATGGCGGCTTGTCTATGTTGATGAATGTCGGACTCCACATTCAGTTAGATTAGTGATGTTGAGTTGAATATTCGACTATATCATTCGATAAACGTTTACTGACGTTGAATATCTTCTTATTATCTCACTGACCTCCTCTACCATTGGCAAAAGTTTCAAGAAGGAGCTGGATTGATTTCTTCAGGTAACTCAGATTTTTTTTTTTTTTGGAGGGAGGGGGGGGGGGGTCTACCTTGGCTATGATGCTGCATTGCCATATAAATAATTAATAATAGTAGGGAGCCCTATCATCAATTTAATTTTGAGTATTTACAAATGAGACTGCCACAGTAGATTTTTTTTTTTTTTTTTCATATCCTTTACAGAACATAGCTGTCAACATCAGCATCTTTCAGCTGTCTGTTGATTTCTTGGCAAGATTATGCTCAGTAGTTTGCCATTGCTTTCTGAGCATACCCCGTAAGTTATCGATGCGATTCGAACCACCGCTGATTCTTACCGTCATCACATTAACCCACGAGAGTATACGAGATTACGGAGAAAAGTCATAACCTCTAAGCCACGAAGCCGGCACCACAGTAAATAGGCCTTGAAATTCAAAATCTAATGATATCTCAATGATGCCTGTATGTCACTTCTAAGTGAAGATATTCACATCTTTGTGAAGGTGAGACGAGTTGCGATTTTTACATACTATTCACCCGTAAGTGTCGCTCTCCACTGTGTCCCATTTCCTCCACCAGCGACACTCGCTGGTGTCTGCGCGTCTATGCGTGCGAGATTGTTTCAAACGGTCATATGAAAACTGACTTCAAAAATATGTTCCGTCATGTTAAATGATTACAAAATAGTACAAGTATACAAATAAATTATTAATAATCTTTAAACTTGTGTTCTATTTAACTTTAGTAGGTCAAATCGCACGTTTTATGTGTTGCAAAGTGTAGCGCAATCGATATGCGGCGGCCGTCATGACCCGTGGGTTTCCAATTCACAAAGTCACATCTTCGCAGAAAATCTGTTTTTCAACCACAATTCGAGCAAGTTTAGCGATGAAACTTTGCTGATTCAGGGGCAATATTTTATACGGCAATTAAAATTCACATTAAACAAAGACATCGGCACTCTTCCAACAGACGGATCTAAATAGTTCTGCAGTGAATAAGTGATTAGGGTTAGGGTTAGTGTTAGTTATATAAAATTATTCACTGCAGAACTATTTAGACCCGTCTGTCGGAAGAGTGCCAAGACATCTATTGGATTCATCGATTCCGATACACGATAATTCCGATGCTTGCTCCCCGGCAGTCGGCAGCTCGCACAGATCCATAGAGCACACTTTATTCACAAATCTCCAGTTTCTTAGTTCTATTTAATATTTTACTTCATAATGTTTAATTGTTTCTATTATATCACCTAATAATTTTGTGAAAAATTAAAAAAAAAAAAAAATACATGTCCAGCCGGGAACAGAACCCCGACCTCCCGCGTGACAGGCGGGCTGCTTACGACTTACGCTAGCGAGAATACAATGCTTGTTCTGCAAACATATTTGTATATTCAAGTTTTGGGTTTTATGATCGTAACATTTTCACCTGTTTTTCAACCACAATTAAAGCAAGTTATCGATGAAACTTTCCAAATTTCTGAAAAATCTTATGCAGAATTCGAAGATCCATCTACAATTTATGGTTTTCTATTGCAAGCGTCAGAAAAAAGTTATTTACGGTTCAGTCTGCCATTTTCATTTTTCTCCGCGTGCGAGATTGGTCTCAACCAAACGGGTCATAGACGGATTATAAAAACTGACTTAAAAAATATGTTCCGTCATGTTAAATCATTAAAAGATAGTACAAGTATACAAATAAATTATTAATAATCTTTAAACTTGTGTTCTCTTTAACTTTAGTAGGTCAAACTGCACGTTTTGAGTGTTGAAAAGCGAAAGTGTAACATGCCACAGCGATCGATACACGCATGCGCAGTCACCGTGGCACATAGCCATGCGCTTACCCATTCACAAAGAAACGCTTCGCCGAAAATGTTGTTTTTCATCCACCACGCAGCGATTAAAGCGATGAAACTTTCCAGATATATTTAAAATTGTATGCAGAATTCAAAAATACATTTATAATTGATGTAATTCTATCTGTAACACCAGAATTGTGCTACAAAGTGCACATGCCAGTCCGATATATATGCGCAAAGAGCAAAATAATACACATCTTCGCAGAAAATGTTGTTTACATCCATCCGGCAGCGATTAAAGTGATGAAACTTTCCAGATATATTTAAAATTGTATGCAGAATTCAAAAATACATCTATAATTGATTTAATTCTATCTGCATCACCAGAATAGTGTTACAAAGTGTCCCGATCTATATGAAGCAAGGAGTAAGACAAGGAAGTGTGCTGTCACCAGATCTATATGAAGCAAGGAGAAAGACAATGGGATGTGTTGTCACCAGATCTATGCTATGAAAATGAAGCAGTGTTGATAGCTGAATGCACAACAGATCTACATCTAGTGGACATTTTAGTACTAGAGACTCACAAAAAGACTTTTCTTGAATTTCAAGAAAACAGAAACAATGATTATATCAAAGAAAAAGATAATACCAACCAAAAGAAAAATGATAATAGAAGGGAAACGCTTAACCAAGCTGATAAATTTAAGCTTCATTTCACCTGTCTTACTGTATGGCGGTGAAACATGAATAAACAAATTCAGCTACCTCTAAAGTCAGAGTTGGTTCGCCTGATAGTGAGGGACACTGTTAATATGGAAAGCTAATCCTCACGCACAATTCAGTCCATCACTACTATAAATAGTGTGTATGGACTACGCTTGAGTTCAAAGCAAGGGCAAAAAAAAACATTCAGAACAGCTTAGTAGCAACAGAGTTGTGGATGCTGAGACGATTGTTTCGAATATGTTGTACATCCGAGTAACTAACAATGATTGCCTGGTAATGGCTAATGCCACCTAACCATTATATGCAATTATAAGAAGGAGACGAACATTATTCTGTGGTCATGTAGTGAGAAGAGGGACATTGGAAAACACTGTGATGATTGCATGCTGGATGGACTGAGACAGTGGCATGGTGTTATATCATCAGCAGATTTGATTCTGAGCACCAGGGACCGAGATCTGTGGAGAGAGATGAATGTCTACACCAGCCGGCAAGGCACATGATAATGATGAATGTACAAAGTCTAGTCAGTGAGCATCAGCCAATGAGCAATGGTGTCATTACCTTGTCCTCAAAAAGTTTAATCTAAATAGCTGGTGTTTCTGCTAACGTAGAGGGAAGATGAACACCTTGCGGAGTTAGTGCACTGCAGTAGATTGTGGACCAACACTCTGAATTGCAATGAGAAACAGTAACAGTCTAGATCATACATCTGCTTAGATCATACATCTGCTTAGATCATACATCAGCCTAGATCATACATCTGCTTAGATCATACATCTGCTTAGATCATACATCAGCCTAGGTCATACATCAGCTTAGATCATACATCAGCTTAGATCATACATCAGCTTAGATCATACATCAGCTTAGATCATACATCTGCTTAGATCATACATCTGCTTAGATCATACATCTGCTTAGATCATACATCAGCCTAGATCATACATCTGCTTAGATCATACATCTGCTTAGATCATACATCAGCCTAGGTCATACATCAGCTTAGATCATACATCAGCTTAGATCATACATCAGCTTAGATCATACATCAGCTTAGATCATCCATCTGCTTAGATCATACATCAGCTTAGATCATACATCAGCTTAGATCATACATCAGCTTAGATCAGGGGTGGCCAACCTTTTCAGCAGGCGGGCCATTCACTGTTGTTGTATAAGCATCTACATAGGTTTGTTAGATGTGTACTCGCTCCATACTGTTCAAGGATTTCCCACAGCTTGTTTCTATCTACTCTATCAAATGCCTTTTCTTGGTCGACAAAGGCTAAGTAGAGTGTTTAATTGATTTTTCTATGTTGTCTAAGAGTAAAAATTGCATCTGTGCCTTTTTTACTGATATTGGCTGTAAACCTGTGGGTCTAATATGTGGAGATAATGTGGCTGTGATCAAAGAATGTAATCTGAGATGGCACAATGAGACTAAACATCAAGACAAGTTAAACAGCCTGAATGCAGAGCAGAAGGTAGAAGAATTGAAGAGGCATTTAACATCAGAGCAGATATTTTTCACTAAGAAAAATCACAAGCTGAAGCTGCTGTGATAGAAAGTTTTATTGTGGCAGTGGAGATCGCAAAATCAGGCCGACCATTTACAGAAGGAGGGTTTCTGAAGCGCTGCATGATGAAAGTGTGTGACATCTTGTGTTCAGACAAAAAGCAGATGTTTGCAAAGTTA
This sequence comes from Cepaea hortensis, assembly GCA_963921405.1. Lineage (NCBI taxonomy): Eukaryota > Metazoa > Mollusca > Gastropoda > Stylommatophora > Helicidae > Cepaea > Cepaea hortensis. The sequence goes on from OY992897.1 coordinate 79,142,004, forward strand.
AGCCTTAGCAGAAATACGGTTGTTGATCGGGTTTGTGAGATGGCCACTGTCATATATTTTGAAGGGAGTGGGAGATCACTGTAGTGCAAGCCCCATTTCTAACAAAAGAAGTTGGGCCCCATCCTCTTCTATCTTCAATAACCCCAGAATATGACCCTCGAGTTATCTGCAGGCCTCGTCTTATTAATTATGTCTAGGAGATATGGATTATGGCCCTGGTGAGAATAATAATTACTAACTGGGAATCTGCCCCTTCTCCAAGGATTATTTTAGCTCTTGAGCCCTCCTTTTTCCAATTCTGAGGAAAGACTGGAGAATTCTCTCAGTCTGATTTATGTTAAGAAAGCATGGATGTTGAGCAGTTGATAGACCTAGAGTCTTCTCTCCCCAATTTGGTAATGCATCATGAGTGGATGTGTTTTGACAATTACACATTTAACAAATTCCAGTAGACATTGATACATGTTTTACACACATAAGATGAAGAATCAACTGATAGGTTTGACTGACAAATTAACAGAAGGTCAGTTAATGTTTATCATTTATTGACTGGGCCTGTGTCTTTAGGCCGGTTACATTCATTTTCTGTTGTGGTTTACACAAGATAAAATAGAAAATGGCATATAGGCCCAAGTTTACAGTCAATCAACAAATAAACATCAATGCATAAGATGTCAACAAGTGTGGAAACATTGTTTACATATAAATGTTGCACATTATAAATATGGAGATGATAATTCAACATTTAGGTATCTGTTCCTGAAATGGGTGTTGTGTGTTCCTTAAAAATGTAACCTTGTGATTGGGAGATTAGGATAAGCCTCGGTCCATTGTCTGATGGATCCACTTCAGTTCCGCCCGTGTAGCTTCTCTGAAGGCCTCCCATACTCTGCTCATGGCGTAGTCATCTTCCATCTCACGTGTGGTTCATTTCTTTCTCTCTCTTCCCTCTTTCTGGTCTGGGTTGGTTGGTTGGCCAGTTGGTTGCCAATTGGTTGCCACCAAGATTTCACTATGTAAGAGTCACATAAATATGTACAATCCTACCAATGCAATATTCTAGAAGTAGGTAGGAAGAAACCTAAATTCCTGAAGTATGAACTAGTTCCCCCCCCCCCCCCCCCCTCTCTCTTTTCTCTGATCTAGTGTTGGGTTAATTTGGGGTGGTCAGAGTTTATCACACTGTGTACGCCTGGTATCAGCTGGTTCCTGCTGTATGTAAGTTCTCATTGGACCTGGGGTCAGTGAGACGTGTACAGTAAGACAGTGACAAGAGCGAGGAGGTGTCAAAATGCATATGAATAAATGACATACATTTATAACATTTCTATCACTCAATTGGGTTTGTAGTGTGTATAAATGGTTCTCTGTGTTTTCCCAATTAACCAACTTCTTCTTCTTCTTTGTATAATAACTCCTCTCCCATTACCTGTTGTTGTTGTGGTGTTGGGTGGTGTGGTGTTGTGTTTTAAGTTATGTTGAGTAGTGGGTTAAGTCAACTTCTGGTGATGGAGTTCCGCGAAGCATAACTTTTCTGATGTAATGCAGTTCATGAGTGCCCTTATCTAAGTAAAATCTGACATAAATATAAATATTTATTCCATCAAACCCTATTTATTCAATATATGAAGGAGAAAGGAAAGATTTGATTTCTCTTTCAGCTTTCTAGAGTGAAAATAGGCATAGATAAGTCTGTTTTAAAACAAGGCACTTGTTCTCGTACATGAACTGTCTTATGAGCTGTAGATAGTGATAGCAATTTAAGCAGTGTTTCTGCTGAAATGCACAAGATTGCTTTAGAATCATCACTTCGTACAGTTGTCTAGAATAGAATGTAGTATTATTATGCACTTCTTAAAGTTAATAACTATCTTTAAGAATATCAGAGATTGCAGTATTTGAAGAGAGTAGTAGATTGTCAGTTTGCCCGGGAATCGGCTCTGCGTCGTCAGAATCTACAGTCGAGCATTTTTCACTTCGGAGGTTTTAATTTATAATAATACATTTCAATTGACATTACAAACACTGGATACCATTACTTGTCACTTGATACATCTGGTCATCAGTTTAATCAAAGGAATAACAAGCTTACCTCGGATCTAGACATTCTGCCGTCCCTATTTGAAAATGTGGTCACACAAGCGTTTGCGTCTGTTCATCAGGCGGGTTGCAGAAGAAGTGCGCGATTAACATATTCTAAACAGGCGTTTCGCGCGGAAGCGTTGTCACATGTCTATTTTATCCAATGATCTCCTGAGCTTTGGCTGATGAAATAATTCCTAGAATTGACGTCATCTGTCACTGGTTCCAGTTTCAGTTTTGATGTTGCGTTAGTTTTTTAAGTTTTGGTTTCAGTTTGCGTTGGTGAAGTCAATTGTTTTACATTTTCCCCTCTCTTTGGCGTGCATTCTTGTCAACTGAATAATGGTGGTTAGTGGTTATGCCACAGCCACTGATGTGAAAACACAGCTGATCGAAAAAGGCAAAGACTGTTGCATTCTCCCTTACTGTCGAAAGTAATGACATGACTGACACTGTATAGCTCGCCATCTTCATTCGTGGAGTGGACTCCAGTTTGAATGTTACAGAAGAAATATTGGACATGACATCCATGCATGGGACAATGACAGGAAAAGACATTTTTGACAACTTATGTCAAAGTTCAACCAACATGAACCTGTCTTGGGACAAACTCGTTGGACTGACAACAGATGGGGCACCGGTGATGTGTGGTGAAAAGAGTGGACTAGTTGGAAGGATGCGGTTTAAGATCCAGGAGAACTTTACTGGTGAAGTGATAACATATCACTGCATCATACACCAAGGATCACTATGTGGTAAAGTCCTCAACATGGAAGGTTAATGAGCACTGTAACACAAACTGTCAACTGTATCGGATCCAAAGATTTAAATCACCACCAATTTCAGTCTTTTTTTGCAGAAAATAGAGTCAGCGTTCGGCAACATGCCTTATCATACATACAGAGGTGCTGTGGTTAAGTCAGGGAAAAGTTCTGAGTAGATTTTTCCAGCTGATCGAGGAAATCGGTCAATTCATGGACAGTATGGGAAAATATTATGGTTTTTTAAGATAAAAAGTGGAAATGCGAGTTGGCATTTCTGTCTGATATAACCACTTGAACCTGCATCTCCAGGGACCGGATCACTTTATTACTGATATGCATGATGCAGTGAAGGCATTTCAAGTGAAGCTGCGCTTATGGGAGACACAAATGCACCAATGCAACCTATCTCGCTTTTCTTGTTGCCAAGCAATGTTTAACTAAGTCAACACTATGATGTTTCTCAATGCACACTTTGCTAAAAAACTTAGCTTACTTCGTGCCGAATTCGCACAGCGCTTTAGTGACTTTGCCATAGATGTGGAAACTGCACCTGTAAATTTGCAGATGGAGTTAACAGAGCTTCAGTGTAATGGGACACTAAAGGCAAAGTACGACACTGTGGGGCCTGCACAGTTCACTCGTTTCATTCCTGAAGAGATGCCCCGGCTTCGTCTGCATGCGGCTCAAACCTTGAACATGTTTGGTAGCACATATCTGTGTGAGCAGCTGTTTTCTGTAATGAACATTAACAAAACATTACACAGGAGTCATCTCACTGATGAACACTTACAGTCCATCATGAGAATCTCAATGACACAGAACATTACTCCCAGCATAAATGAACTTGTAGCCAAGAAAAGATGCCAAACATTGTGCTCTGACAAATTGATATAAGAGTGAAAATGTGTATACCGGTGATTTTATATGAAAACTTTTTCTGTTTTAATTTATATTAATGTTTTAAAAAGGTTTATTTTTTGGCATATTGAATGTTTATCCTGTTCTGCCCACAACCTTACGTGTGATTTGAGTTTTGGCCCGCTGAACGATTGAGTTTGACACCCCTGTCCTAGATCATATATCAGCTTAGATCGTACATCAGCCTAGATCATATATCAGCCTAGATCATATATCAGCTTAGATCATACATCAGCCTAGATCATACATCAGCCTAGATCATATATCAGCTTAGATTGTACATCAGCCTAGATCATTGAACGATTGAGTTTGACACCCCTGTCCTAGATCATATATCAGCTTAGATCGTACATCAGCCTAGATCATATATCAGCCTAGATCATATATCAGCTTAGATCATACATCAGCCTAGATCATACATCAGCCTAGATCATATATCAGCTTAGATTGTACATCAGCCTAGATCATATATCAGCTTAGATTGTACATCAGCCTAGATCATATATCAGCCTAGATCATATATCAGCCTAGATCATATATCAGCCTAGATCATATATCAGCTTAGATTGTACATCAGCCTAGATCATATATCAGCCTAGATCATATATGAGCTTAGATTGTACATCAGCCTAGATCATACTTGAGCACATTAATGCTTGCTTGCTTGCTTGCTTGCTTGTGTTCGTTGGCTTGAGCTCCAACGTGAAGTCCTGTGTGTCGAATGAAGGCATCCTGTTGTCCAACATCAGTGTGATGTCATACAGAACCTGAGGTTTGCGTGAGTATCCGTTGTCCCATGTCTGGCTTATTGGTGTGCAGACTGGTGGTTCCTCGCCGTACAGGCAGACATTCTCCGACTTCAGAGGAATCGGCGATCCTACTGACTTTAGCCAGGACCCCGAAGGGACCTGTTGCCCAGGACGCTCGACGAGCACGCGTCAATAGGTCTTGGCCAGTATATAACCCGGCCCTGGTGCCTTGGAAACACCTCTGCGTCCCGAGCACATTAATCATTCTTCTTCTCCATCTTTCGTCCCCTTGAAATTGATCGTGTCTATTCATGTAATGTTTGCCTGTTTGATTACACATACACATCTGTTCAATACCTTGTATATTCATGAGGCTATTAATTATTTACTTTGTGTGTTTCAGAAACACACTCATGGTCTCCAGGTAATCCTTACCTCTCCTTACAAGAGCATTCACAACAGTGGACATATGACAGCATAGATGTGGAGGTTGTGAAACAAGAACTATTGGATGTTCCTTGTGAGGACAGGAGTCACGGCTTCAGTAAAATGGTAGACAGCTGGGGGTAGCATCATTCCAGAAATGGCAGGATACAGCAACTTAGAATCAAAAATGGTTGTGAACAGGTGTATGGATTCAGTAAAACAAGAACAATTTTGTCAAATGTCAGAAAATGTCTTTTCTTTTGCTGGAACTGGCAGTCTGAAGACCCACAAGAGAACACATACAGGAGAGATATCTTACATGTGTGATGATTGTGGTGCTTCTTTTAACCGTGCTAGCAGTCTGAAGGATCATATAAGAACACATACAGGAGAGAAACCTTACAAGTGTGATAATTGTGGCGCTGATTTTACTTATGCTAGCAATATGAAGCACCATAAGAGAACACATACAGGAGAGAAACCTTACAAGTGTGATAATTGTGGTGCTTCTTTTAACCGTGCTGGCAATCTGAAGGACCATAAGAGAACACATACAGGAGAGAAACCTTACAAGTGTGCTGATTGTGGTGCTTCTTTTAAACATACTGGCAATCTGAAGAGACATAAGAGAACACACACAGGAGAGACATCTTACATGTGTGATGATTGTGGTGCTTCTTTTAACCATGCTAGCAGTCTGAAGGATCATATAAGAACACATACAGGAGAGAAACCTTACTTGTGTGATAATTGTGGTGTTTCTTTTAACCGTGCTAGAAGTCTGAAGGATCATAAGAGAACACATACAGGAGAGAAACCTTACATGTGTGATGTCTGTGGTGCTTCTTTTGCTCAATGTAGTGGTCTGAAGAAACATAAGAGAACACATACAGGAGAGAAACCTTACAAGTGTGATAATTGTGGTGCTTCTTTTAGCTATGCTACCAATCTGAGACACCATAAGAGAACACATACAGGAGAGAAACCTTACAAGTGTGATAATTGTGGTGCTTCTTTTAACTATGCTAGCAGTCTGAAGAACCATAAGAGAACACATACACGAGAGAAATCTTACAAGTGTGATTATTGTGGTGCTGCTTTTGCTGATGCTAGCACTCTGAAGTCCCATAAGAGAACACATACACGAGAGAAACCGTACAAGTGTGATGATTGTGGTGCTTCTTTTAACCATGCTAACAATATGAAGGATCATATGAGAACACATACAGGAGAGAAACCTTACAAGTGTGATTATTGTGGTGCTTCTTTTACTCAGTTTGGCAATCTGAAGAGCCATAAGAGAACACATACAGGAGAGAAACCTTATATATGTGATTATTGTGGTGCTTCTTTTACTCAGTTTGGCCATCTGAAGAGCCATAAGAGAACACATACAGGAGAGAAACCTTACATGTGTGATTATTGTGGTGCTTCTTTTACTCAGTTTGGCCATCTGAAGAGCCATAAGAGAACACATACAGGAGAGAAACCTTACATGTGTGCTGATTGTGGTGCTTCTTTTAACTGTGCTGGCAATCTGAAGAGACATAAGAGAACACACACAGGAGAGACATCTTACATGTGTGATGATTGTGGTGCTTCTTTTAACCATGCTAGCAGTCTGAAGGATCATATAAGAACACACACAGGAGAGAAACCTTACATGTGTGATAATTGTGGTGCTTCTTTTAACCGTGCTAGAAGTCTGAAGGATCATAAGAGAACACATACAGGAGAGAAACCTTACATGTGTGCTGATTGTGGTGCTTCTTTTAACTGTGCTGGCAATCTGAAGAGACATAAGAGAACACATACAGGAGAGAAACCTTACATGTGTGATTATTGTGGTGCTTCTTTTACTCAGTTTGGCCATCTGAAGAGCCATAAGAGAACACATACAGGAGAGAAACCTTACATGTGTGCTGATTGTGGTGCTTCTTTTAACTGTGCTGGCAATCTGAAGAGACATAAGAGAACACACACAGGAGAGACATCTTACATGTGTGATGATTGTGGTGCTTCTTTTAACCATGCTAGCAGTCTGAAGGATCATATAAGAACACACACAGGAGAGAAACCTTACATGTGTGATAATTGTGGTGCTTCTTTTAACCGTGCTAGAAGTCTGAAGGATCATAAGAGAACACATACAGGAGAGAAACCTTACATGTGTGCTGATTGTGGTGCTTCTTTTAACTGTGCTGGCAATCTGAAGAGACATAAGAGAACACATACAGGAGAGAAACCTTACATGTGTGATTATTGTGGTGCTTCTTTTACTCAGTTTGGCCATCTGAAGAGCCATAAGAGAACACATACAGGAGAGAAACCTTACATGTGTGCTGATTGTGGTGCTTCTTTTAACTGTGCTGGCAATCTGAAGAGACATAAGAGAACACACACAGGAGAGACATCTTACATGTGTGATGATTGTGGTGCTTCTTTTAACCATGCTAGCAGTCTGAAGGATCATATAAGAACACACACAGGAGAGAAACCTTACATGTGTGATAATTGTGGTGCTTCTTTTAACCGTGCTAGAAGTCTGAAGGATCATAAGAGAACACATACAGGAGAGAAACGTTACATGTGTGATAATTGTGGTGCTTCTTTTAACCGTGCTAGAAGTCTGAAAGATCATAAGAGAACACATACAGGAGAGAAACCTTACATGTGTGATGTCTGTGGTGCTTCTTTTGCTCAATGTAGTGGTCTGAATAAACATAAGAGAACACATACAGGAGAGAAACCTTACAAGTGTGATCATTGTGGTGCTTCTTTTAACTATGCTACCAGTCTGAGGCACCATAAGAGAACACATACAGGAGAGAAACCTTACAAATGTGATAATTGTGGTGCTTCTTTTAACCATGCTAGCAGTCTGAAGAGACATAAGAGAACACATACAGGAGAGAAACCTTACATGTGTGATTATTGTGGTGCTTCTTTTGCTCAATGTAGTGATCTGAAGAAACATAAGAAAACACACACAGGAGAGACATCTTACATGTGTGATGATTGTGGTGCTTCTTTTAACCATGCTAACAATGTGAAGGATAATATGAGAACACATACAGGAGAGAAACCTTACATGTGTGATGATTGTGGTGTTTCTTTTATGCATGGTAGCAGTCTGAATGCCCATAAGAGAACACATACAGGAGAGAAACCTTACAAGTGTGATAATTGTGGTGCTTCTTTTACGCATGGTAGCAGTCTGAATGCCCATAAGAGAACACATACAGGAGAGAAACCTTACAAGTGTGATAATTGTGGTGCTTCTTTTAACCATGCTAGCAATCTGAAGAACCATAAGAGAACACATACAGGAGAGAAACCTTACATATGTGATTATTGTGGTGCTTCTTTTACTCGGTTTAGCAATCTGAAGAGACATAAGAGAACACACACAGGAGAGAAACCTTACATATGTGATGATTGTGGTTCTTCTTTTACTCAGTTTGGCAATCTGAAGAGACATAAGAGAACACATACAGGAGAGAAACCTTACATGTGTGATGATTGTGGTGCTTCTTTTGCTCAATGTAGTGATCTGAAGAAACATAAGAGAACACATACAGGAGAGAAACCTTACAAGTGTGATGATTGTGGTGCTTCTTTTACTGGAATTAGCACTTTGAAGCATCATATGCGAAGACATACAGGAGAGAAACTGTGAGGTTTTTATATCGGACAGCAACCTTCTCTGTATCAACTAATAAATCTCATATACTCTCGTCGGTTAACGTGATGACGGTAAGAATAAGCAGTGGTTCGAATCTTATTGGTGACTTGCGGGGTATGTGATCCGGCCGCTCAGAAAGCAATGGCAAACTACTGAGCGTAATCTTGCCAAGAAATCGACATACAGCTGAAAGATGCTGGTGTTGACAGCGATGTCCTGTAAAGGATATGCTAAAAAAAAAATATATATATATATATATATATATATTGGAGAAAATCCCTGAAGGGATGGGTTACCAATCCTTATTGGTCAGCCTTTCTAAGAAAACCTGAAAATTGGCTCACGAACCTCCAAGTGCGGAATAAGACAGAAAAGTAAGATTCCGGTACTAAATGTACGAAGTAAGGTTCTCCTATGGAAGGCATAAAGAGCATGGAAATTTACCTCAGACAAGGAGGAGACTGCTCACTCTGAAAAGAAGATTTGCCTGCATGCTTTTATCCACACCACTATGAGCTCTTTAATTAATTTATAAATTGTATTATTTACCAACTGTAGTAAACAAATACTGAGCAAAGGTTCAACAAGGAATAGGCTCAAACTCATTGATCTAAATCAAACAATCTATTGGGACAACTGCTGGGGTTTCGGGAAGATCGATGATCTGCATGTTAAACTAATACACAACCACATTTTGAAAATATTGCATTGGCACCTTTCCGTCTTGACAGACGATAGTTTGGTATATTGTGCTTCAAAAAGGCTTAATAACTGTCATATGGCAATAACTACGATCCATGGCGGTGGCGAGTGTGGCTGGTAAGGCCAATTCTTGCTGCAAATGTTTGCCCACAGTAGGTGCATGTGAAAACATGGTCATTTCCACCATTTTGCACCATCTTACGTCTCTCACGCTCTGTGTGTGCTTTATCTGCAATCATCTTCTCCTTTGTCTTTATTCCATTTCTGATAGTTGTCCTCCATGCTACACGTTCAGCGGCGACATGCTCCCATTGTGCATTATCAATGCCTGTATCAATCATGTCCCGCTTACACACATCTTTGTATCGTAGTAGAGGCCGACCCTGAGATCTCCTACCCGTCTGTAATTCACCAAAAAAGATGTCCTTTGGTATTCTACCATCATCCATCCTCCTAACGTGTCCTATCCATCTAAGTCTACGAAGACTGAGCATGGAATACACCGTCACACAACCTGATCTTTCCAATACTTCAGTATTTGTGATTTTGTCTTGCCACTTAATACCAAGTATTCTTCGCAGACACTGCATATGAAAGCTGTTTAAACGTTTCTCTTGGCGTGAGTAAGTTGTCTAGGTTTCACTGCCATAAAGAAGAGTACTAAGGACACAGGCTTGGTAGACGAGGACTTTTGTTTTGGCAGTAAGCTTCCTGTTCTCCCAGACTCTTTTTGCTAACATGTTCATTGTTGTTGCTGCCTTGCCAATCCTGATGTTGATTTCCTGATCGAGGGATAATTTGCTATTTACCTCTGATCCTAGATATGTAAAATGGTCTACTATCTCCAGTTCGGCGTCGTCAATAAAGATTGATGGTACACCATGTGCACCTTGTGACATAATCTGTGTCTTCTTTTTGTTAATTGTTAAACCAAATTCAGAACAAGCATTGGAGAATGCAGATAGTAGATGTTGTAATTCTTCCTCAGAGTGGGTCGTAATCGCAGCATCATCCGCAAAAAGCAACTCTCTGATTAGTACCCTGCTAATTTTGGTCTTGGCCTTCAATCTCTGAGCATTATAGAGGCCACCATCTGAGCGTGAGTGAATGTATATACCGTCATCCTGATCACGAAAGGCATATTTCAGTAGAAGTGAAAAGTATATCCCAAAGAGGGTGGGGGATAGTACACAACCTTGCTTAACTCCACTCTTGATTTCAAACTCTTCTGAAGTTGAGCCATCAAACTTGATTATACCCTTCATGCCTGTGTGGAACGATTCCACAATGGACAGAAGAGTTGGTGGACAGCCAATCTTCTTTAGTGCTTTGAACAGACCCTCACGACTGACCAAATCGAATGCCTTTGTGAGGTCAATGAAGGCAATAAACAGTGGCTGATTTTGTTCCCGGCATTTTTCTTGCATCTGTCGCAATGAGAATATACCGAGACCGGTTAAGACCAGGGATGGAGTTATTGCCTCTCCATAGCACAAAGCCTGGGCTAAAATAAAGAAACCATGTGTTGCCCATGCAGCATGATCCCTCTCTCGGCCTGCCTAGTTCACTCCAGAGGAAAGTTAACACCTATACATCTGGAACAAGACAAGCTGCAGAAGCTGCCGGATCAGCAAAGCAATGCTCTAACTGTCCGCCTGTCGGAGCTTCGATCCAAGACCAGCTGCCAACCAAGGCTTTGGGCCTGGTCTGCCCTGCCATGACTTATTTTGTCTTTGGGTTGCATTTCCTCGCACCAGGATAAGGCTAGTACCCTCCCAATTGCGCTCTTCCGCCCGAAGCCGTTGGCACAATGTGGGGTGTCGGGTTTGGTAGGCGGCGCCCAACATTCGGCGCTGACAGAAAGCAGGTAGTACCGTCTACTGTCATACGGTAGCTCAGTCATATCTGACTAAGACCTGACTCTATTTTTGAAAATATATTGCAAGATAAACCACATATCAACACTGATAAACTAATTATCTCAAGGTCAACACTTCTTGATGATCTCCACTACAAATGATGTTATAAGTCCATCAAATCCGAAACCACAACTTTAGGAGGTAACGTCCAAATAGTCAACTAATCCTTATATTGGAATTCATGCAGACTCATCTTCATCATTGCACAAATAGCTTTTAAAATTGTCTCTGGCATCACAACTGATGAGTCATTGTTAAATGATAAACTTGATGAAGTAGTACTTCCCATGATGTATTCAGCTCATCATAAATGTATTTCTCAAAGGGCTAAAATGATGGAACATGGCTAGTTCAATCTATATTACAGATATTCTTAGCTGGATGTGAAAAGGCTTGATGTTGAGGTCGGGTGGTCGTTCTTTTTTTTTTCTTAAAGCTGCATATCTCTTATGGGACGTTACAGTCAACACCAGCATTTTTCAGCTGCTGTTTATGTACTAGGCAAGTGTTACGTTCAGTAGTTTGCCATTGCTTTCTGGTAATTCTAGGTAACAGGTATCTATGCTTTAGGTCGTCCAAAAGGTCAATTCTTCAAATCATCTTAAATGACGAAGATCGTCCCGTTGTTCATGTTTATGGTTCCAACAGCAATCAACAGACCAAATCAGTATGACCAAGTTCATGATGGTAAAGTCAAACGAACACCACCCTTCTCATGAAAACACAAGAATACGGGATACATAAATCCACCGAATAAGATAAGATGTTGTGTCTTTCCTAAGTCATATTGTTAAATGTGCAGTATCAGATTCTGCCAGTTTTCAGCTGACATTTCTGTCGCCAGGCCTAGCAAATCATCCAATTGGATAACTGCATTGAGACGTCATGCTGCTCCAGACAAAGTTGACACTTGAATTAATTTGTTTCTGCTGATGTAAATCTGTCAGTCAGTATGGTAGCCGTTTTTGCACAAATGTTATAAAATCTCTGACATCACTGAAATACTGTGGGGACGGTAATGGATATATCACAGAAACCTTACTTGTGTGATAATTGTGGTGCTTCTTTTAAGGATGCTAGCAGTCTGAAGGCCCATAAGAGAACACATACAGGAGAGAAACCTTATAAGTGTGATTATTGTGGAGCTGCTTTTGCTTATGCTATAAGAAAACACATACAGGCAAGAAACCTTACATTTGAGAAAATTGTGATGCTTCTTTTATCTAAATTAGCAGGTTTAATTAAGGACCATAGGAGAACACATACAGGAGAGAAACCGTACAAGGGTGATGATTGTGGTGCTTCTTTTAACCATGCTAGCAATCTGAAATACCATAAGAGAACACATACAGGAGAGAAACCATGTAAGTGTGATGATTGCGATGCATTTCTTTTTACCATGCTAGCAATCTGAAGGACCATAAGAGAACACATACAGGAGAGAAACTGTAAGTGTGATGATTGTGGTGCATTATTTTTACCATGCTAGCAATATGAAGGACCATGAGAGAACACATACAGGAGAGAAACCTTACATGTGTGATTATTGTGGTGCTTCTTTTAACCACATGGCGGTTTAATGGCGATTAGGCATTGAACTTTTGGGGCCTGTGGCGTGTTTATGCTTGTGGCTACGGTTTGCAATCGCATTTTTCTCATGTTGGACTGGTAGTACATGGGCCGTCGCCCTGCTACTGAGTGAATGCGTGGTCGACACCGTGAGCTGTGAAATTTGCGTGGAATGCTTTTACATATGTCCTGTACAGTGACCTGCATGTTCGGAACAATGGCTACCGGCGGTTGCTGAATTGACTTATTTGCCTTTTCAGGTCACGAGTGCATTTTTCGGGAGACTCCTGAGAGTCGGCGCTGAAGCTTCGGAGTTCGTGCTTCGTGCAACACTTTTGGCGAGTTCCCTGCGGTAAGAGACCGAGCCATGGGAGAAAACCTGGGTCAGTGAGGTCTTTCTGGTGACTGCCAAGTCCATCAACGATGAACTGTGGCATTCGGGGATGAATTTTGTGTTAGCATTCTAATGGCGGCATTATGCACAGTGTACCTGTGCGGGCTTGTTGGATTGCTGAGACTCCTGTCTATTCCACTTTTCACAATGGACAGCGGGGAGCATTTTGTGTGGTTTTTGCTGGCACGGGAATGGAGCATAATGGGGACGACTCGTTGCCGTGAAGATGGCACCTCGACTAACTAACTAACTTAACCATGATAACATTCTGCAGGCCCATAGGAGAACATATACAGGAGAGAAACCTTACATGTGTGATGATTGTGGTGCTTCTTTTACTCAATTTGGTAATCAGAAAAAACATAAGGGAATATATCATCATCATGTGCTCTGCCAGCTGGCTTAGATGTTCATGTCTCTTCACAATACCAAAGAATGCTGTTTGTCTCTGTCTTATAGTTGTGTGTAATACAGTATTCTAGTGTCATTAGCTTCTTCCAGGCAATCATTGCTAGTTACTCTCGCTGACCAAGGTTTTCGCAACATTTGTCGCGGTAGCCACATCTTCATTGCTTGCAACCTGTTCTTAATTTGTTCAGCTGTGTTCCTTAATTTACTGCCATACAATAAAGCAGGTTCTATATTACAATTTAGCGCTCTTTTTCTGACATACAATGACAGTGAATCACTGCATAAGATACTTTTCATTTTCTGAAATGCAAATTTAACTTGTTCTACTCTTAGTCTCTGTCACATATCTTCAGTCTGGTGTAATAACTGTCACTGGGCATTTAAACTTATCAACATGGTTAAACATTTTCCCTTCTGTTGTTATATCATATTTTGGTGTTATCTTTTTCTTAGATATAAATATTGTGTCTGTTTTCTAAATATTCAAGGAAAGTCCTTTATTGCATTCTATATTACTACAATGTCCAAACTTTGCAGATCTTATGCATTCTCAGCTATCAAAGTTGTGTTCGGTGTCAAGAGGTAGGAGAAGTGCCTGGGGGTTCGTAGCAAAAGCTAATGGTTGACGTTTGGTGCAGGAGAGCCTGGCATATGATGTCACAACATCTAGCTTAAGAATGGAGGTGGAGGCGGTCAATGCAGCTCTCCGCTGGATGGAGAAAACGACACACGCACACACATCATGATTGTAACTGACTCAGAAAACATGTTGAGGACAGGCATGCTTCGTGCAGAGTGGCTTGCCTCGCTTCAGAGGACATGGGTGGCAGGCATCACCTGGATCTTTTCTCCGGGGCGTGCTGGGGAATGAACAGGGGCACAGAATGGCTGGCTCTGCAAAATGGAATATTGATGCATGACAAGGCAGGCGCGGTTGCAGCCTTGTGGGAGCACGTGCACACCTCGGAGGACCAAATGGATTACCATGGTCTGGCAAGAATGAGACAGCGAGGAGTGACGAGGGGATCTGGCTGATGCTTGACGCTTAGAGGAAAGGCGAGACGGACATATAATCAGATTGCTACTGGTACTATTGGTGTTGGAACTCTTCGCTGGCTGCTGAGTATGGGGACGGGGCGCTGATAGGAATGCCCCGATTGCTGTGATGTCGGTTCTTAAATCAATCAATCAATCAGAGAATACATGCAGGAGAAAAATCTTGCAAATGTGGTTGTTGTGATTCTTTGTGTACTCATGATGGCAGTCTGAAATTTTACAATAGAACTCATTCTGGGGTGTCATGTCAATGGTGCCTTTACACTTATTTTAAAGTTCTTGTGTAAGACAAGAAAACACACAAGAGAGAACTCTTAGAGATGTGATGTCTGTTGTGTGTTTACACTTATTTTAATGTTCCCATGTAACACAAGAAGACACACGAGAGAACTATTAGAAATGTGATGTAATGGTGCTTCTGTTACTAAAGCTTGACATGTGAAGAACCTCAGGAGAACCCTTACAGGAAGGAAACTTTATATGTGTATTAATTTTGATGTCTCTTTCCGTTCAATGTAAACTCTAAAATACCCCACAATTATAACTGGGCTTTATCAAATCAACCATATCACCCATCGGATGCCAGTTGATGTAGAAATATAGGGCTAGCACCATATACCCAGTCCACCTCGTGGTGTGAGAGGTGATCCTTCACTTTACTTCCACGGATGTGATGTTTATGGTTGTTGTGTTCCTCTTTACTTTATTTTCATGGATGTGATGTTTATGGTTGTGTTCCTCTTCACTTTACTTTCACGGATGTGATGTTTATGATTGTTGTGTTCCTCTTCACTTTACTTTCACGGATGTTATGTTTATGGTTGTTGTGTCCCTCTTTACTTCACGGATGTGATTTTATGGTTGTTGTGTTCCTCTTTACTTTACTTTCACGGATGTGATGTTTATGGTTGTTGTGTTCCTCTTTACTTTACTTCCACGGATGTGATGTTTATGGTTGTTGTGTTCCTCTTTACTCAACACTCGATTATTGTTATAAGTATAACCTTAATCGCCACATTAGGATCATTCACACCCATGAGGATCAACCACACTTATGTCATATATGTGGACAACTTGTCAATAGAAATGGCAATCTACAACGACACATACGAACACAGCATCAGCCACGTATGAATACACCAGAACCAAACACTACATCTCCATCAACAACATCATTACATCAGAGGACAGCACCACATGTATATTTACGCCATCCTCGTAGTGTAAGTCAAGTACCAGACTGTCACCACTGTGCCTTCAATGATAACCTTACCCGCCACAATGGGACCATTCATAATGATGACATATATACCTGTCAGTTACGTGACAATCTATACAATTCGAACCTACAACGTTACTTACGACACATCACCAGACAGCACGAGAAACAATGACACCCTTAGACACCCCGTGCCAGACAAAACACCCACTCATAGTGGCAGAGGATATCCAAACAAATGATAGAGACAGCTTGGCAGCCCTTAAGGCGTACTGCAAGGACCTATCGATTATGCTACCCAATCAAGTGGTAGTATTAGAAAAAAGTGTCGACCACCGCTACCGGGTGGTTTTGGTATGAGACCTTCATAAAATAAGAACTATTCAGATATCTTGTGTGATATCTCATGTGTGATGACCTCATCAACATCAGTGTTGTTTTTGATAGTCATATGTGTGATCAGACCCCGGAGACAGCCAGGACTACTCAGACAACTGTATACCCAAGAATGAAGATAACTAAACCAGAAGCAAAATGGGTGTTGAATCAAAAAGTTCACTAACCATGTATGTCATTGATTTTTTTCTTATGCCACTGATATATCACTAAACTGTTTTGATGAATATGTTGTGAACACATCGCCACACATATTTTGGTGATAAAATATTGAAACCAAGATTTTTTGTTTGTTGATTTTCTTTAGTGGTTTGTGTTCATGACGTTGTCTTTTTTCCTGCCTGAGAGGGATGAACAGAGACACATATAGACATGAACAAAGTCGGGGGAAAAGTTAATGGCAAATACAGAAATATTTTAGTCAAATATATAAAAACTACGAGTTAACCAAATACTGAAAAATACTGACATAAATACGAAATGTCTCGGCCAAATTTATGAAAAGTATGAAAAATCTGCCAAATTTGGGGGGGGGGGGGGGGGGCGAGAGCTAGGTCAAGTAGGAAAATGTGTCAACCAAGTACGAAACTTTGGTAGTCAAATGGGAAAAAATATTGACAAAGTAACGAAATTTATCATCCAATCTTATAAAAAGTAGGAAACTTTGTTAGTCAAATGGGAAAAATGTTGGCCAAATACAGAAATAGCTCGAACATACTTATAAAAACCTAGGAAAAATATTAGCCAACACAACTACAATATTGACCAAAGTTATAATTATCACATCCAAACTTATGAAAAAAGTAGGAGTTACAGAAATGTGAAAAAATATTGATCAAGTAAAGACATATGTCAACTAAACTTGTCAGCAAAACTTATGACAAGAAAATCTGTCAGCTAGACTAAGAAATAGGTAAGGAAAAGTAAGGACTATGTCGATCAAACTAAGAAAAAAATGTGTTAGCAAAATTAGGAAAAAATGTAACTTCTGTAGTCAAACGTGTCTTGAACTTTAATCTTAAAAGACATTTCACAATACATAATATCAACGTCACCACTTTCCTTATTTTACATTACCGAAAAGCTTCAACTTCCGCGTATCTGCTACAGAAAACCTTATACATCACTCATCTCTCCACACTCTTGGTTGTTTTCTTTCTAACACAAAGTGTCTCGGTCTCTTCACAACTTTTCCATGTCACACACGAATCCCACACCTTCGTTGTACATGAGCTCTAATGAAACACTCATAACAACATGTATGGCCATGCAATCTGTGACTCCATCGGGGATAGTTTCGATATCATTCGAGTATTCGTCACCAAACACCCATTTCCCATGGCTGACATCTTCAACTTGCTATACCACATCTTATTCTAACATACACTTTACATGAAATTTCCCAAATTTGGGATCTATTAAAGAATACGTAATAGAATGAGATACACAAAGACAACAAGAACATATCATACAAAACAACTCACAAACCAGACTTAGAACTAAACTCACTACCATATCAGATGAACCTCCCAGCCAACAAAAACAACTTCTACTAGACCACAAACATATCATAATAGACATCATAATGAAACGAAACACAACCAACACATGACACAGATAAGGCACACATAACTTACATTAGCAGACAAAACGCATGGACTCAAGCAACTTTTTGCTTCTTGCACTGTAGAATTCTACCAACACTTCTTTCCTATCACCAAAACTAAACATCTACCAAGAACACAACCACTGGCCATTTGCCCAACATAATACTCATACCCAAATAAACATACAAGCCTCGCCAACGACATTAAGGAAACGCATACTAGTTTATTTCTGGTTATAACTGTTTTAATATGACAGAGAGAAACGTGGTAATTAGACTTTATCTGCCTTCTTCACTGCTGTCCGTTTTCTCTGCTCGATGACTTTTCTTCTGTGCTTGTCCCTCAGGACCGGGTTCAAAATTTGTTCCAAGTCTAGTATCCATCCATCCATCATGTGCCATTCCGGTAAGCGTGGGCGGTCATGTTCTGCCATCTCACTCGATCACCAGAGTCATGGATCAGCTCCGTGTTTCTGTCTCGACCATGCCACAAGGCCAAGCCATCCAGGTACTTGCTTCTAGGTCTTCCCCTTGGTCTGTTCCCCTCGATCTTACCAGTTGTCACCAAATTCTCCAATCCATTTCTTCTCATAACATGCCCAAAGAATTTTGACTGTCTACGTCTAATTTCTCTAATCAATTTACGATCTTCATTTGTTTCTTGAAGGACTTGTTCATTGGTCTTTCTGGCTGTCCATGGTATTCTTTGCATTTTCCTCAGAAACCACATCTCTACAGCCATCAGATGTTTTTTCAGCCTGACTGCTCATTGTCCACGCTTCACATCCATATAAAAGTACAGGTTCTATGTAGCATCTCAACACTCTTTTTCTCGTTTCAATTGACATCTTTTTATTGGTCAATATGTTTTTCATCTTGCTAAAGGCTACTTTTGCCATGGCGATTCTTGTTCTAATCTCTTCAAGGCATCTCCCATCAGATGTTATTACTGTTCCGAGATAATTGTACCTACTCACTTGTTGAAGAATATTCCCATTTACTTGTATATTACATTGTGGTATTACGTCCTTCCTAGTGACGACCATAATCTGTGTCTTTTTACAATTTAATTCTAACCCTAGTTGTTCACTGTGTGTAACAATCGCGTCTACTAAATTTTGCAGGTCCTGTTCATTGTCTGCAATCAAGACTGTATCATCTGCATATCTAATGTTATTGATGCATCGTCCCCCAATATTGATTCCTTCCATATCTTCAATATTTCTGAAAATACTTTCACTGTACAGGGAAAACAGATCTGGAGACATTACACATCCCTGTCTCACACCCCTTTTAATAGGCTGATATTGGCTTACTTCATTATCAACTCTTATGGCAGCTTGTTGTTTCCAATATATGTTTTTTACAAGTCTAAGATCTTTTCCATCAATTTGTAGATCTTCAAGCATCCTTATCATGTTGGCATGTCTCACTTTATCAAAAGCCTCTGTGTAGTCAATAAAGCAAAGGTATAGATCTTTGTTTACTTCTATAGAACGTTCGATTATGGTTCTCAGTATATACACAGCATTTACTGTACCCTTGCCTTCCACAAACCCACATTGTTCTTCTCCTATTTCAGGTTGTATTATCCTCCTAGCTCTTTGCATGATAATTCTTAGCAAAATCTTTGTGATGTGACTCATTATACTAATTGTTCCATGTTGATCACATTCCAAGGCTCCCGGTTTCTTTGGGATTGCAATAAATACAGAATTACATAACTCCTGAGGTATATTTCCAGTATTATATATTGTATTAAGCAAACTGGTAACTTTATCTATTCCATATTCTTCTAAAGCATTAATCATTTCTGTTGTGACGCTGTCTGAACCGGGGGTCTTGCCAGATTTCATGTGGTTAAGAGCATTAAGTCTAGTATACCTTTTTTCAAAATTCTCACGTTCTCTGATTACATGATGCCAGTTACCATTGCGATCTTCGGTGCCAGCAATATGGACTGTCAAGAAGTGAGGTTCTGGTGCAAATTTTACCTGTGGAGGTAAATAAAACATTGAAACTTACAAGACTGCAATACCTAGTACTTCAGTATAAAAAAAAACAGTAAAAAATTTACTCTTAGTCTGGCTGACAGATTTTCTTGTCATAAGTTTTGCTGACAAGTTTAGTTGAAATATGTCTTTACTTGATCAATATTTTTTCACATTTGTGTACTCCTACTTTTTTCATAAGTTTTGATGTGCTATTTATAACTTTGGTCAATATTGTAGTTGTGTTGGCTAATATTTTTTCCTAGGTTTTTATTAATATGGTCGAGCTATTTCTTATTTGGCCAACATTTTTCCCATTTGACTAACAAAGTTTCCTACTTTTTATAAGAAACGATGATATATTTCGTTACTTGGTCAATATTTTTCCCATTTAACTACCAAAGTTTCGTACTTGGTTGACACATTTTCCTACTTGACCTAGCTTTTTTCCCCATTTGGCAGATTTTTCATACTTTTCATAAATTTGGCCGAGACATTTTGTTACTTGGTCAATATCTTTCCTTATATGGTTAACTCGTAGTTTTTATATATTTGACTAAAATATTTCTGTATTTGCCATAACTTTTCCCCCGACTTTGTTCATGTCTGTATCAAATGTCTCTGTACATGTCTGTATGTGTCTCTGTTCCGAAAAGAAAAAAGACAACGTCATGAAAACAAAACACTAAAGAAAATCAACAAACAAAAAATCTTGGTTTCAATATTTTATCACCAAAATATGTGTGTTCACAACATATTCAGCAAAACAGTTTAGTGATATATCAGTGGCATAAGAATAAAATCAATAACATACATGGTTAGTGAACTTTTTGATTCAACACCCATTTTGCTTCTGGTTTAGTTATCTTCATTCTTGGGTATACAGTTGTCTGAGTAGTCCTGGCTGTCTCCGGGGTCTGATCACACATATGACTATCAAAAACAACACTGATGCTGATGAGGTCATCACACATGAGATATCACACAAGATATCTGAATAATTCTTATTTTATGAAGGTCTCATACCAAAACCACCCGGTAGCGGTGGTCGACACTTGTTTCTAATACTACCACTTGATTGGGTAGCATAATCGATAGGTCCTTGCAGTACGCCTTAAGGGCTGCCAAGCTGTCTCTATCATTTGGTTGGATATCCTCTGCTACTAGTAGTGGGTGTGTTGTCTGGCACGGGGTGTCTAAGGGTGTCGTCCTTTCTCGTGATGTCTGGTGATGTGTTCATAAGTACCGTTGTAGGTTCGAATTGTATAGATTGTCACGTAACTGACAGGTATATATGTCATCATTATGAATGGTCCCATTTTGGCGGGTAAGGTTATCATTGAAGGCACAGTGGTGGCAGTCTGGTACTTGACTTACACTACGAGGATGGCGTAAATATACATGTGGTGCTGTCCTCTGATGTGATGATGTTGTTGATGGAGATGTAGTGTTTGGTTCTGGTGTATTCATACGTGGCTGATGTTGTGATCGTATGTGTCGTTGTAGATTGCCTTTTCTATTGACAAGTTGTCCACATATATGACATAAGTGTGGTTGATCCTCATGGGTCTGAATGATCCTAATGTGGCGTTTAGGTTATACTTATAACAATAGGCTTTGTCGCACACTGAACACATGAAAGTAGCTTTGCTGGCCACATTGATAAACGTGCTGGTATATGAATAAGTCTCACAACTGTGTTCCACACTTTCGTTTTTTTACAAACCACTTTCAGTTGTTTTTTCTTACAAGCGCAAAAAGTTCTGATGTATACACAAGCAAGAATACACAACAATATATGTTTCACTGTTTTATCAACAATCAGATGCCGACGACATGTCACTACACTAAGCTACTCACACTAGTCTGATTCACAAATACCGCTGCAGCGAAGGCTAGCCAAGTCACCACGTGAACTGTTGTAGAGCGACTGAGCTCACAAGAGACGCCGTCTATTTTTTTTACACTGGTTCTGCACACGACACTACATAGCTGACGTGGCAGTTTTGTAGACAACGCCAGGCTTTTCTCACGCAACCTCCCGCCCGCCTTCATGTGACCGATGACTCACGCTACCATTTAATGACGTTTGCATATGGCGTTGATGACGTAGGGGTTGTCTCGGACATCCGCTTTCGTTACCAAAAAGGGTATGCGGTTTGTGTAGTTTGTGATATTCTTGTGGTCAAGGAAGAGTATATGGGTGTGTATATGGTTGTTGTGTTCCTCTTCACTTTACTTTCACGGATGTGATGTTTATGGTTGTTGTGTTCCTCTTCACTTTACTTTCACGGATGTGATGTTTATGGTTGTTGTGTTCCTCTTTACTCAACACTCGTTAGTATCTAATGATGGGGTATCACAGTGAACAAGCTATCACAGTGACAGGAACAGCCACAAAGCATGTACCAAAATATCTCTGGTAGATAACTCAATGAACCTGATACTGGCCAACTGTGTTTGCTTGGCTGGTCTTCTCTGCCCCAACAGCCAGTGTAAACCAATTCCGATTCCATTTCAAAAACAAAAATTCCAAATTTGACCTCGTCTAACCTGCTTCATCAGCTGTGGTTATTGTTGAGGTACGTGGTTTTTGTGGGTTTATTCACCCTAATTCTTGTCTTGTGAGTCCTATCTCTGACTGGTTATGTAGCGTTTGTGTCTGTGACGTCAGCAGTGGTCGGCGGCTATCCTTTGTGCTCTTCTGTTGTTATGGTTTTCTTTGAAGGTGTAGGCTCCTGGCTCGTCTGGCTGCAGTCCTTATAAGGACTTTTCGTGATCACACTCCAGCTGGGGGATCGGTCGGCGGCTGTCCTTTGTGCATGTTTCCTTTTGTTTTCGTTGTTGGTGCAGGCTCCAGGCTTGACTGGTTGCAGTCCTTAAACGGACTTTTTATTTGGTATTTTATTTCATTTTTTGTGTATTTTCTGAAGGACCTTTTCGACGTATTCATTTTCCTCCTTGTTGCGTTTGCGTATCTGCTGCCTAACGTTTTCTTCCTCTGTTGTCAGCCATGGGACGATTATACCGTCCTCGATATAGTACTCGAAGTCGGCCTCTCGGTTGTAGTGTACTACTGGGTATACCATCGGTTTCCCCCGGAGTTTTTTAGGCTTCTTCTTTTCTTTTTCTTCCCAGCGCCTTCTGAATTCCTCGCGCTTGAGTTCCTCCTTGTCGACTGGGTATTCTGTGCCTCCTTCAGAGATCCGACGGTATAGTAGTTCCCTCTTGGGCGTTGTGGTTGGGCTGCTGGCTTTAGCTTGCTGTTCAGCCTCGGTCTCTTGGGTTTCTTCTTGCGGTTTTCCTGTGAGTTCTAGTGTGGCCTCTGTTGGTTTGTTTTGAAAGAGTTCCATTTCAGCTCTATGCAGTTCTCTTTCGGTCTTGATAATTTGTAGGATTTCTTCGTTCTCCTTCTTTATCTCAGCCATGCGCTGGATCTCTTGTTTGATGTTGAGCTGGATTTCTTTCATGTCGGCCAGCAGCTTCTCATTATCGCTGGTCGTAGTCGTCGTCAGCAGTTCATTGACTTGTTTCTTCAACTCGTCTATCTGCTTTTGAAGTTGGTCTCTTTCAGCTTGTGCTATACCCGTGGCTGTCTCGCCCCTCTGCATTGCTTCCTTGAATGGTGTCTTTGTGATGATGGCGATTTTTAAGACGTCTCTATGTCTCTGCAGGTACGGGCAGCCCAGGTATCTTGCTCCATGTTTGCCCAGGCAGTTGGCGCACTTTCTTTTGTTGTTGGGTGCTCGGAAGTCCGTGTCTAGCTTGGCCAACGGACACTCCTTAAAAGTGTGGTGATCAGCGCAGTATCGGCATATTTCCGTTTTACTGCGACACGTAGCTCTGCTGTGGCCGGCCTTCTGACATCTGGAACATTGGGTGATTCTTGGGATGAATCTCTCTGGTTGCTGCATTCTCTTGTTGAATGATACTGTGGTCGGCATCTCGCTGCCCTCCGACGTCACCACTGCCAATGTTGTAGGTATCTTGGAGTAGGTGAGAAGCCGCTCCGCCTTCAAGACTCGGATGTGAAGATTCTCTTCACGTAGCTGCTTCAGGATGTCTTCATCTGTCAGCACCACAGGAGTCCTCTTGACAACCCATCGGACTGGTTTCGAGTCGGTGTTTCCGACTCTGGTGTCTTTCTCCCCCTTCTCTGCTGTCTTGGTTCTTGACTGTGTTGGGCTGTCAATCTTCTCCCTCGTAGTAGCTTCAGTGATGGCTGTAGTATCAGGCTCTTTGATGCAGCTAGCAGGTGGGCTCTCGACGTTCTTCTTCTTGTTGTCGGCTCCTACGCTGCACATCTTGGCAACAGCGTGTTTCTTGTTGGATTTTCAACGTGCCATTTTCCCGCTGATCAGGCTTCTTGACAGAATAATGCGACTTGACTTGTTAGCGCTCGCAGTGCGAATGCATGACAAACAAACGATGACGTGTAAACCATTTATGTGTAGTGTATATATTATGCAGTCGAGTCCACTTAAGTCGACATTATTGGCTTGGTCTTTGTATAAAAATTTCTGATAAGTCGAATTCGGTTAACTCAAATTTTCGGATTAGTCGAACATAAAAATGAATTACCGACTATATAAATGTCCACGTTTATGTCGAACTGTTCATTTCACACCCCCCCCCCCCCAAAAAAAAAAATGGTGTCGTGAAAGAATGTATTTTTAGTCAGCCCGAATAACAATCTCGCACATATGATATGTTGCTACATGTCACACAATGGCTGCTAGTGGACGAAAGCTTAAAACTTTGACTTTAAAAAGAAAGATTGAGCTGTTGGAGGAGGTTGAACATAGTGGGAAGAAGAAAGTGGATATAACTAGAGAATTTGGTATTCCAACATCGACACTTTCCGGCATTTTAAAGCATAAAGACAGCTACAAACAATTTGTTTTTCGAATGTCAAATCGACAGTGATAGGCAGAAGGCTAGAAGAACTGCTGCGTGCGATTTTGTTGATGCTGCACTTTTAAAATGGTTCTCGCTGTGATTAGATTGGCAAGTGTACCAGTAACTGGGCCTTTACTTATTGCGAAAGGAGAAGAATTTGCACGTCTTGGAGGTCAGACAGACTGGAATTGTAGTGCTGGCTGGTTGGATCGTTTCCAAACACGACATTGCATCACTTACAAGAATGTGTGTGGAGAGAAACAGTCAGTCGACGAAGCAACGACTCACTCATGGATAGAAGACGTGCTCAGACCTGCTTTAGCTAAATATAATTCTGCGAGCAGTGAGAGTAATGTTACTGACATTTCAGTGGAGCCATTACTTGCTAGATTGTATAAAGAGCTGAAGATTGATCCAGAGGAGTTTGTGAACATTGACAATGATGTTTCTACTAGTGCCAATCTTTCAAGCACTGATATTATAGGGCTATGTACGCCAGTCATTCAACCAACAGACCCTTCCAGTCAGCCTCTGATGATGAGGATGACTGTGGGCTGCAAGCACAACCTGTATATTGTGGCATCAATTGACAAAATTGACATTTACATGATGCAGAATGGATTTTCAGATGATGCAGTCTCACCATTTTGTGCCTTTAAACAGGCAGTGGGAAGATAAATCACAGACTTTTTCTTTAATTAATTTGGAAGTTTTCAAAATTCAACATTTCTTATATTGTTTTGCTATTTATTTGTTCACTGCTTGTGTTTCCTAAGTGATATAATAATTTTACTCAATGCTAATGCATGGTATTAGTGTAAATATGTGTGCAGTCTGGAAAAGTAGAATTTCGGATAAGTAAACCAAATTCCTTCGATCCCTGCGACTTCTACTTATCCAGACTCCACTGTATATCAGTGAGGGTGAACCCAGTGTTCTGCAGCTGACAAGACTCAAGTCGAGGTCACCCGTGACGTACCCGAGCAACCTTCCGAAAGTCTCATGGTGAAGATCGAGTTCTCTAATGCCAACAAGAAGGAAGAGTGGACATTATGAAGGAGGTAATGGGCCACAACCAGTCAGGCAGGAAAGGGTTCAGCTTCCAGAGCAATGGTTCAATGTGGTCAAAAGCGACGGCCGAGGAATGCAGGGGCCTGGTGGTTAAGGAGGTCCGCAAGAGGGAAGATGACGAAAGAGTCCGCAAGGTTGCCCAACAGGTGCAGTGGCTGTCATAGGAAGCGGTAGTGCAGAGATCTCTTGCCTGGAATGAGATCTGGCGCATGGCACCACTGCGCTTAAGCTTCATCGTCCGATCCCTATACGCTGTCCTGCCATCAGGTGCCAACCTGGCAAAGTGGGGATAAACCACCGACCCGTTCTCTTCCCTCTGTACGAGAGCCCAAATAGTCCAGACAGCGGAGCACGTGCTGTCAGGTTGTAAGGTCGTCCTGACCGAAGGCCGATTTACGTGGCGGCATAACAAAGTCCTTACTGAGTTGGCCGCCATAGTGGATGTAGCTAGAATGAGAGCGAACAAAGAGGGGTATATGCCGAGGCCGATTGAGATTTCCTTCGTCCGAGAAGGACCGTAGACATGTAGGGCCGTGACAAATACCCTGAGGTGATCCGAAAGTCTGGCTTGCGACCTGACATCGTACTTAGCTCCACGTCATCCAAGCAGCTAACGATGATTGAGCTGACCGTCACTTACTGTTTTTTTTTAGAGCCTGCCATTGTACTTGGAATTCCTCCCTCGACATTTCATGACCTAACATCTGCATATACTTCTCATCTGACCCTTTGTTGTAGATCTCACATTCTTGGGTAGTGCCCTGACCCAATTACATTGCTAGAATTAGCAACTTCTTTACTGGTCGTTTACCCCAGAATTCGTATCCCATGCACGTTACACCTTGAAATTTATCTATATCTCATTATCTGCAATGTTGTCGCTTGTATGAATTTAACCGTCTTTTTTCTTTTTTTAAAGTTCACTCAATGGTTCATAGAGTTTATCTTACACTGTTCTTTCTCTAGGCCAGAAGACTTGCCTTGATATGTCGTATTTTTGTGCAGTCTTGGACTATATGCTCTGTTGTCTGCGACGCCAATTCACATGTGCACATGGCTGATTCGCCAATCTTGAATTTTGTATACATGTCGTTGCGTAATCTATTGCGCCCTGTTCTGATGCGCAGGTTAATTATTTGTTCTCGTCTGTCCATAAGGTGGTAATCGTTTTGAGCAGATTTTGATGGGTTTCTGATAGATTTCATCATTCTTTTCTTTGGGTGGTTTGTAACAAGTACATCGGGTTATTTGTCTATTGCTCCTTCCTTAGCCAATCGATCAGCTCTGTCGTTTCCGGGTACTCCACAGTGAGATGGTATGCACGGTGTTGTGACCTTACGCTGGCTGCGTAGTTCAGAAATTAGTATCCATTGTTCTGACTATTTCCCATACTGGAGCGCCTCGAGTACTATTTTTGCATCCGTCAATAGCTAGGAAAAACACACATAGTGTTCTTTGTCGTAATGAGAAAAGAGGCATTTGAAAATATAGTATAGTGTCCATTGGCTGAAGTACAATTTCAAATTAAGAGTCATTAAATGACACATTTACTGTTCATTATTGTACACTATTTTGTACAATGACAAGAAGATCAAATGATTTGGCTAACTATTCTTCCCCACGAAGCTTGACGACAAAGATGGAGGATGATGATAACGATAATTGTACAATGTAGAAACGTGGACAATGAATGGACGACTTGAGGGTAATATTGAAGCACTCGATGTGTGCTTTCCCTCTTACCAATGTTCCTCGCCATCAAGCGAACCCACTCCGACTTCAGAGGTACTTGTATGCTCCCAAGTCAAGGACGAAAAGTCAACATTTTAGTCCAACTGACCGGTGTATGGGTTGAACCCGCTACCTTGGCATCAGCACACCGGATGTTTTAGAACGAGCGGTCTTATCCTATCGGCCATGCTGACCCCGGTAAACTATTGAATGTAAACTTACCAAGAAATTTGATCATTACCCCATGTGGACAACAATCACCTTCGGATTAATAAGCCTGTGAGGGTAAACCCAGGACTTTCATTCTGAGCCAGTGATGGGCCCTAACTATAACTTCTCCTGAAAGTTGAACGGGGTAGAGGTAATGGTGAAATTGAATCGAATTGCACGTTTGAACGGTTTTAGGTGGTATTTATTTATAATAAATGTGATGCTTCATCTTATGATTGTCATGAAATCACTGTGGATTAACCAGATTATGATAATACATACAGTCTGATTCACAGGATGTTTTAAAGGCCACAATTGTTTTTAACAAGTACAGAAAAATAAGTCGGATCCAAGTAGAATTGCCCAACTCGGGAGATGAAACAGTCCCGTCGGTCATTGAGAATTCTCCGACATCAAACGAATTGGCGGCTTGTTATTGAAACCCGTTGTTGGGAGAATGCAGGAACTCGCTACCTTGTTTTGGAAGTTGCAACAAGGGGAATCACTCTTGCATTGATTAAACCAAGGGGACATAAGATTTCTGGAAATAGTTAGTGCCCTTGGGGGACACCTGCTGGACATCAAAGACCTCACTGGAACACTCCCAGCTCTTGACAGATACAAGACTTGTGTACATTAGTGTAGACCAGGAAATTGACTAGGATTGACGTGTTTTGTTACCGCAGTTATGAAGTTCGGAGAGCTCTACAGTGTTAGATTAATTAAAAATTAAATAACATGTGTCTTTATGGCAAATTGTAGAGGCCATCCAGGAATGATGCGGTATTGCATAAGGTAGTATAGATAGTATATTTAAGCCTAATTAATATAAGCAGTTGCCTTGGTAAAACTAGCTAGAGTAGTGAAGTGATGATTAGCTCTGCTAGTGTGAATCGTGTAGTGGGGTGATATTTGGAGAGTTTTAAGAATGGGTTGAGAGATGGGGGAAGTATCCAATAGTGGGATCTTTCAGTGGGTTGCCCACTGGGGTTCTGCACTCCGTTATTGATCTTTCCTTGTCTTAACATGATTCATATTTAAGGGATGAGCCACTCTGATCCTTGACATAGTTTAGTTCACTGATAACTCTCTGAGCAAGGCAGTAGGCCTACATTCAGCTAGTAGGGATTAGTATCAGGCGGCCTTTACCAGATGTGGTCTCTTTCTCTAACAGGTTCCCCTACGTCTATGAGGAAGCTCTACACTGGGTTTGATGGAGGTCAACTCTCCTTAAGAAGAACATCCAACTAACATTCACTTTATTTTATAAGATGAATAAATACCAAGAAGAAAGTACAATCAGCACTGTTTATGCTAGGCCTAGAATCCAGATGGTTCATACGAACCGGGCTCAAGTGAGAGAAACATTATAAACGATTCTTTTACAATAGGGATGCACCCAGGTCGGGTGATACTCGTTTCTTCACCACATACCACTGAACATTGGAGTCTAGAGAAGAACACTGAACATGAAGTTCTCGTGGAATAATTTAGTACAGTGAAGAAATACTTTAGAACAGTTTGTGTGTGACAATCTATGAACATGGATTAGAACAAATGTGAGACCTGTGACATTGAAACCTAGTTTTCACAGTACAGTGATCCGTACTTATTTGAGTTATAGGGACCTTAGTCTTTACAGTGAGTGACAGATCCATGATTAAGGTTATATACTAACTATTCTTGGTGGATCATACATCTAGTCGACCCAGTGAATCCCGGAGAAAGTCAACGTCTGGAAGAAGAGACGCATCACCGGGTGAGGTGTACACGTACTAAGCTATCATGCTGTGGCGTACCCTTGCTATGATGATCATCTGACTTGGCTCCTGATCTGCTGCTTTGAATCTACACACTAGAATTCGACATACATTCTACACATTACACATACACACCTCTCACACCCATACTCTTTGCTTTAATAAATTATTTTGTATTTATTTGTTAAAGCTAGAGTTGTTGAGTATGTTGTGTTGGGGAAGAGTGAGAGGGGGCATGATCTAGGGGTGAGTGAGAGTAAGAAAGAGGTGTCTACAGACTGAAGGAGTTTTGTGGACGGATTCTGGTGGTTTCTCTAGGACAATAATATTGGGGTAATAAAAATGTGGGTGTTGATTCCCCTCACTCCAGGGACGACACTAAAGTAAGGAAGGGTAACTTACGACAATGATGTCATTTTAAATTAGTGTTCCTGGTGTTATTGATTTGTTAATTTAAACGTTTCGAACGTTTTGTCCTCCATTATTCTGCTCTTCTTCATACATGCTGCGTGTGTTGTCGCTATCGTCGACTTACTGTTTGTGTGGTGTGGTTACAATTGTCCTTGGCTATGTTGTTCAGGACCCCATCGATTTCAGGAGTATAGTGATTAGTAATCATGTCTGCAAAGACAGTTGCCCCGGGTTCAATGTCTAGAAGAATCTGGATTGTTTTTCCAACAAGTATGGCTCTGGGGTCGACCCACCCTCAGGAACTTGGGTTTCAGACATTCTTCTGAATTGTCTGGACATTGTCTGAGAAGGAAAGGTGACGAGGAAGACAATGTAACCAAAACTTAACCTTAATTTAACCTCAACTTAACTTTAATTTAACCTCAGAATGTCAGACGGTCCTGCGCGCCCAATTCTTAACCCTTTGAAAATAAAGATGTTCATTCATTCATTCATTCATTCAACTTAACTTTAATTTAACCTCAACTTAACCTTAATAATAACAATCCTAACCTGCACAGTTCGCGGCGACTGCACTAGCCAGGCGGCCTTTATTCCTCAGACTCACAGACCACGTCCCCCTGTTATACACCACAAGGTACTATATTGGCAGTAAATGACAGTTTTTATTGACAGTTTAACCTCAATAAGTAACACAATGGACGTTGCAGCTAAACCCTTGGCCAGCACAGAACAAAAAAATAATCCCACACACATCGACAAGACTACGTGAAAAAACACAACATAAAAATATAATTGGTAACTAGTGAGGATTTGTCGGCTTCGTGGCTTAGAGGTTATGATTTATCTCCGTAATCTCATATACTCTCGTGGGTTAACGTGATGACGGTAAGAATCAGCGGTGGTTCGAATCGCATCGATAACTTACGGGGTATGTGAGCCGGTTGCTCAGAAAGCAATGGCAAACTACTGAGCGTAATCTTGCCAAGAAATCAACATACAGCTGAAAGATACTGGTGTTGACAGCAATGTCGTGTAAAGGATATGCAAAAAAAAAGTGAGGATTTGGTCTCTCCCAGACAGATAGGAATCGTATAACGATGGTATACCACATCAAACCACACCACACCATACCTTAAACCAAACCATACCAATTCAAAACAAAACCACACCACACAAAACCATACTAGACAACACCAAACCATACCACAACACACCAGACCAAACCATACCACAACACACCAGACCAAACCATACCACAACACACCAGACCAAACCATACCACAACACACCAGACCGAACCATACCACAACACACCAGACCGAACCATACCACAACACACCAGACCTACCATACCACAACACACCAGACCGAACCATACCACAACACACCAGACCGAACCATACCACAACACACCAGACCGAACCATACCACAACACACCAGACCAAACCACACCACAACAGACCAAACCATACCACAACACATCAGACCAAACCATACCACAACACATCAGACCAAACCATACCACAACACACCAGACCAAACCATACCACAACACACCATACCACAACACACCAGACCAAACTACACCACAACACACCAGACCAAACCATACCAGACCAAACCATACCACAACACACCAGACCAAACCATACCACAACACACCAGACCAAACCATACCACAACACACCAGACCAAACCATACCAGACCAAACCATACCACAACACACCAGACCAAACCATACCACAACACACCAGACCAAACCATACCACAACACACCAGACCAAACCATACCAGACCAAACCATACCACAACACACCAGACCAAACCATACCACAACACACCAGACCAAACCATACCACAACACACCATACCATACCAATCCATAACAAAACCAAAACACACCACAACAGACCAAACCATACCAATTCACAACAAAACCAGACCGCACCACACTAAACCAAATCAAGACGTTTGCTCCCTGCAAGCTGGTGATCGCTTCAAAATGTGTTTGCAAGACTGAAGTACTATCCTCGCCAGCAACTGCTGTGCCTCCTAGAGTTCCGCAGCGTGCACAATCTGAGACCTCGGCAGGCTTAATCAGAGAAGAAAGTATAGTCGACTCTCCTCTCATCGTTCGCCAGACTATCTGCTCAGGAAACCGTCTGTGGGGTGAAGAAGAGATGTCTTTGCCAGTGCAAGCGCCAATGAACTCCTGCATGTATTAAAACAGTCAGAACAACCTTTGGCAACAGCATCACGATCTGACCGATCATGCACCCTGCCAACTGGCGTAGGCGTGCATGTCTCTCCACAGATCTCGGTCTTTGGTGTTCTGGGTCAACTGTACTGATGATATTCCTCCATGACACCGTCTCAGTCCACCCAGCATAATTTCCCTTTGTCTGCCTCTGCCTCTTTCCCCGTTGTTCTTTGTCCAGTTGTCAAGAGAATCTATGGACGACTGTTATGGGGTGGGGGGGGGCATTCTGAAAATAAACAAATCACTGGATCATAAATTATGTTATATTAACGTCAATGGCATTGTTCTGTAGAGAGGTACAACTCCATCCCCGGTGCCCATCATGGGAGTAGTTATTATGCCATTTTTTAAAAATTTAAGAACAATGAATCAAACTATCGTCTGTCAAGACAACATGGTGCCAGTAGCAGTAATGTCAATGGCCTTGTGTCACGCAGAGGTACAACTCCATCCCTCGCCCCCGCCAATCAACAGATTATAGTTGTTATGCCTTATTTGAAGCACAATGTATCAAATTATCGTATATGTATTAAATTATATTACATGTGTCACCTTTATGGGGTTCGCTGTATAAGGTATGTACACTGTTTCAATGTTTCTGTGTTAAATAGTAGGCCTATGTCTTATCTTTTTTTTTTTTTTAATTCATTTTTTGTTCTTTTCTGAGGATGGGGACGAAGCGCTTATGTACAGTATGGGAATGCCCCGAATGCTGTGATGTCGGTTCCTAAATCAATCAATCAATCTTTTCGCTGCATGTACCAAACTGTTTGTATGTATTTCATATTATATTATCTATTGTTTCGGTAATTAATTATCCATTGTAGAGTATGTATCTCTTAGTTTTTTGTACGCGCTTTTCCAGTTGCTAGAAGAAACATGGCGGCTTGCCTACAATCTGTTTGGTAATGTTAAATATTGGACTACATCGTCCAGTCAACGTTTATTGATGCTGAATACCGCTTTAATGTCTCACTGACCTCTACCATTGGCAAAAGTCTCGAGAAGGAGCTGGGTTGGTTTGCTGGAATACAACCAATAGGTTAGTTATAGTAGTTTTTTTTTTTTTTAATATCCTTTAAGTTAACTTTACACAGTTACAGGACATTGCTGTCAACAGCAGCATCTTTCAGCAGAATGTTGATTTCTAAAAATTTCTTGGCAAGATTACGCTCAGTAGTTTGCCATTGCTTTCTGAGCGGCCGGCTCACATACTCCGTAAGTTACCGATGCGATTCGAACCACTGCTGATTCTCATCGTCATCACGTTACCCACGAGAGTATACACGATTACGGAGAAAAGTCATAACCTCGAAGCCAGGAAGCCGGCTAACAGTTTATAGTTAGTATACTATAAATGAACTATCACAATTTTAAATTTGAGAATTTACCAATGAGACCGCCACAGTAGATAGGCCTTGAAATTCACAATCTAATGGTACCTCAATGATGCCTGTATGTCACTTCTAAGTGAAGATATTCACATTTTAGGGAAGGTGAGACGAGTTGCGATTTCTCATGCTCCTCACCCGATATTACCGCTCTCCAGTGTGTCCGATTACCTCCTCCAGCAGGTGTGCGTGTGTGTGCGTGCGAGATTGTCCCAAACGGTCATATGAAAACTGACTTCAGAAATATGTTCTGTGATGTTAAATGATTAAAAAATAGTACAAGTATACAAATAAATTATTAATAATCTTTAAACTTGTGTTCTCTTTAACTTTAGTAGGTCAAATTGCACATTTTGTGTGTTGAAAAGTGTAGCACAATCAATATGCTCGGCCGTCATGACCCATGGGTTTCCAATACACAAAGTCACATCTTCGCAGAAAATCTGTTTTTCAACCACAATTCGAGCAAGTTTAGCAATGAAACTATGCAGATTCAGGGGCGATATTTTATATGGCAATTAAAATTCACATTAAACAAAGACATCTATTGGATTCATCGATTCTGAGACGACGCAATCATTCCGCTGCCTCTGTGGGATGCGCTCCCCGGCAGTCGGCAGCTTGCACAGATCCATAGAGCACACTTTATTCACAAACTTCCAGTTTCTTAGTTCTATATAATATTTTAGTTCGTAATGTTTAATAGTTTCTATTATATCATCTAATAATTTTGTGAAAAAAAAAGAAAAAAAAAAGTACCCAGCCAGGAATAGAACCCCGGTCTCCCGCGTGACAGGCGGAATGCTTACGACTACGCTAGCGAGGACACAATGATTGTTCCATCAATGATTAATAATATAGTCAAGCCGCCGTTTTGAGTTTCCCATTCACAAAGGCACTCATCATGATCGTAACATCTTCGCCTGTTTTTCAACCACAATTAAAGCAAGTTTAGCGATGAAACTTTCCAAATTTCTGAAAAATTTGATGCAGAATTCGAAAATCCATCTATAATTGATGGTTTTCTATTGAAAGCGCCAGAAAAAAAATTAATTACGGTTCAGAGTGCCATTTCAATTTTTCTCTGCATGCGAGGTTGTCTCAACCAACACAGGTCATAAGCAGATTATGAAAACTGATTTCAAAAATATGTTCTGTCACATTAAATGATTTAAAAATAGTGCAAGTATACAAATAAATTATTAATCTTTAAACTTGTGTTCTCTTTAACTTTAGTAGGTAAAATTGCACGTTTTGAGTGTTGAAAAGAGAAAGGGTACATGCCAGTCCGAGCGATATGCGCATGCGCAGTTGCCATGGCACATGACCATGCGTTTACCCATTCACAAATGAAGCAATTAAAGTGATGAAACTTTCCAGATATATTTAAAATTGTATGCAGAATTTAAAAAATACATCTATAATTGATTTAATTCTATAAACAACACCGAAAAAAAATTAATTACGGTAAGTATGAAATATATTCTTGTTTATATAAAAGGTCACGATGATTTCAACCAATCGCTGTGCACGGAATATTAGGCAAACCATTCCTGGAAAACCCAGGATGATGTGTGTTATTGTCACGTGAGATTTGAATTAATGAATGACGTCGAAATAATGCATGGTCTTAACTAGCGAATCACAGTGAATCATAGCAGGATGACTCCGTCCATCACTTCCGTTTTAATTTCGGGTCATGGCATGATGGAACTTCCTACAAGTTCTTTTTCTTCAAACTTCACTAAGAGGATATTATTATTTGTCGACAAAGACACACACTTCGCACAGTGATATTTTATTTGGCAAACAAAATTCACATTAAACACAGACATCTATTGGATCCATCAATTCCAACACTTGATTACTCCGTCACTGCCTGGGGGATGCCCCATCTGTGTCTACATTGCTACCTAAATATCTGTAAATGCTCACTCATCTGTGTCTACATTGCTACCTAAATATCTGTAAATGCTCACCCATTTGTGTCTACACTACCTAAAATATCTGTATATGCTCACCCATCTGTGTCTGCAATGCTACCTAAAATATATGTATATGCTCACCCATCTGTGTCAAAATTGCTACCTAAATTGTCTTTATATGGTCACCCATCTGTGTCGAAATTGCTACATAAATATCTGTAAATGCTCACCCATCTGTGCCTACATTACTACCTAAAATATCTGTATATGCTCACCCATCTGTGTCTACATTGCTACCTAAATATATGTAAATGCGCTCCCATCTGTGTCTACATTACTACCTAAAATATCTGTATATGCTCACCCATCTGTGTCTACATTGCTACCTAAATAGGTGTATAATTCTGCCTCAGTATCTGTATATGCTCACCCATCTGTATCTACATTGCTATCTAAATATCTGTAAATGCTCACCCATC
The DNA here is from genome assembly GCA_963921405.1 of Cepaea hortensis. Lineage (NCBI taxonomy): Eukaryota > Metazoa > Mollusca > Gastropoda > Stylommatophora > Helicidae > Cepaea > Cepaea hortensis. Next base: position 79,178,033 of record OY992897.1, read on the forward strand.
TGTGTCTACATTGCTACCTAAAATATATGTATGTGCTCACCCATCTGTGCCTACATTACTACCTAAATTTTCTGTATATACTCACCCATCTGTGTCTACATTACTACCTAAAATATCTGTATATGCTCACCCATCTGTGTCTACATTGCTACCTAAATAGGTGTATAATTCTGCCTCAGTATCTGTATATGCTCACCCATCTGTATCTACATTGCTATCTAAATATCTGTAAATGCTCACCCATCTGTGTCTACATTGCTACCTAAAATATATGTATGTGCTCACCCATCTGTGCCTACATTACTACCTAAATTTTCTGTATATACTCACCCATCTGTGTCTACATTGCTACCTAAGATATCTGTATATACTCACCCATCTGGGTCTACACTGCTACCTAAGTAAGTGTATAATTCTGCCTCAATATCTGTATATACTTACCCATCTGTTTCTACACTGCTAAATAAATAGGTGTATAACTCTGCCTCACCCATCTGTGCTACATTACTACCTAAATTTTCTGTATATACTCACCCATCTGTGTCTACATTACTACCAAAATATCTGTTTATGCTCACACATCTGTGTCTACATTGCTACCAAAATATCTGTTTATGCTCACCCATCTGTGTCTACATTACTACCTAAATAGGTGGATAAGTATGCCTCAATATCTGTATATGTTCACCCATCTGTGTCTACATTGCTACCTAAGATATCTGTATATACTCACCCATCTGGGGCTACACTGCTACCTAAGTAAGTGTATAATTCTGCCTTAATATCTTTGACTTTCTCTATGAATTTTTAGACCTAATTGTTGTGACCTATCTATTGTATTATGTTTAGCTAAATCTTGCATTTCATTTCAATGTTTGGGACAAGAAGGCTGTAACATGCATAGGTTTATGCAAATTGGGAGGTTAACGGACTGGCTAGGAATGTTATTATACTGTTAGGGGTAACTGGGTCAGAAAAGTATGCAGATGTGAGGCCAAGGAGGTTAATCACACATTTTCAATAAACAGGGATAGTCCCAGACTAGATGATGGTTTAGTCATGGACACAGGATATAAATCGTTATGGTAATGGGTAAAGCCTCAGACAAGTGGTGGGGATGTCACACACTTGTCTAGATTAGAATTCTCGATGGGGAGGTGAATTCTAAATGCAATGTAAATTAGAGTTATAGGCCAGTTTGTGGGAGGCCTGAGAAAAGGGATAACTAGACAAGTCTGAAGATTTCAAGACAGTGGAGTTGAGGTTTGGGCCAGACAGTGGAGGTTTGGGTCTGGGCCGCAAGGTTTGGGCTACGTTGAGGATACTAGCCAAGTAGTCTGTGTCGGGACCGAGGAGGTTATGAGATCTACGGACGGAGAAGAGTCTGTAACAGTGTAATCGTGAGGCCAAGAGACGGCAATAGCATGGTTGCTGGAGTTACTGTGTTATCTTATAATTTGAGTGTATTGGACCTGGGAAATCATAATCGAGATACATATTTTACTATTGACTGTCCCTGGAAAAGATCTTATATCATAATGTTATGTTACAATTAAAGTATTATGTGTGCTGCCTGGTGTTTGATATTGATTCATCATGGTTGATCAGTCGTCCAACACAACATTCACACTGACATCCTCTAGACAACTATAGCCACTTCTCTATGTCAATCACAACCACTTTGTGGCAAAGGCAATATCATCAGTGAAGTCCAGATCATTGAGCTTCAGTGAAGAGACAACATTGGGACCAAATTTGCCTGATTGTCAAATGTAGGCAAGCTCACAACTTTCATGTTAGAAGCTCACACAGTAGAATTCTTGCACATAAGCAACAGTTTAGATCAGTGTTTCCCAACCTTTTTTGTGCTATGCCCCACCCAAGCCTTTCTAAAATTCTTATCCCCCCCCCCCCCCCCCCCCCCCAACATATGCATCATTTTTAATATTCAAAAATTGAGATGTTCACTAAAGAAACTTGAATTTTTGTTTTAGAAGGGCTCATGGTTCCCAGATGGGCCAGAGCCGCCCCCCCCCCCCCCCCCCTCCCCACCAGGTCCCGCGTCCCTGTGTTTCGGTTGAATTTTTTTGGTTTTTTTTTTTGGTTTGGCGGTTACCTCAGACAAGCTGGTTCCCCCGCCTCCCTCTTTTTTGTGTGGACCCTTAGTCTCACTATGAGCTATTGCCCACAGTGGTCCACCAGGCCCACATCTAAGGTGAACACATGTGATGGGTTTTTATTTGATCATCCCGGCCCCCGACCAGACCAGGCGCACTACTGGGGGAAGAGCAGCAAATGCACCCGATCCTAGCCAAAGGACCGATATAGGTTTTAGGAAGAAATCACTAGGAAATTATTGAGCAAACATAGTAAGTAAATTTTCAAAACATATAATGGAGAACTGAAATTCAAGTACAAAATAATTTTAATGAAAGATTTCTCTATATTATTTTAATTATTAGTAATTATTTAAATTTAATGAGATCATTGCGCTTGATGCTTGCTGCAAAGAGATTTTATGTCAGGTTCCAATTTTGTTAACTTCAGTCTCAAGTCTCCCCGTTTTGTTATATCCAGCCGATTTCTTCCATTTTCGAAATGCCCCCCTTAACAATCGAATTGCCCCCCTGTGGGGCGTGGGCCCCACGTTGGGAAACACTGGTTTAGAAGAAACATTTGTGACAAGGTTTTCTTGTTTTTCTCTCCAATTGAAGACTCATTATTAGATGTAGGGAAAGGGGGGAGGGGGGAAGAGAATGGCGCTGCTGTTATAAGTATTGCATTAACTTTAATGTTTGTATGATGTGTGACACAAGTAATACAGATTTTCCACAAAGCTATCATGTATTGATGTGTTATTTTTGTCATAATTACACTGTGGTTGATTGCCAAACTTCAATTCTTAAAGGGAACTTGAGTAATAACATATCAGGAATCATGTCTTGAAGTAATCATGAGACATTTGGTATCATTAATCATGATTAGATATTATTTTGAAAAACAAAATATCAAATTCATTTATTTAGTTTATTGTTGCATACATATGTAACTTACAAATTGTTTCAGATTGAAAGATGGAGAGTAAACTACCATCAAATGTCAAGGTAGAACCATCTGAAGACTATGTAGGTCAAGGTAAGATTAAGTGCTACATAACGTAACAGTTAGTTGAATATCCTTTACAGGATGTTGCAGTCGACCCCAGCATTTACTGGCTGTTTTTGATTTACTAGATAATTTTACGTTTAGTAGTTTACCTTTGCTTTCTGAATGGCCAAAGCCTTATACCATCGAAATCAACACAATAACAGAATATAAATCTACTCAGACACGGGAAAAATAGGGTCATAGGTGTGACCGAGTATCCACCGGGATGAGTGCACAACTCTGCAGCTGAGCCAAGCAGGGAATTCTCTTGTCCTGACAGTTGAACATTGCTGTCAAAGGCAGAGGTAAGCCTTGTGGGAATATGGAAGGCAATGGAAAACCACCACATTATCTTCCCAAGACTATGAATTTAGAGAGATGAGTCTGGGATCAACGTTAATGGCTATCATAGGACACCTTCATCTCGTATAGATGTCATGAGCCACAAGTGACCACATACCTTCGTCAAACTACAGATGTCAATACCAAAATGAACAAGTTTAAATTAGGAATATTGAATATCAGAACATAGTTTGAGATAGGAAAGTTAGATAACGTAATGACAGAAATTAAAAATATGAAGTTTAATATCCTTGTCATGAGTGAGATGAGGTGGAGGAGATCTGGTAAAGTAATAATAACAGACAAACACACAATAATTTGTTCAGGAGGTAATACATACGGAAAAGGAATAAGACTAACTTTTGATGAGGAAACAGCTAACTCAATTATTTGTTATTTTTATTGTACGAACAACATTCATTTTCAGCAAGCTTTCTCATGAAGAGATTTGTTTGTGTTTCTAAACCACTGTTGTGTTTCTAAAATATGGACTCATATTTCTCAGAGCGTAACTTTTCAGAAAACTTTTTATATGAATATATTGATAGACGGTTTGTTCCGTAGTGATGCTGAAGATTGTACTCTTTCAAAACGGCAACACTTTCGCTGCATATTACGCAACTGGTTTTCTGGTCCTTTGTTTCCACAAAGAGGTCCTTTACTCTCCATTCTTCATTGAAAACGCAACACTCAGCATCCACTTTTCTTTTCTTAATAACAAAGAAGGGTGAAGTACAAGTAATCTGAAAATGAAAAAGACATTGAATTAGAAACGTAATTAAACTTCTATTGAAACATAAGAAAAGCAGAGGACTAGGGGTCATTGGTGAAGCTACGGCTCACCAAAGGTACATATAAAGTTTATAGGTACCTTTGCTTGCTTGCTTGCTTGTGTTCGTTGGCTTGAGCTCCAACGCGAAGTCCTGTATGTCGGATGAAGACATCCTGTTGTCCAACATCAGTGTGATGTCATACAGGACCTGAGGTTTGCGTGAGTATCCGTTGTCCCATGTCTGGCTTATTGGTGTGCAGACTGGTGGTTCCTCGCCGTACAGGCAGACACTCTCCGACTTCGGAGGAAACGGCGATCCTATTGACTTCAGCCAGGACCCCGAAGGGACCTGTTGCCCAGGACGCGTCAATAGGTCTTGGCCAGTATATAACCCGGCCCTGGTGCCTTGGAAACACCTCTGCGTCCCATAGGTACCTTTGATAATAGAATATATCTCATAATAAGGTTTGCAAAATATATAAATAGGGCCGGTTTAAATAAACAGCCTAGAGCAGAGTTTTTCAATTGGGTTCCGCGAGTGGCAGCCAGGGGTTCCACCAAAACAGAACTAAATTGCCTTAAAGCAACATTTCTGCCCTTCTGGTTTATTACATAAAGTAGGACAGACACTTGGATCGTCGCACAGAGTTCCTTGAGCAACGTAAACATGTGCATAAGGATCTGCTCCAGCAGAAAGGTTAATAAACACTGGATTAGAGACCAGCTTGATTAACACCGTGACTGGGGAATTCATCTGAGCTGGGGTTAATATTTTTGTAATAACACGAGGCTTATATGGCATTTTTATGCTATGTTTGCTATTTTATTGCCTCTATTTACATTTGTAGTTCCCTTACCTATCACTGTCAAACAAAGATATCATTGTTACATATCTATAAAATTTATGACTGGCAGAAAGAAGTAAATATTTCTGGCGCATCGGATCTGTGTTGACAGCCGGGCGCATCTGTGGGGTGGGAAAGATGCGTGTGTGTGTTGCCATGGAAACCATGGTAATGTCAGAGCTTAGGCAGTGCTACCATGAGCATGAAAAGGACTTGGGATGGCGCGAAGTAGGCAAACATTACAATAAACAAGAAAATCTAGATACAATAATTTATAATTGAAAATAGTAAATTTAAGACACAGCAACCAGGAGGTATCTGCACGTGTGAAGATCTCCTATTATTCTAAACATATATTTACATTTAAATTGTATCACAATGTCTCGTGTTGCATACTTTATATCAAGCAAGTTTGAGTACTGTCGGCAGGCCGGATGAAATTACGTCGCAGGCCGGATCCGGCCCGCAGGCCGTAGTTTGGTGACTCCTGGCCTAGATCATACTTGAGCACATTAATCATTCTTCTTCTCCATCTTTCATCCCCTTTAAATTGATTGTGTCAATAGCTGCAGTGTTTGCCTGTTTGATTACACATACACATCTGTTCAATACCTTGTATATTCGTGAGGCTATTAATTATTTACTTTGGTGTGTTTCAGAAACACACTCATGGTCTCCAAGTAATCCTTACCTCTCCATACAAGAACATTCACAAAAGTGGACATATGACAGCATAGATGTGAAGGTTGTGAAACAAGAACTATCGGATGTTCTGTGTGAGGACAGGAGTCACAGCTTCAGTAAAATGGTAGACATAGCTGGGGATAGCATCATTCCAGAAATTGCAGGGGACAGCAACTCAGAATCAAAACTGGTTGAGAACAGGTGTAAGGATTCAGTAGAACATGAAATTTGTTGTCAAATGTCAGAAAATGTCTCTTCTTTTGCTAGAACTGGTAGTCTGAAGAAACATAAGCGAGCATATGCAGGAGAGAAGTCTTACAAGTGTGATGATTGTGGTGCTTCTTTTATTCAAATTAGCACTGTAAAGCATCACATGCAAAGACATACAGGAGAGAAACTGTGCATGTGTGTTGATTGTGGTGCTTCTTCTAAGGATGCTCGCAATCTAAAGAGCCATAAAAGAATACATACAGGAGAGAAACCTTACAAGTGTGATTATTGTGGTACTGCTTTTACTTATGCTAGCAGTCTGAAGAACCATAAGCGAACACATACAGGAAAGAAACATTGCTTGTGTGATGATTGTGGTGCTTCTTTTAAGCATGCTAGCAGTCTGAAGGTCCACAAGAGAACACATACAGGACAGATATCTTACAAGTGTGATGATTGTGGTGCTTCTTTTAACTATGCTAGCAATCTGAAGGTTCATATGAGAACACATACAGGAGAGAAACCTTACATGTGTGATGATTGTGGTGCTTCTTTTAACCGTGCTAGCAATCTGAAGGTCCATAAGAGAACACATACAGGAGAGAAACCTTATAAGTGTGATGATTGTGGTGCTTCTTTTAAGAATTCTCTCAGTCTGAAGAGCCATAAGAGTACACATACAGGAGAGAAACCTTACATGTGTGATAATTGTGGTGCTTCTTTTAAGGATGCTCGCAGTCTTAAGAGCCATAAGAGGTCACATACAGGAGAGAAACCTTACATGTGTGAAAATTGTGGTGCATCTTTTAAGCATGCTGTCAGTCTGAAGGTCCATGAGAGAACACATACAGGAGAGATACCTTACAAGTGTGATGATTGCAGTGCTTCTTTTAACCTTTCTTGCAATCTGAAGGTTCATATAAGAACACATACAGGAGAGAAACCTTACATGTGTGATGATTGTGGTGCTTCTTTTAAGCATGCTAGCACTCTGAAGGTCCATAAAAGAACACATACAGGAGAGAAACCCTACATATGTGATGATTGTGGTGCTTTTTTTAGGCATGCTATCAGTCTGAAGGTCCATAAGAGAACTCATACAGGAGAGAAACCTTACATATGTGATTATTGTGGGGCTTCTTTTAAACGTGCTTGCAGTCTGAAGATCCATAAGCGAAGACATACAGGAGAGAAACCTTACATGTGTGATAATTGTGGTGCTTCTTTTAACCATTCTTGCAATCTGAGGGTTCATATGAGGACACATACAGGAGAGAAACCTTACAAGTGTGATTATTGTGGTGCCGCTTTTGCTGATGCTAGCACTCTGAAGTCCCATAAGAGAACACATACACGAGAGAAACCGTACAAGTGTGATGATTGTGGTGCTTCTTTTAACCATGCTAGCAACATGAAGGATCATATGAGAACACATACAGGAGATAAACCTTACAAGTGTGATTATTGTGGTGCTTCTTTTACTCAATTTGGCCATCTGAAGAGACATAAGAGAATACATACAGGAGAGAAACCTTACATGTGTGATAATTGTGGTGCTTCTTTTAAGCATGCTAAAAGTCTGATGACCCATAAGAGAACACATACAGGAGAGAAACCTTACATGTGTGATAATTGTGGTGCTTCTTTTAAGCATGCTAAAAGTTTGAAGACCCATAAGAGAACACATACAGGAGAGAAACCTTTGCAGGTGTGATTATTGTGGAGCTGCTTTTGCTTATGCTAACAATCTGAAGTTTGGCACCTTGCAGTCTTGACAGACCAAAGTATGTGAGTTGGAATTTGGCCAAAATTCCATCACAATGCCTGGGCAGAGCTTCAGAGAAACGTGTGATGCCCAAACGACACGTCCTCTCTCTCGACCTAATTCTTGTGTATTCCAGAGGAATGGGTAACCAATACATCTGGCACAAGATAGGTTGCAGACGCTGGCGGCACAGCGTCAAATCCTCCAGGACCTCGCCACCTGCTCGTGATGGCCAGACCCTGACACCCAAGGGACCCGGCTTAGAAGCGTTCTGCCAAGTCCCACAGGTGAGGGCCTCGTACGTGCCTGGACCATAAGGGCTCGCACATCTGTCAAACACAAGTGTCCGGACCTGTGTAAAGCGTGCACTATCGTCAAACTCTCCACCTGACTTAGTGGACCCCGCGACCAGCGGGAATAGGCCCACCAGAGCTACCACAGGAGACATTACTTGTCTATTGCGAGCAATGTCTCCCAACCTTCCACGATGGACTGAATAAGTAAAGAAAGGATAAAAGTAGTGGTATTTCAATTGAAAAACATCTGATGGCTGCAGAAATGTGGTTTCTGAGGAAAATGCAAAGAATACCATGGACAGATAGAAAAACCAATGACCAAGTACTACAAGAGACAAATGAAAATCGTAGATTGATTAGAGAAATTAGACGTAGACAGTCAAAATTTTTTGGACATGTTATGAGAAGAAATGGACTGGAGAACTTGGTGACAGCTGGCAAGATCGAGGGGAACAGACCAAGAGGAAGACCGAGAGGAAAATACCTGGATGGCTTGGCCACATGGCATGGACGAGACAGGAACACTGAGCTGATCCACGACTCTGGTGATCGAGTGAAATGGCGAATCATGACCGCCCACGCTTTCCGGCATGGCACATGATTGATTGATTGATTGATTTCAATTGCGCTTGCGCTCCCACCTATGCTACATCCTTCATGTGTCTTCACAAAGTCGGACTAGAGTCAAGCTCAACAATCTGAAGGCCCATAAGAAAATACATACAGGAGATAAACCTTACAAGTGTGATTATTGTGGTGCTTCTTTTACTCAATTTGGCCATCTGAAGAGACATAAGAGAATACATACAGGAGAGAAACCTTACATGTGTGATAATTGTGGTGCTTCTTTTAAGCATGCTAAAAGTCTGATGACCCATAAGAGAACACATACAGGAGAGAAACCTTACATGTGTGATAATTGTGGTGCTTCTTTTAAGCATGCTAAAAGTTTGAAGACCCATAAGAGAACACATACAGGAGAGAAACCTTTGCAGGTGTGATTATTGTGGAGCTGCTTTTGCTTATGCTAACAATCTGAAGTTTGGCACCTTGCAGTCTTGACAGACCAAAGTATGTGAGTTGGAATTTGGCCAAAATTCCATCACAATGCCTGGGCAGAGCTTCAGAGAAACGTGTGATGCCCAAACGACACGTCCTCTCTCTCGACCTAATTCTTGTGTATTCCAGAGGAATGGGTAACCAATACATCTGGCACAAGATAGGTTGCAGACGCTGGCGGCACAGCGTCAAATCCTCCAGGACCTCGCCACCTGCTCGTGATGGCCAGACCCTGACACCCAAGGGACCCGGCTTAGAAGCGTTCTGCCAAGTCCCACAGGTGAGGGCCTCGTACGTGCCTGGACCATAAGGGCTCGCACATCTGTCAAACACAAGTGTCCGGACCTGTGTAAAGCGTGCACTATCGTCAAACTCTCCACCTGACTTAGTGGACCCCGCGACCAGCGGGAATAGGCCCACCAGAGCTACCACAGGAGACATTACTTGTCTATTGCGAGCAATGTCTCCCAACCTTCCACGATGGACTGAATAAGTAAAGAAAGGATAAAAGTAGTGGTATTTCAATTGAAAAACATCTGATGGCTGCAGAAATGTGGTTTCTGAGGAAAATGCAAAGAATACCATGGACAGATAGAAAAACCAATGACCAAGTACTACAAGAGACAAATGAAAATCGTAGATTGATTAGAGAAATTAGACGTAGACAGTCAAAATTTTTTGGACATGTTATGAGAAGAAATGGACTGGAGAACTTGGTGACAGCTGGCAAGATCGAGGGGAACAGACCAAGAGGAAGACCGAGAGGAAAATACCTGGATGGCTTGGCCACATGGCATGGACGAGACAGGAACACTGAGCTGATCCACGACTCTGGTGATCGAGTGAAATGGCGAATCATGACCGCCCACGCTTTCCGGCATGGCACATGATTGATTGATTGATTGATTTCAATTGCGCTTGCGCTCCCACCTATGCTACATCCTTCATGTGTCTTCACAAAGTCGGACTAGAGTCAAGCTCAACAATCTGAAGGCCCATAAGAAAATACATACAGGAGAGAAACCTTACAAGTGTGATGATTGTGGTGCTTATTTTAACTGTGCTAACATTCTGCAGGCTCATAAGATAACACATACAGGAGAGAAACCTTACAAACGTGATGATTGTGGTGTTGCTTTTACTCAATTTGGCGATCTGAAGAGACATAAGGGGAGACATCATCATGTGCCCCACCAGCTGGCTTAGGCATTCATGTCTCTTCACAATACCAAAGAATGCTATTTGTCTCTGTCTTATAGTTGCGTGTCATGTTCTAATGTCATTAGCTTCTTCTTCTTTCGTACGCTTGAAATATGTCTGTAGCTGCAATGTTGTCTCTTGTTTGAACTTTTACTATTTTAGTTCGCACAGCGGTCCATAGAGTTTATCTTTCACTGTCATCTCTCTAGGCCAGAAGGTTTGCCTAGATATGTTATATTTTGGGCAGTCTTGGAGTATGTGCTCTGCTGTCTGCGACACCAATCCACATGTGCACATGGCTGTTTCACCAATCTTGAATTTTGTATACACGTGGTTACATAATCTATTGTGTCCTGTTCTGAGGCGCAGAATAATGACTTGTTCTGGTCTGTCCATAATGTGGTAGTCATCTTGAGCAGGTTTTGGTGGCTTTCTGACTGATTTGATCATTCTTTTCTTTTGGTGGTATTAACGGGCACATCAGGCTGTTCTTCTTTGGCTCCTTCCTTAGCCAGTTGATCAACTCTGTCGTTTCCAGGTATTCCACAGTGGGATGGTATCGACTGTAAGTGACCTTATGCTGACTGCTAAGTTCAGAAAGTAGTGTCCTTAGTACTGGCAATTTCCCAGACAGGAGTGCCTCGAGTACTGATTTTGCATCTGTCAGTAGCACCACAGGTTGTGTACCATTGCTGGTATTTAGTAATTTCTCTGTTGCTATCTTGATTGCCTCAATTTCAGCATCATAGTTATGGCAGTACTTTCCTATCGGTACTCTGGCTGTGTCCCTAGTATTATTTGGCTATTCTGTGTACACTCCCGCTCCTCCATTTCGAATAGCATTTTGTGCCGACCCATCTGTGTAGACTCGGATCCAGAGGTCCTGTGGGTATTCTTCATCAAGGAAGCTGAGAGTGGCTGTTCTGCGCTGTATACTGTTCTGTTCTTCCTTGTCAAATATTCCTCTCACTTTTGTCTGGATTTGTAATGATAGTCTACGTGCATCTTTCCATGGAGTTCGCTCTGGAATAGTTGTTAGGGGGATACCAACTGTGGGCAGATCGGTGGTTTCTCTGCAGAGTCGTTTGGCCTGGTGGATAAAACTACTTCTTTTCAACCGCCCCATAGTTAGGTTTTCAAATCTGTTCTTCATAGGGTGGCCTGGCAAGCTGAGGAACTTTTCTGCTTGTATTAGCATTTTCGTATCTCTGCGCTCAGTGCTTGTGTCCTCCCCATCTTCTCCATTTCCACTATAGGGGTTGATCTCATCCCTCCTGTGGTGACTCTAAGTGCTTGATTTTGCCTCTGTCTAGCTCTTGTAGTGTGGTTTTTTATGCTGAACACCACGCAGTTGACCCAAATTCCAGGTGTGGTCGTATGCTCTGTTGGTAAACTTTACTAAGTATTTTCCCACTGACTCCCCATGTGGTTCCACTTAGCTTTCTCAGGATGGCTATTTTCCTTCTGCCTTTTGCTACTGCTTTGTTGATGTGCTTTCTCCATGTCAGCCTGCCATCAAATGTTACTCCTAGGTATGTTGGTTCTTTATCTTCTCTTAGGGGTGTTCCATTTATCTGGATGATCCCTGCCTTTTGTTTTGAAGAGAGGGTAAATAGAGTGGTGCTGCACTTGTCAGTGTTTATGCTGACACACCATCTATTTGCCCATGCAACAAATGTATCTACAGCTCTTTGTAGCAATTTGGTGGCCACTGTGTTCATTTGTGCTCCATAAAACCAGATCATCGGCATACATTGCCGCTTTAATTCCATGCGGTAGGTGAGCAACAAGATCATTGATGAAGATTAGAAAAAGTGTGGGGGACAAGACTCCACCATGCGGAACACCGTGACGCAGTAGTACTTTCTTGCTCTTGAGTCCGTCTATCTGTACTCGGGCTCTTCTGTTGTGCAAGTATGCTTTCACCCATTTGTACATTCTTCCATTGACTTTGCAATTTCTCAGTTTCTTCATCAGACCTTCTTTCCAGACTTTATCAAATGCTTTCTTCAGATCTATCCATGCCACAAGCACCAGCTTCTTCTCTTGGAATGCATCCTCAATTTCTTGAGAGAGGTAGGTTGTCTGATCTTCCGTAGAGTAGCACTGCCTAAAGCCAGCCTGCTGTGGCACAATGATGTTTTTACTTTCAATGTACCACTGCAGTCTGTGATTGATGATGCGCTCCAGTGTTTTGCAGAGACAGCTGGTCTGTAGCTGGAGACAATGGAACTATCTTTCCCTGATTTTAGGAGGGGTATCATGATTGCTTCTCTCCAGGCTTGTGGAACACTGCCTAAGGTCCAGCTGTTATTGAAGATCTGCAACAGCTTTGTTTTGGCCTCTGTTCCTAGGTTCCTGATCATTTCATTGGAGATACCATCAGCTCCTGGTGACTTTCTCGTTTTCAGTTTTGATATGGCTAGCTCCAGTTCGCTGATTGTGATGGGTGCCTCCAGAACCTCATGTACTATTTCCTTCTGTCCTGTATTTTGTCGTTTCTCTCGAATCTCTTGTTGTTTCTCTGGACTAATTTTGATATTGTTATCTTGTGCGAATGAGTCCGCAAAATGGTCAGCTGCTTGCTTTCTTGTTACGATGTTTCTATCTTTATTTAGTGCAATTTATTAGTTTCTCCCTGAGCCCTCATCGTTGTTTTATTAGCTTCCACAATTTCCTTGTGCCTCTTTCAAAGTTCAGAGACTCCGTCTTATCCTGCCAGCTTTTCCTTCTTGCCTGCAGTTTGGCCCTTTGAAATTTGGCTTTTGCGTGCTGGAATTTATTGTGATGCTCTGGGATGGTTGTGGCCTCTGCTTGCTTTCTACACACTTCAACATCATTATGCAACTGTTCCAGTTCACTACTCCAGTAGGGTTTATATTGTTTACGGGCTCCTCTTGGTACTGTTTCTCACGCTGCCTGTAGTATGCATTTCCCAAACTCTTCAACTACTTTATTTATGTCTTTCTCAGTGTTCAGGTTTCTAACCAGTATGCTGGTGCGATGCTTGTACATTGCCCAGTCTGCTTTCTTGTAGTTCCACCTCAAGAGGCTGCTGCATTCACTTACAAGCTCATTTTCTACGGTTAGAAAGACTGGCCGATGGTCACTGCCACCAAGTTGTTTCCTAACAATTCGTGTAATGTTCCACTCCAGGTCTGGTGAATGAAAAGCCAGGTCAGGTGTAGTTGTAGTGTGCCATGATCTCGAGTAGAAAGTATGTGGGTCGGACGGCTTGTTAATCAAGATGAATCTATTCTCATCCTGCCTGTCTTCCAGTCTCTCTCCTCTCTGGTCCATGTGATCATAGCCCCAGCTTTGCGAGTGGCTGTTGAAATCGCCACACACAATCATTTTTTCTTTTAATGTTAATGTGTCCAGTGCCTGTGGGCGGTCACTTGGACAGTAGTAATTGAGCAGATGTAGGTCTGTATTACCTGTCTTAAATTTAAGTGTCTGATACTCAGCCCCTTCCATGTAGACTTTGATTTGGGAAGCAATGATGTTATCTTTCACAAGGGTCAGTATCCCACCTTTTCGCCTGTCCTTTCGGTCAGATCGGTAACACTGGTAGCCTCTGATTTTGAAGGCTATATTTTCGTTGAGGTGAGTTTCTTGCAGGCAACATATGCTTACTTTTTATGGCCCAAGATGTTTTCTAATTATTTTTTTTTTGTTTTTTGCTGACTCCCTCCGCATTCCAGTGCATTATTTTAAGTCTTTGTTTAGTATGGCCAGTCGTCCTATTCTCATGTCCCCTGGCTCCACAGGACATCCGAGAAGGACCTCTAGTAGTTGTGGTTGGACCCTTTCGAGACATAGGGCCCGGCACTGTACCTGCCTGGGGGTCCAAAGCAGGGCGAGCACCATAACATTTAGCAGTAGTCGACATATTCCATTTTGCATGATTGCATGGCGTCCTGATTTCTATGGTGCGCCTCCTGGCTGGTTGCCTCCGTCTTCAGCACCTTTCATTGCTAGAGCAGGCTGTGGTCTCACTCGAGTGTAGATGTGTACGCGCGCACACACGTGTCTGTGCATGCATGTACGTGCATACACATCTAGAGCATACGGGTTATTTTTCGGCACCAGAAACTCGCCGTCGCCCCTTCTCCTGTTAGTTAAAACAGTTCCGCCACGTGAAGGCCAGGAGTTGGACTTTTGCTGCAGAGGTTATGTATTCACAAGCCATTGGAGTATTCAAGCAATGTTGGTCGCTCACCCCAACACTGCACCCCGGCTACATACAGCAACATTTGGAACCGTTCTATATCACATTTTAGCACTCTTTTTCTGACATACAATGATAGTGACTTACTGCAAGAGGTACTTTTCATTTTCTGAAATGCAACTTTAACTTGACCTATATTCTTCTCTTAATCTCTGTCACATATCTTCAATCTGGTGTTATAATTGTCCCTGGGTGTTTAAACTTATCAACATGGTTAAGCCTTTTCCCTTCTGTTGTTATATCATATTTTGGCATAATCTGTTTCTTTGATATAAACATTGTTTATGCTTTGTTTTTAAATATTCAAGTAAAATCCTTTATAGCATTCCATATTACTACAATGTCCAAATGTTGTAGATCAATGTTGTGTTAGAGAATACCATCCATCATGTGCCATGCCGGTAAGCGTGGGCGGTCATGTTCTGCCATCTCACTCAATCACCAGAGTTGTGGATCAGCTCTGTGTTCTTGTCTTGACCATGCCATGTGGCCAAGCCATCCAGGTATTTACTTCTCGGTCTTCCCCTTGGTCTCTTCCCTTCGATCTTGCCAGTTGTCACCAAGTTCTCCAAGTCATTTCTTCTCATAATATGCCCAAAATATTTTGACTGTCTACATCTAATGACTCTAATCAGTTTATGACCTTCATTTGTTTCTTGAAGGACTTGTTCATTGGTTTTTCTGTCTGTCCATGGTATTCTTTGCATTTTCCTCAAAAACCACATTTCCACAGCCATCAGATGTTTTTCAGCTTGACTGTTCATTGTCCACGCTTCACATCCATACAAAAGTACAGGTTCTATGTAGCACTGCAACGCTCTTTTTCTCATTTCATTGATATCGTTTTATTGGTCAGTATATTTTTCATCTTGCAAAAGGCTATCTTCGCAATGGCAATTCTTGTTCTAATCTCTTCAAGGAATCTCCCATCAGATGTTATGACTGTTCCCAGATAACTGTATCGATTCACTTAGCTTAAGAATATGCCCATATATATATAGGTATTTCCTTCTTCCTAGTAACGACCATAATCTGTGTCTTCTTACAATTCAGTTCTAACCCTAGTTGTTCACTGTGTGCAACAACCACGTCTACTAAATGTTGCAGGTCCTGTTCATTATCTGCAGTCAAGACTGTATCATCTGCATATCTAATGTTATTGATGTATCGTCCCCCAATGTTGATTCCTTCCATATCTTCTATATATCTGAAAATATTTTCACTGTACAGGGAAAAAAGATCTGGAGACATTACATATCCCTGTCTCACAACTCTTTTAATAGGCTCATATTGACCTACATCGTTCTCAATTATGATGGCTGCTTGTTTCCAATATATGTTTTTTACAAGTCTAAGGTCTTTTCCATCAATTTGTAGATCTTCAAGCATCCTTATCACGTCGACATGTCTCACTTTATCGAAAGCCTTTGTGTAGTCAACAAAACAAAGATATAGATCTTTGTTTACTTCTATAGAACGTTCAGTTATTGTTCTCTGTATATACACAGCATTTACTGTACCCTTGCCTTCTACAAACCCACATTGTTCTTCTCCTATTTCGGGTTGTATTTTCTTCCTAACTCTTTGCATGATAATTCTCAGCAAAATCTTCGTGATGTGGGTCATCATACTAATTGTTCGATGTTGATCACATTCCAAGGCTCCTGATTTCTTCAGGACTGCAATAAATATAGAATTACATAATTCAGGAGGTATATCCCCAGTATCATATATTGCGTTCAGCAATCTGGTGACTAGGTCTATTCCATATTCTTCTAAGGCATTGATAATTTCTATTGTGATGTTATCTGTACCCGGGGTCTTGCCAATTTTATATGGTTAAGGGCATTCTGAACTTCCATCTTCAAAATTGGTGGGTCTTCATTATTACTAGGATGATCATATTGTTCTTCTCTTGTATCATCATAAAAGGTCTTTCACATAATCTGACCATGCATGTAAAATCTGATCTTTTTCTATTATGATTTTGCCATTTTGGTTTTTAGGCAAACCGGTTAATGTGTATGTTCTTTTATTAGTGATGTCATTAATTCTTTTGTGCATTAATTTGTTATTCCGGGTGTTGTGTTGGTTTTCAATGTCCTTGGAATTTTCCTCAAGCCATGTTTCTTTTGCCTCTTTGCATAGCTTCCTAATTTTCCTGTGAATCTCTTCATATTTTTCCTTGTTATTTTTGTTATTTCTTCTTATTTTCATGAGTTTTAAGATGTCTTCCATCATTCATTTCTTGCATCCTATTATCTTTATTTTTGGGGTGGTTGTTTCTGCAGCTTGGTTGACTGATTTCTTTAATATTTCCTATTTGTCACTGGTGTCTTGAAATAATATTTCCACATCGAACAATGTATTTAATCTGTTCTTTACCTCTACGTTGAATTTATCTTTTATCTCCTCACTCGTCAGTGCCTGTAGATCAAATTTTGTGTTTCTTGGTGAATATTTGACTTTCTTTAATTTTATATGTAAATTGCTTAAGATTAATCTATGGTCGCTGTAGCAGTCTGTGCTTGGTATAGTTTATGTGACTTTTAAGGCATTTCAAAATCTTCTGTTGATGAGAATGTAATCAATCTGATTTCTGTCCATAAGCTCCTTGGGTGCTGTTTATACCAGGTGTTTCCAGTAATCAAATTCTACTCTTTTTCCCACTGTACTAGTCTGCAACCTCTTTCATTCTGTTCCTCTAGTCCATACTTGCCTACTATGCATCCGTCCTGTTGATTTCCAACTTTGGCATTCAAGTCACTCAGAGAATACATGCAGGAGAAAAACCTTACAAATGTGGTTGTTGTGATTCTTTGTTTACTCATGATGGCAGTCTGAAATTTCACAATAGAACTCATTCTGGAGTGTCATGTCTATAGTGTTTGTACACTTAGTATAATATTCTCATGTAAGACAAGAAAACACAAAAGAGAGAACTCTTAGAAGTGTGATGTCTGTGGTTTGTTTACACTTATTTTAGCATTCTTGTAGAAGATAAGAAAACAAAAAAAGAGAGAATTCTTAGAAATGTGATGTCTTCATCTACTAAAATCAAATGCACTCTCTTGTAACACCAAAATCACAATATACAAAACACTGATCAGACCAGTTGTGCTGTATGGCTCTGAAACCTGGAGTGCAACGAAAGGAGACGAAGCCTTGTTACAAACCTTTGAGAACAAAGTATTAAGACGCATCTTTGGACCCATTAGGGATACACAAAGTGGAGAGTGGAAAAAAAGAAGTAACAAAGGCATTTATGATCTGTTTAAGTCCCCGCTAATCACTGGTATCATGAAGGCTAATAGACTACAATGGCTGGGGCATATAGAAAGAATGAAAGATAATAGGGAAACAAAACTCGCTTACACTCAGGAAATAAATGACCACAGACCCTGAGGTAGACCAAGAAGACAGTGGAGAGATGGTATACATACAGACCTACAAGCACTTGGAATCAATGACTGGCAAGAGAGAGTCAACCAGAGAGACAAATGGAGACTGATTGTATCTGCAGCATAGAACCTCAGTGGCTCGGAACGCTGAAGAAGAAGTGTTGTCTGTAGTGTGTATACACTTATTTTAAAGTTCTCATGTAAGACAAGAAAACATAGAAGAGAGAACTTCTAGAAATGTGATGTCTGTGATGTATTTACATTTAATTTAATGTTCTCATATAAGACAAGAAAACACACAAAAGAGAACTCTTAGAAATGTGATGTCTGAGGTGTTTTTACACTTATTTTAATGTTCTCTGGTAAGACAAGAAAACGTGCAAAAGAGAACTAATAAAAATGTGATGTCTTGATGCTTCTGTTACTTAAGCCTGACATGTGAAGAACCTCAGGAGAACCCTTACAGGAAGGAAACTTTATATAAGTGTATTAATTTTGATGTCTCTTTACTTCCAATGTAAGCTCTAAAATACTCCACAATTATAACTGTGCTTTAACAAATCAACCAAATCACCCATCGAATGCCAATTGATTTTAGTCGCTGTTCCAACTTCATAGCAACGGGTCGTGCCCATTATGCTGTGGTCCTGTGCCAAAGAATTTCACACAAAATGCTCCTCACTGCCAAATGTGAAAAGTGGAACAGACAGGAGTCTTGGCAAGCCAACAGCACGCACAGTTACACTAATGCCGCCGCCAGAATCCAACACTAAAGTCCTCCACAAAAAACACAGTTCATCATCGATGGAATCGGCAATCACCAGAAAGACTTAATTGACCCGGGTTTTATCCCATATTGCTCGGCCTCTTTCCGCAGGGTGACCAGCCGAAAGCGCCACATGAAGCACAAACTCTAGCTCCAGCGACAACTCCCAGGAGTCTCCTGAAAAATGCACTCGTGAACCGAAAAGGCAAACCAGTTAACTGAGAATATAATCAATCTGATTTTTGATCTTACGGTCAGGACTCCTCCATGTCCATAATCTCCTTGGGTATTGTGTATACCAGGTGCTTCCAATAATCACATCATGCTCTTTTGCCCACTGTACAAGTTTACAACTCTTTCACCTAGTCCTTACTACTTGCCTACCACGCATCCGTCCTGTTGATTTGCAACTTTGGCATTACAGTCACCCATTATGATATTTACTTCAGAATTCTTACATTTCTTGAAGGCATTCTCTAAATCATTATAAAATTCATCAATGCTGTCATCGCTACTATCTGCTGTTGGTGCATAAACTTGTATGACGTTGACATCAAAAGGTCTTCCACTCATCTTCACCACTAACACTCTGTCTGATAAGTCCAATACACATATTCCAAGACTGCCCAAAATATAACATATCTAGGCAAACCTTCTGGCCTAGAGAGTCGACAGTGGAAGATAAACTCTATGGAACCACTTTTAAAAAAAGAGTTAGTATCAAATCCTTTTACAGGACGTTTACAGTCAGCACCAGCATTGTTTGCTGCTGTTGATGTCTTGGCAAGTTGACGCTCAGTAGTTTGCCATTGCTTTCTGGACGACCGGCTCTCTTATCATTTCACACAAAAATCAGCGTAACACTGCACGCTGCCAAATCGCGCGCAGCTGTGTTTCGAACGCGGGTAAGTATTACAAACCGCGTCCGTAACCCCTTGGCCACGGAGTTCGGCATGGACCACTGACTGAACTAAAATAGACAGTTACATTGATACAAGAGACAACATTGCAGTCATAGACATATTTCAAGCCAAAGAAAGAAGAAATGTCAATATATTGTGCTATAGAGAGGTACATTTGTACAACTCCACGCCTGGTCTCCGTCATGCGTGTAGTTATATTGCCTTGTTTGAAGTACATTGTAGCAAACTATCGTCAGCCAGCGCCCATGTATTATATTATATATTGTTTCGGTAATGCTACTTATTATTATTATTATTATTATTAACAGAGTACGCATTCTGACATGTCAACATGGTTGATATGCTGGCAGATCTACAAATTGATGGGAAAGACATTAGACTTATAAAAAACATATATTGGAAACAACAAGCTGCAATAAGGATTGATAATGAAGTGGGACAGTATCAGCTAATTAAGAGAGGTGTTAGGCAGGGATGTGTGATGTCTCCAGATCTTTTTTTCCCTATACAGTGAAAATATTTTCAGAAATGTAGAGGATATAAATGGAATCGGCATTGGTGGAAGAAACATCAATAACATTAGATATGCAGATGATACAGTATTAATTGCAGACAATGCGCAGGATCTGCAACAATTAGTAGATGCGGTTGTTGTACACAGTGAGCAACTGGGGTTATAATTAAATTGTAAAAAGACTCAGGTTATGGTCGTCACTAGGAAGAAAGAAGAGCCACAATGTAATATACAAGTAAATGGAAATATTCTTCAACAAGTGAATCGGTACAATTATCTTGCAACAGTCATAACATCTGATGGGAGATGCCTTGAAGAGATTAGAACAAGAATCGCCATGGCGAAAGTAGCCTTTAGCAAGATGAAAAACATTCAGACCAATAAAAAGATGTCAATTGAAACGAGAAAAAGAGTGTTGAGGGGATACACAGAGCCTGTTCTTTTGTATGGATGTGAAACTTGGACAATGGGCAGTCAAGCTGAAAAACAGCTGATGGCTGCAGAAATGTGGTTTCTGAGGATATTGCAAAGAATACCATGGACAGACAGAAAAACCAATGACCAGGTACTACAGGAGACAAATGAACATCGTAAATTGATTAGAAAAAATAGACGTAGACAGTCAAAATTTTTGGGACATGTTATGAGAAGAAATGGATTGGAGAACTTGGTGACAACTGGCAAGATCGAAGGGAACAGACCAAGAGGAAGACCGAGAGGAAAATACCTGGATGGCTTGGCCACATGGCATGGACGAGACAGGAACACTGAGCTGATCAACGACACTGGTGATCGAGTGAAATGGAGAGTCATGACCGCCCACGCTTTCCGGCATGGCACATGATTGATTGATTGATTGATTGACGCATTCTGAGTTTTTATACGCACTTTCCCAGCAGGGTTGCCATTCTAGATATTTTATATCCAGATCTAGAGGTTTGCGCCGGCGTCTGGATACCGTTTTCTGACGTTTGGATGCTGGATGCAATTCTAGATACTATCCCTTGGAGTTGGATATTTTGGATACTTTCTAGATTTTACTTTTCTTTCGGTGCCAATTACTCATTTTGTGTTTGGTCTGAACGCGCGTTAATTATGGTAACTTTTTTTTTTTTTTTTTTCCGCGTTTCCATCCTGTTTCAGGATATTGCGGTCAACACCAGCATCTTTCAGCTGTATGTTGATTCCTAGGCTAGATTACGCTCATCAGCACGCCACGACTTTCTGAGCGACCGGCTCCATACTCTCATAAGTCACTTTTGCGATTCGAACCACTGCTAATTCTCGTCGCGTCACGTGACGAGAGTATTCGGGGTTAGCGGAGAAAGCTGCTAACCCCTCGGCCACGGAGCCGGCTAATTATGGTAACTGCCATTATTTAAACTTTGAACTGACTTGGGTCACTGCTCAACAATCTTGCAATCCCACCCCGGTAATGAGTAAAAGGGCGCATAAAATATAATAACATTATTTGAACTGTCGAAACTGTAAACTCACCGTGTTGCGAATTATTGCTGTAATGCCGACTTTGTGATTCTTTTTCATGTGATTTTTAAAAAAAATAATTGCTCACCTTCATATGTGTCTTCCAATTTGAACAAATCTTTCAACATGCCAAAAGTAAAGCAATATGAGCAAAAGTTTCGGAAAGAGTGGCTGCAGGATGACATAATTAAAGATGCCATCATTCCATCATGAGCCATGCTGATAAGAGTGGGTGGTCGTGTTTTGCCATCTCACTCGATCACCAGAGTCGTGGATCAGCTCCGTGTTCCTGTCTCGACGATGCCACGGGGCCATGCCATCCAGGTATTTACTTCTCGGCCTTCCCCTTGGTCTCTTCCCTTCGATTTTGCCAGTTGTCACCAAGTTCTCCAAGTCATTTCTCGTCATAACATGCCCAAAAAGTTTTGACTGTCTACGTCTAATTTCTCTAATCATTTTACGATCTTCATTTGTTTGTCTGTTTGTTTGTTTTTGGAAGGACTTGTCCATTGGTTTTTCTGTCTGTCCATGTTATTCTCTGCATTTTCCCCAGAAACCACATTTCCACAGCCATCAGATGTTTTTCAGCGTGACTGCTCATTGTCCACGCTTCGCATCCATATAAAAGTACAGGTTCTATGTACCATCTCAACACTCTTTTTCTCATTTCAGTTGATATCTTTTTATTGGTAAGTATGTTGTTCATCTTGCAAAAGGCTACCTTCGCAATGGCAATTCTTGTTCTAATCTCTTCAAGGCATCTCCCATCTGATGTTATAACTGTTCCGAGATAACTGTACCGATTAACTTGCTTAATAATATGCCCATTTACTCGTATAACACCATTGTGGTATTTCCTTCTTCCCAGTGACGACAGTAATCTGTGTTCTTACTATTCAATTCCAACCGCAGTTGCTCACTATGTGCTACATATGTGCGGGAGGACAACGAAACAACTGCATACTGTAACAAAAGCCGATGGTGACTAGAAATCTGAGTTTATTAGTATCAAACTTGTAGAATATTGTATAAATGAAATCGTACCCGACTTGTCGACTGGGGCGGTAGCTGGAAACTGCCTCTCTAAGCTACGTCAACGCGTGAGCAACCCTAGATACATAACTACTGGTGCTCACGCGTGCACAAACCTATTTCCCCTTGTTTTTGCACACCATCCATTAACTCCCTAACAGAGATGGTGCTCTGTTACATTCCTTCCTACCCTCAACAAGACTTTTTCTTGAAAAGTCTTAATCCCTAGCCTACTTACTCCCAATGTTATTCTCCCAGCCCGTTTACTCATCTTAAACTAGCCCCCTCTTAACCAGTGAGCTTTAGTTATTACTCTTTCTACTCCTACGAGTCCACTCGTCTACTTATATCTTATTAGCCAACCGCTATGTTTCTTCACAGTTCTTCGTGAAGTTATACTTCTTCGTTTATGTATATAACCGTACAAGATTTCATTTTCTAAAACAGTTCATAAGGAATCTATCTAGATATTTCATTTCATATATACATATGTTCATCAAAATCGTTGGTATATAAACACAATTGGAAACTTGTCATGTGTTATGCAACCTCTCATATTCTCTCGACATCAACAAAACAACACAGGATAGACAGAAAAAAATGTGGTGCGCACCCAGAAGATATAAAGAAGTAGTCAGAAAGCAATAACATTTATCCTCCCTTGTATTCATAAAAACTTTATAGGATAAAGTTTTATTTAAACAAACGCATCTTATAATCCATGCTTATATATTTCTGTTTGTTAAAAAATTACATCGATCCAAAATTTCTTCCTTATATACTCAATATTAAAACTTGTAACATTTGTGCTGCCACCCACAACCATTAAAATAGTACTATATTTCCCATGGCTCATGTTCAATCATGATTAAACCATAAAAATAATATTGACAATGTTCATTTCTTATGAACATACTTACTAATACTATACCTATGTTCTATGCTGACAACCACAGCTCTCATTTTAAACCAATTAACGCTGCTTAGCACAGCTCCTATATTAACCCCCTTACATCCCATTATAACCATCCTTGTTCATGGACGTATCCAACTTCGTACTAAACCATATGTGCTGCTATCTACAGCCCCATTAATGTCCACCCCCAATTACTTATATTCCTATTTTGGCATTGTATTCCCATTGATGCTGACTAACGCAGCCCCTGGTTTAATACAGGCGTTGAGAGTTCATTCCAGTATACCATTCGTGTTGGTCAATGTTTATGCCCGCAATGGGAGTGTGGACGCCCAGAAGTGGCAGTGCTTAAGTGGCATATTAGGCCACGAGAGAAATGTTATTTTCTGTGGTGACTTCAACGCTAAAGGCAGATCATGGGGAAACACTTCCTCCAATACACAGGGGGAGGAGCTCGAGACTGCACTGGAAACCATCGACCTGGTTTGTATCAACAGTGGCTGTGTCACCAGGACAGCAAGCCGTCCGGGCGATGAGGACAGTGCTATTGATCTGGCGCTAGTTTCACCTTCACTCACTACAGTGTGTAGATGGGGTGTCCTAGGACACCATGTGTCAACAACTCAACTGACAGGCATTATCGGGTACTTCTCACACACCCATACAAGACAACTTGCAAGTCGTGTGGGAGGCAAAATGCATGGTCCATTTTATTGCCGTTGGCTCGCTTACAAGCGGTAAACAGTCGCTAATGCAATACACAATATACAGCCACAGAATTATCTAACACAAACTGCTAACCCTATGCTAGTTCTATCTATTAGTGAACACAAAACTCCTAACGCTATTCTAAACGATGTGAACGCCTCAAGTCCAGTCTCCCGTCTGCCTAACCTCTCTCCCGTGGTTACCCACCACGCGGGGTGACCTTCACCTTCGTGCGTGTTACCTCACATCGCACTCTGCTGGCAAACGTGGCCTGTTGAGTGTCTACTCAACTGTGCTATGGCTTCACGAGGTGTGGTACTATCGTGATTAGAGTGCTAACTCTCTGAACACCGCCTGCGTGTCTCATGAGGGAGTGGCTAACCCTCTCCTATTACCTCATCTCCCCTGCCCTTGCCTCGGGCACCGTATCTCCTCCTGGTCTCTTCAGGGTTGACCGCTCTCCCTGGCGGAGGGGATGCGGTCGAGTCTTTGACACACACCCACCCCTCTTGTGTTGCGTCATCAACTTTCACTCATTGGTTGTGACGCAAGAGGTTCCTAAACAAAAAATTAGTGTCTCTAATTTTTGTCAAAGACTCTAGATAACCTGGCTTTGGGCATTCCAATAGACTATTAATAACTATTGTCACAATGTAGCAAAGCCTTACTTGGCTACTGGCAATCGCCACAAACTTGACTGGTTGGCGTGAGCCCCTTCTCACATGCTATATTATATTTATCAGAGGTATGTCTGAACCGGACCGTTGTCTTATAAGACCTGCCCTCACATAGTAAATTAACTTACTACCCATACAAAGTTGACTTTCTTAGGGTCAACACATGAATTATTTCATGTCCCCCATATAATATTTAACAACCATTCTACAAGAGTGTGTGCGACAGGCTTTACCTCCTTCGCTTCCGCGCGTAAGACTTTATTTCACTGTTAATTTAGTTCTTCGTTGTCTATTATGTCCCCTGGCCCCATAGTTATCTGTCTTTGATTTACAAATAGTGTATGCAATTTATATGTTTGTTTTTCTGTTTGTTTGTGTGTTTGGATGTAATAAATCTACTAATCTAATTTCTATCCTCTATTTATAAATTCTATGTGTATGTATGTTAGTTTTTTTAGTGTCATAATTTGGTTCAATGTGGCCACAAACAGGTGTATAACACTAATTCGTGACTACATTCACTTGTTATGAAACCCAAAATACTGTAATCTAAGTTCTAAACTATATTACAGACAACACATTCACACTAACACAATTTCACTAACGAAAACTTTACATTCTAACATACCATTCTAATTCTATAACTAAGTATTTAATGTGTTACCTAAATTTATTAAATTTGTTATGTTAATTATATGATATGATTATATTACTTCTTATTTTTTTCTAATCTAAGTGATGTAATCTAACTATTTAAATGCAATTGTTGTGATGTGAGTTATGTACCTTAATTAAATGGATTATGTGACCACAATTTATGTACTTTTCTAAATACTATGCTAAATAATGTTTTTAAATGCACAAAGGAATTATATGAGTGATGTTCTTAATCTAACTGGTGTAAATGCTGTATGTTACCTTATCTACTCTTTTTAATCTATTATGATGTAAAATGATGATACTAATAAATGGTAATATTTGAAAGATGGTATGGTTTCATTAAGATGGAATAAACTAACTACAATGAAACTAAGTGAAATATAACAATCTAAATGGTACTATTCATATCATAAATTTAATTTAACTTGTAATAAACTATTCTTATGTCTAAACTAATATTCTAATCTAATTTTAATGGGTTAATTACTGTACTAACTACATTATTAAAATAAATGAGAACTGTTATAGTTCCTAACCTACATCTAATTTATCACTATCTTAAAATATTATATTACATATCACAATAAGTTTATATACATAGTATTTGGTTTCCACAGGTTAGTAGTTGCCTTCATGTATGTGCAATGGTTGTATAGGCATAATATAACCACACACTTTGCCTGGGTATCTGAAATACATTACACAGTCATCTTAATGTTCTCTCGGTAGTGCACGTGTAGAGTTCGCTGGTGTTGTAGCTCTGTCTTTTCGTGTCTGTAATTAAGCACTGTTCTGACACTGTTTTCTGCGGTTCATATATATGATACACCGGAATGGAGCTTAGTTGGAAATGAGCTGTCCTAGTTCACACGGTGGTATCTAAGTATAGCAGCACAGTTCTTAATCTGATGTCAACGGACACATGATAGTTCATTGTTTTGGTACATGACTACACCAACAATGTGGATATGTATGTAAGCTATTTTACATCTTATATTATCAGATATTCATGTACCAACCATCACTCTACATTTAACTGTTGGATTTCAGGTATTTTTACCCCAGATGGTAAAACTAGTGACCACCTGAATATCCGGTCATTTTGATGCACACCACTATGTATGACCGTGATCAGGGAGTTGTCGGTCTGGACAATGCAGTGAACATCCGTCAGAACTCGATGGAGCCTTCTCACCGTATAGATGAAGCCTAGGGTTGCAACTGTGATATGGAATCCTTGGACTCAGCATGTGTGATCTTACTGCTCACGTAGCAAAGCGGATGGAAGATGCCCTCAAAAAAAAAAATTGGCCTAGTACTGCAGTGATGGAGATTCTGCTGGCATATGACCTAAGATAATAAATGAGCCTAGGATTAGGCAAGCGGAGGGATTGGAATATTTACAAAAAAGGATCTTCAATTTTGACAATGCAGGAATTAATAATGCATCTTTCACATTTCATTTCCAGAAGATTTTAAGACATTGGAAAATATATTTGTAATTTCTGAGTAATTTACTAATCCCAAAAGGTTTCTGACCTGTTTCTTTCTGTTAGACATGGTCAGATTCATAATTTTGGTACTACTTTTCAGGTCAGTCTACAGTTGGACTTGAGAAATGACATGACCCAAAAATGAATTTATTTTAGGCATAATTTGACTTTGCTGGTTTGACAGTGAGACCGAAGCGTCGCACTCTGTCAAAGGCATGTCTCAGTTTCAGTAGGTGTATTGTCCAGTCATCAGTATTCTGATTTATTCATGTGTATTCTATAAGTTCACTACATGTATGCCCCTCGTCGGATTTGCCAGTCTCACTAACTAGTGTAGTTGCATTGTGTATGTCTGTCGTCTGATCACTTGGTGTTGGTGCAATCTGTTCGTCTGTCACTACTTCTGTCTCTTGTCTTGAAAAGTGAGGTTTCCGCATGTTGACATGGAATATCTCTAAGTGTCTGTTTATCGATATTTCATAGTCAACATGTACCATGGTTATGTGCCACTTTGAATGGTCCTTGCCATTTCGTTTGTATGGAAGTAGCCTAAATCTGTCTTGATCAGGTTCCAGATTACTTGTTTTCGCACATTTGTTTGTGTGCTTGTAGTAGAACTGACCCTTCCTCTATCAAATGGCTTGGGTGCCAGTGTAGAGGGTTGTATTTCAGCTGTAGGATGTTTACCCTTCAACTTTTGTATCAATTGATGACAGCCATTACCAGCAAATAGATTATGACAAAATAATTTTATGTTATTGAAAAAACTTGGCCTGGCATTGCTGTATGCACGATGACCTGCACATGGTGTTTTGTGTGCATTGTTTAGCACACCTAACTGATGTTGTTCAAGTAACTTCTGTTCATGGTTACTAGTAATATGACATGTAGTTGAAATGCCATTATTACGTCTAACGAACCAAGATGCATTCTTGGTCATTTTGGCTTTGCCTTTTGACAATTTTAAGTATGGAGACACATTAAAATCAGATTTCTGCTGGTGTATAAGTTTTTGTGTGTTTTTGTCATCTGTGCTGGTTGGAAAAAGCATTAGTAGTGTCTCATTTTGCAATGGGTCATGATGTTTTGAAGTGTCAACTCTGGTTGTTGCCTTAGCTGCATTTAATTTCTCCCATGCAACTATTTCTTCACTAGTACATTGTTTCAGTTGAGGTAAGCACCCCAAAATTAAATCTGTACAAGGGTTGTTAAGTATTGCACAAGTAAAGGTACCGGAAAGAAAAGGAGAATCAATACGGGCTTTTGCCAAAGGGTAAATTTCAACGTTACCCGAAAAGGTTCGGCATTTCATAGTGTCACCTGTGTAATCACCCGGACTCACTAGTTCTTTTCGAAGACCAATAAGGGTGCTGCCGCTATCCAGCAAACATTGGCATGGTACATCATTGACCATTGCATTGTGGAACACTAACTTGCCTCTGGAGGCTAATGCTGCATTCACACTCTCAGATGAGCATGGTACTGTATGTCCACATTCTAGTCTTCCGTCTGCATGGAATTGGTGACATCGTTCACAGCTGTCAAAGCTTAACATATCGTTAGCAGCACACACATCCTCTGCTTGGTTAGTTGGTAAGTCACTTTCAATCTCACACTCATTCTCACTACCACTATCTGAAGAGGTCTCAATCAACATAGCGTTGTTAGCTTTCAAACGTTGGCGGCCAAGGCACTTATTAGAATAATGGCCATAAGAGGAACAGAAAAAACATTTAATTGCACGCCTGTATGCAGACCGTTTGCTTTGCTGCTTCTTGATCACATTTTCAAGATGCGCCGGATAATTCGGCGATTTGTCGCACATAGCATAAGTGTCGTGCATTAGTTGACAGTACATGCATTTGG
Organism: Cepaea hortensis; assembly: GCA_963921405.1. NCBI lineage: Eukaryota > Metazoa > Mollusca > Gastropoda > Stylommatophora > Helicidae > Cepaea > Cepaea hortensis. Next base: position 79,207,025 of record OY992897.1, read on the forward strand.
CAACCCCTCTGTCTTTCTTATCATACTTCTGAAAAGGTTTTCTGTTACCTTGAAAGTTCTTTGATTGGTCTTTGACAAAGGAAACTATCTCAGAGTCACTTGAGGTCTTAAAAATCTCTCTGTTAGAAGAAAAATATGCTGAGCCTTTTTTTTCGAACTGCTCGATGTTTTCAATGTCTGACTGCTGCAAAAACTTAGCAAAAGGAGAAGGTATAGTAGATATACACTTGTCCATAGCTATTAGGTTTTTTAATCTATCAAAGTCTTTTCCTATGTTAGCTGCTTTAAGCCACCTGTTTAGTACACTCTGCACATTTGAAAAATAATCTATAAAAGTTTCACTAGGTTTAGGTTTTAAATTTGAGAACTGAACCTGATACCCAGGGGCATCAAGTAAAAAGTGCTGCATAATCCTATCATGGATGTATTGATAGCTAGATCTAAGTTCAATAGGAATAGACTCTATTACTTTAAGGGGCTCACCACTTAGATTCTTCATGTAAATCGGAGCCCACATATCTAAAGGAACTTGGTGATATTTAAATTGATACTCTACATTCTCTGTCCAGGCAGATATGGAGTCCTCTTTACAATATGGTTTGATAATATTTTTGTATTTGTTGAACTTATTTTCCTCTTGTTGACTTCTTAGTTTAGTGGCAGAGATCTCTGCGTGTGAGTCTATATCCATGCTTTTCATCTTTAATTGTGTCTCTGATTCTACCTGAATTTGTTTTTCTTTAACTCGTGCCATTTCATCTATCTCTTTTTGCTTTAGATCTAATTCCTTTTGTTTTAATTCTTTCTCTTGATCTAATTGTTTTTGTTTCATCTCCTTATCATGTTCTCTTTCTCGTGCGCGTTCGTCCCTTTCCGCATTCTCTTTTCGTGTTTGTTCCTCTTTTGTTTCTTTAAATTTCTGATCAGCATATTGTTGTAGTTCTTTTCCTGTTAATTCTAGTTCTTTGCCTGCTTTTATGAAATCTGATAAAGTTGCCATCTTACTTTAGTACTTGGCTAACAGTGATAGGCAATGATGACTTTAATCAGTTATTTATCTTTGATATGTTATGTTTGTTCTTATCTGATCACTATCAGTTGTGCTTTCTGTTTATACCCTGCCCAGATTTATCTTGCAGAAAAACAGAGTATACAAATATGTCAACGCGTTACAAGCTGAAAAAGAGATGCACTATTAATCAAATTGCATGACAAAACATATAAGTGTACTCAGCTTAATGTGGGAACGAAGCTCCTTTGACACAGGTCACCTTGTTTGGTACACTGGGGTGGCGACACGTTTCGTACGTAGCACACGGTATTTGGCCCCACAGGTGTATGTGCACAGCTGTTGTTTGCCCTCTGATATATAGGGCAGCAGTAAACACGCCTACTAAACGATATGATTTACTCGACAACTAAGGACAATGACTTAGACAATGACAGACTTACGAACACCTAGAATATGTATTAATTAATTTTAATGTCAATGTCCTGTCTTTGTTTTAAACAATAATTGCCTTTCGTTACTAACCTAGTTAATTTCTGTAAACGTTGTGCAGCTAAGTATCAGATGCTTAGCCCGAAAATAGTTCCATCGTGACGATAAGCAAAGAGAAAATAGACCCAAAAATGAATAAATGCTTGTAAAGAAATCAAAATAACATAATAATGTGTCAACAAATAAATATATTCATTTAGTAACTTAAATAAGTAAATAATAAACAATATACAGCACAGATTCAGGCGGGCCGCCGCTAAGCGATCTTGTAAACACTCGACTGCTTTATGCTAATGACGCAGAACAACTGTCTGTCAATCACTCTACGTCATCGCGCAGCGCTATTTTTAGATCTCAAAAATCAATATTGTCGGCTGCCTGTGTATTCCTGCGCCGTGAATCATGTTTGGTGCTTATTCAAGAATAAATTGGTAAATATATGAATAAATATAAGAAAATAAGAATATTAATACTTACAGCTTCGAAGAATACATGATTTCATTCAATAAATATATCATAAACACAATTAAACACTATTTTGTCACGATAGGCATATTTCTAGCTCGCAAATTCTCCTGTCTGCACAAATTATCGTTACTACAAAAATTAAACCCTAGTCTGGAGCCCGTGGATGAGTGGATTAGCTTGAACTTTTCGTTCAAGCTTCACTTCTTGACACCACAATTACCCTTTTACTGTGGGTATTAGCTTGGCGCTTTCGTCCAAGCACCACTTTCTGACACCACAATTACCCTGGCCTGTCAACAACTCAACTGACAGGCATTATCGGGTACTTCTCACACACCCATACAAGACAACTTGCAAGTCGTGTGGGAGGCAAAATGCATGGTCCATTTTATTGCCGTTGGCTCGCTTACAAGCGGTAAACAGTCGCTAATGCAATACACAATATACAGCCACAGAATTATCTAACACAAACTGCTAACCCTATGCTAGTTCTATCTATTAGTGAACACACAACTCCTAACGCTATTCTAAACGATGTGAACGCCTCAAGTCCAGTCTCCCGTCTGCCTAACCTCTCTCCCGTGGTTACCCACCACGCGGGGTGACCTTCACCTTCGTGCGTGTTACCTCACATCGCACTCTGCTGGCAAACGTGGCCTGTTGAGTGTCTACTCAACTGTGCTATGGCTTCACGAGGTGTGGTACTATCGTGATTAGAGTGCTAACTCTCTGAACACCGCCTGTGTGTCTCATGAGGGAGTGGCTAACCCTCTCCTATTACCTCATCTCCCCTGCCCTTGCCTCGGGCACCGTATCTCCTCCTGGTCTCTTCAGGGTTGACCGCTCTCCCTGGCGGAGGGGATGCGGTCGAGTCTTTGACACCATGGCAGCGACCACCACCCTTGCAGCATACTGGTGGAGAAAGGCAGAACCAGGCAGCACAAGCTAAAGGTAAAGACGTTCCAGTATGACAGTACAGGGCAAGATGTGGTGAGTAAAATAAGACGTGACAAGCGCAGAACGTTTCAGGGCAGGAAAAAAAGCTGGGAGCTGCCACCGTGGTGGAGTTTCGAGGTGGAGAAGGCTTGGGTGGATAAGCGTAGTGCTGTAAGGAGATGGCAAAATGCCAAGAAGAACAGAGCTGGTCATCCTAGTCCCTGCTTGCACTTAGAAAGAGAGATGCACACAAAAGTAAGCTATTTCAAAAAACTGGTCAAGGTTGTTAAAAGCGAAAAATGGGCAGAGGTGTGTCAAAGAGTAAGCACAGACAAGTCACTGAAATTGTTCTGGCGACTACGTAAAAGCATGAGTGGTGTAGTCAAGAATAAGAGCATTTCTGACTTCCAAAGTGCTGACCTCATCTGGCAGAGGACTGACGAGGACAAGGGCAAAGCCCTCTTTGAACGCTACCTTGAGCAGAGCAACCAGACAGACATGGGAGGCCGAAATCTGGCCAAGGAAGTCACCTCAGACAGATGCAAGGCCCAGAACACTTCGGATGAAGACACAGTGACAGTGAAAGAAATCAAGGCTGTGCTTCGACGATCAAAAAACAGTGCTCCAGGTCCTGATGGCATAAGATACGACGACATAAATAGGTGTACCGACAATGAGCTAGAGAAACTAGCAGACATGTACAACAACAGTATAGGGAGTGCTAGCATTAAGGAGGAATGGTTACACAGCTATCTGATTCCTTTGCCGAAGCCTGACAAAGACCACAAAAAAATTCAGGGATATCGAATTATAACCATGCAGAATACAATAGGCAAGCTGCTGGAGAAGGTAATTGCCAGGAAAATATCAAGCCAACTAGAGAGGCAAGGTGTTTTCCCACCTACCCTGGGTGGGTACCGTCCAAAAAGAGAAACCTGGACCAATGCAGCAGTCTTTGCCCAGGATGTCTATGAAGGTTTCCACTCAGGCACTGAAACAGTTGCTGCAGCGATTGATCTTGAGGACGCATACAACAGAGTACCACTGGATTTTTTAATGTTTCAGCTTCTCGAACTAAACGTAAGTCCATTCCTACTTAGTTGGATCGCTGGAGCCCTCTTCCAACGGAAAGTAGTTTTTAGATGTGGCAGTTGGACTTCGGAACCAACAACAATATATCCTGGCCTACCACAGGGATCACCATTATCTCCGGTACTGTTCAACGCCTACACAGTTAGAATCACCAGTGAGCAGATCACTGGACCTGGCAGGACATTGTCATATGCCGATGATGTTTTAGTGTATCGTCAGGGTAAGGATAGAGAGGAGGTTGCTGTGGAACTACAAACCGAACTCAATCGCATAAGTACTTGGTGTGATGAAGCTGGAGCAATGGTCAACCCAACAAAGGCAACAGTGACTTGGTTCTCGTTGAAAAATCATATTGTCAACACTCCAACACCAACTGTAATGCTGTGTTCAGAGATGGTGGAAAGAACGCAGACAATGAATTACCTGGGGATACGGTTTGATCGAAGCCTTGCTTATAATGTGCACATAGACCAGGTGATAATTAAGGCCAAGCGGGGTTTGGCAGCGATGCGGATGATGGCGGCAGCAAACTGTGAGCAGCGCCATCTATGTCTTCTGTACGAGGGGCTGGTCATGTCTGTTTTGGAGTATGCAATGGCAATCCTGACTCTCAGCCATAAGCAGATAGAAAGGATGGAAAGGATACAGAATGAAGCTATGCGCATTATTCTTGGATGTACAAGAGATACAGCATGCAGGGCGATGCGCTACCTTCTTGATTTTCCAACCATTGAAGAGAGAATACAAGGTTGCAGGGCACGCGCCTACCTCAGAATTAACGCAAACACACAACATCCACTGCATAGTGAAAATAGGAAGGTGAAGGGCAGCGGGTTAAAAATAGGACTGTCGTGGATGGGTCAAGCCGAAGACATTCTTCAACAGGTGTGTTCACTTGAGGACTTAGAACCTGGCGAGGAGTGGGTGCAAGTGCCAACAGACTTCTGCACATCCTTTTCAGTTTGCATCCAACTAGATAGAAAATGCAGACAAGAAAATCCGGCTGCTGTTGAGGCTGAAGTACAAGCGTTGATTTTCGAGAATTCGCTAGACGGTGACGCGGTCATCTACACAGATGGGTCGGTCGTCCGACATGTGAGAAGCTCATGGGCCTTTACAGCGCGGGCCGGAGGGAGAATTGTGAAGGAGGACTCTGGTGCTTTCACTGAAACCACAAGTAGCCTGACCATGGAAGTCATGGCAGTAAGAAAAGCAATAACATGGCTCGAGACACAGACATTCATTATGGCTTGTTTCCTTAGCGACTCAATGAACATGATCAAGAGGATAGAGGAGGGGTCGATCCGAAGAGAATGGTTACTGCCTCTGGAGCGGTCTCGGCTGGCAAAGATTAGTTTCATCTTCGTGCCAGGGCATGCGGGAGTACAAGGAAATGAGCGGGCTGACAAGCTCGCAGGTGAGGCTACTGTGGAGGGCGGACGCGCCATGGACCAGGCCGATATTCTGAATGCTCTACGAGAAGTAAGACTTTTGCGAGAACCAAGTGATGACTGTGAATCTACAACAATGGCCAGACTGCGAGAGCAGCAAATTAAAAGAGGGGTGGCCAAACAAGAACACTACGCAGGAAGCCAAAGAAGATTGATAAACCAACACAGAACTGGCGTCGTTAGCCGCTACACGTTGCGAGATTTGCTGAGGAGGGGATCCGAGCACTTATGGACTGAATGGTTCGATGTGCAATGAGGATGATCTGTCGACTAACTAACTAACGCAGCCCCTTTTTATACCACCCGTAGACGTTACCCACGTTAACTTCTTCTTCCTTAATATAACATGGCCTCCAATCCATGTATTTTTAATTAATGCTGACTTAATGCAGCTCCTATTTCAACCCCCCAGAACAATGTATTTCTCCCACTTTTATTTGTATAGGCTTCACTATAAAACCCGTCATCCAAGCATGGCATTTAATTCATGTGTTTCTAAACTTCATAGCCACCCTGTAATTAACCTCCCATATTTCAAACATTAATGCTGACTGGCGCAGCAGCCTTCTTACTAGTACCGAAGTTTATGGTACTCATGTTTACTAAAACTTATTACTCACAAGGGAAATATGTCTCTCTTCTAGTCCACAGTCGTTTGTTTGCTATTTTCTGAACGAAGGGTTCTCCATAAGGCCCCGTCTTATTGCTTTCACTAATTCTATACTCAGAACAAAATAATAACAATTTTCTTTTCAACTAAGTCTTAACAATCATCAAGTTAATGTGATGAATTCAAATAACTCAAAATAACTGAAACCACAAGTTACAAAAGTTATTAACCAAGCGTAATCCAAATAAAACTCTTTCCCCCCAATTTTGTCATATATGGATTTATCCCCAACATAATGTACATAGTCAAATTATCATCAATTTAAATCAATACAAACATTAACGGTCTCTTTTACGGACCGAGCGTTTACTCTTAAAGGAAAAAAAAAACACAAGACATCTTATCCTAAAATCAAATAATAACCATTTTACAGAACCAATTCAATCAAAATAATACACCATACTATACATAATGCAATGAACTATACTTTAAATCTACGAAAACGTAACTTAACACATTATTTTGTAATCTACAGCTACTGTATATAAGAAAACTGCTTTGTCTTCTAACAAACAGGTCACGCATTTTAACTCCTCCTTAAATAATAGTAAAAAAAATCTTCTCCTGCCATCTGCAGACTATCCTATCAACTTATTTATCATATATCCACTTTTTCAATAATGCTAGATTTCTCTCTATAATTGCCATTTCTACATCAATGTCTTCATTAACCCGAGGAGAACTCAAAATATCTTCATTCATACTACCATTTTCGTTTTCATCAGTTTCCGATTTTTCATCCATATATTGTTCTTCTGTGCTTACATTCTCGGCGGCCTCTAATTTTTTTCTTTCTATATCTAGCCTAATTTGTCTATCTTGGTTTCTTAATGATCTTTCCAACAGTGGCATATCTTCATCACTTGATGAATTTTCCCTAATTCGCTTTTGTCTTTTAACTTCTCTATCTCTCTGTCTCTCTATCCTCCTTTTTACTGCTTGTCTGGTATTTTTAAATGGTGCTGTTACCTCCTCCTCCATAGATTCAACACTATTATAATCATCATACGTATTATTTTCTTCCTTCCTTCTTTCACTGCTCGCCAGTGAATAAGATTTTCATCTAGCCGGTGGGGCATCCCGACTTATGACAAAAAGAACCACCTGATACGGGGTCGGTACACAAATAGGTTGTGTCTTCTTGAGGATGTTAGTAAACTTACAGGTACACAGATATTATGTTCCCTATGATATGATGTATTATTATTATGTGATGTATGAGTTCATGCATTGGTACACAAGATGGAAAGTTGGATGTATTGATGTGTGGGGAATAGGGGAGTGTACTATGAGCATTTGATGTATTATTTAGTGTGGTAGCTAGAGTAAGTTGGATTTATACGTACTGTCAGAATCTCGAATGTCTCCAACCGAGATGCAGGAACATCGTTACGCCCGCCAGGCAAATAGTCCCCAACCGGGATGCAGTAACATCGTTACGCCCGCCAGGCGAGTATTAGTTACCTGCCCCCAGGTTGCTGGCTGACGCGATAGCCAGCGGTCAGGCAAGGACAAAGCAAGAAGCACGCAGTCCTCGTGAAGCCAATCCACAGAGGGCAAGCGCTGTGCGAGAAACAGACAGACAGCTTGGGTACTCGGACCAGACAGGACGTGTGGGTAGAGAAAGGCTTTGTGTAGTTCTGTGCCCGAAAGTCGAGTGCTTGTACATCTTGTGAGATAGACTGTAAAGCTGTGGGTTGTCTGTAAGTGTATTGATGTATTGTATATGTATTGTAATGATCATCACATGCCAAACTAGATCGTATTGCATGTGACTTGTAAATAAATCCATTGAACTTCGTGTCGTTGTGTCTCAAGTCCAATCATGTTGTACTTGTACTTGTCTCACATGTGTTAGGTATAACGAGCCAGGTTTAAGACCCTGACACGTACGACTACCCAGGCAATATGTCTGGGTCACATATTTGATGAGAATTAGTCTCCCAACATTTGAAAACGATGTTTTTTTTAAAGGGGGGGGGGGGGATAATGACATATGCCTGGGTCATTAACATTGAGGTGAGTGACCCCATAGCAAGACTACGAGAAAAAACAACCAGCCATGAAAAATAATGGTGAGGGTAGAGTTGAAACCCCCAGGGGGTGGATGGGGGAGAAAGACAGTTTTAGGCTGGGGTGTAATGTTGTTGGGAGCCCGGGGAGGGGCTACACAGTAGGGTTAAAAGACAGTGGAAAACTTTGACTAGAGAGTTCAAATTGTGACCGACTGGGAGTCGGGTCGCTGAAGGACAGTGCAGTTTGTGTGAAGTCAAGGGACTTCAGGGAGTTGAGTTTTAGACACCGAAGGAGTCGGTAGTCCACGGAGAACTGTGTTGTGTGATTCTCCGAGCTGTGAAGGCAGGCCTAAAACCCAGAGTGGGTTGCATAGTGAGCAGAGGCTCCGACCCAGTGTGTGGGTCGTATTGTGGGAGATCCAGCCGTGGATAGTAGCTGGACTAAATGTCTTGTGAATTTGAGATTCAGCAGGCCGTGAGAAGACAGTGATGTGTGCTGGTTAAATTGTGAGGAGGATATTTATATTCTATGGATTACATTGTTTCTGGATGTATAAACATGTTCCGTTTGTCCGTGTTCTTTCTGGATTAAAAGATTATGTGCGCCAACTCTATCTTGTTTCATTACTGGTGGATGTGCACTGGAAGGGTGAGTTGGATTAAGAGACAGGAGGCTAGCTCAACTTACACTCTGTAATGACATACAAGGAACATCGTTACCTAGACAACGACCATCACACGCCCTTATCATCAAGTACGTCATGTGATAAGGGGAAAAGCTAATAGAATGGGCAAGTATTAGTGATATGATAATTGGAAACACATGGTTTAAACACCATAAAAGACGACTGTACACATGGAAAAGCCCTGATAAGAAAACACGCAACCAAATTGTCTACATACTAATTAATAAAAGATTTAGAAATGCTTTAATTAATGTAAAGACAATGCCTGGTGCTGACTGTAATAGTGATCATGTACCACTATGTGGACAAATAAAAGTAAGATTAAAGAGAGGGAAAAAATTGGTTAAGAACATGAGACTTAATAAAGAAGTTCTGAAAATAGATAAAGAACTGCAAGAACAATACAGAGTGACTGTGAAAAATAGGTACAATGCGATAGCTAAAATACAGAATATAAATGAACAATGGGAAATGTTAAGGGACTCTATTAATCAAACTAGCAAAGAAGTATTACCGGAGAGAGGCAAAATAGCTAAGAAAAAATGGACGAATGAAGAAATCTTAAAACTGATGGACAAAAGAAAACAGAGTAAAATTGACAAACAAGAATACGCTAAGATAAATAAAGAAATAAAAGATAAATGTGGGAAGGCTAAAGAAAGTTGGTTAAACGAGCAATGCAAGCAAATTGAATTAAATTCCATTAATGATACAAAAAATATGTACAGACAAATCAGTGAGCTTACAGGAAGAAAAATAAGAATAAATACAGGGTGTTTGAAATCAAAAACAGGAAATATATTATTAGAGGAAGGTGCTATAATGAAGAGGTGGAATGAGTATATAAGAGAATTATATGACGGAGAAAGGGAATAATTAACAGAAGATAGTAACTTAGAAGGTCCACCTATTCTGAAAGAAGAAGTCGCTGACGCTATGAAACGTATGAAGAAAGGAAAAACAGCTGGGCCAGATGAAATCACAAAAGAAGAATTAGAAGTGTTGGGAGAATTTGGAGTAAATATATTAACCAAAATGTTGAATGATATTTACAGTAGTGGATATTTACCCAGTGATGTGCTGAAATCTGTATTTATAGCTATACCAAAAAAAAAACCAGGAGCAATTGATTGTGAAGATTTTCGTACAATTAACCTTATAAACCATATCACTAAGCTTCTACTCAGAATCATAATGAGAAGAACCAAAAAGAAAATAAAAATGGAAATAAGTGAAGAACAGTATGGATCTGTGGAAGGAAAGGGCACAAACAATGCAATTTATACATTACGGACACTAATAGAAAGGTCAGTAGAGAAACAGAGAGACATATATTTGTGCTTCATAGATTATACTAAGGCATTTGATAAAGTAAAACATGATGAACTGATTAAAATGTTGGAAGATATCAACATTGATGGAAAAGATTTAAGAATAATAAAGAATGTTTACTGGAACCAAGTAGCAGCAATTAAAATGGGAAATAAAGAGGGTAGTTACGAACAGATAAAGCTAGGAGTACGACAGGGGTGTGTCTTGTCACCAGATCTTTTCTCCCTGTATAGCGAAGTAATAATGAGAGAGATCAAAGAGATGCCAGGAATACTAGTTGGAGGTTATAATATAAATAATATACGCTATGCAGATGACATAGTATTGGTGGCGGATAATTCAACAGACCTACAACAATTATTAGACATTGTAGTAACAGAGAGTGCAAGGAAAGGACTCTCCTTGAATATCAAGAAAACAGTAACAATGGTAATATCAAAGAAAATGGTGACACCAAAATGTGACATAGAAATAGAAGGGAAAATCCTTAACCAAGTGGATAATTTTAGATACCTAGTGGCATTTATAACATCGGATGGAAGATGTACAACAGAGATTAGGAGCAGAATAGGGCAGGAAATCGCCGCATTTCAGAAAATGAAGAGTATCTTATGCAATAAGTCACTATCACTGAATGTGAGAAAGAGAGTGCTGAAATGCTGTGTAGAACCAGTTTTGCTGTATGGTAGTGAATCTTGGAATGTAAATGAACAAAGTAAGAAGAAATTAGATGCAACAGAGATGTGGTTCCTGAGACGAATGTTGCGAATTCCTTGGACTGCCAGAGTAACTAACGACGACTGCCTGAAACAGGCTAATGAAACTAGAACATTGTATACAACAATAAGACAGAGACAAACATCTTTCTTCGGTCACGTGATGAGAAGAGAGGCATTGGAGAACATCGTAACAACTGGAAAGATCGAGGGGAAGAAAGGCAGAGGTAGACCAAGAGAAATGATGCTGGATGGATTGAGACGGAGGCATGGAGGAATATCAGCAGCAGAGTTGATCCAGAACACCAAAGACCGAGATCTATGGAGAGCCATGAACGCCTACGCCAGCTGGCACGGCACTTGATGATGATGATGAAACCTGACTTGTTCACTTGCACTATAGAGAGCTATTTGTCTCCTAAGCCATACCTGGGATACCAAATCGAATAAAAAATTGATGGTTTAAAAACAAAAGGACTGTTAACAGAAAATGAAGAGAACAACTTAAGAAAGCGCTATTAAAATTCAAGATCGGGCGCAGCTGCGTTACACGGCGAAAGCCGTAAAAGCCCTTCGCCAGGGAGAAAGGCAGCCAGATCAATACATATGTAATTTCTTACTTTCTCAAGCTGGATATTTTTCCTAGATACTTTCCAACAAAATCTAGATATTTATGGATTAGTTTAGTTTAGTTTAGTTTATGGATCAACATCACGACACACGGGTGCAACCCATAAGTGCTCCGTTCTCCTCCTTACTCAAACCTGAGTCTGGAGAAACTCAGCCCAGTGCACGAACTCCGTAGCACCGCCGAGGATCCTGAAATACTAGGGTAGATTTTTAACTCGAAATGTGGATGTTGTTTGGGTCGCTTCTAGATTTTTTTGGTCAAAAAAAAAAGTTGCATCCCTATTTCCCAGTGGCTAGAAGTAGAACTAGAATAAACATGGCGGCATGTCTATGTTGAATGTCGGACTCAATTAGTACTAATTACTATATCATGCGATAAACGTTTATTGATGTTGAATATCGTCTGAATATCTCACTGACCTCTACCATTGGCAAAAGTCTCGAGAAGGAGCTGGATTGATTTCTTCAGGTAACTCAGACTCTTTGTTTTTGGTACCTTGGCTATACTGTACAGCCATCCACGTCTATCTTCTTCCCGATCCGATGAAATTGATCATTGATCAAGCATGAGCCATCATGATTTTAAGTTTGAGTATTTACTAATGAGACCACAACAGTAGATAGGCCTTGAAAATCAAAATCTAATGGTACCTAAATGATGCCCGTAGGTCACTTCTAAGTGAAGATATTCATATTTTTGCGAAGGTGAGACGAGTTGCGATTTCTCATGCTCCTCACCCGATATTAGAGCTCTCCAGTGTGTCCATGATTGATTGATTGATTTAGGAACCGACATCACAGCATTTGGGACATTCCCATAAGCGCTCCGTCCCCATCCTCAGCAGCCAGCGAAGAGTTCCAACACTAATAGTTCCAGTAGCAATCTGATTATATGTCCGTCTCGCCTTTCCTCTGAGCGTCGATCGTCGGCCAGATCCCCTCGTCACACCTCGCTGTCTCATTCTTACCAGTATGTCCATTACCTCCACCAGCGATCCGTGCATGTGAGATGGTCTCAAACGGTCATATCTTCTTCTTCTTCTGCATTCATAAACGGTCATATGAAAACTGACTTCAAAAATATGTTACGTGATGTTAAATGATTAAAAAATAGTACAAGTATACAAATCAATCATTATTAATCTTTAAAATTGTATTCACTTTAACTTAAGCAGTTCAAATTGCACATTTTGAGTGTTATAAAGTGTAGTCTGATCAACATGCGCGGCCATCATGACCCGTGGGTTTCCAATTCACAAAGTCACATCTTCGCAGAAAATCTGTTTTTCCAACCACAATTGGCATCTGTGGGATGTGCTCCCCGGCAGCCGGCAGCTTTCACAGATCCATAGAGCACACTTTATTCACAAATTTCAAGTTTCTTAGTTCTGTATAATATTTTAGTTCGTAATGTTTAAAATTGATTAGAGAAATTAGACGTAGACAGTCAAAATTTTTGGGGCATGTTATGAGAAGAAATGGATTGGAGAATTTGGTGACAACTGGTAAGATCGAGGGGAACAGACCAAGGGGAAGACCTAGAAGCAAGTACCTGGATGGCTTGGCCTTGTGGCATGGTCGAGACAGAAACACGGAGCTGATCCACGACTCTGGTGATCGAGTGAGATGGCAGAACATGACCGCCCACGCTTACCGGCATGGCACATGATGGATGGATGGAATGTTTAATAGTTTCTATTATATCACCTAATAATTTTGTGAAAAAAAAAGAAAAAAGTATCCAGCCGGGAATAAAACCCCGGTCTCCCGCATGACAGGCGGAATGCTTACGACTACGCTAAGAGAGGTGTGGCCAAACAAGAACACTACACAGTAAGTCAAAGAAGATTAATAAACCAACACAGAACTGGTGTCTTGAGCCGCTACACTCAGCAGGATTTGCTAAGGAGGGGATGAGAGCACTTATGGACTGAATGGTTTGATGTGCAACGAGGATGATATATCGACTAATAACTGACTATCTAACTAACAGTGAATGAATTGTGTCCATCAGCTGCACAGTTAACAATAAAATGCTACTCTCTGCTGTCGGTTGGTCAACTTTTGGGCCAAAGAATGTTGAAATCTATCGGCATAGACCTAGCTAGGATAAGCAAGCCTGTTGTGACCGGGCTCAAGTGCCTGTGGTCTGATTGATATTTTTTTATAATACTTAGGGACTTTGGATTATATCCACACATTGGGGTTTTGAGCCTTCTTCAGTTAACTCAGACAAACTTTTGTGTACCTGTGCAGCCACCCATGTCTTCCTAATATTCATTTCGCTTCCTAATTCTCTTCTCCTTGTGTTTTTATGTCTTCCTTTATTTCATTGACCCTGTAAATTTGAGACAAAGACTTTTGTAGTGATACAATTATCAGGTTTTCTCAATGATCATTTCAGTACCAGAAGCTTTTTCTAGTTTCTTGATACGCTGGTCAATATTTGTTTAGTTCTCACCATGAGCTCCACATTTGTAATTCTGTCTTTTTAGTCCTTTTATTCTGCCTAGTCAACAATTAATGAATGTTTTTATTGCTAATAATATTAGTAGTCGTTTTAAGTCATTTTCCATGTTTCTGATCCACACAGACTACAGTAGTACTGATTTAATGTTATAATTTAATATTCTATTTAATTTCTGTTGACTTGCCAAATAATTAAATATCCTATTGCTATGAAATCAACTCTTGCATTCTTCTTTTAATATCTGTATATGCTCACCCATCTGTGTCTACATTGCTACCTAAATAATTCTGCCTCAATATCTGTATATGCTCACCCATCTGTGTCTCCATTCCTACCTAAATAGGTGTATTATATCAATATCTTTGATGTTTCCTATGACTTTTTAGACCTAATTGTTTGGAAGGAATATTTCTGACAAGATGTTCTTGTTTTTCTTTCCAATTGAAGACGTGTTATATGATGTATTGTATGAAACAAGATACAACACAGTGGCTGCTGATATAAGTATTGCATTAACTTTAATTTAATGATTGTATGATGTGTGACGCAAGTAATACAGATTTTCCACAAAGCTGTCATGTATTATTATGTTATTTTTGTCATGATAAACCAATATCATTACACTGTGATTGATTGCCAAACTCCCAATTCTTAAAGGGAACTTGAGGAATAATATATCAGAAATCTTGTCTTGAAGTTATCATAAGGCATTTGGTATAATTAATCATGATTAGATATTATCTTGAAAAACATTATTCATTTATTTAGTTTATTGTTGCTGCATGTCAGTCAGGTCTTAGTCAGATATGACTGAGCTACTGTATAACAGTAGACGGTACTACCTGGTTTCTGTTAGCGCCGAGCGTTGGGCGGCGCTTACCAAACCCGACACCCCACATTGTGCCAACGGCTTCGGGCGGAAGAGCGCAATTGGGAGGGTACAAGCCTTACCCTGGTGCGAGGAAATGCAAGCTAAAGACAAAATTGTCATGGCAGGGCAGACCAGGCCCTAAGCCTTGGTTGGCGACTGGTCTAGGATCGAAGCTCCGACAGGCGGACAGTTAGAGCATTGCTTTGCTGATCCGGCAGCTTCTGCAGCTTGTCTTGTTCCAGATGTAGGGGTGTTACCTTTCCTCTGGAGTGAACTAGGCAGGCCGAGAGAGGGATCATGCTGCATGGGCAACACATGATCTCTATATTTTAGCCCAGGCTTTGTGCTATGGAGAGGCAATAACTCCATCCCTGGTCTTAACTGGTCTCGGAATCAAAGCGAGAGGCAACTGTTACGGGTTATAAGTCCTTGTCAGTTGGCGTAGACATGGGGCGCCACGCGTTGCCTCTGACGGTGGGAGACACCTATAGGTGTCACTGATCAGCTACCGCCCGCCTCAAGCTGGGCAGCCCCCAGCCAATTGGGTGCTGATCCGCCACAGCCTGCCTGCTTCAATGGGTGCTTGGGGCTAGGACAAAGTCTGAATCGCAGGCTGTAAAACCAATGCACCAGGTACAAACAAAAATATAAATAGAAACCTCAAGCTACGGCTTGCAACCTGGAACGTGAGAACCATGTGTCCAGGATTTTCCACTGACTTGACCAATATTGACGATGTGAGAAAAACGGCTGTGATTGATGCCGAACTCAATCGTCTTAACATTGATATTGCTGGCCTGCAGGAGACTCGCCTCGCTGAGGAAGGGTCACTCAGGGAAAACAACTACACCTTTTTCTGGAAGGGTAAAGGGCAGGCAGAAAAAAGGCAACACTGTGTGGGCTTTGCAGTGAAGAATTCGCTACTGGGAATGATTGAAATTCCAGCAGGAGGAAATGAAAGACTATTATCCCTGCGCTTGGCAACCTCTTGTGGGTTTGCCACCATTATTACTGCATATGCACCGACACTCGATTCCTCTGATGATGTGAAGGATTTGTTCTATGAGGAGTTAGACACTGTGATCAAGGCAGTTCCAAAATCCGACTACATTTATATGCTCGGTGATTTCAATGCTCGTGTGGGCAAGGACTCGAGTTCATGGCCAGTGTGCCTTGGAAAATACAACATCGGTCGCATGAATGAAAATGGGCAAAGGCTGCTGGAGCATTGCACCAGTAATGACCTATGTATTACAAACTCTTTTTTTAAAACAAAAGAGATGCATAAGGTCACATGGAAACATCCAAGATCCGGCCATTGGCACCAGCTGGACTTCATCATCACACGGAGACAACATCTGAACCATATATCATTGACTCGTAGTTACCACAGTGCTGACTGTGATACGGATCATTCTTTGGTTGTTGCAAGGGTTAGACTGAGACCAAAGAGAATCTACACAGCTAAACACAAATCTAGCCCCAGGATTAATATTATTAACACTCATGATCCTGAAAAGTGCTTTCAGTTTCAACAGCAACTTGAAGACGCTTTCACTGATACACCAGAAAATTGTACAGTAAATGAAAAGTGGGGTCAAATTAAGGAAACTCTTTGTAAAACTGCCGTAAGGGTTTACGGCACTGTGGATCATAAGAGGCAGGACTGGTTTGCGGCCAACAGCGAGACTCTGCAGCCCTTGATTGATAAGAAGAAGAAAGCTCTCTTAAGAAACAAGGAAAGACCAACGCGTAACACTCTGAGTGAGCTAAGGCAAGCTAGGAAGGATGTGCAAAAGGCTGCCAGGCAGTGTGCAAATGATTATTGGATCAAGTTATGTGAGTCCATTCAAATCGCAAGTGATAAGGGAGACATAAGAAGCATGTATGAAGGAATAAAGAAAGCCTGTGGTCCAGTGATCAAAAGAAGTGCACCATTGAAAACCTTGACTGGAGAAGTCATCACTGATAAGAAACAGCAGATGGACAGATGGGTAGAGCACTATTTGGAGCTTTACTCAAGTGAGACCAAACTAGCGGATAATGCCCTCAACGCCATAGAGGCTCTACCAACTCTTGACCACCTGGACACACTTCCCACCATAACAGAAGTTAAGTGTGCTATAAATGAACTTGCATCTGGGAAGGCTCCAGGTAAGGATGGGATTCCAATAGAGGTTATCAGGAGTGGGCAAGACACACTCACTATACAGATCCACCAGCTAATAGAGCTATGCTGGCGTGAAGGACAAGTCCCACAGGATTTCAAAGATTCAAGCATCATAACACTGTACAAGAACAAGGGCGATCGGAGCGACTGCAACAACTATAGGGGTATCTCACTTCTGTGTATTGTTGGAAAAGTATTTGCCAGAATTGTTCTGCGCAGACTTCAAGTCCTAGGAGATCAAGTCTACCCCGAATCACAGTGTGGCTTTCGACAGAACCGGTCTACCACTGATATGATATTCTCATTGCGACAAATGCAAGAAAAATGCTGTGAACAGAATCAACCACTGTTTATTGCCTTCATCGACCTCACAAAGGCATTTGATTTGGTCAGTCGTGAGGGTCTGTTCAAGGCACTAAAGAAGATTGGCTGCCCACCAACTCTTCTGTCCATTGTGGAATCGTTCCACACAGGCATGAAGGGTATAATCAAGTTTGATGGTGCAACTTCTGAAGAATTTGAAATCAAGAGTGGAGTTAAGCAAGGTTGTGTACTAGCTCCCACCCTCTTTGGAATATACTTTTCACTTCTACTGAAATATGCATTTCGTGATCAGGATGGTGGTATATACATTCACTCACGCTCAGATGGCGGCCTCTACAATGCTCAGAGATTGAAGGCTAAGACCAAAATTAGGAGGGTACTGATCAGAGAGTTGCTTTTTGCAGATGATGCTGCAGTTACGACCCACTCTGAGGAAGAATTGCAATGTCTACTATCTGCATTCTCCAATGCTTGTTCTGAATTTGGTTTAACAATTAGCAAAAAGAAGACACAGATTATGTCACAAGGTGCACATGGGGTACCATCAATCTTTATTGACGACGCTGAACTAGAGATAGTAGACCATTTTACATATCTAGGATCAGTGGTAAATAGCAAATTATCCCTAGATCAGGAAATCAACATCCGGATTGGTAAGGCAGCAACAACAATGAACAGGTTAAGAAAAAGAGTCTGGGAGAACAGGAAGCTTACTGCCAAAACAAAAGTCCTTGTCTATCAAGCCTGTGTCCTTAGTACTCTTCTCTATGGCAGTGAAACCTGGACAACTTACTCACACCAAGAGAACAATTTAAACAGCTTTCATATGCGGTGTCTGCGAAGAATTCTTGGTATTAAGTGGCAAGACAAAATCACAAATACTGAAGTATTGGAAAGATCAGGTTGTGTGACAGTTTATTCCATGCTCAGTCTTCGTAGACTTAGATGGATAGGACATCTTAGGAGGATGGATGATGGTAGAATACCAAAGGATATCTTTTTTGGTGAATTACAGATGGGTAAGAGATCTCAGGGTCGGCCTCTACTACGATACAAAGATGTGTGTAAGCGGGACATGATTGATACAGGCATTGATAATGCACATTGGGAGCAAGTCGCCGCTGAACGTGTTGCATGGAGGGCAAATATCAGAAATGGAATAAAGTCAAAGGAGAAAATTATTGCAGAAAAGTCACACACCAAGCGTTTGAGACGTAAGATGGTGCATGATGGTGGAAATGACCACGTGTTCACATGCACCCACTGTGAACGGACATTTACAGCGCAAATTGGCCTTATCAGTCACACTCGCTACCGCCATAGTTAAAAGTTATTATGCCTTTTTAAAGCACAAACTATCGTCTGTCAAGACGGCAAGGTGCCAATGAATGTTGCTGCATACATAACTTACAAATCGTTTCAGATTGAAAGATGGAGAGTAAACTACCATCAAATGTCAAGATAGAACAATCTGAAGGCAATATAAGTCAAGGTAAGATTAAGTGCAGTATAACAGAACAATTAGTTGAATATCCTTTACAGGATGTTGCATTTAACCCCAGCATTTACTGGCTATTTTTTATTTACTAGATAATTTTACATTTAGTAGTTTGCTTTTTCTTTCTGAATGGTCAAAGCTTGATACCATCAAAATCAACACAATAGCAGAATATAAATCTACTCAGACACTGGGAAAAATAAAGTCATAGGTGTGACCGAGTATCCACGGGGATCAGTGCACAACTCTGCAGCTGAGCCGAGCAGGGAATTCTCTTGTCCTGGCAGTTGAAAATTGCTGTCAAAGTCAGAGGTAAAAGACCCTTGTGTGAATATGGAAGTAAATGGAAAACCACCACATTACCTTCCCAAGACTATGAATTTAGAGAGATGAGTCTGGGATCAACATAAATTGCTATCTTAGGACATCTTCATCTCATATAGATGTATTGAACCACAAGTGACACCATACCATCATCAAGCTACTGATGGCAATACCAGAATTAACAAGTTTAAAATAGGAACATGGAATATCAGGAATAGTTGAGATAGGAAAATTAGATAATGTAATGACAGAAATGAAAAGTATGAAGGCATGAGTGACTTGAGGTGGAGGAGATCTGCTAAAGTAATAATAACAGACAAACACACAATAATTTGTTCGGGAGGTAATACATACAGAAAAGGAGTAGGACTAATGTTTGATGAGGAAACAGCTAACTCAATTAATTGTTATTTGATTAAATCAGATAGTTATTATTGTCAAATTCAAAGGCAAACCAAGAGACATAAATATGCATGTGTAGGCACCAATAACAAGCAATAGTAAAGTGGAAATACAAACATTTTATGACTAAATAGAAATAGCAATATCTCAAACAAAATCTCACGGTTCCAAATGTAAATCGCACGAAATAAAAATAGTACTTGGTGCCAAGAGGCTACCATGTAATTCTAGGGGGGTAATGACATAGATAAGAATGTAAACACAACAACGTGGCTCGCTCACTTGTAGTCTGGCAGATGCTGAGATTAATGTATTTAACACAACTCCGGTGGCAGCTGACATGTAGCTTATTTATTTCTGAGGATACACCCCCAAACAAACCTCTGCAGCCAGATGAGTTGCGCACTCTTTACTTATCTTCATGGAATTCTCATGCACTGTCCACTGATGTAATTATATCAAAGAAAAAGATAACACCAACCAAAGAAATGATAATAGAAGGGAAACGCTTAACCAAGCTGATAAATTTAAGCTCCATTACAGAAAATGAAAAGTATCTTGAGCAATAAGTCACCATCATTGAATGTCAAAAAGAGAGTCCTGTCTTACTGCATGGCGGTGAATCATGGAACAAATAAACAAACTCAGAACACCTTGGAAGCAACAGAGATGTGGAAGCTGAGATGAATGTTGTGAATACATTGGACCTCCAGAGTGATTTCCTGGTAAAGGCTAATGCCACTAGACCATTATATACATCTATAAGAAGGAGACGAACATTATTCTGTGGTCATGTAGTGAGAAGAGGGGCATTGGAAAACACTGTGATGATTGCATGCTGGATGGACTGAGACAGTGGCATGGTGGGATATCATCAGCAGATTTGATTCTGAGCACCAGGGACCGAGATCTGTGGAGAGATATGAAGGCCTACGCCAGCCGGCAAGGCACATGATAATGATGAATGTACGAGTCTAGTCAGTGAGCATCAGCCAATGAGCGGTGGTGTCATAACCTTGTCCTCAAAAAGTTTAATCTAAATAGCTGGTGTTTCTGCTAACCTTCTGGGAAGGTGAACACCTCGTGGATTTCAGTGCACTGCAGCAGATTGTAGACCAACAAATCTGAATTACAATGAGAAACAGTAACAGCCTAGATCATACATCTGCTTAGATCATACATCAGCTTAGAACAGTGGTTCTCAACCTTATTTGATTCATGGACCCCTTCATCATATGTTTAGAATGTCATTCCCCCTTTCATATTTCCTCCCTATAACCCCCCCCCCCCCCCACCCCCACCCCGAGGCCCCACAGTATGCATAAAAATGGAAGCTAAATTTATTAACACACACTAGAACAAATCTAGACGTCTGCTTATGTTATAAAACGAATTTCAGAAGGGCAAGAAGTACAGAACTGTAAAGTATGGAGGGAAAAACAATATCAAGTAATTGGCTCTTGTATTAACACGATATTGAAATAATCTAAATCAGTTGAGAACCACTGGCTTAGATCATACATCAGCCTAGATCATACATCAGCCTAGATCAGGGGTGGCCAACACGAGGCCCGCGGGCCGCATGCAGCCCGACGGACGTCATGTTGCGGCCCGTGGAGTGGGAAGCGCTGATGTGGTCGAGGCTGTAGCACGCTTGCTTGTTTACTTTAATTAACCACAAAAAAAAACATTAGGTGCGTGGCCCGGCAGAAAATATTATTTCTGAAATTTGGCCCGCCAGCTGAAAAGGTTGGCCACCCCTGGCCTAGATCATACATCAGCCTAGATCATACTTGAGCACATTAATAATTTTTCTTCTCCATCTTTCATTCACTTGAAATTGATTGTGTCTATAGCTGCAATGTTTGCCTGTTTCATTACACATACACATCTGTTCAATACCTTGTATATTCATGAGGCTATTAATTATTTACTTTGGTGTGTTTCAGAAACACACTCATGGTCTCCAAGTAATCCTTACCTCTCCATACCAGGGCATTCACAAATGTGAACATATGACAGCATAGATGTGAAGGTTGTGAAACAAGAACTATCGAATGTTCTGTGTGAGGACAGGAGTCACAGCTTCAGTAAAATGGTAGACATAGCTGGGGGTAGCATCATTCCAGAAATGACAGGTGACAGCAACTCAGAATCAAGAATGGTTGAGAACAGGTGTAAGGCATCAGAAAAACATGAAAATTGTTGTCAAATGTTAGAAAATGTCTCTTCTTTTGCTGGAACTGGCAGTCTGAAGAAACATAAGCGAACATATACAGGAGAGAAGCCTTACAAGTGTGATGATTGTGGTGCTTCTATTACTCAAGCTGGCAATCTGAAGACCCACATGGGAACACATATAGAAGAGATACCTTACAAGTGTGATGATTGTGGTGCTTCTTTTAAGCAAGCTAGCACTCTGAAGGCCCATAAGAGAACACATACAGGAGAGAAACCTTACAAGTGTGATTATTGTGGTGCTGCATTTACCCAATTTGGCCATCTGAAGAGACATAAGAGAACACATACAGGAGAGAAACCTTACAAGTGTGATAATTGTGGTGCTTCTTTTATTTGCTTTCACCATCTTAAGAGACATAAGCGAACACATACAGGAGAGAAACCTTACATGTGTGATTATTGTGGTGCTTCTTTTATTCAAATGAGCGCTTTGAAGCCTCATATGCAAAGACATACAGGAGAGAAACCTTACATGTGTGATTGTTGTGGTGCTTCTTTTAATCATGCTAGTAGTCTGAAGGATCATAAGAGAATGCATACGGGAGAGAAGCCTTACATGTGTGATTATTGTGGTGCTTCTTTTAATTATGCCAGAAGTCTGAAGGTCCATAAGAGAACACATACAGGAGAAAAACCTTACAAGTGTGATTATTGTGGTGCTGCATTTACCCAATTTGGCCATCTGAAGGTCCATAAGAGAACACATACAGGAGAGAAACCTTACAAGTGTGATTATTGTGATGCTTCTTTTATTCAAATTAGCGCTTTGAAGCATCATATGCAAAGACATACAGGAGAGACACCTTACATGTGTGATGATTGTAGTGCTTCTTTTAAGCAAGCTAGCACTCTGAAGGCCCATAAGAGAACACATACTGGAGAGAAACCTTACAAGTGTGATTATTGTGAAGCTGCTTTTGCTTATGCTAACATTTTGAAGAGACATAAAAGAACACATACAGGAGAGAAACCTTACAAGTGTGACGATTGTGGTGCTTCTTTTAACCGTGCTAACATCCTGCAGGTCCATAAGAGAATACATATAGGAGAGAAACCTTACAAGTGTGATGATTGTGGTGCTGCTTTTACTCAATCTGGCAATCTGAAGATTCATACGGGGAGACATCATCATCATCATGTGCCCCACCAGCTGGCTTAGGCGTTCATGTCTCTTCACAATACCAAAGAATGCTATTTTTTTCTGTCTTTTAATTGTGTGTCGTGTTTTAGTGTCAATAGCCTCTTCCAGGCAATCATTGCTAGTTACTCTGGATGTCCAATGTATTCACAACATTTGTCACGAGAGTGACATCATCATTGTTTCCAACCTGGTTCCAAATGTTGCTGTTATGTAGCTGGGGTGCAGAGGTGAGGTGAGTGCCCAACCTTCCATAAATACCCCATGGCTCGTGCATTCATCACCTCTGCGGCAAAAGTCCAACTCCTGGCCTTCACGTGGTGGAACTGTTTTAACTAACAGGAGAATGGGCGGCCGTAAGTCACTGGCGCCAAAAAATAACCAGAATGCTCTAGATGTGTATGCATGTACATACGTACATGCATGCGCAGGCACATGTATGCGAGCCTATACATCTAAATTCGAGTAAGACCACAGTCTGCTCTAGCAAAGGAAACGTGCTGAAGATGGAGGCAAGCAGACAGGAGGCATACCATAGAAGCCAAGAGGCATACCATAGAAATCAGGATGCCATGCAATTACGCCATGAAATATGTTAACTACTGCTAAATGTTATGGTGCTCGCCCGGCTTTGGACCCCCAGACAGGTGCAATGCTGTGCCCTATGTCTCGAAAGGGTCCAACCACAACTACTGGAGGTCCTTCTCAGGTGTCCTGTGGAGACAGGCGACCTGAGAATTGAGTGTCTGGCCATACCAAACAAAGACTAAAAATAATGCACTGGAATGCAGAGGTAGTTAGCAACAAAAAAATAGAATTAGAAAACATCTTGGACCAAGAAAAAGTAAGCGTATGTTGCTTGCAAGGAACTCATCTCAACGAAAATATAGCCTTCAAAATCAGAGGCTACCAGTGTTACTGATCTGACCGAAAGGACAGACGAAAGGGTGGGATACTGACCCTTGTAAAAAATAACATCACTGCTTCCCAAATTGAAGTTTACATGGAAGGGGCTGAGTATCAGACACTTAAACTTAAGACTGTCTATACAGACCTACATCTGATCAATTATTACTGTCCAAGTGACCATCCCTTGGAGAGAAAGCCATTGTCAACTGTCTTTGAGTCCATGAGTTCACCATCAACTCTGATGTCATCAATTGTACGTGTGTTGATTGTTGGAGAATGTAGTCGTTTGTGTGTACATGACCGTAGGGCATCTGATTTTTGTTTTACATGTGATGTTTGAGTTCTCTTGTTTGCGTAGTATCTGTATGCGTTCTTGCTTTTTCGTGATGTTACTTTAATGGTAGTGCAAACTTTCGTAGGTTTGTCAATATGGTTATTGACAGTTTTATTTGGACATCAAAAATGATCCAATCGGGAGGAATCTCTATAATGTACGTTCATAGAGTGTTCTGTCATATTGTGAATAGTAGTCTCCCTTGGGTTTATTGGCTGTAATTGCTGTTCTTGATTATATGATTTCTGATTCATTGCAGTTTTGTCACTGCAATGTCTTTTCGATGACTTTGTTCCCAGGCCTTAATTTCGTTTTGGGTACAGTTCTTAATCTCTGGTAAACATCCTAAAACTAAATATGTACATGGATTCTCTAGAACTGCACAGGTGAAAGTTCCTGACAAAAAGGGTGTACGCATATGTGCAATCGCTAGTGGATATTTTTCCACATTGCCAGAAAATGTTCGGAAATTTACAAATTCGCCTGTATAATGTTCTGTATTTACAAAATCTTTTCTAAGACCAATCAAAGTTTTGCCAGAATCAAGGAGGACTTGGCATGGTTTGTTATTTACTAAACCATTGTGGAAGTTTAGTTTTCCTCTGGAGGAAATAACAGCATTAACATTTTCACATGAGTATGGAACAGTATGGCCACATTCTAAAACGCCATCTGCATGAAATCTATCACATATCTCACACTTATCAAAATTAATTATGTCAATTGCTGCTAGAGCGTTATCTTCTGATTGTACAATCTCTTCGCATTCACTCTCACTTTTTGATGAGGTGTTAATTAATGCTGCATTTGCACTTTTTAACATTCGGTGACCTTCACAACATGCCAAATAATGTCCTAGACTTTTGCAGAAGAAACATTGTATAGCTCTCTTGTAATTGTTTCATTTGGTCTGTTGTTTATTGACCATCATCTCTAAGTGAGCTCGGTTACCTGGATTTTTATCACACATTAGAAATTGATGGTGTAACAGTTTACAGTATGGGCATGGTGGTAAGTTTGACTTTTGTTTGTTGTTGTAAGTGAATGGTTTCGTTGGTTTGAAATTCGCTGCAGCTACTATGTTATTCTCACTGGTGTTTAATGTGAAAATGTCTCTGTTTGATGTGAAGTAGGCAGACCCTTTTCGTTATAATTGTTCAATAGTCTCACAATCAGATTGTTGCAAAGATTTGGCAAATGGGGTTGGTATAGATAATATAATTGTATTCATTATCATCAAATCTCTTAACTTCTCAAAACTCTTGTTCACTTTAGCAGCATTTATCCATTTATTAAAAATATCTTGAACTTGTGACACATAGTCAATGAATGTTTGGTTGGATTTAGGCCTTAAATTGGAAAATTGGGCCTGCTAACCAGGGGCATCTAGAAGGAAATTTTGCATGATTCTCTGATGGATATAATCATAGTCTTTTCTCAGTTTTTGTGGTATAGACTCAATTACTTTTAAATGTTCCAGGGCAAGATTCCGCATATATCATTGCCCAATGTT
Organism: Cepaea hortensis; assembly: GCA_963921405.1. NCBI lineage: Eukaryota > Metazoa > Mollusca > Gastropoda > Stylommatophora > Helicidae > Cepaea > Cepaea hortensis. The sequence continues at coordinate 79,232,716 of OY992897.1, forward strand.
CTTTTTGGGATTTCATGGTATTGCATTTGTGTTTACAAATTCTCAGACCAGGCTGAGATAGAATCTCCTGCACAAAATGGTTTTACAATACCCTGATATTGTTTAGATTTCTGTTCTTCTTCCTTACTTTTTAATTTACTAGTTGCAATATGTACTTGTGACTCAACCTCTAGTTCTTCCATCTTTATCTGTGTCTCAGAGTCTAACTTTTTCCCCTTTAATTTTTGTCAGCAACTCAGCTTTGACAGGCATACAAGGATTCCTCTTTTGTACCACACAAAATGATAACTCGTACGTCGTACAAAAGGATACAAATATGATACAAATTTATTCTGAGCTAGTTGTACATTAGCTCTGCGAGCGGATAACCACATAGGTAATACATATCATGGTATATCGTGATGATGTTATGTGAAAGATGATATCGATGGTAATATCTATCGAAGTTAAGTCTAAGTCATAACTATTGCTACTGTCCTTTTAAGCAACAAAGTATTTACAGCGAATACATCAGTCCGTCTTCTACACTGTCGGGTCCCGGTCTGGTGATCTTCGTGGCGTGTCCAGCCTCAAGCAGTTGACCCTTCGTGCACCAGCTGGTTTGCGTGCTCGGAGTTCCAGCACGGGGTTAGTGACTTGTCAACCGGTTAGAGTTACCAGTGTTTAATGGACACTTCTCGTGATGTGGGTTTTCCCACTCTATTCTGGGTAACTCCAGCTCACGTCTTACAGTGTCCCCTTTTAGGACACAAGTGTGTCCAGTTGGAGAACTATTCATAGTTCTCACTCGTGCTTCTGTCCCTTCTGTCCCTATTTCCTAGATAGCTATGTTCTCTTTATCCTGTCTAGGTCTATTTCCATAGTTCTACTTCTATCTTATCTATTATCTTATTTGCAGCTCTTTGACAGGTCTCCCTCCCTCTGTGTTGTGTTACAAACTTTTAAGTTGTGGGTGCAACACAAGTAGTAATCTCAACAAAAAATTAGGGCTAATTTTATCAAAGGCTGCATGAGTTTTCTAACTCTGTTCTGGTCATAGGACAAGATCTCTCCTTTCCCTTGTCACACTGTTGTACTACTTCACTTGGCTAATTGATTACCACACCACACTAGTACAGTTGGCTAGAGTCTATGCTCATACTAACATTATACTTCTTGGGAGTTGTGTGATCCGGAACCAATGTCTTTTAGACCTGTCTTCAAATTGTCAATATAACTGACAACCCATACAAATTGCCCCTGTTACGAGTATAATACATGAATAATATTCATGCTCCCATATAATATTTGCTCCAACTAGTATACATGCTTTATGTGCTAATGCTCACCTTTTTAGCTTCCGCTTGTGAAGAAATATTTCAGTGTTACACTTAGGTTTTCGAGATTTTGTTGTGTCCCCTGTTTAGAGTAGTTATATCCCTTTGCCAGTAATGGTGTATGCATCTTTATGTGTTAGTTTTCCTGGTTGGTTGCGTGTTTGTATTAAACTAATGTGTATTTAACTTACCAATATGTGTATGTGTCTATAATTTACGTGTATGTACTCTTTCGAGCGCCGTAAAGCGGCTTATTGTAGTCACAAACGAGTGTGTAAGGCTGATTTATGACTACTCCCGATTTAGGATGCTCAAAATATGTTTCCTATCTCTATCATCTAAGTAGGGCAACTACACAGATAAAAAATTGAACAACACATTGTCTTACACACATTGACACAGACAAATTACAAAAACTCGTATTGTGCAGCGAAAAAGATCCGCAACATGTCTCACTGCTCTGTATTTATTTATTTCTCTCACTCTCATCCATACATCTTTCATTCTTCTTTCATTCCACAGAGGTTTTTAAATACCTGTTCTGTCATTAAAATATGGTTGTAGAAAAAAAAATGGATGAACAATATATATTTACAATAAATAGTTGGCTGAATTTAAACAGGTTTTCAAGCCAAATGACTGTGCTCTATTTCTGCACTCGTAATTTCAGTACAAAAATATACATAATTAAGAGGATTGTTCACTACCAATCCTGTGGGTAATGATTGATATAGCTAATCTATTCTAAGTTGGTGTACTGTGCTACGCTAACTAAGGGAACTAATCTAACTAAATGATCAAAATGGGGGAAAGTGTGTTAGTTACCTTATTGTGTGTTAGTACATAGGATGGTATAAATTTCTAAATGATGGAATTAATTTCTAAGTAATGTTCTAATTAAATAAATCTCTAACACAAATGTGTTTAAATGATGATAAACTAAAGTAATGTTTCCTAAGTTGAAAAGTATGATGTAAGGGTTAAACTAAATGAGTTTCTAACTAAGTGTAAATGAATTTTAACTATTAAATGTTATTAATAAGGTTATATGGATGGTTCTACATTCTATTGTAACTACAAAAATACGATGTTATATGCAACTGTTATAAAAACATGTTATTATACATATCACATACATTTTAACTCTATCTAAATTAACTAATTACATCCAGGTGTGTTGTCGGAGTGGCGTCGTCTGTTGAATCTCGTTGCAAGTAGAGTCTGATATATACGCTCTCATCCTGGGTAACGTTGAAAAATCGTTCTACTCATGGGTTGCATATATGGTGGTGGCGTAGACATCTCATAATGTGTCTGTTCACTTTCACTCGTACTGACAGTTAATAGTAAGCAAGTTCAGGCGATTCACGATGGTAAGAGCACTACAGTTTCTGTATTCACCATATAGGGCACTAGTTATTTACAGTGTCACTGACTTTGGTGATGTCGGATCGCTCTCTTCTCGTACATCAGGTATCTTGATCTAAGAAGGTCTGCTAAGTGTGTCTGCCAGCAAGTTCATGTCCCCCTTTATATGCTTTATAGTGAACTAATAATTTTGCAGGATCAAAGAACATCTGTAGATCCTGTTATTACGGTGGACTCCAGACTGCATCACTGTAAGCGGTGAATTGTCAGTTTCAATGACAAAATGAGTACCCGCTAAGAATCTATGAAGCTTACGGATACAATAGATGACGCTTAAAGCCTCTAACTCAGAGACTGAATACCTTGATTCAGCAGGGGTAATTTTGCGGCTTACATACATGATTGGGTGAAAGATTCCCTCATAGAACTGGCCTAAAATGCCAGCGATGGATATAGCACTTGCGTCTGTACAAAGAAAATACATAAGATTTGGATTAGGCAAGCGCAAGAGTGGTACAACGCTGAACATACGTTTTAATTTTGATAATGCATCAATTAACTCTGCAACTTGTACATTTAATTTCACAGATGCTTTCAAAACATTAGAAAAAACGCTGGTGATCTCAGCTAAATTGGGTATAAACTTGTTGTAGTAATTCACTAGACCAAGCAAGCTTCTGACCTGCTACTTGGTCGTTGGCATAGTTAAGTTCAAAATTTTGGTGACAATTTTATCATCTGTCTTAAGTTGACCTCTGGTGATCGTATGGCCAAGGAAATCAATTTCTTCCAACCCCAACTCAACTGGTTGGCTTTATAGTAAGACCGAATAATCTCAATCTATCAAAGACGTGTCGCAGTTTCTGTAAGTGTGATGTCCAGTCTGCAGTATGAACACAAATATCGTCAATGTAAGTTTCAGTATTCGTTACTCCATGAAGAAGGTCTCTGGTGAGTCGGACAAAAGTGGCTGGAGCATTACGAAGGCCAAAAGGAAGGAATCGCTACTCATAAAGACCTAAAGGTGTTGAAAATGCAGTTAGATTGATCTAAAGTGGGTGCATTGGGACTTGCCAGTATCCCTTAGTTAGGTCAAGTTTAGAAAAAATTCGAGAGGTTGACATATTAAGAATTAGATCCTCACATGATGGGATTGGCTCTGCGTCGACTTTGTTAACATTATTTAACTTGCGATAATCGACACAGAGGCGAATTGTAGAGTCCTTTTTCTTCACAAGGACGACAGGAAAAGAGTATTCTGACTGCGACTTTTGGATTATTCCACTCGACTCAAGATTTAGGAGTTCCTTGTCGAGATTTTCCCTGAAACTTAACGGGATGGAATAAGGTCGGCATTTGATAGGGGTATTATCAGTCAGAATAATGGAGTGTTCGATCCTGTCAGTCCTACCTGGAATGTCGGAAAAAATGTCTCTGTATTCAGTTACTAGATCTATTTGTCGTCTTTGCTCGTCTGTGAGTTTCGGTTCTATCCGTATACTATCAATTGTCCCAGTCGTGTCTACTGTCGGGACTGGTAGTTCCATGTCATCGTCATCTATCTGATTGAGTACTGTGGTTGTACTACCTGTGTGTTCTGTTTCCTGACTAGGTGTATCTGCGCTGTCGTCGTCTTCTGTCGCCCTAACTAGTGTAGTTGCGTTATGTACGTCTGTCGTCGGGTTGCTTGGTGTAGGTGCATTCTGTTCGTCTGTCATCGGTTCTTGTCGTGAGAAGTAAGGCTTCAGCATGTTGATATGAAATATCTTTAATTTTTGGTTTATCGATATTTCATAATCGACATCTGATATATTTCGTACCACTTTGAATGGCCCTTGCCATGAAGTTAATAATAGGTTACGTTTATCTGGTAGTAAAAGTAGCACCTCTTGATTGGGTTCTTCTTCTTCTGCGTTCATCCGGATTTTTTTTTTCCGGACGTGATTGCGTTGTGTCTGTTTACAGCAGAGCTGCGTTCTTGCGCTGTTAGGCCGACACATCCGACTTCTGCGGTCATTTGTTGACCGGGTTAACCTTCCCGGGGTTGTTCTGTTCTACCTTGGTCATGTTAAGCTGTAGTTAACACACCCCTGTCCACGAGACGTTCTGTCCGAGCCGTGTCTGCATTTAACAGATATCATGTCCCGTCGATACGTTTATTATACAAATATTATATTACATCGCTTTGTCTATAAGAAGCTAGACTTCCACAGATTCTGTGAACACACACACAACTAGACTGCTGCTCCTGTGGACACTGTGAACAAACGCAACTTGATTGTCAAAGGTTACGTGAATACATGCAATTAAATTGTCACACATTATGTGAACACAGACACAACAAGACTGCCACATATTCCGTGTCACTCTCACAGACAATGTGAACACAGACACAACTAGACTCTGAAAGATCCCGTGTCACTCCCACAGACAGTGTGAACACAGACACAGCTAGACTGTGAAAGATCCCGTGTCACTCCCACAGACAATGTGAACACAGACACAACTAGACTGTGAAAGATCCCGTGTCACTCCCACAGACAGTGTGAACACAGACACAGCTAGACTGTGACAGATCCCGTGTCACTCCCACAGACAGTGTGAACACAGACACAGCTAGACTGTGAAAGATCCCGTGTCACTCCCACAGGCAGTGTGAACACAGACACAGCTAGACTGTGACAGATCCCGTGTCACTCCCACAGGCAGTGTGAACACAGACACAGCTAGACTGAAAGATCCTTGTCACTCCCACAGACAGTGTGAACACAGACACAGCTAGACTGTGACATATCCCGTGTCACTCCCACGGACAGTGTGAACACAGCACAACTAGACTGTGACAGACTCCGTGTTACTCCTACAGACAGTGTGAACATACAATTATCACAATGATACTGTCACATTCCGTGTCACTCCCACAGACACAACTAGACTGTGACAGGCTCCATGTTACTCCTACAGACAGTGTGAACATACAATTATCACAATGATACTGTCACATTCTGTGTCACTCCCACAGACATTGTGAACACAGACACAACTAGACTGTGACAGATTCCGTGTTTCACTCCTACAGACAGTGTGAACACAGACACAACTGGATTCCGTGCCATGCATACAGCCACATTATAAAACCTATTGATTGCCAGCTGCAACTGTTCCCAGGTCTCTGTTGATGCTAACATGCTCACAATAGTAGGTCTCTGAAATCAATACGGAATTTCACCAGCACTTTATGGTTTAAACAAAAACATCGCGGCTGCACGCTGCTCTATCAACTCGATACACTGGTAAACACGCGACCTGTATTCACATCTATGGGCAACATGTTTCACTAAATATGCTGGAGTCGCCAGATAACACACAGCCGCTACCGTATGACTACAGATCAAACACCGACACGGAACACATCGCCTGTCGCAGTAACCATGGATACCGAAGATGCCTGGATCACACGGTGATAAGTGCTTAGACTTTCACCCTGTTGGACATGTCCACTCAATGATAACCGTGGCGTTAAGTGGTGGAGGTATGTGACAATCTCTGATTGGGTTCAAGGTGTAGGGTTTTGGCACCCGTATTGGCTTAATGGCGGTAGATCTGGCCTTTTCTCTCCAAAGGTGATTTGGCTATTACACACGCCTTCATAATTTTATCGCGTGTCTCTGTTACCATCTCGTACGGTGTTACTGGGGTTGGACTATCTACTGTACTAGTAATTAACTGATGGTAAATCGTTAGGGGTCCATGAGGGTTCGCCCCATAAACTAACTCAAATGGCGAGAAACCCGTACTTGAGTGCGGAATTTCTCGATAGGCAAACAGCACCGTTGGTAATAGAGTATCCCAATCAGCTGGGTTCTCTGCTGTTACCTTTGCCAGCTTGTGTTTTAGGTCCCCGTTAATCTTTTCTATGATTCCATTGCTGGCAGGGTGGTAGGCAGTTGTGAAATGTTTAATTCCTAATAATTTTGTAAGGGCTTGCGTAGCAACCGATATAAACTGAGTTCCTCGATCCGATAGAATGGTTCGAGGAAATCCGAATCAAGAAAACAGATGTAACAATACATTAGCTACATCTTTGGAGGTAATATATTTTAGGGCTACCGCCTCAACCCACCTCGTACAGAGATCCACGAGGGTTAGTATGAACCGGTTTCCTTTGTTCGACACCTGATTCAGGGGTCCAACAATATCCACCGCTACACTTTCAAACAGTCTAAAGGCCAATGTTGAAGGTTGGACCTCAGCTGTTACATGCTTTCCCTTTCTCACTAAATGTTGGCAAATGGTACATGACCGACAAAAAGATTTGATATCGTTACAAAACTTAGGCCAATAGAAATGTGCTAAAATTCTGACTCTAGTCTTGTCATAAGCCAAATGTCCAGCAAACGGTGAATCGTGTGCAATCTTTAACACGTTTTGTCGATGTTTCAAAGGTAGAACCGTCTGCTGAATTTCATGGTTATTGGTGGTGTAATACCGCATGAGAATTCCATTGTGAAGTTTGAAATACCAAGAGGCATTTTTGGTTAATTTGGCAATTTAATAATTTAAAATAAGGTGCAATGGTTGGATCGGCGCGTTGTGCCTCGATAAACTCTTGTCGAGTGGTATTGTCAATAGTACCGCTAGGTGTTAATAATTGTAACATCTCATCTTGTAGGTCATTCTGATGTGTTTGGGTCTCTGACCTAGTTACTGCATTAGCCGTGTTAGTTTGTTTCCAGGCTAATATTTCGTCATCAGTGCAGTGTTTTAACCCTGGTAGGCACCCTAAAATGAGGTCAGTACAGGGGTTCTGTAAAATAGCGCACGTAAATGTGCCGGAAAGGAACGGGGTGTTTATACGGACTTTTGCCAGCGGGTATTTCTCAATATTACCAGAAAAAGTGCGGCATTTCACAAAATCACCTGTATAATCCTCAGGGTTAACTAGTTCTTTCCTTACCCCGATTAAAGTACTCCCACTATCAAGTAAACATTGGCATGGATATTCATTGATCAGTGCATCGTGGAACTTTAAATTACCTCTGGAGGCTAAAGCTGAATTTGCATCTTCATTAGAAAATGGTATCATGTGACCACATTTGAGTTTACCGTCCATATGAAACTGGTGACAAGTATCACATCTATCGAAGTTTAAAATATAAGTAACTTCTTCTTCTTTCGTTCGCTTGAAATATGTCTATATCTGCAATGTCGTCTCTTGCATGAATTGAACTGTTTTTTTTTTCAGTTCACACAGTGGTCCATAGAGTTTATCTTCCACTGTCGTCTCTCTAGGCCAGAAGGTTTGCCTAGATATGTTATATTTTGGGCAGTCTTGGAGTATGTGCTCTGCTGTCTGCGACGCCAATCCACATGTGCACATGGCTGTTTCACCAATCTTGAATTTTGTATACATGTGGTTGCATAATCTATTGTGTCCTGTTCTGAGGCGCAGAATAATGACTTGTTCTGGTCTGTCCATAATGTGGTAGTCATCTTGAGCAGGTTTTGGTGGCTTTCTGACTGATTTGATCATTCTTTTCTTTTGGTGGTATGTAACGGGCACATCAGGCTGTTCCTCTTTGGCTCCTTCCTTAGCCAATTGATCAGCTCTGTCGTTTCCGGGTACTCCACAGTGGGATGGTATCCACTGTATGGTGACTTTATGCTGACTGCTAAGTTCAGAAAGTAGTGTCCTTAGTACTGGCAATTTCCCAGAGAGGAGCGTCTCGAGTACTGATTTTGCATCTGTTAGTAGCACCACAGGTTGTGTACCATTGCTGTTATTTAGTAATTTCTCTGTTGCTATCTTGATTGCCTCAATTTCGGCATCATAGTTATGGCAGTACTTTCCTGTCGGTACTCTGGCTGTGTCCCTAGTATTATTTGGGTATTCTATGTACACTCCCGCTCCTCCGTTTCGAACAGCATTTTGTGCTGACCCATCTGTGTACACTCGGATCCAGAGGTCCTGTGGGTATTCTTCATCAAGGAAGCTGAGAGTGGCTGTTCTGCGCTGCACACTGTTCTGTTCTTCCTTGTCAAATATTCCTCTCACTTTTGTCTGGATTTGTAACGATAGTCTATGCTCATCTTTCCATGGAGTTCGCTCTGGAATAGTTGTTAGGGGGATACCAACTATGGGCAGATCAGTGGTTTCTCTGCAGAGTCGTTTGGCCTGGTGGATAAAACTACTTCTTTTCAACCGCCCCATAGCTAGGTTTTCAAATCTGTTCTTCATAGGGTGGCCTGGCAAGCTGAGGAACTTTTCTGCTTGTATTAGCGTTTTCGTATCTCTGCGCTCACTCAGTGCCTGTGTCCTCCCCATCTTCTCCATTTCCACTATAGGGGTTGATCTCATCCCTCCTGTGGTGACTCTAAGTGCTTGATTTTGCACCTTGTCCAGCTCTTGTAGTGTGGTATTTGATGCTGAACACCACGCAGTTGACCCATATTCCAGGTGTGGTCGTATGCTCTGTTGGTAAACTTTGCTAAGTATTTTCGTACTGGCTCCCCATGTGGTTCCACTTAGCTTTCTCAGGATGGCTATTTTCCTTCTGGCTTTTGCTACTGCTTTGTTGATGTGCTTTCTCCATGTCAGCTTGCCATCAAATGTTACTCCAAGGTATGTTGGTTCTTTATCTTCTCTTAGGGGTGTTCCATTTATCTGGATGATCCCTGCCTTTTGTTTTGGAGAGAGGGTAAATAGGGTGGTGCTGCACTTGTCAGTGTTTATGCTGACACACCATCTATTTGCCCATGCAGCAAATGTATCTACAGCTCTTTGTAGCAATCTGGTGGCCACTGATGCATATTCATTTGTGCTCCATAGAACCAGGTCATCGGCGTACATTGCCGCTTTAATTCCATGCGGTAGGTGAGCAACAAGATCATTGATGAAGATTAGAAAAAGTGTGGGGGACAAGACTCCGCCCTGGGGGACACCGTGACGCAGTAGTACTTTCTTGCTCTTGAGTCCGTCTATCTGTACTCGGGCTCTTCTGTTGTGCAAGTATGCTTTCACCCATTTGTACATTCTTCCATTGACTTTGCAGTTTCTCAGTTTCTTCATCAGACCTTCTTTCCAGACTTTGTCAAAGGCTTTCTTCAGATCTATCCATGCCGCAAACACCAGCTTCTTCTCTTGGAATGCATCCTCAATTTCTTGAGAGAGGTAGGTTGTCTGATCTTCCGTAGAGTAGCACTGCCTAAAGCCAGCCTGCTGTGGCACAAGGATGTTTTTACTTTCAATGTACCACTGCAGTCTGTGATTGATGATGCGCTCCAGTGTTTTGCAGAGACAGCTGGTGAGGCTAATTGGTCTGTAGCTAGAGGCAATGGAACCATCTTTCCCTGATTTTAGGAGGGGTATCATGATTGCTTCTCTCCAGGCTTGTGGAACACTGCCTAAGGTCCAGCTGTTATTGAAGATCTGCAACAGCTTTGTTTTGGCCTCTGTTCCTAGGTTCCTGATCATTTCATTGGAGATACCATCAGCTCCTGGTGACTTTCTCATTTTCAGTTTTGATATGGCTAGCTCCAGTTCGCTGATTGTGATGGGTGCCTCCAGAACCTCATGTACTATTTCCTTCTGTCCTGTATGTTGTCGTTTCTCTCGAATCTCTTGTTGTTTCTCTGGACTAATTTTGATATTGCTATCTTGTGCGAACGAGTCCGCAAAATGGTCAGCTGCTTGCTTTCTTGTTAAGATTTTTCCATCTTTATGTAGTGCAATTTTTGAGTTTCTCCCTGTGCCCTCGTCATTAAGCTGTTTTATTAGCTTCCACAATTTCCTTGTGTCTCTTTCAAAGTTCAGAGACTCCGTTTTCTCCTGCCAGCTTTTCCGTCTAGCCTGCAGCTTGGCCCTTTGAAATTTGGCTTTTGCATGCTGGAATTTATTGTGGTGCTCTTGGCTGGGTGTGGCCTCTGCTTGCTTTCTACACACTTCAACATCATTATGCAACTGTTCCAGTTCACTACTCCAGTAGGGTTTATATTGTTTACGGGCTCCTCTTGGTACTGTTTCTCGCGCTGCCTGTAGTATGCATTTCCCAAACTCTTCAACTGCTTTATTTATGTCTTTCTCAGTGTTCAGGTTTCTAACCAGTATGCTGGTGCGATGCTTGTACATTGCCCAGTCTGCTTTCTTGTAGTTCCACCTCGAGAGGGTGCTGCTTTCACTTACAAGCTCATTTTCTACGGTTAGAAAGACTGGCCGATGGTCACTGCCACCAAGTTGTTTCCCAACAGTTCGTGTAATGTTCCACTCCAGGTCTGGTGAATGAAAAGCCAGGTCAGGTGTAGTTGTAGAGTGCCATGGTCTCGAGTAGAAAGTATGTGGGTCGGACGGCTTGTTAATCAACATGAATCTATTCTCATCCTGCCAGTCTTCCAGTCTCTCTCCTCTCTGGTCCATGTGATCATAGCCCCAGCTCTGCGAGTGGCTGTTGAAATCGCCACACACAATCATTTTTTCTTTTAGTGGTAGGGTGTCCAGTGCCTGTGGGAGGTCACTTGGACAGTATTAATTGATCAGATGTAGATCTGTATTACCTGTCTTAAGTTTAAGTGTCTGATACTCAGCCCCTTCCATGTAGACTTTGATTTGGGAAGCCATGATGTTATTTCTTACAAGGGTCAGTATTCCACCTTTTCGCCTGTTCTTTCGGTCAGATCGGTAACACGGGTAGCCTCTGATTTTGAAGGCTATATTTTCATTGAGGTGAGTTTCTTGCAAGCAACATATGCTTACTTTTTCTTGGTCCAAGATTTTTTCTAATTCGATTTTCTTGTTGCTGACTCCCTCCGCATTCCAGTGCATTATTTTAAGTCTTCGTTTAGTATGGCCAGTCGTCCTATTCTCATGTCCCCTGGCTCCACAGGACATCTGAGAAGGACCTCCAGTAGTTGGGGTTGGACCCTTTCGAGACATAGGGCCCGGCACTGCACCTGCCTGGGGGTCCAAAGCAGGGCGAGCACCATAACGATTAGCAGTAGTCGACATATTCCATTTTGCGTGATTGCGTGGCATCCTGATTTCTGTGGTGCGCCTCTTGGCTGGTTGCCTCCGTCTTCGGCACCTATATTTGCTAGAGCAGACTGTGGTCTCACTTGAGTGTAGATGTGTACGCGCGCACACACCTGTCTGTGCATGCATGTACGTGCATACACATCTAGAGCATACTGGTTATTTTCCGGCGCCAGAGACTCGCCGTCGCCCCTTCTCCTGTTAGTTTAAACAGGCCCGCCACGTGAAGGCCAGGAGTTGGACTTTTGCTGCATAGGTTATGTATTCACGAGCCATTGAGGTATTTGAGCAATGTTGGGCGCTCACCCCAACACCGCGCCTCGGCTACATACAGCAACATTTGGAACCCATATCAGTAACAACCGCCACACTTTCACACTCATTGAATGGTAATACATTTTCATTCTCGCACTCCGTTTCACTGCCACTATCGGAAGATGTATCAATCAGCACAACGTTGCTGGCCTTCATTCTTTGCCTGCCCAAACACTTAGAACTATAATGTCCATACGAAGAACCAAAAAAACATTTAACTGCACGCTTGTATGCACTCCTTTTGTTTTCCTGCTTTTTGATCATCATTTCGAGATGTGCAGGGTATGATGGATTTTTATCACACATCGAAAATTGCTGGTGATATAAATGGCAGTACACACATTGGGGTGGCTTTTGGTATGGTTTATCTTTGTTCTGGTAAGATTTCTGGTTGAAAGATCTGTTTGGTTGGTTCTTAGCAAACGCTGTAATTTCAGAATCATGTATAGATGACTTAAATATATCTCGGTTCGAAGAAAAATACGCCTAACCACGTTTCTCTAACTGTTCTAGAGATTCAATGTCTGCTTGTTGAAGGAACTTAGCAAAGGGAGTTGGAACTGTGGATATCACTTTATCCATAATCATTAAGTCCTGTAACTTGTCAAAACTCTTCCCTACTTTCGCTGCCTTAAGCCATTTACTGAATACACTCTGAACGTTAGATACATAATCTATGAATGTTTCGTTCGGTTTTGGTTTAATTTGTGAGTACTGGATCTGATATCCAGGAGCATCGAGTAGAAAATGCTGCATAATTCTGTCATGAATATATTGGTAGTTGTTTCTTAATTCTGTTGGTATAGACTCAATAACTTTTAAGGGCTCCCCAGAGAGATTTCTCATATAAATCATGGCCCAATCTTCCAACGGAATTTCCTGAAATTTGAGCTGGAACTCGATATTCTCGGTCCAGGCTGAAATAGAATCCCCTTGACTGAAGGGTTTGATGATCCCTTTATATTTAGAAAATTTGTTCTGCTCTTCCTGACTCTTCTGTTTAGTGGAAGCTATCTGAATGTGTGAGTCAACTTCCATTTCTTTCATTCTTAACTTTGTTTGTGAGTCTACTTCTATTTGTTTTTGCTTGGTGGTGTCATCTAATTCTATTTGTTTTTGCTTTACTTCTAATTCTTTCTGTTTAGTTGTTTCCTCTAACTCTCTCATCTCTTTCTGATGCTGTCTTTCAAGTGCTCGTTCATCTCTCTCTACTGCAGCTTTTCTTTCTGTTTCTTCTTTGTATTTCTGTTCTGCCCATTTTTCTAATTTCTCCCCGCTATGGCCTAGTTCTTTGCCAGCTTGGATACATTCACTTAATGTTGACATTGTGTGGCTTTATGTTCTTACACAACTGGTATATAAATAATTTTACAATTAATAAGTGTCACACATTCAGAATCACTCACTGAAAAGTAAGATGCGTTTGTTAATTGTGATTATCAAAATAGTGAAAAAAATACTCATCTAATCCAATGAAAATACGGCTCCTCGGGATGTTACACCGCTGTCTTGCACACACAGAATAGATAGGCTTGCTCGTACGATTGATGTCTCTGTTTCGTAGAAAAGCAACAGTTAGTACATGGCATGTGTTACAAAATACATGGTTGTAATCATTTTAAATATTACAGTTCTTATGATCGACAAATTACAAATGTGATGTGAATAATATTACTGATATAAATGATATGAATGGTATGATTGTATGAATGAATCGTCAAATGAATCGTGAGATGAATCGTCAAATGAATAGTCAACTGTCGTCTTGTCTTCACTTTCTACTGTCTCTGACTGAGCTATGCTGTATGATCTTAGTCAAAACTCTAATTTACTTCTTTTGTACTACACGTATTTGACTTTGTACAAGTTCGTGGGTAAATTCGATGACCGTTGACATAATGAATGTAATACATCAAATCTTCAAAAATAATCGTTAAACTGGTGATTTGGATACATATTTCAAGTTTACACACAATCACAGTTTAAGTTTCCAAATTTAAATTGAATGAAATATCAAATAGAATTCTGGTAGAATTTTACATTTTATGTGGGAAAATGGTCTTGTAAAGTGCTTGAAGGTGGTTCAAGCCCCACCTTCTGACACCAAATCGGATCCTGCCTGTCAGCAACTCAGCTTTGACAGGCATACAAGGATTCCTCTTTTGTACCACACGAAATGATAACTTGTACGTCGTACAAAAGGATACAAATATGATACAAATTTATTCTGAGCTAGTTGTACATTAGCTCTGCGAGCGGATAACCACATAGGTAATACATATCATGGTATATCGTGATGATGTTATGTGAAAGATGATATCGATGGTAATATCTATCGAAGTTAAGTCTAAGTCATAACTATTGCTACTGTCCTTTTAAGCAACAAAGTATTTACAGCGAATACATCAGTCCGTCTTCTACGCTGTCGGGTCCCGGTCTAGTGATCTTCGTGGCGTGTCCAGCCACGAGTAGTTGACCCTTCGTGCGCCAGCTGGTTTGCGTGCTCGGAGTTCCAGCACGCGGTTAGTGACTTGTCAACCGGTTAGAGTTACCAGTGTTTAATGGACACTTCTCGTGATGCGGGTTTCCCCACTCTATCTGGGTAACTCCAGCTCACGTCTTACAGTGTCCCCTTTTAGGACACAAGTGTGTCCAGTTGGAGAACTATTCATTGTTCTCACTCGTCCTTCTGTCCCTTCTGTCCCTATTTCCTAGATAGCTATGTTCTCTTTATCCTGTCTAGGTCTATTTCCATAGTTCTACTTCTATCTTATCTATTAGATAATCAGATTGCTACTGGAACTATTAGTGTTGGAACTCTTCGCTGGCTGCTGAGGATGGAGACGGAGCGATTATGGGAATGTCCCGAATGCTGTGATGTCGGTTCCTAAATCAATCAATCAATCAATCTTATCTATTAGCTTATTTGCAGCTCTTTGACAATTTTAATTCCTTACTTTTAGATTCAATTTCTAGCTGTCAATTTGGTTTCTTCTGCTAGCTGAGCTAATTCTAATTCCTTATTTTTAGGCTCAATTTCTAACTGTTTCTCTTTCAATTTGGTTTCTTTTGCTAGCTGTAGTTCTTTCAATTTGGTTTCTTCTGCTAGCTGTAGTTCTTTCTCTTTCATTGCCATTTCTGCTAATTATTTTTTATGCAATCGTTCCTGTGCTCTTTCTTCTCTTTCTGCGGCAGCAATTTCTTTGAATCTGCTCTCAGCCCATTCTGCAAGCTTATCGCCTGAATAACCTAATTCTTTGCCAGCTTCTATGCAATCTTTTAATGTTGACATTTTCACAGTTTTCTTTTATAACAATTTCAATAAGACTAATTTATTTCACTTGATTGTATCAACTTGGTATGTGGTAATACTTTACTATGTTATTCACAGCAGAAAAAAATAAAGTGCTGCTTTAATCTGCAATATACATATAAAAGTACTTATCTGGAATAGGTGGATTGTCTTCAGTGCCACGACTTGTTTTACTGCTGGTAGGAGAAATATAACACTCGGCAATATGACATCTATACATGGGTGTACATCTTTTCTGTGGTGGGAACAAAAAATATTGGTATCGTGGAAAGTTGTGTCTGTCCAATGTCATATATTAGAATACAGATACTATATTGTAATTTTTTAAAGTGCAACTATGTGTAATTTCTGTCGGTCAGGTGGTTCTCTGTCTGGTTTCTCTAATTGTCGTCATATCAAGTATACATGATATTCATTTTTCTTGGCTAGCCCCCGATCAGTCAAAACTATATCTATTCAGATTAAATGTCTATTTTAGACTGTCCTGTGGTTACGCCAAAACAGACGCGAGCCCTCAAATTAAATTTTCTATTTAAATTGTCAAACTAATGTTTTGGGTTTCTATCCAAAAGGACGATTTCCCCCAAATTAATTGTTTACTGGTTCTATCCAAAGCGGACGATTGCCCCCAAATTAACTGTTCTGTCAACGTCGTATAAATATAAGTAACCCTGGCTCGTCGTTCTAAACGTGACAGTGAGTCTTCCTACATGCACTCAGTAAGATATCATACATTTTCATGTAGTGTAACATTATTTATTCTTGCAAACGTCAATCTCAGTTACATGAATACACATTATCGTTACGCAATCATTGTATCACAAGGAATAATATCACAAGTAATTATATCTACAACAATGGCAAATGACACTCAGCCATAGCAGTCATTCGTGCGTTCATAACACAGTTCAGTTTCATTTCTCGCACTTAATAACTCGCTCAGCTATATTCGCTCGCAAGGCTAACACCGGCAGTTGGTACACTCGCTCGTTCAATCGCACTCGTCTTTCCTCTACACTCTACTACCTCTGCGTCGTAGTACTGTCAGTTAAGGACGTAGTCCTGTCTATATCCCTGTGTCCTGTCTATATCCCTGTGTCCTGTCTATATCCCTGTGTCTTGTTTATATCCCCGTGTCCTGTTTATAACTGGGTCTTGTCTCCCGTCTGTGTCCTGTCTATGACATATCTATTGTCCTGTCGTATGTCATCATCCGCACTCCCCCACACGCTGACACAATATTTTAGTCCTACTGACTGGTGTAGGGTTGAACCCGCTACCTTGGCATCATCACACCGGATGCTTAAGAACGAGCGGTCTTATCCTATCGGCCATGCTGACCCCGGCAAACTACTGAATGTAAACTTGCTAAGAAATGTGATCATTACCCCACGTGGACAACAATCACCTTCGGATTAATAAGCCTATGAGGGTAAACCCAGGACTATCATTCTGAGATGGTGATGAACCCTAACTATAACTTCTCCTTTAAGTTGAACGAGGTAGGGGTAATGGTGAAATCGAATCGAATTGCATGTTTGAGCGGTTTTAGATGGTACTTATGATAAATATGACTTATGACGTCATTTCAAATTAGTATTCCCCCTCTGCTGTGTGTCCACCGTGACGAGGTCGAGGGGCTAGAGTGTTCCAATGACCCCAAGAGCTATGCCGACGTTAGCACAGCTACTGGTAGGGTCACCCATGTCGGACAGGTCAAGGGAGAGGGACCAGACCAAGCGACACACAGACCTGCTGCCTTGTAGGTAGACTGGGGACAATCAAAGGCTAGGGAAAGCACCCCGAAAAAATGCTTGTCGAAATCGGATGTACTGGGCGACAAGCTTGACAAAGCAGTGCAACATAACTTAATTCACGATGTTACAAATTAAAATTAATCGTTATGGTGATAATCCCGCGAAGTCCCATCAGGCGGTGATATTGCCGGGCCCCCTGCCTCGAGGGGGTCCACCCATGACTACTGGTGGTCACCTTCTCCTGTGCTGAAGAGTCAAGGCATAGAGGAGTAGATTAAGAGCTACTGACCAAACACCCCGGACACTCAACATACTACAAAGGAATGCTCGATTATAACAAGAAAGTCTCCCTAACAAAGCGTCTTTATAAAGATAGAATAGATGTGGCATGCATTCAAGAGACACACCTCAACGCCCATCGCAGATTCTCAGTCAGAGGATATCAGGCCACACGTTTCGACCGCAAAGGACACAAAGGAGGAGTTTTAATACTTACACGAAATACAATACCTTGCAGCAAAGTATCTGTGATCTCTGACAACCAAACGAAAGTTATAGGTGTTGATATAATGATAAAGGGCGTGAAAATAAGAATTTACAATCTGTATAGTCCAGCAGATAAGGACCTTACACTCTCACGTATGAAAATAACTGACACAAACTGCACTATTGTCGGAGAATTTAATAGCCGTTCAGAAAGATGGGGATACCCAGATACTGACAAAAGAGGAGATGAAGTGGAGGGACTCAAATCTCCATCTACTCAACAAAGCGGATGACACGCCGAGCTTCTACTCCAGAATATGGTTTACCACTTCTACTCCAGACTTAGCTTTCTGCACAGGAGACATCCTCCACAAAATCGATGGCCATGTGCTTGACCAATTAGCAGGTAGTGACCACAGATCAATCAAGCTTGTAATGAATATGGAGTATGTTCCACGGGAGCAAAAGCCTTTGCCCAGCTGGAATTGCAAACGAGCAGATTGGGACAGATTTGCCATACTAACAGACAAATATTGTGAAAACATAAATACACGATATGGCAACATGAAGCAAATGGTGGAAAGTCTAAACAGAGCAATAATACAGGTGGCCACTGAGTCTATTCCAAGAGGAGCGCGGAAAAATTACAAACCATACTGAACTAAAGAACTACAAATTTTGGAGGACAAAGTTGAAGATGCCAGGAAGACAGCAGAGAGAGAAACAACTGAAGCGAACATCTCTCTTAAAGCCATCTCAGCAAAATATAAAAGAACAGTTAATCAAACAACAAGAGATTGTTGGAGGGAAAAAACAGAAAACCTGAATTTTGACAGGGATGGAAACAAACTATGGAAACTAGTGAAAGCCATGAACAATGAAGGACCTAGAAACAAACAAATAACAATTAAACAAGGAAATCCCTTGCTTACAGGAAAAAAGGCTGCAAATGCAATAATGGAACACTGTCAGTGCAAACCACATTGATATTACAACCTAACAGAAGAAAGCAATCAAAGACACACAGATGCATCATAGTAATACAGAGACAACAGCAGAATATATGATGGCAAATCTAACAATGAAAGAAATGGAACAGGCAATAGATACCCTAAAAAAAGAAGAAATCACCAGGAAAGGATGGAATCACAAATGAAATGCTAAAAGGACTAGTCACTAAGGCTAAAAAGAAACTACTAGCAGTCCTAAATTACAGCTGGAAGAGAGGAATAGTCCCACAGGCATGGAAGGAAGCTATACTAATACCAGTCCCAAAGAAAGGAAAAGACCTGGAAGAACCAAATGGCTATCGACCTATCAGTCCACTTAGCTGTGTAGGAAAATTAATGGAACGCATTATCAATGGCAGGCTAACATGGCATCTGGAAGAAAACAAACTCTTAACACCACACCAAGCAGGATTCAGAAAGTACAGATCCACTGAAGATCAAATAACCTATATAGCTCAGGAAATAGAGGATGCCTTACATGAGAAAAAAAAACACACTAGCTGTCTGGGTAGATTTAGAAAAAGCATTTGATGAAGTTTGGAAGGAAGGACTGAAAGTAAAACTGCAAAATATGCATGTTTGTGGGAAAATGTATAAATGGATCAGCCACTACCTTGAGAACAGAACTGCCAGGACAAAAGTACAAGGACAAACAAGCAAAATGATGCTGTTGGAGCAAGGTGTCCCTCAAGGAGGAGTTCTTTCACCAACATTATTCCTAGCATATATAAATGACATCACGGAAAATTTTCCAGCCAAAGTACACACATCCTCCTTTGCAGATGACCTAGCCATATGGACATCTGAAGAATATATTAGTACAGCTAAAAGCAGAATACAGCAAGCCTTATTAGCGCTAGAGGACTGGTCAGAATCATGGCTGGTGAAGATAAGTGAGGAGAAAACAACATGCACAGTGTTCTCCCTCTCAAATGAAACAGCAACATAAGCTGGTATTGAATGGAAAAATATTGCGCCATGAAGAAAATCCAAACTATCTAGGAGTCATCTTTGATCGTCGCCTGACATAAAACCCCCGGGAAGATTAACCCTGTTAACAAATGCACGCAGAAGTCGGATGTGTCGGCCTAACGTCGCAAGAACGCAGCTCTGCTGTAAATAGACACAACGCGATCACGTCCTAAAAAGGGGCTCTGGATGAAAGAAAAAGAAGAGGAAGAAGAAGAAATTAGTGTTCCTGGTGTTATTGATTTGTTAATTTAAGCGTTTCGAACATTTTGTCCTGCATTATTCTGCTCTTCTTCAAACATGCTGTGTGTGTTGTTGTCGTCGTCTTACAGTTTGTGGTGGTGTGGTTATTGTTGTTATTGCTGTGATGGCGGTGGTGTGGTTATTGTTTCCTTGGTTGTGTTGTTCAGGACCCCATCGATTTGAGGAGTATAGTGGTTAGTAATCATGTCTGCAAAAACAGTTGCCCCGGTTCAATACCTAGAAGAAGCGGGTTTGTTTTTCCAACCAGTATAGTTCTGGGGTCGACCCACATTTATGAACTTGGGTTTCAAATATTCTTCAGAATTGTCTGGACAATGTTTGGGAAGGAAAGGTGACGAGGAAGATAATTTAAACAAACCTTAACCTCAACTTAACATTAATTTAACCTCAACTTAACCTTAATTTAACATTAGAGATTTAGAGATTGGCACCTTGCCGTCTTGACAGACGATAGTTTGTTACATTGTACCACAAAAAGGTATATCTACAACCCATGGCGGTAGTGAATGTCACTGATCAGATGAATTCACGCTGTAAATGTTCGTCCACGATGGATACATGTGAACACATGGTCATTTTCCCCATCACGCACCATCTTACGTCTCACACGCTCAGTATGTGCTTTATATGCAATCATTTTCTCCTTTGTCTTTATTACATTTCTGATAGTTGCGCTCCATGCAACACGTTCAGCGGCGACTTGCTCCCAATGTGCATTATCAATGCCTGTATCAAACATGTCCCGCTTACACAATCTTTGTATCGTAGTAGAGGTCGACCCTGAGATCTCTTACCCATCTGTAATTCACCAAAAAAATGTCCTTTGGTATTCTACCATCATCCATCCTCCTAACGTATCCTATCCATCTAAGTCTACGAAGACTGAGCATGGAATACACCGTCACACAACCTGATCTTTCCAATACTTCAGTATTTGTGATTTTGTCTTGCCGCTTAATACCAAGAATTCTTCGCAGACACCGCATATGAAAGCTGTTTAAACGTTTCTCTTGGCGTGAGTAAGTTGTCCAGGTTTCACTGCCATAAAGCAACCATCCGGCCACTTAATGACTTTTGCATATGGTGCCGATGACGTACGCCAGGGACCCGCCAACCTAGGGTAATAGTATGGTTGTTGTGGTAATAGTAGTAGTAATGGTAGGAAGTTTTCTCGGACACCCACACCCATTTACAAAACACGGGGAAGGATGTGCTGTTCGCAGTCCCTGTACCTTTGTATTCGAGTGTGTATTTATTCGTCTATTCTTGTGAGTGTGATTGTGTCATTGTTATTGTGATGTCTCTGTACGTGTGTGTGTGTGTGTGTGTGTATACGTTTGTCTATTCTTGTGATGCGGCCGTACTTGTGTCTTTGTTCTTGTGTGTGTGACTTTTACACATGCCGATAAAGAGACTTGTGTCTCTACCAATGCAACCGCTACTATTGCTGTCGCTACAACTACCTCTATTGGTACAACTATTACTACTGTCGTTTCACTGCCCTTTACCCACTACCATGTCACTAATCGTACTTTCCCCAACAATTTAAGTGGTCACTCGACCGCTTGGCCACGTCATCTACCACTTTATCCATTATCATGTCACTACACGTACATTCCTCGACAATTCCTCACTTGACCACGTCATCGAGCGCTTTAACCATCACCATGACACTACACGTACATTCCTCGACAATTTAAGTGGTCACTCGACCACTTGACCACTACTTGATCAAGTCAGCGATCACTTTAACCATCACCATGTCACTACACGTACCTTACCCTACAATTTCCTCACCTGACTACTTGACCACTGGTTGACCACTACTTGACCACCTTTTGATCATCACCATGTCACTACGCCTACTTCCTCTAAAATTTCCTCACTTGATCACTACTTGACCACTGCTGACCACCTCTTAATCATCACCATGTCACTACCCTACTTTCCTCTAAAATTTCCACACTTGACCACTACTTGACCTGTGCTTGACCGCTGCATGACCACCCTTTGATCATCACCATATCATTACAACTACATTTCCCTAAAATTTCCTCACTTGACTACTTGACCACCTCTTGACCACGTCATCTACCACTTTAATCACTACCATGTCACAACAGTACTTTCCTCCACAATTTAAGTGATCACTCGACTGCTTGACCACTACTTGACCACCTCTTGACCACTATTACCTGCTACCCACCCCTTAACACTGAATGACACTACACCATATCCATTACAATCAACTACTTTACTCTTTAGGGTTTCATGTGTAACACGTGTGATTCTAGTGAATAAGCCATTACGACCTTCTACATAGCACTAATAACCACCCCTTATCAACTAATTTCACTAAGCCATACCCACTATGACAACTATCGCCACCGCAACTATTCCTTCTATTCCTACTAATGTACACCGCCAATGTGTTCAAAATATTTTAACACACCACTCACCAACGTGTTTACAACCCGTTACTTAATGACTTTTTTCCACCCCTCATACACCCCGTTGTGTTATGAACCTACCACCGTCACACTCGCCCGCGATTTTCCCACACTTCGCCGACTCAACCAAAAAAAAATGTATAACTTCCCGGTACTACCTTCCAGATTTTCCCACACTTCCCCGCCAAGAAAAAAAAATGTTTAACTTTGTCTATATATGGTTTATTAAAATTATTATATACCTTCTTTGCCTCGTTTGTTTTAATTTATTGTTGTTGTATTTTTTATGGTGTACACTAGACATACCTATAATTGAAGGGGTCACTTGAACACCACACCTACTCTGATGAGTCACTAGACCACACCCACTCCGATGAGTCACTAGATCACACCTAAATTTTTGAAAGAAAAAAAAACACCGAAGAGTTATCACCCTTTGTGGTGCACATCGATGTGCACCACAAAAAGGGGGCTTTTGTACTTCTACACTACTATCATGTACCACTTTGTGGACAAATAAAAGTAAGATTAAAGAGAGGGGGAAAATGGTTAGGAACATTAGACTTAATAAAGAGCTTCTTCTTCTTCTTCTTCTTCTTCTTCTTCTTCTTCTTCTTCTTCTTCTTCTTCTTCTTCTTCTTCTTCTTCTTCTTCTTCTTCTTCTTCTTCTTCTTCTTCTTCTGCGGTCATCCGGAGGTTTGTTTTTCTTTTCCAGACGTGATTGCGTGGTGCCTGTTTACAGCAGAGCTGCGTTCTTGTGCCGTTAGGCCGACTTCTGCGGGCTCTCACTGTTATGGTGTTATCCCCCACCCCAGCTGGCACATTTAGAACAGCCGAAGACATAACGGTCAGCCCTTAAACGAGGCTTCCATAATTGCAGAGCCGACACATAGCGCTCTGGTACTGGGCTCACCCAAAGAATCGTCACGTCCTGCACATGGCTGCTTAGCCTCACTTCCGTATATTGGGTCTTCCGTTCACCATAGGCTGTTCTTCCGGAAACCAGAAGAATGCAGTGTGCAGATGACATCCACACAGTGAGCTTTCGATTCGGACTTTCCGCATAATGGATTTGCTATCCGAGCAATATTCCATTTCATGCCACTAGGACACTTTTTCCACCTTTTATGGAGCCCACACAGTGAGCTTTCGATTCGGACTTTCCACGTAATGGATTTGCTATCCAAGCAATATTCCGTTTTATGCCCCTGGGACGCTTTTGTAACCGACATACCTGTGGTATGAAGTGTGGCAGTCTAAGTACTTCTTCGTGCACCTTTAGATGTCAACCTGAATGTAAAGTAAGCTGCGGTTAACGTGAGCTTGTTGAAATCTCCATAGAGCTTGTCGTCAAAAGAAGCAGGCGTGGGCCAAAATATCTTTCTCTGTTCTGCATATATTGGGCACTCCTGCAGCAAATGTTTAGTTGTCATTTTACCAGTTCAACAATTACATTCATCTGTATCTCCTATCTTTAGTTTATTGAACAAGTGGTATTTCAGCCTGTTATGTCCTGTGCGGAGTCTGAAGATTGCTACTTGTTCTCTTCGGTCGAGTTTGTAATATGCATCATCAGACTGGCAAAAGAGGGCGGGTGACTACCTCAGACTGACATAGACATTACCTATAATGAGGCAAAAAAGTTTATAAAAAGCACTTATAGAACCAAATGGGAATCAGAGCATCCAGGCCACCAGAAAGATGATGCAATAAAGAGGTTCTGAAAGTAGATAAAGAAATTCAAGAAAAATACAAAGGGACTGTGAAAAATAGGTACAATGCAATAGCTAAAATACAAAGTATAAATGAACAGTGGGAAATGTTAAGGGACTCCATTCATCAAACTAGCAAAGACATATTACCGGAGAGAAGCCAAAATAGCTCAGAAAAAATGGATGAGTGAAGAAATCTTAATGCTGATGGACAAAAGAAAAAAGAGTACAAATGACAAACAAGAATACATTAAGATAAATAAAGAAATAACGATAATGGAAATAACGATGGAATAACAAAAACGATAAATGTGGGAAGGCAAAAGAAAGTTGATTAAACAAAAAAAAAGTGTCGCTTAAAGGTCGACAGGGTCAACTTCATCACACCAGGTTTTATCCCATATGGCTCTTTCTCTTTCCGCAGCGCGGAAAGCGTCGCACAAAGCACGAACTCCGTGGCTTTTAGCGACGACCCACAGGAGTCTCCGAAACATTTAACTCGTAAACCGAAGGGTGCGGCCCGGAATCGAACCCACAACCTTCGGAGCTTGAGTCAAACGACTTGACCACTTCGCCACAGAGACTCCCAGTTGATTAAACGAGCATTGCAAAAAAAAAAAAAAGAAAGAATTGAATTAAATGCCATTAAAGATACCAAAAAATATGCACAGACAAACCAGTGAGCTGCCGGGAAGCAGACAATTCAGTGAGCTGACGGGAAGAAAAATAATAATAAATACAGTGTGTTTGAAATCAACAACAGGAAAGATATTATTGGAGGAAGATGCTATAACGAAGAGGTGGAATGAGTATATAAGAGAATTATATGATGGAGAAATGGAAGAATTAACAGAAGAACGTAACTTAGAAGGTCCACCTACTCTAAAACAAGAAGTCGCTGACACTATTAAACTTATGAAGAAAGGAAAAACAGCTGGGCCAGATCAAATCACAATAGAAGAAATAGAAGTGTTGGGAGAATTTGGAGTAGATATATTAACCAAAATGTTGAAAGATATTTATAGCAGTGGATATTTACCCAGTGAACTGCTGAAATCTGAATTTATAGCTATACCAAAAAGACCAGGAGCAATTAATTGTGAAGATTTTCGTACAATTAACCTCATAAACATATCACTAAGCTTTTACTCAGAATCATAATGAGAAGAACCAGAAAGAAAATAAAAATGGAAATAAGTGAAGAACAGTATGGATGTGTGGAGGGAAAGGGCACAAACAATGCAATTTATACATTATGAAAACTAATAGAAAGGGCAATAGAGAAACAGAGAAACATATATTTGTGCTTCATAGATTATACTAAGGCATTTGATAAAGTAAAACATGATGAACTGATTAACATGTTGGAAGATATCAGCACTGATGGGAAAGATTTAAGAATAATAAAGAATATTTACTGGAACCAAGTAGCGGCAATTAAAATGGGAAATAAAGAGGGTAGTTACGAACAGATAAAGCTAGGAATACGACAGGGATGTGTCTTGTCACCAGATCTTTTCTCCCTGTATAGCGAAGTAATAATGAGAGAGATCAAAGAGATGCCAGGAATACTAGTTGGAGGTTATAATATAAATAATATACGCTATGCAGATGACACAGTATTGGTGGCGGATAAATCAACAGACCTATAACAATTGTTGGACATTGTAGAAACAGAGAGTTCAAGGAAAGGACTCTCCTTGAATATCAAGAAAACAGTAACAATGGTGATATCAAAGAAAATGGTGACACCAAAATGTGACATAGAAACAGAAGGGAAAATTCTTAACCAAGTGGATAATAGAGGAAGACCGAAAGGAAAATACCTGGATGGCTTGGCCACATGGCATGGACGAGACAGGAACACTGAGCTGATCCACGACTCTGGTGATCGAGTGAAATGGCGTGTCGTGACCGCCCATGCTTTCCGGCATGGCACATGATTGATTGATTGAGGGGCGTTTATAACATCAGATGGAAGATGTACAACAGAGATTAAGAGCAGAATAGGGCAAGCAAAAGCCACATTTAAGAAAATGAAGAGTATCTTATGCAATAAGTCGCTATCAATGAATGTAAGAAAGAGAGTGCTGAAATGCTATATAGAACCCGTATTGCTGCATGGCAGTAAATCTTGGAATGTAAATGAACACATTAAGAAGAAATTAGAAGCAACAGAGATGTGGTTCCTGAGACGAATGTTGCGAATTCCTTGGACTGCCAGAGTAACTAACAACGACTGCCTGAGATAGACTAATGAAACTAGAACATTATATTTATATACAACAACAAGACATCGAGACAACTGGAAAGATACAGGGTAAGAGAGGCAGAGGCAGACCAAGAGAAATGATGCTGGATGGACCGAGACGGTGGCATGGAGTAAAATCAGCAGCAGAGATGATCCAGAAAACCAAAGACCGAGATCTGTGGGGAGCCATGAACGCCTATGCCAGCTGGCAGGGCACTTGATGATGATGCCATTGTTTCGGTAATGCTACTGGCTATTATTATTATTATGATTATAGAGTTACGTATCTCTTAGTTTTTATACGCGCTTTCCCACTTGCAAGAACTAGAACAGTGGTTCACAACTACGGGGTATCCCACCCCCACCAGGGGTGGGGGGGGGAATTCAGGGTTCCATGGGGGGGGGGGGGGTAAGATTATTTCAAGATCGCGTTAATACAAAAACTGATTACTTGATATTGTGTTTCCCTCCATACTTTACGGTTCTGTATTTCTCTGTAGACCCGCAAATCGCGTTTTATGTAGGCGTCTAGGCTTGTTCTAGTAGTATGTGTTAATGAATTTAGCTTCCATTTTTACGTATACTGTGTAAGGGGTGGGGGATTTATAGAGAGGAAATATGAAAAAGGGGGGGGGGATGACAGTCTGAACATATGGTGAAGGGGTGCATGAGGCAAAAAAGGTTGAGAACCACTGAACTAGAAGAAACATGGCGGCTTGTTTGTGTTGAATGTTGGACTCAACATTCAGTTTAGAAATGTTGAACATTGGACTATATCTTTCGATAAATGTTTATTTACGTTGAATATCGTCTTAATATCCCATTGATCTCTACCATTGGCAAAAGTCTCGAGAAGGAACTGAATTGATTTCTTCAGGTAACTCAGCTTTGAAGACTTTTGGTACTTTGGATGCAGCCACCCACAATGACAATCCAATCCATATTCCATGTCTCCCTGATCTAATATTCATTTCATTTGTTTCTAATTCTCTCCTTGTGTTTTTAGGTCTTCCTCTATTTCATTGACCCTATAAATTATCAATTATCAGGTTTTCTCAATTCAATTTATAATTATAATATGTAAGCCAAGTCGTCTATTAGCATATTTAAAGATATATAGACAATATTTAAAAATTGGGTGTTTACTTACAAAACCATGACAGTTGGATACAGCTTGATAAGACGAATCCAACAGTATCTCAACGAAGACTGTACGTTAATTCTAAGCGGAGTTATTAATATTTTAGTGTCTTGATCTACAATCAGGAAGTGCAAAGGAATCTTAGTTAGTAAATGAGACGGTTCTGATCGCGGCCCAATAAATTGGGAGATGAAAAATTCTGCCATCTATTACCGTGGCTTGTTTATTTTTAAACGGACAACATAGTGCCATATATCATTGCGTCCGGGGCAGCAAGGCCTAACTTGGCATATTATTATTATCTATTTTTCGATATGATGTGCCATGACCTAATTAACAATTAAAGATAGCCACCAATTGTTCATTATTCATTAAAAGTCTGTCGCAAAGCTAACAAACCTGGCAAGATGTATATTTTATTGTGTGTTTTGGTAACAGGAAAGTAAAGGTCACATTCCTCTTTTGATAGAATGTCGAGAGGATCGACTTCATTGCCCCAGGTTTTTCCCATATCGCTCGATCTCTTTCCACACGGCGGCCTGCCAAACGTATCTCACAAAGCACGAGAGTCTCTAAGTCTCCGAGAAAAATGCACTTGACTGTTAAGACTTTTTGATAGGATGTGCTGTGACCTAATTAACAGTTAAAAATAACTGCCCATTTATATTAATTAAATGTCATGTGAAATGTTCATCATTAGTGAAAGAACAATTCATGAAAATGTACTCACATTGTCTTGATGCAACCATTGCATTGCGGCAGCTTTCTTTTGTTGATTAAATATCATGCAATAATGTAAGTGCATAAGTTTCTATCTACTGCATAAGTTTCAGCCTAGCAGACAGACCACAGTAGCATTTATTAGAGTTGTTTCCCCCAATCTGTGACATGTGGTTTTCAAATACATTAAATCAGAAGCAAGCATGTGTACGTACGCCATGGTTACAGGAAGTTGCAAGAAAAGCAACCCCCCCCCCCCCCACCACCACCACCACCACCACCACTACCAATATTCAAAGAGGGAGACAACTGACATTGCTATTCATATCCAGTGCCAGAAGCTTTTTCTAGTGATACAATTATCAGGTTTTCTCAATGTATGTCGTATTCGGTGCCAAAAGCTTTTGCTAGCTTCATGATACACTGACTATTGTAATTTGTATTGGTATTTATTTGATACTATTTCATTTGTTTACATTCTCACCATGAGCTCCACATTTGTAATTCTATCATTTTAGTTCTTTTATTATTTTGCCTAGTCAACAATTAATTAATGTTTTAGTTTATTGCTAATAATATTAATATTAGTAGTTGTTTTAAGTCAATTCACATGTTTCTGATCCACACAGACTACAGTAGTACTGATTTAATGTTATTATTGAATATTCTATTTAATTTCTTTTGACTTACCAAATAATTAAATATCCTATTGCTATCAAATCAACTCTTGCATTCTTCTTTTAATATCTGCATAAGCTCACCCATCTGTGTCAACATTCCTATCTCAATAGATGTATAATATCAATATCTTTGACTTTTCCTTTGACTTTTTAGACCTAATTGTTTAGAAGGAACATTTGTGACAAGATTTCCTTGTTTTTCTCTCCAACTGAAGATGCGTTATTGGATGTTATTGTATGGAAGAGGGGAAAAGATACAACAAAGAATGGTTGCTGATATAAGTATTGGATTAACTTTAATTTAATGTTTGTATAATGTGTGACACAAGTAATACAGATTTTCCACAAAGCTGTCATGTATTATTGTGTTATTTTTGTCATGATAAACCAATATCATTACACTGTGATTGATTGCCAAACTCCAAATTCTTAAAAGGAGCTTGAGGAATAACATCAGAAATCATGTCTTGATGTAATCATAAGACATTTGGAATAATTAATCATGATTTTATATTATCTTAAAAAACATTCATTTATTTAGTTTATTGTTGCATACATATGTAACTTACAAATTGTTTCAGATTGAAAGATGGAGAGTAAACTACCATCAAATGTCAAGGTAGAACAACCTGAAGTATATGTAGGTCAAGGTAAGATTAAGTGAAATATAATGTAACAGTTAGTTGAATATCTTTTACAGGATGTTGCATTCAACCCCAGCATTTACTGGCTGTTTTTTGATTTACTCGATAATATTACATTTAGTTGTTTACCTTTGCTTTCTGAATGGCCAAAGCCTTATACCATCAAAATCAACACAATAGCAGAATATAAATCTACTCAGACACTGGGAAAATTAAGGTCATAGGTATGACCGAGTATCCACGGGGATGAATGCACAACTCTGCAGCTGAGTCGAGCAGAGAATTCTCTTGTTTGTATATAATTTTACAAGTCTAAGGTCTTTCCCATCAATTTGTAGATCTTCAAGCATCTTTATCATGTTGACATATCTTACTTTATCAAAAGCCTTTGTGTAGTCAATAAAGCAAAGATGTAGATCTTTGTTTACTTCTATAGAATGTTCAATTACTGTTCTCAGCATATACACAGCATTTACTTTACCATTGCCTTCTACAAACCCAAATTTTTCTTCTCCTATATCATGTTGTATTTTCTTCCTAACAATTTGCATGCTACTTCTGAGCAAAATCTTTGTGATGTGACTCATTATACTAATTGTTCAATTTTGATCAAATTCCAAATCTCCTGATTACTTTGGGATTGCAATAAATACAGAATTACATAATTCACGAGGTATATTGCCAGTATCATATATTGTAATCAGCAGTCTGGTGACTTGATCTATTCCATATTCTTCTAAAGCATTAATCATTTCTATTGTGATGTTGTCTGATTCGGGGGTATTGCCAGTTCTCATATGGTTAAGAGCATTCTGAACCTCCATCTTCAAAATTGATGGTCCTTCATTATTATTTTGAATATCATACTGTTCTTCTCTGTTATTATCATAAAGGTTTTTAACATAATCTGACCATACATGTGAAATATGATCTTTTTCTATTATGGTTTTTCCATCTTTAGTTTTTAGGCAACCTGTTGATGTACGTGTTCTTTGATTAGTAAGCTCCTGAACTCTTTTGTGCACTAATTTTTGTATTTTTACTGTTGTGTTGTTTTTCAATTTCTATGCAGTTTTTCTCAAGCCATGGTTCTTTTGCCTCCTTACATAATGTTCTGACTTTTCTGTGAATTTCTTCATATTTGGCAGGATTATTTGTGTTGTGTCTTCTTGGTTTCATTAGTTGAAAAATTTCTTCAGTCATCCATTTCTTACTACCCACTTTCATTAATTTTGGAACAGTTGTTTCTGTAGCCACACTGATTGACTTCTTCAACATTTCCCATTGATCATCCACATCTTGAAATAGGATCTCTAGATCAGACAATATATCAATTTTTTCTTTAATTCCATGTTAAAATTGTCTTGTACTTCTTTGTCATTTTTCAATTTGCACAAATCATATTTAGTGTTTCTTGTATGTTTGACTTTCTTTAACTTTACTCTCAATGTGCCTGTAATTAATCTGTGATCACTGCAATAGTTTGCATTGGGAACTGTTTTTGCAATTGTTAACACATTTCAAAACTTGCTGCTAATCAGGATGTAATCTATCTGGTTTCTAATGCTGCTGTCTGGACTCCTCCATGTCCATAACCTTCTAGTATTTTGTTTAAACCAGGTGTTTCCTATAACAATTTTTTGTTCTTTTGCCCATTCTACAAGTCTGTACCCTCTCTCATTTTGTTCTCCCAAACCATGGTTGCCTACTGTGCATCCATCGCCTTGATTTTCTACTTTTGCATTATGATATTTATTTATGATGTTTTTACATTTCTTCAAAGCAGACTCCCTGTCATTATAAAATTCCTCTATATTATCTTCACTAGCATATATTTGAATTACGTTTATGTTAAAAGGTCTGCCAATTATTTTTACTAATAGAACCCTGTCTGACACAGCCCAATATACTTTAACAGAATGTGATGTTTGTCGATCCAATATAATAGCTACACCTCTTTACCGTTCTTCTCCCCAGAATAAATAATCTTCCCAGAGGAAAGGGAAAGATCTTGGATTAATAAAAAAAATATTTACTGGAAACAAGCAGCAGTAATTAAAATGGGAAATAAAGATAGCAGTTATAAACAGATGAAGCAAGGAGTAAGACAAGGAAGTGTTTTGTCACCAGATCTATATGAAGCAAGGAGTAAGACAAGGGGGTGTTTTGTCACCAGATCTATGCTATTCAAATGACAGTCTTGATGGCTGAATGCACAACAGACCTACATCTTGTGGACATTGTAGTAATGCACAAAAGAACTTTTCTTGAATATCATGAAAACAGAAACCATGATTATATCAAAGAAAAAGGTAATACCAACCAAAGAAATAATAATAGTAGGGAAACACTTAACCAAGCTGATAAATTTAAGCTCCATTTCAGAAAATGAAAAGTGTCTGAGTCAATATGTCACCATCATTGAATGTCAGAGAGTCTTGAAATGTTGTACATAACCTGTCTTACTGAATAATGGTGAAACGTTTAACATGAATAAACAAATTCAGAACAGCTTAGAAGCAATAGAGATGTGAAAGCTGAGACGAATGTTGCGAATATGTTGTCCGTCCAGAGTAACTAACAATGATTGCCTAGTAAAGGCTAATGCCACTAGAACATTATATACATCTATAAGAAGGAGACGAACATTATTCTGTGGTCATGTAGTGAGAAGAGGGGCATTGGAAAACACTGTGATAATTGCATACTGGATGGACTGAGACAGTGGCATGGTGGGATATCATCAGCAGATTTGATTCTGAGCACCAGGGACCGAGATCTGTAGAAAGATATGAACACTTACTCCAGTCGGGAAAGGCACATAATAATGATGAATGTACGAGTCTAGTCAGTGAACATCAACCAATGAGCAGTGGTGTCATAACCTTGTCCTCAAAAAGATTAATTTAAATAGCTGGCGTTTCTGCTAACCTAATGGAAAGGTGAACACCTCATGAAGTTCAGTACACTGCAGTAGATTGTGGACTTACAACTCTGAATTACAATGAGGAACAGTAACAACCTAGATTATACATCAGCCTAGATTATATATCAGCCTAGATCATGCATCAGCGTTGATCATACATCAGCTTAGGTATTCTTGAGCACATTAATAATTTTTCTTCTCCATCTTTCGTTCACTTGAAATTGATCGTGTCTATAGCTGCAATGTTTGCCTGTTTGATTACACATACACATCTGTTCAATGCCTTGCATATTCATGAGGCTATTAATTATTTACTTTGGTGTGTTTCAGAAACACACTCATGGTCTCCAAGTAGTCCT
Source organism: Cepaea hortensis (assembly GCA_963921405.1). Taxonomy (NCBI): domain Eukaryota; kingdom Metazoa; phylum Mollusca; class Gastropoda; order Stylommatophora; family Helicidae; genus Cepaea; species Cepaea hortensis. The sequence goes on from OY992897.1 coordinate 79,265,422, forward strand.
TACCTCTCCTTACAAGAGCATTCACAAAAGTGGACATATGACAGCATAGATGTGAAGGTTGTGAAACATGAACTATTGGATGTTCTGTGTGAGGACAGGAGTCACAGGTTCAGTAACATGGTAGACATAGCTGGGGGTAGCATCATTCCAGAAATGGCAGGGGACAGCAACTCAGAATCAAGAATGGTTGAGAACAGGTGTAAGGATTCAGTAAAACATGAACATTGTTGTCAAATGTTAGAAAATGTCTCTTCTTTTGCTGGAAATGGCAGTGTGAAGAAACATAAGCGAACATATGTAGGAGAGAAGCCTTACAAGTGTGATAATTGTGGTGCTTATTTTACTCAAGCTGGCAATCTGAAGACCCACAAGAGAACTCATACAGGAGAGATACCTTACAAGTGTGATGATTGTGGTGCTTCTTTTAACCATGCTAGCAATCTGAAGGTTCATATGAGAACACATACAGGAGAGAAACCTTACATGTGTGATGATTGTGGTGCTTCTTTTAAGCATGCTAGCAGTCTGAAGGCCCATAAAAGAACACATGCAGGAGGTAAACATTACAAGTGTGATTATTGTGGTGCTGATTTTACTCACTTTGGCAATCTGAAGAGACATAAGAGAACACATACAGGAGAGAAACCTTACAAGTGTGATTATTGTGGTGCTGATTTTACTTATGCTAGCAACCTGAAGAACCATACGAGAACACATACAGGAGAGAAACCTTACAAGTGTGATAATTGTGGTGCTTCTTTTAAGCGTGCTAGCAATCTGAAGGATCATATGAGAACACACACAGGAGAGAAACCTTACAAATGTGATTATTGTGTTGCTTCTTTTACTCAATTTGGCCATCTGAAAAGACATAAGAGAACACATGCTGGAGAGAAACCTTACAAGTGTGATGATTGTGGTGCTTCTTTTATTCAAATTATCGCTTTGAAGCATCACATGCAAAGACATACAGGAGAGAAACCTTACAAGTGTGATGATTGTAGTGCTGCTTTTATTCAAATTAGTGCTTTGAAGCATCATATGCGAAGACATACAGGAGAGAAACCTTACATGTGTGATGCTTGTGGTGCTTCTTTCAACCGTGCTAGTAGTCTGAAGGACCATGAGAGAATACATATAGGCGTGAAATCTTACATGTGTGATTATTGTGGTGCTTCTTTTAAGAATGCTAGCTATCTGAAGAGCCATAAGCGAACGCATACAGTAGAGAAACCTTACATGTGTGATAATTGTGGTGCTTCTTTTAAGCATGCTAGCAGTCTGAAGGTCCATAAGAGAACACATACAGGAGAGAAACCTTACATGTGTGATTATTGTGGTGCTTCTTTTAAGGATGCTAGCAATCTGAAGAAACATAAGCGAACACATACAGGAGAGAAACATTACATGTGTGATACTTGTGGTGCTTCTTTTAAGCATGCTAGCAGTCTGAAGGCCCATAAGAGAACACATACAGGAGAGAAACCTTACAAGTGTGATTATTGTGGAGCTGCTTTTGCTTATGCTAAAATTCTGAAGGCCCATAAGAAAACACATACAGGAGAGAAACCTTACAAGCGTGATGATTGTAGTGCTTCTTTTAAGCATGCTGACATTCTGCAGGCTCATAAGAGAACACACACAGGAGAGAAACCTTACAAGTGTGATGATTGTGGTGCTTCTTTTACTCAATTTGGCAATCTGAAGAAACATATTGGAATACATCATCATCATGTTCCCTGCCAGCTTGCTTAGGCATTCATGTCTCTTCACAATACCAAAGAATGCTGTTTGTCTCTGTCTTTTAATTGTGTGTCATGTTCTAGTGTCAATAGCCTCTTCCAGGCAATTATTGCTAATTACTCTGGATGTCCAAGGTATTCACATCATTTGTCGTGAGAGTGACATCTTCATTGCTTCCAATCTGTTCTTAATTTGTTCAGTCGTGTTCCGTAATTTTCTGCCTTATAGACAGGTTCTATATCACATTTTAGCACTCTTTTTCTGAAATACATTTATAGTGACTTACTAAATGAGATACTTTTCATTTTCTGAAATGCAACTTTAACTTGACCTATATTCTTCTCTTAATCTCTGTCACATATCTTCAATCTAGTGTTACAATTGTCCCTGGGTATTTAATCTTATCAACATGGTTAAACATTTTCCCCTCTGTTGTTATATCATATTTTGGTGTCATCTTTTACTTTGATATAAACATTGTGTCTGTTTTCTAAATATTCAAGGAAAATCCTTTATTGCATTATATATTACTACAATGTCCGTAAGTTGGAGATCTTGTGCATTCTCAGCTATCATTGTTGTGTTAGAGAATACATGCAGGAGAAAAACCTTACAAATGTGGTTGTTGTGATTCTTTGTTTACTTATTGTGGCAGTCTGAAATTTCACAATAGAACTCATTCTTGTGTGTCATGTCCATGGTGCTTTTACACTTATTTTAATATTCTCATGTAAGACCAGAAAACATGCAATAAAGAAGTCTTAGAAGTGTGATATCTGGCGTTTTTACACTTATTTTAAGGTTCTTGTGTAAGATAAGACAACACACAAGAGAAAACTATTAGAAAGCTGATATCTGTGGTGTGTTAATGGTTATTTTAATGTTCTCATGTAAGACAAGAAAACATAAAAGAGTGAACTCTTAAAAGTGTAATGTCTGTGGTGTGTTTGCACTTATTTTAATGTTCTCATGTAACACAAGAAAACACACAAGAGAGAACTATTAGAAATGTGATGTCATGATGTTTCTGTTACTTAAGCCTGACATGAAGAACCTGAGGAAAATGCTTACAGGAAGGAAACTTTATAAGTGTATTAATTTTGATGTCTCTTTACTTCCGATGTAAGCTCTAAAATACTCCACAATTATAACTGTGCTTTAACAAATCCACCATATCACCCATCGGATGCCAGTTGATGTAGAAATATAGGGCTAGCACCATATACCCAGTCCACCTCGTGGTGTGAGAGGTGATCCTTTACTTTCACGGATGTGATGTTTATGGTTGTTGTGTTCCTCTTTACTTTACTTTCACGGATGTGATGTTTATGTTTGTTGTGATCCTCTTCACTTTACTTTCAATGATGTGATGTTTCTGGTTGTTGTGTTCCTCTTTACCGAACACTCGTTAGTCTCTGATGATGGGTTATCACAGTGAACAAGCTATTCACAGTGATCTGGACGGGAACAGTGCCACAGCGTTGTTGGGGTATGGGTATTCATACTTCTGGCTTGTTCAACTAACAACTCATGCAACATTAAAACTCTGAATAACAACTGAAGAAGGACTGTGTCCCATTGATTTCAAAACGTTTATTGAACACATCTCAATCTACAGCTAGCATGCTGACCCAGTCGTGTCTTGCTTCATGCGCCACACTCACAGTTGCCTAAGCTATGGTAGCATGTCAGAGGTGGCCTGAGTTTTCTTTCATGTCGTCAATTTCCCCATCTAGTTGCTTACAAACAGCATTGCTACATATACAATGTAATGTCTACTTACTCGTTGTAGGCATCTGAATATTACCCTACACCACTGGTCTCTCACAATAACAAAGTGTCGCAACGTCCCATTGAATCAAGTTGACTGCTTCACCATTGCCCACTGCAAATTCTTGCGGGTTTGCATCTGACAATTTGCTGCAGTCACGTCAGCTTTCATACAGCTTTGGCTCTATTTCCCGATGTTCGCCGCCACCACTTAGTTCTCATTCTCCTTCAAATAAACTTAATCTTTAACATGGAAAATGTTTGATGGTAGTATTTTCTTCAACGTAGAGCCTACAATGTTTGTCGTCTAACCCTGAGCCATTGAGTGACTTTCAAATCTTCCCCACTTCTGAGCTGTATGTTGAATTACTCGCTTTCCACTGGTGTAACTCTGCGCATGAGGTATTCTCAGCTGTTCTTGACCACACTCAGTAACCCTAGGTAAGGGGATCTAACTCCTGTTCCCATGTTCTTTTATTTTATTTCCCTTGCCTACCTTTACTCTGCTTTCATAACTTTGTATTCTGACATTAAGGTATTTAACTCCTGTTACTGTGTTCTTCTGTTTTATCTCCCTTGTCTTTACCTGTACTCTGCTTATATACTTTGTGTCATGGCAATATCCCCCCCCCCCTCGTTCATTTCAAAATGTCTTTACACATTTTGACAGTATTATGGTCTTGTATCTATATTGACATGAGACAAAGGATGTCCAGTCTGGTGCTAGTATTATGTCTAGTTTCTCACATAACCCTTTCATACATTCTTGTTAAGGTAGTGTTTTGAGTGGTCATAGGAAATATGTATATTTATATACCTCTAATTATTTTAGTGCGCACGAAACTACCAGTTCATCCAACATGAATGTCATGGTGATTCAGTCTCCTTTTTTCTTCAGAGAACTGACATCCAACTGCCATGGGCTCCAATGCCTCCGTGGACATCCTCATGCAGACTCTTATCCTCATGCTTTTGCATGGACTATCTTGCACCCTTCTCACAAGCCAATACGCTCTGGGTGAAGAATAAGTGTGTAGTAATTTAACCATACTCATTACAATCCATATTTCTTTGTACATGGGTGCATATCTTTTCTAAGACATTGACTTTCAACAATCTCTCTTTTATTTTGTCTTATGTGTCACTCACACTATGACTGTTCATTGCGTAGCCTTCTTTATGGGGGTTGTCACAATGTTCTATATACTACTGAGTGACATGGTCGTTGTCTAGGTTTCAATGTTCTTTGTATGTCACTATGGAGTGTAAGTAGATCTAGCCACCTGTCTCAAAATGCAACTCACCCCAGTAGTACACATCCATCAGTCATTAAACAAGATTGCTTTGGCGCACATAATCCTTTAATACGAAAAGAACACGGACAAAAGGAACATAATTCTATATCCAGAAACAATATAATCCATCGAATATATCTATCCTCCTCACAACTTAACACGCACACATCACTGCCTTCTCAAGGTCTGCTTAATCTCAAATCAACCAGACAGTTATCCAGCTACTATCCACGGCTGGACCTCACACAATACAACCCACACACTGGGTCTAGGCCTGCACTAACTATTCAACCCACTCAGGGGTTTAGGCCTACAGTACACTATGTCTGCTGATAACCGGGCTCAGTCTTGAATCCTTTGTCTCAGAATTCCCATCACTAAAAACCCACAGGGCAGAGTTCTATCACTAACTCCCCTATCATTCACTTGCAGACCATGGACCTATACTTCTCTGGCCCTGACACTCAACTGTCTACAGCGACCCAACTCTCAGTCAGTCCCAGCTTCAACTGCCCTCTCAAGTCCCCTGCTTTCACACAAAATAAACTGTCTCTCGCCCCATCCACCCTGGGGGTTCTCCATCTACCCTCACCATTATTTCTCATGGCTGGTGTTTATCTCATAGTCTCGCTACAAAGGTCACTCACCTCAATGTCAACGACCCAGGCATATGTCAGGGGTTATGCCTTCTATAATGATATCTCAATGCATATTTTTATCATTCCTCTATGTCAGTATAATATGGTTGTTTGCATTTTTTTTTAGATATGTTCTGTATCTTTTTAATCGTTTCATTACTTGTAAAGTACTTCTTTATACACTCTACTCTATATTTCGACTTGACCATGCCTTATCAAATATTCATGGTTAACAATCCATTTTGAACATTCCACAAGCAAAATAGAAAAACACACATATTAAATTCAACCAATAATTCAGCATTCAACCACACTATTGATATTCATGGTTAACAATCCATTTTGAACATTCCACAAGCAAAATAGAAAAACACACATATTAAATTCAACCAATAATTCAGCATTCAACCACACTATTGATATTCATGGTTAACAATCCATTTTGAACATTCCACAAGCAAAATAGAAAAACACACATATTAAATTCAACCAATAATTCAGCATTCAACCACACAATTGATTACAATATTCAGTTTAGTCCTCCTTTTGTTAGTTTGTTCATTTATATCCCATTTGTATTATTTTATACAGCAAGATATATTAAGTCCTTGTTTGCTTTATTGTTCTATTGCTTAATCAAAAATTTTGAAATATTTACTTTTAATGTACTTTAAGTTGTTGACAAAAATCGATTTTGAATGGGTTACAAGCTTATGAAGAGAAAAAACAAAATGACTTGGATGGTTTACAAGATAATGGATGAAATGAATGTAGATGGTTTACACACACCTGTATGAAATTGAAGAATATATTATTATCAATGATGATTGTGTTATGTTTATATTTATTGATAACGATAATTATTTCCCTTGGATTCTAGCTGTCCATTAGTAATGTTCCTATATTGTTTCAACATTAGCAGTTGATATATTTTATTTTTGTATGTTTTCTGATGATAATCAAATAGCATTATTCAGTATATCACTCTCACACAATCTGCACTGGCGACCTGTGGTGCAAGATGACAAATTGTTAAGACTTTCTGTCTAACAGTGTGTACATGATCATCTTTAACCATGCACCATACAACAACAATATATTCTCTAACCTGAAACAATAATTTAGCAATGTAATATATTAATTTACCATACAATTATTCATTGATGATTTCAGATGAATAATGATGTTATTTTTTTTTTTTATCGATGAATTTCTTTGTGAAAATAAAATTCTAATTTGACCATATATATAATATCGACTTGATTGTTGTAGAGCTCCCGTATTCTAATGTGGAGTTCTCTCGGTCGGACTTCCTTGCTCTTCGACTTGTACTGTCAAGTTATCATGGAAGATCTTATTGTGATTTTAACTTATCTGAAATATTTCCCAATAACATAGGATATGCCGGCTCTGTGGCTAAAGGCTTGTGAACGCAGTTCGTGAGCCGGATACCAGGTGTTCGAAGCTCAGCTGCGACCAATTTGTGCAGCAGACTGTGTCGCGTTGTGTTATAACGTGCTGGTATGGGAGCCGGTCTTTCAGAAAGCAATGGCAAACTACCGAACGTAACACTTGCCTAGTACATAAACAGCAGCTGAAAAATGCTGGTGTTGATTGCAACGTCCCGTAAGGGATACGCAACAAAATTTAAAAAAAAAACAACAAAGAAAACATAGGATATATGTATATGAAACATACAAACTTAATTCAAAAGAATACATATATTACACTAATGTATAAGTTGCTTGCTCTTGATTTTCTTATATTCTGCCCAAAGATCTAAAACCGGTAGGTTCCAGGAACACGCAGTGAAAATGATACTGCACAACATAATCATTTAATGATGTTATTTTAATTAGTCAATTGTAGATTTAATCCTTTTCTACTTGTCTGCTTATAGTCTACTGAGGATATCTGCTAAATTATTATCTTGTCCATGAATATGTGCCATTTCAAATTCATATTACTGCAATAACAATGAATTCTTTTGTTATCTCAGGCAACTTTGATATAGGTTGTCTAATTAAAGTTTGCTAAGTATGTCTTTTCTGGAATATCTATTCCAGTGATCCATACTAACAGCATAGGAACATAGCAAATAAAATATGTGATATCTATAAAATTGTAGTTTTAGTAAGTTTGACCATTTTATTTGTCATTGCATTCTTACTTGACCTTGAAATAATTTGCAATGTTGCTGAAAACCAATCTTTCTTGTCATTGTGATATCTCATTAATTTCTTTATGCTCATCGTTTTCTGTCTCAACATTATTGACTTGACGAATGTTTAAATATAACACCATACTGTAATATGTATACTGTAATACATGTCTGAGGTAATATGGGTAATGCCATATCCTTGAAGGTGACAGTGAAACGTTTAGCATGTTTTCTGTTACGCTACTTCGTTACATCAAAATAAATTATGGTGCTTTTTCTGAGTGGTGAACATTGGACTATAAAAGGCCACACAAAATGGGTAATCACTGATTTAATTAAGATTATAACTTGGAGAGTGAATATATCTTTGACCTTAAAAGGAAACTGCCATAGTGATGTTCTTTGTGATGTATCAGCAAAATTTTGTTTTAACTTTTTCTGGCTTTGCTTTAACTTTCGTTGTCTCTTTAATGTGCAGTATTGCACAATGGTTTGTATCTTACTGTGTAACATATGTTGTTATTGATTTCAATTCTTCTTCTTCGTTCATCCGGAGTTTTTTTTCGGACGTGATTGCGTTGTGCCTGTCCACAGCAGAGCTGCGTTCTTGCGCCGTTAGGCCGACACATCCGACTTCTGCGGGCATTTGTTGACCGGGTTAACCTTCCCGGGGGTTTCTTAGGACGTTTGGCTCTCACTGTTGTGGTGTTATCCCCCATCCCAGCTGGCCCATATAGAACAGCCAAAGACATCCTGGTCAGCCCTCAAGGGAAGGCAGGGGCAGACCATGGGCATGCCCCGCCATCCAAGGAGGCTTCCATACTTGCAGAGCCAACACACAGCGCTCTGGTACTGGGCTCACCCAAGGAATCGTCACGTCCTGCACATGGCTGCTTAGCCTCACTTCCGTATATTGGGCCTTCCATTCACCATAGGCTGTTCTCCCGGAAACCAGAAGTATGCAGTCTGCAGATGACATCCACACAGTGAGCTTTCGATTCGGACTTTCCACATAATGGATTTGCTATCCAAGCAATATTCCATTTCGTGCCACTAGGACACTTTTTCCACCTTTTATGAAGCCCACAGAGTGTGCTTTCGATTCGGACTTTCCACATAATGGATTTGCTATCCAAGCAATATTCCATTTCGTGCCACTGGGACACTGTTTCCACCTTTTATGAAGCCCACACAGTGAGCTTTTGGTTCGGACTTTCCACGTAATGGATTTGCTATCCAAGCAATATTCCATTTCATGCCTCTGGGGCGCTTTTGTAACCGACATACCTGTGGTATGAAGTGCGGCAGTCTAAATACTTCTTCATGCACCTTTAAATGTCAACCTGAATGTAGTTAAAGTAAGCTGCAGTCAACTTGAGCTTGTTGATATCTCCATAGAGCTTGTCCTCAAATGAAGCAGGTGTGGGCCAAAATATCTTTCTCTGTTCTGCATATATTGGGCACTCCTGCAGCAAATGTTTAGCTGTCATTTTACCAGTTCCACAATTGCATTCATCGGTATCTCCTATCTTTAGTTTATTGAACAAGTGGTATTTCAGCCTGTTATGTCCTGTGCGGAGTCTGAAGATTGCTACTTGTTCTCTTCGGTCAAGTTTGTAATATGCATCATCCTTCTGGTGACCTGGATGCTCTGATTCCCATTTGGTTCTATAAGTGCTTTTTATCAACCTCTTTACCTCGTTATAGGTTATGTCTATGTCAGGCTGTGGTAGTCGTCCACCCTCTTTTGCCAGTCTGTCAGCCTCTTCATTTCCAGGTATACTGCAATGTGATGGTATCCACTGTATTACAACTTTTGTGGATTTCTGGCATAGACCATGGAGTGCTGCTCTTAGGTCAGCTATTTCTGTGCTGTAATTGCTCTTCAGTATTGAGACAGCTGACTTTGCATCTGTAAAGATAGCTATTTGCGTCTCTTTATTTTCCTCCATCAAGAGCATTTCTGCTGCAGTTTTCAGAGTCTCTACCTCCGCTTTGAAGTTACTTGAAAACTTTCCAGTTGCCACTGAATGTGTTTTCTTCACTCCATTTTTTAAATTTAGGAGAATTCCTCCTCCTCCATTCTCTACTGAATTTTTGGCTGATCCATCTGTATATGCATGGGTCCAATTGCTGCTTGGGTAATGTTCTTTTATGTAGTTTAGGGTTATTTCTCTTCTTTCGGTTTCATGCTGAGTGTTCTTTTTCTCAATACCAGGAATGTTTTCTATCATCTCAGGCAGTAGCTGCTGTCTCCAAGCTGGGAACTTGTCTGCATTGTAAATGGGTTTGACTGTTGATATGTTAAGTATGGGATCTGCCCTAATCTTTCGTTTTGCAGTTTCTACAAAGTTGCTACGCTTCAGTCTTCCCTTTCCAAAACCACTAAACCTTTTATACATAGGGTGGTCTGTCAATCTTCTAAATTTTTCAGCTTGTTGCTGGGCTCTGCTATCTCTTCTATCCTGCATTGGTTGTAAACAAGTGATCTTTTCTAGTTCATTAATAGGCGTTGTCTTCAGGCTTCCAGTTATGATTCGCATTCCTTGATTTTGGACTCTGCTTAATTTGTTAAAGTTTGACTTAGCTGCTGTTGCCCAAGCTGCAATGCCATATTCCAGTACAGGCCTCACCCGTCCAGTACATAACTTCTTGAGAACTGTCTCATCTGCTCCCCACGTTGTACCAGCAAGCTTTTTCATGATTGCCATTCTTTGCCTTGCTCTTGTTCGATTTTTCTCAACCTGTGTCTTCCATGTCAGGCGACGATCAAAGGTGACTCCTAGATAGTTTGGATTTTCTTCATGGCGCAATATTTTTCCATTCAATACCAGCTTAGGTTGCTGAGTTTTAGTTGAGAGGGAGAACACTGTGCGTGTTGTTTTCTCCTCACTTATCTTCACTAGCCATGATTTTGACCAGTCCTCTAGTACTAATAGGGCTTGCTGTATTCTGCTGTTAGCTGTACTAATATATTCTTCAGATGTCCATATGGCTAGGTCATCTGCAAAGGATGATGTGTGTACTCTGGCTGGAAAATTGTCTGTGATGTCATTCATATATGCTAGGAATAATGTTGGTGAAAGAACTCCTCCTTGGGGGACACCTTGCTCCAACAGCATCATTTTGCTGGTTTGTCCTTGTACTTTTGTCCTAGCAGTTCTGTTCTCAAGGTAGTGGCTGATCCAATTGTACATTTTCCCACAAACATGCATTTTTTGCAGTTTTACTTTCAGTCCTTCCTTCCATACTTTATCAAATGCTTTTTCGAAATCTATCCAGACCGCTAGTGTGTGCTTTTTCTCTTGGAAGGCATCCTCTATTTCCTGAGCTATATAGGTTATTTGATCTTCAGTGGATCTTTACTTTCTGAATCCTGCTTGGTGAGGTGTTAAGAGTTGGTTTTCTTCCAGATGCCATGTTAGCCTGCCATTGATAATGCGTTCCATTAATTTTCCTACACAGCTAAGAAGACTGATAGGTCGATAGCCATTTGGTTCTTCCAGGTCTTTTCCTTTCTTTGGGACTGGTATTGGTATAGCTTCCTTCCATGCCTGTGGGACTATTCCCCTCTTCCAGCTGTAATTTAGGACTGCTAGTAGTTTCTTTTTTGCCTTAGTGCCTAGTCCTATTAGCATTTCATTTGTGATTCCATCCTTTCCTGGTGATGTCTTCTTTTTTAGGGTATTCATTGCCTGTTCCATTTCTTCCATTGTTAGATTTGCCATCATATATTCTGCTGCTGTCTCTGTATATCTATGATGTATCTGTTTATCTTTGATTGCTTTCTTCTGTTCGGCTGTAATATCAATGTGGTTTGCATTGGCATAGTGTTCCATTAGTGCATTTGCAGCCTTTTTTCCTGTAAGCAAGGCATTTCCTTGTTTAATTGTTATTTGTTTGTTTCTAGGTCCTTCATTGTTCATGGCTTTCACTAGTTTCCATAGTTTGTTTCCATCCCTGTCAAAATTCAGGTTTTCTGTTTTTTTCCTCCAACAATCTCTTGTTGTTTGATTTACTGTTCTTTTATATTTTGCTGAGATGGCTTTGAGAGAGATGTTCGCTTCAGTTGTTTGTTCTCTCTCTGCGGTCTTCCTAGCATCTTCAACTTTGTCCTCCAAAATTTGTAGTTCCTCAGTCCAGTATGGTTTGTAATTTTTCCTCGCTCCTCTTGGAATAGACTCAGTGGCCGCCTGTATTATTGCTCTGTTTAGACTTTCCACCATTTGCTTCATGTTGCCATATCGTGTATTTATGTTTTCACAATATTTGTCTGTTAGTATGGAAAATCTGTCCCAATCTGCTCGTTTGTAATTCCAGCGAGGCAAAGGCTTTTGCTCCTGTGGAACATACTCCATATTTATTACAAGATTGATTGGTCTGTGGTCACTACCTGCTAATTGGTCAAGCACATGGCGATCGATTTTGTGGAGGATGTCTCCTGTGCAGAAAGCTAAGTCTGGAGTAGAAGTGGTAATCCATCTTCTGGAGTAGAAGCTCGGTGTGTCATCCGCTTTGTTGAGTAGATAGAGATTTGAGTCTATTTCCCAGTCCTCCACTTCATCTCCTCTTTTGTCAGTATCTGGGTATCCCCATCTTTCTGAGCGGCTATTAAAGTCTCCGACAACAATGCAATTTGTGTCAGTTATTTCCATGTTTGAGAGTGTAAGATCCTTATCTGCCGGGCTATACAGATTGTAAATTCTTATTTTCATGTCCTTTATCATTATATCAACACCTATAATTTCCGTTTGGTTGTCAGAGATCACAGATACTTCGCTGCAAGGTATTGTATTTCGTGTAAGTATTACAACTCCTCCTTTGTGTCCTTCGCGGTCAAAACGTGTGGCCTGATATCCCTCGACTGAAAATGTGCGATTGGCGTTGAGGTGTGTCTCTTGAATGCATGCCACATCTATTCTATCTTTATGAAGACGCTGTGTTAGGGAGGCTTTCTTGTTATAAACTCCTTCGGCATTCCATTGTAGTATGTTGAGAGTCCGGGGTGTTTGGTCAATAGCTCTTAACCTACTCCTCTGTGCCTTGACTCCACAGCACAGGGGAAGGTGACCACCAGTAGTCATGGGTGGACCCCCTCGAGGCAGGGGGCCCGGCACTATCACCGCCTGATGGGACTTCACGGGATTAGCACCATAACGATTAATTTTCATCTGTGGCATCATGAAATGATAAAGTTACGTTGCACTTCTTTGTCAAGCCTGTGGCTCAGTACATCCGATTTCGACAAGCATTTTTCGGGATGCTTTCCCTAGCCTTTGACTGTCCCCAGTCTACCCACAAGGCAGCAGGTTTGTGCGTCACTTCGTCTGGTCCCTCTCCCTTGACCTGTCCGACATGGGTGACCCTACCAGTAGCTTTGCTACCGTCGGCATAGCTCTTGGGGTCATTGGAACGCTCAAGCCCCTCTACCTCGTCAAGGTGGACGCACGGCAGAGGGGTGATTTCAATTCATCTATATGTAGTCTCTTTTCTTTCTCCTTCTGATAGTCTTCTGATTGGCCCCTTGCCCTCTTGACAGATGATAGTTTGTTACATTGTGCTTCAAACGGGGATAATAACTACAACCCATGGCAGTTGCAAATGTGACTGATAAGGCCTATTCACGCTGTAAATGTTTGTCCGCAGTGGATGCATGTGAACACATGGTCATTTCCACCATCATGCACCATCTTACGTCTCACACGCTTGGTGTGTGACTTATCTGCAATAATTTTCTCCTTTTTCTTTATTCCATTTCTGATATTTACCCTCCATGCAACACGTTCAGCGGCGACTTGCTCCCAATCTGCATTATCAATGCCTGTATCAATCATGTCCCGCGTACACACATCTTTGTATCGTAGTAGAGACCGACTCTAAGATCTCTTACCCGTCTGTAATTCACCAAAAATGACGTCCTTTGGTATTCTACCATCATCCATCCTCCTAAAGTGTTCTATCCATCTAAGTCTACGAAGGCTGAGCATGGAATACACCGTCACACAACCTGATCTTTCTAATACTTCAGTATTTGTGATTTTGTCTTGCCACTTAATACCAAGTATTCTTCACAGACACAGCATATGAAAGCTGTTTAAATGTTTCTCTTTGTGTGAGCAAGTTGTCCAGGCTTCACTGCCATAAAGAAGAGTACTAAGGACACAGGCTTGATAGACAAGGACTTTTGTTTTGGCAGTAAGCTTTCTGTTCTCCCAGACTCTTTTTGTTATCCTATTCATTTTTGTTGCTGCCTTACCAATCCGGATGTTGATTTCCTGATCTAGGGATAATTTGCTATTTACCTCTGATCCTAGATATGTAAAATGGTCTACTATCTCTAGTTCGGCGTCGTCAATAAAGATTGATGGTACCCCATGTGCACCTTTTGATATAATCTGTGTCTTCTTTTTGCTAATTATTAAACCAAATTCAGACCAAACATTGGAGAATGCAGATATTAGACGTTGTAATTCTTCCTCAGAGTGGGTTGTAATTGCAGCATTATCTGTAAAAAACAACTCTCTGATCAGTACCCTCCTAATTTTGATCTTGGCCTTCAATCTCTGAGCATTGTAGAGGCCGCCATCTGAGCGTGAGTGAATGTATATACCGTCATCCTGATCACGAAAGGCATATTTCAGTAGAAGTGAAAAGTATATTCCAAAGAGGGTGGGAGCTAGTACACAGCCTTGTTTAACTCCACTCTTGTAGCGGTCTTATCAGTCTTATCCTATCGGGCATGCTGACCCCCGGCAAACTACTGAATGTAAACTTGCCAAGAATTGTGATCATTACCCCATGTGGACAACAACCACCTTCGGATTAATAAACCGGTGAGGGTAAATTCAGGACTATTAGTCTGAGCCAGTGATGGACCCTAACTATAACTCCTCCTTGAAGTTGAATGGGATAGAGGTAGTGGTGAAATCGAATCGAAATGCATGTTTGAGCGGTGTTATATGGTATTTATAATAAATGTGATGCTTCATCTTATGATATCATTTCAAATCAATGTTCCTGATATTATTGATTTGTTAATTTGAGACGTCGTTGCGGCCTTGTGGGAGCACGTGTACACCTCGGAGGAGCAAATGGATCACCATAGTCTGGTAAGAATGAGACAGCGAGGTGTGACGAGGGGATCTGGCCGACGCTCGACGCTCAGTGGAAAGGCGAGACGGACATATAATCAGATTGCTACTGGAACTATTAGTGTTGGAACTCTTCGCTGGCTGCTGAGGATGGGGACGGAGCGCTTATGGGAATGCTGTGATGTCGGTTCCTAAATCAATCAATCAATCAATAATTTGAGCGATTGGAACGTTTTGTCCTGCACTATTCTGCTCTTCTTCATACATGATGCGTGTGTTGTCATCTTACTGTTTGTGGTCGTGTGGTTATTGTTGTTACTGTGGTGGCGGTGGTCTTGTTGTCCTTGGTTGTGTTGTTCGGGACCCTATCGATTTGAGGAGCATAGTGGTTAGTAATCATGTCTACAAAGGCAGTTGCCTCGGTTTCAGTACCTAGAAGAATCTGGATTGTTTTTCCCACCAGTGTGGCCCTGGGGTCGACCCACCCTTATGAACTTGGGTTTCTGATATTCTTCTGAATTGTCTGCGAAGGAAAGGTGACGAGGAATACAATTTAACCTCTACTTAACCTTAATTTAACCTTAATAAGTAGCCAAATGGACGTTGCGGCTTAAGCCTAGGCCAGCACAGAAAGAAAAAATAACCACACACACCGACACGACTAAATGAAAAACACTACATAAAAATGTAATCATAAAAGAGACTTATCTGTGTCCTTGTTGCGGGCTGGACACTTCTTTTAATGAAACAGCGTGTTTGATTCTAACAAAGTCCATTTAGGTCTCGAGGTATGGTGTCCGCCTCGAGTGCTGGAGGTCCCGGGTTCAAGCCCCGGTGAGGACCGGGATTTTTTCACGTGGACTTCTAGTAATAAAATTACCCTTGATCTCTGGGTAGTGAGATCGGACGCCCGTGTGTATTGTTGCGCACGTAAAAAATACCTTGGCAGTTAGAAATCGAAAAAGAGTAGTCTAACGGCGCTGCCCGGGCAAAATTTAGAGTTAAAAATCTACCCAAATTATTTAAGGATCCTCACCGGTGCTACGGAGTTCGTGCACTGAGCTGAGTTTCTTCAGACTCAAGTTTGAGTTAGGAGGAGAACGAAGCCCTTATGGGTTACACCCGTGTGCCGTGATGTTGATCCATCGACTAAACTAACTAAAGTGCACTTAAATAATTGATAACTGGTGAGGATTTGGTCTCTTCTAGGCAGGCAATAATCGTATAACGATGGTATACCATACAACAACAAACCAAACCATACAAATCCACACCAAATTCAAACCACACCACACCAAACCAAATCACACCAAACCAAGACAAGCAGCACATTTGCCCCCTTCAAGCTGGCGACCTCTTCAAAATATGTTTGCAAGACTGGAGTACCATCCTCGCCGGCAACTACTGTGCCTCCTAGAGTTCCGTAGCGTGCACAGTCTGAGACTTAGGCAGGCTTCATCAGAGAAGAGAGTATGGTCGATCCTCCCCTCGATATTCGCCAGATTGTCTGCTCAGGATACCGTCCGTCGGGCGAAGAGATGTCTTTGCCGGTGCAAACACCAATGCATGTATTGAAACAGTCAGAACAACCAAAGTCAGAGAACTAAAAGCAAGCATATTTCCTTTGGCAACATCAACATGCACCCTACCAGCTGGCGTAGACGTCCATGGCTCTCCACAGATCTCAGTCTTTGGTGTTCTGGATCAACTGTACTGATGATATTCCTACATGCCACTGTCTCAGTCCACCTATAACAGTTGTACAGGTGATATGATAAGGCTGTGTGTGTGGAAGGCTCGTGTCGATATAGTGGACAAGTCTCGTCTGTTATATAAACATGCGTTTATTAGTTGAAATCATACATCTTCAAACTAGTGATGGTAAACACGGACATCTTTTCTGTTCTCCTAGTTGAATCCCCAGTCCCCAGTGACGTGTCTGCAAGCCCTGGATACGTCTAACCATTTGTGCATACACGTTCACTAACTATGATGTGCGCAGCATTCATTAACTCTCCACTCCTAAGCTAACTCCCTTTACTGTTATACACCCAGTATAATTTCTCTTTGTCTGCCTCTTTCCCCATTGATCTTTCCAGTTGTCAAGAGAATATATGGACGGCTACCATGGGGTGGGGGGGGGGGGCGCATCCTGAAAAGAGACAAATCACTGGATCATAAATAATTTTATATTAATGTCAATGGCATTGTGCTATATAGAAGTATAACTCCATCCCTGGCCCCCGTCATGGGTGTAGTTATTCTGCCTGTTTTGAAGGACAATGTATCAAATTATCGTCTGCCAAGACGACAAGGTGCCAGTAGCCAGAAGCAGTAATGTCAATGGCTTTGTGCCATGAAGAGGTATAAGTACAACTCCATCCCCGGCCCCCGCCAAAAGATTATAGTTGTTATGCCTTTTGTTAAAGCACAATGTATCAAACTATCGTCAGCCGAACTGGTATTATTATATTACATGTGTCACCTTTATGGAGTCCGTTGTAAGGTATGTACACCGTGTCTGTGTTAGTATGTCTCATCTTTTCGCTACATGTACCTAACTGTTTGAATTTCATATTATATTATATCATCATCGCCGGTCTCCCTGGCCGAGGTGTTAACAGCTTTCTCCGTAACCCCGAATACTCTCGTGGTTGACGTGAGCGCACGAGAATTGGAAGCGGTTCGAGTCACGCCAGTGACTTATGAGAGTATGGAGCCGGTCGCTCAGAAAGTCGTGGCGTGCTGATGAGCGTAATCTAGCCTAGGAATCAACATACAGCTGAAAGATGCTGATGTTGACCGCAATATCCTGAAACAGGATGAAATGGAAACGCGGGAAAAAAATTATATCATCATTATCATTCATTGGCACCTTTCCGTCTTGACAGACGATAATTTGTTACATTGTGCTTCAAAAAGGCATAATAACTACAAGCCCTGGCGGTGGCGAACGTGACTGATAAGGCCAATTCGCGCTGTAAATGTTCGCCCACAGTGGATGCGCACATGGTCATTTCCACCATCATACACCATCTTACGTCTCACATTCCCGGTGTGTGACTTATCTGCAATAATTTTCTCCCTTGTCTTTATTCCATTTCTGATGTTTGCCCTCCATGCAACACGTTCAGCGGCGACTTGCTTCCAATGTGCATTATCAATGCCTGTATCAATCATGTCCCGCTTACACACATCTTTTGTATCGTAGTAGAGGCCGACCATGAGATCTCATTAAAAAAAAAAATTAAATTCGCATATCCTTTACAGGACATCTCTGTTAACATCGGCATCTTTCAGCTGATTGTTGATTTCTTGGCAAGATTAAGCTCAGTAGTTTGCCATTGCTTTCTGAGCGGCCGGCTCACTTATCCCGCAAGTCACCAACGTGGGGAGAACCGCTTCCAATTCTCGCGCACTGCGTTACCCTGCGTGGATAAACGGGATCACGGAGAAAGTTGTGTAACTCCTCGGCCAGAGAGACCGGCTGAGATCTCTTACCCATCTGTAATTTACCAAAAAAGATGTCCTTTGGTATTCTACCATCATCCATCCTCCTAAGATGTCCTATCCATCTAAGTCTACGAAGACTGAGCATGGAATAAACTGTCACACAACCTGATCTTTCCAATACTTCAGTATTTGTGATTTTGTCTTGCCACTTAATAGCAAGAATTCTTCGCAGACACCGCATATGAAAGCTGATTCTCTTGGTGTTTCTCTTTATATTATATATCAATTGCCTCTCGCTTTGATTCCGAGACCAGTTAAGACCAGGGATGGAGTTATTGCCTCTCCATAGCACAAAGCCTGGGCTAAAATATAGAGATCATGTGTTGCCCATGCAGCATGATCCCTCTCTCGGCCTGCCTAGTTCACTCCAGAGGAAAGGTAACACCTCTACATCTGGAACAAGACAAGCTGCAGAAGCTGCCGGATCAGCAAAGCAATGCTCTAATTGTCCGCCTGTCGGAGCTTCGATCCTAGACCAGCTGCCAACCAAGGCTTAGGGCCTGGTCTGCCCTGCCATGACATTTTGTCTTTAGCTTGCATTTCCTCGCACCAGGGTAAGGCTTGTACCCTCCCAATTGCGCTCTTCCGCCCGAAGTCGTTGGCACAATGTGGGGTGTCGGGTTTGGTAAGCGCCGCCCAACGTTCGGCGCTAACAGAAACAGGTAGTACCGTCTACTGTTATATGGTAGCTCAGTCATATCTGACTAAGACCTGACTGTCATCAAATATATGACATTATATATTGTTCCGGTAATACTACTGGCCATTATATAGTTTTTGTACGCGCTTTTCCAATTGGTAGAAGAAACATGGCGGCTTGCCTACAATCTGTTTGGTAATGTTGAATATTGGACTACATCGTCCAGTCAACGTTTATTGATGCTGAATATCGCCTTAATGTCTCACCGACCTCTACCATTGGCAAAAGTCTCGAGAAGGAGCTGGGTTGGTTTGCTGGATAGAGGTTGGTTGTTAAACTTGTTATAGATACAAAAGTAGAAACGCAAAGCTGCAAAACAATGAAAACTACTAACTAGCGAGCCCCATCATCAATTTAATTTTGAGTATTTACAAATGAGATTGCCACAGTAGATAGGCCTTGAAATTCAAAATCTAATGGTACTTCAATGATGCGTGTATGTCACTTCTAAGTGAAGATATTCACATCTTTGTGAAGGTGAGACGAGTTGCGATTTTTCATCCTATTATTCATCCGTAAAGAGAGCTCTCTAATGTGTCCCTTTCCTCCAATCAGCGACACCCGCTAGTGTCTGCGCGACTATGCGTGCGAGATTGTCTCAAACGGTCATATGAAAACTGACTTCAAAAATATGTTCCGTCATGTTAAATGATTACAAAATAGTACAAGTATACAAATTAATTATTAATAATCTTTAAACTTGTGTTCTATTTAACTTTTGTAGGTCAAATCACACGTTTTATGTGTTGAAAAGTCTAGCGCAATCACAATCGATATCATATGCGGTGGCCGTCATGACCCGTGGGTTTCCAATTCACAAAGTCACATCTTTGCAGAAAATCTGTTTTTCAACCACAATTCGAGCAAGTTTAGCGATGAAACTTTGCTGATTCGGGAGCGATATTTTATACGGCAATTAAAATTCACATTAAACAAAGACATCTATTGGATTCATAGATTCCGATACGCGATCAATCCGCTGCCTCTGTGGGATGTGCTCCCCAGAAGTCGGCAGCTCGCATAGATCCACAGAGCACACTTTATTCACAAACTTCCAGTCTCTTAGTTCTGTATAATATTTTACTTCGTAATGTTTAATAGTTTCTATTATATCACCTAATAATTTTGTGAAAAATTAAAAAAAAAAATAAATAAATACATGCCCAGTCGGGAAATGAACCCCGAACTCCCGTGTGACAGGCGGGCTGCTTACGACTTATGCTAGCGAGAAGACAATGCTTGTTCTGCAAAAATATTTATATAGTAAAGCCGCCGTTTGGGGTTTTATGATCGTAGCATTTTCGCCTGTTTTTCAACCACAATTAAAGCAAGTTTAGCGATGAATCTTTCCAAATTTCTGAAAAATTTGTTGCAGAATTCGAAGACCCATCTACAATTGATGGATTTCTATTGCAAGCGTCAGAAAAAAGTTATTTACGGTCCAATCTGCAGTTTTCATTTTTCTCCGCGCGCGAGGTTGGTCTCAACCAACACGGGTCATAGGCGGATTACGATAACTGACTTCAAAAATATGTTCCGTCATGTTAAATGATTAAACAATAGTACAAGTATACAAATAAATTATCAATAATCTTTAAACTTAAGTTCTCTTTAACTTTTGTAGGTCAAATCGCATGTTTTGTGTGTTGAAAAATGAAAGAGTACATGCCATGCCGATCGATTCGCGCATGCGCAGTCACCATGACGCATGCCATGTGTTTACCCATTCACAAAAACACGCTTCGGCGAAAATATTCTTTTTCATCCACAAGTAATGCATATTTTGAGATGAAACTTTCCAAATGTGTGTAAAATTTGATGGAAAGTTTGAAAATCCATCCAAAATCTAAATAAATCTATTACCAGCGCCAGAATAATGTTACAAAGTGTACATGCCCATCCGATCAATAAGCCCAAAGAACAAAAACACATCCTCGCAGAAAAGTTTGTTTTCATCAAGAAGTAATGCATATATTGAGATGAAACTTTCCAAATGTATGTACATTTGGATGGGGAATTGAAAATCCATCTAAAATTTAAATATATCAATTACCAATGCAAAAAAAAATTAATTACGGTAAGTATAAAATATATTCTTTGTTTATATAAAAGTTCACCATGATTTCAACCAATCGCCATGCACGGAATATTAAGCCAACCTTTCCGGGAAAACCCCGGATGACGTGTGTTATTGTCAGTGAGATTTGAATGAATGAATGACGTCGAAAGAATGCATGGTCTGAACTAGCCGAACTGGGAGACCCGGTGAGTCATGGCTATCTGATTCCGTACATGATTTCTGTTTTCATTTCCGGTCGTGGCACGATGGATCTCGCTACTACTACTTCTACTTCTACTTGATGTAAATGTAGTTTTATGTAGTATGAACCATCAGATTTTAAATTTGAGTATTTACTAATGGGACCACCACCAAAAGATAGGCTTTGAGAAACCGAATCTAACGGTACCAAGATGATGCATGTATGTCAATTAGAAGCGAAGATATGCATCTTTGAGTGTCGTGATTGTAAAACACAGAAGACAGAAGTACTTCAAGTAGTAGTACTACTTGTAGTTAGCAGGTTCGATCATGATTTTCAGTTTGAGTATTTACTAATGAGATCACCACAGATATATAGGCTTTGAAAAACTAAATCTAATGGTACCTCAGTGATGCCTGTATATCAATTCTAAGCGGAGATATTCACATTTGAGTGTCGGTGTCTCAGAGAGAGAAAAAAATTAACATGATTCCCGTGATTTTGGAACTCTTCAGTGTGTCTCATTACCTCCACTGCCAGTCTGTACGAGATGGTCTAAAACGGGTCATAGACGGATATGAAAACCGACTTAAAAAATATGTTCCGTCATGTTAAATGATAAAAAATAGTAAAAGTATACAAATAAATTATTAACCCATTTAGGACGGAACAACATTGGGCTAAATTTAGGTTTCCCTCTGACGAAGATGGAGCCATTTTTTTTTTTGGAGTACAGAAATGACTGAAGTGACAATTTTATAAATTCAAAAAAAAAAAGAAATATTAGAACCCTATATAGGTATATACAAGTATATATATTCTTAAAGAGGATATAGTAAAGTTTATTTCTGTGTATGATTGAAGTTATTTTGTTCATGTTTATGCAAATTTGGTGACCTCATTTGCATTTTGTAAAAAATAAAATATTTAATAATAACATCATAATATTTTGTAATAAAATACATTTTAAAAAAATGGTACTCACCTAATGGCTAATATTTCCTCACTGATTGCCTACACCTTTTTAGAATAATTTTGAACACTTATGTTTAGAAAAGCAACAACCATGAAGTCCCTTTTGACATTTGCTGCACATTGAACCAAACCCTGTTGAGAATTATGGCTATGAAGGCCCTCATTTCATTCGCAGTAACCTCAACCTCAACCCAACTGTGAGCCACAGACCTTCTAATATTGAGGACTCCACTGTCTAGAAACTGCCTGGCATATCTGTTTGTTTCTTTCACAAACAATTTAATAAGATTGAGTGTGAGAAACAACTCCAAATACATAATAGGTGGGGCATATAGGTAGTCCAAATAGGTGGGCTGGACATCTCCATGAATGGATATGGATCATACGATCCTCTTTAGTCCCAATACACCTAAACTACAGGAACACGAGGTCTGAATCCTCATCTGCACTTTCTGTATCACTACAATCATTATTTGATAGTCCTGAACTGTCAAAATCGCTACTATCAGAGCTCGACAAAGCTAGTATGTCTTCAGGTTCAAAGCTGGCCATTTTAGAAATCATAAATCCACAAAAAACTGGGTGTCTGCGTTAAAACTCACAAATTTAAATCCCTCTGTTAGAAACGCGTGCTGTAAGCTGCCATTTGCAAAAGTAAAATGGCTGACGGTTACACAGCAGCATTTGATTGGCCTGTACTATTAAAAGCAAACCAATCAAAGCAGTTCTTACAAACAGGGCTGATGATCGGCCCGGCCGTCTTTTTGACTGGTGCCTTGTGGCGACCCCATGGCCGAGAAATCGGCCCCACAGTAGTAAAAGGGTTAATAATCTTTAAACTTATATTCTCTTTAACTTTAGTAGTTCAAACTGCACGTTTTGAGCTGAGTTCGATCGATATTAGCATCAGCCCCCCTATCTTGGCTTTCCATTCACAAAGTTGAAACATCCCCACAGAAATATATTTTTAATACCACAAATGGAAGACGATTGGAAATGAAACTCTCCAAATATATGTAAAAGTGGGTGCAGAATTCAAAAGTCCATCTCAGAATACTCAAAGATTTACAAATACAGCTGTAGAAAATAAAATTACTTACTGTGTATAGAATAATTACATTTATTTAAAAGCCAAGATAATTTCAACCAATTACAATGCATACAATATTAGCTGACCTATCCCACAGAAACTAAGATGGCGTCTGTTATTGTCACGTGATACATGAATGAATGAATGATGTCAGAAGCATGCATGGTATTTACGGCAGCCATTTTTGGGGACACAGTGGATCATTCCGGGGTGGCGCAGTATATCATTTCCGGTTTCAGATCAGGTCGCGGCACTATCAAACCTGCTAAAACTTGTGACTTGTCATTGCTTTGGCCCAAAGCCTTTGGGTGAGATAATAATTTATCTGACAAATAACAAGAGGACAGAAAGTAAACATTTATTGAATCCATTTTCAGGACAAAAAGTACTGGAGAGTTTTGGTCATAGACCATAACTTTAGGAAGGGAAAATCCCAACTGCACCTCCCCGCGGTAGAGGATGGAAACACACCACGGTGTGGCTAACACAGCTCTGGGGACCGAGTATCCACCGGAATAAGTGGACAACTCTGCAGTTGAGCAGAGCAGGGCACTCACTTGTCCTGACAGTCGGAAATGGCTGTCAAAGGCAGAGTTAAAAGACCACCATGTGAATGTGGAAGGCAAGGGGAAACCACCACATTATCTTCCCAAGATTTCATGGCGACACACATTTCAGAAATAGTGAACGACGTTAATGGCTGTCTTAGGACATCCTCGTCCGGTAGGGACAGTCATGAGCCACAGGTGACACCAGACCGTCATCCAGCTACTGATGGCAAAACTAAAACAATAACTAAACTAAATAAATTTAGAATAGGAACATGGAATGTTAGGACATTAAATGAGCTAGGAAAGTTAAACAATGTACTAAGAGAAATGGAAAAATGAAAATGAATATACTAGGCATAAGTGAGATGAGATGTAAGGGATCTGGCAAAATTATAACCGACAAACACACAATCATTTATTCTGGAGGGAACACACATGAAAAAGGTGTAGGAATAATATTTGATGAAAATACAGCCAAATCTATGACTGGATACTGGTGCATTTCAGATAGTTATAATGGTCAAAATCAAAGGCAAACCAATAGATATAAATATTATACAAGTATATGCACCAACAACAAACAGTAGTGATGAAGATATACAAAACTTTTACGATGAAGTTGAAATGGCAATAGCCCAAATTGGATCACAAGAAATAAAAATAATACTGGGGGATTTTAATGCACAAGTAGGAAAGGGAAAAATAGAGGATATAGTGGGGAATTACGGTTTAGGTACAAGAAATGAAAGAGGAGAGAAACTAATAGAATGGGCAAATATTAATGATATGATAATTGGAAACACATGGTTTAAACGCCATAAAAGACGACTATACACATGGAAAAGCCCTGATATGAAAATACGCAACCAAATTGACTACATACTTATTAATAAAAGATTTAGAAATGCATTCATTAATGTAAAGACAATACCTGGTGCTGACGGTAACAGTGATCATGTACCACTATGTGGACAAATAAAAGTAAGATTAAAGAGAGGGGAAAAAATGGTTAAAAACTTGAGACTTAATAAAGAGGTTCTGAAAGTAGATAAAGAAATTCAAGAACAATACAGAGTGACTGTGAAAAATAGGTACAATGCAATAGCTAAAATACAGAGTATAGATGAACAATGGGAAATGTTTAAGGGACTCCATTCATCAAACTAGCAAAGAAATATTACCGGAGAGAAGCCAAAAAGCTAAGAAAAAATGAATGAATGAAGAAATCTTAAGGCTGATGGACAAAAGGAAACAGAATAAAAATGACAAACAAGAGTATGCTAAGATAAATAAAGAAATAAGAGATAAATGTGTGAAGGCAAAAGAAAGTTGGTTAAACGAGCAATGCAGAAAAATTGAATTAAATTCCATTAAAGATAAAAAAAGTATGCACAGACAAATCAGCGAGCTCACAGGAAGAAAAATAAGAATAAATACAGGGTGTTTGAAATCAAAAACAGGACAGATTTTATTGGAGGAAGGTGCTATAATGAAGAGGTGGAATGAGTATATAAGAGAATTATATAATGGAGAAAGGGAAGAATTAACAGAAGAAAGTAACTTAGAAAGCCCACCTATTCTAAAAGAAGAAGTCGCTGACGCTATGAAACATATGAAGAAAGGAAAAACAGCTGGACCAGATGAAATCACAGTAGAAGAATTAGAAGTATTGGGAGAATTTGGGGTAGATATATTAACCAAAATGCTGAATGATATTTACAACAGTGGATATTTACGGAGCGATATGCTGAAATCTGTATTTATAGCAATACCAAAGAGACCAGGAGCACTTGAATGCGAAGATTTTCGTACAATTAACCTCATAAACCATGTCACTAAGCTTCTACTCAGAATTATAATGAGAAGAACAAGAAAGAAAATAAAAATGGAAATTAGTGAAGAACAGTATGGTTTTATGGAAGGAAAGGGTACAAACAATGCAATATATATATTACGAACACTAATAGAAAGATCAATAGAGAAACAGAGAGACATATATTTATGCTTCATAGATTATACTAAGGCATTTGATAAAGTAAAACATGATGAGCTGATTAAAATATTGGAAGATATCAACATTGATGGGAAAGATTTAAGAATAATAAAGAATATATACTGGAACCAAGTAGCAGCAATTAAAATGGGAAATAAAGAGGGTTGTTACGAACAGATAAAGCTAGGAGTACGACAGGGGTGTGTCTTGTCACCCGATCTCTTCTCCCTGTATAGCGAAGTAATAATGAGAGAGATCAAAGAGAAGCCAGGAATACTAATCGGAGGATATAATATAAACAATATACACTATGCAGATGACACAGTATTGGTAGCGGATAATGCAACAGACCTAGAACAATTGTTGGACAGTGTAGTAACAGAGAGTGCACAGAAAGGACTGTCCTTGAATATCAAGAAAACAGTAACAATGGTGATATCAAAGAAAATGGGGACACCAAAATGGGACATAGAAATAGAAGGGGAAATTCTCAACCAAGTGGATAATTTTAAATACCTAGGGGCACTTATAACATCAGATGGAAGATGTACAAAAGAGATTAAGAGCAGAATAGGGCAGGCAAAGACAGCATTTCAGAAAATGAAGACTATCTTATGCAATAAGTCGCTATCAATGAATGTAAGAAAGAGAGTACTAAAATGCTATATAGAACCAGTTTTGCTGTATGGCAGCGAATCTTGGAATGTAAATGAACAAATTAGGAAGAACTTAGAAGCAACAGAGATGTGGTTTTTAAGACGAATGTTGTGAATTCCTTGGACTGCCAGAGTAACTAACAACGATTGCCTGAAAGAGGCTAATGAAACTAGAACACTATATACAACAATAAGAAAGAGACAAACATCTTTCTTTGGTCATGTGATGAGAAGAGAGGCATTAGAGAACATCGTGACAACTGGAAAGATCGAGGGGAAGAGAGGCAGAGGCAGACCAAGAGAAATGATGCTGGACGGACTGAGACGGTGGCATGGAGGAATATCATCAGCAGAGTTGATCCAGAACACCAAAGACCGAGATCTGTGGAGAGCCATGAACGCCTACGCCAGCCGGCACGGCACTTGATGATGATGATGATGATTTTCAGGATCGTTGTGTTTGATCACATGGCTTATTTGTCTTATTTTGCCACCATAGTGACATTCAAATTGTAAGTAGACAGATATTATGATTCATGGTCATCACACAGAAGAAAGAATTACTTTCAAATACTAATATTAATGTGTATATAGTATACGATATGGGTAAATGCTTTCGATGCCCATGATTGAAATTTGAATAAAGAGTACTATTTGATAGTGAATGAATTGTGTCTATCAGCTGCACAATTAACAATAAAATGCTGCTGTCTGCTGTCTTTTGGTCAACTTTTGGGCCAAAGAATGTTGAAATCCATAGGCATAGACCTAGCTAGGATAAGCAAGCCTGTTGTGACCGGGCTCAAGTGCCTCTGGTCTGATTGATATTTTTTATGATACTTAGGGACTTTGGATTATATCCACACATTGGGTGATGAGCCTTCTTCAGTTAACTCAGACAATCTTTTGTGTACCTGTGCAACCACCAATGTCTTCCCAATATTCATTTCTCTTCCTAATTCTCTTCTCTTTGTGTTTTGAGGTTTTCTTCTATTTCATTTACCCTGGGAATTTGAGACAGACTTTTCTAATGATACAATTATCAGGTTTTCTCTATGAATATCATTTCTAGTGCCAGAAGCTTTTTCTGGCTTCTTAATAGACTGGTAAGTATTTGTTTAGTCCTTGCCATTAGCTCCAAATTTGTAATTCTGTCATTTTAGTCAATTTATTTTGTCTAGTCAACAATTAATGAATGTTTGTAGTTTATTACCAATAATATTAGTGGTCATGTTAAGTAATTTTCCACGTTTCTGATCCACACAGTAGTACAAATGTAATGTTATCATTGAATATTCTATTTAATTTCTTTTGACTTCCACAAATATCCTATTGCTATCAAAGTTCCTCTTGCCTTAGAATTCTTCTTTTAATATCTGTATATGCTCATCCATCTGTGTCTACATTGCTACCTAAAATATCTGTATATGCTCACCCATCCGTGTCTACATTACTACTTAAAATATCTGTATATGCTCACCCATCCGTGTCTGCGTTGCTACCTAAAATATCTGTATATGCTCACCCATCTGTGTCTACAATGCTACTTAAAATATCTGTATATGCTCACCCATCTGTGTCTGCAATGGTACCTAAAATATGTGTATATGCTCACCCATCTGTGTCGACATTGCTACCTAAAATATATGTATATGCTCACCCATCTGTGTCTACATTGCTACCTAAATTATCTGTATATGCTCACCCATCTGTATCTATATTCCTACCTAAATAGGTCCATAATTCTGCCTCAGTATCTTTGACTTTCCCTATGAACTTTTAGACCTAATTGTTGTGACCTATCTATTGTATTGTGTTTAGCTAAATCTTGCATCTCATTTCAATGTGTGGGACAAGAAGGCAACACCATCAATGAAGTCCAGATCATCGAACTTCACTGCACAAGCAGACAATATTGGGGCCAAATTTGCCTAATTGTCAAATGTAGGCATGCTCACAACTTTCATGCCAGAAACTCACAAAGTAGAATTCTTGCTTATAAGCAACAGTTTAGAAGGAACATGTGTGACCAGATTTTCTTGTTTTCTCTCCAATTGAAGACTTTTTATTGGATGTATGGAAAGGGGGAAAGATACAGCAAAGAGTGGCTGCTGTTATAAGTATTGGATTAACTTTATTGTATAATGTGTGATACAAGTTATTCAGATTTTTCACAAAGCTGTCATGTATTGTTATGTTATTTTTGTCATGATAAACTAACATTATTACACTGATTGATTGCCAAACTCTAATTCTTAAAGGGAACTTGAGGAATAACATATCAGAAATCATGTCTTGAAGTAATCATCAAACATTTGGTATCATTAATCATGATTAGATATTATCTTGAAAAACAAAATATCAAATGCATTCATACAGTTTATTGTTGCATACATATGTAACTTACAAATCCTTTCAGATTGAAAGATGGAGAGTAAACTACCATCAAATGTCAAGATAGAACAACCTGAAAACTATGTAGGTCAAGGTAAGATTAAGTATACGGTCTCCCTGGAGAAGGGGTTAAAGACATTGTTTGTAATCCCGTATACTCACGTACAAAACACAGCTGCATGAGATTCAGCAGCGGATCACATCGCTTTGGTTTCTTATGGAAAGGTATTGAGTCGGTCGTTCAGAAAAAAACTACTGAATGTAAAACCTTGCCAAGACATCAACGGCGGCAGTAAAATGTTGGTGTTGACTGAAACGTCCTGTAAAGGATATGCAACTAAAACAAAATGTAACAGTTAGTTGAATGTCCTTTACAGGATGTTGCAGTCAACCCCAACATTTACTGGCTGTTTTTGATTTACTAGATAATTTTACATTGAGTAGTTTGCCATTGCTTTCTGAATGGGCACAGCCTTATACCATCAAAATCCACACAATAGCAGAATATAAATCTACTCAGACACTGGGAAAAATAAAGTTATAGGTGTGACTGAGTATCCACCGGGATGAATTCACAACTCTGCAGCTGAGCCGAGCAGGGCATTTTCTTGTCCTGACAGTTGAATATTGCTGTCAAAGACAGAGGTAAAAGACCCTTTTGTGAATTTGGAAGGCAAAGGAAAACTACCACATTATCTTCCCAAGACTATGAATTTAGAGAGATGAGTCTGGGATCAACGTTAATGGCTATCATAGGACACCTTCATCTCATATAGATGTCATGAGCCACAAGTGACACCATACCCTCGTCAAGCTACTGATGGCAGTACCAACATGAACAAGTTTAAAATAGGAACGTTGAATATCAGGACATATGTGAGATAGGAAAGTTAGATAATGTAATAAAAGAAATGAACAATATGAAGATTAATATCCTAGGCATGAATGAGATGAAGTGGGGGAGATCTGGTAAAGTAATAACAGACAAATACGCGATAATTTGTTCAGGAGGTAATATGTACGGAAAAGGCGCAGGACAAATGTTTGATGAGGAAATAGCTAAATCAGCAAATAGTTATTATTGTCAAATTAAAGGCATACAAAAAGACATAAATATTATACAAGTATAGGCACCAATAACAAGCAGTAGTGAAGTGGAAATACAGACATTTTATGACTAAGTAGAAATTGCAATATCTCAAACAAAATTGCATGAAATAAAAATTATACTTGGAGCCAAGAGGCTACTATGTAGTTCTAGGGGGGTAATGACATAGATAAGACTGTAAACACAACAATGTGGCTCGCTCACTCGTAGTCTGGCAGATGCTGAGATTAATGTTTTTAATGCAACTCCAGTGGCAGCTCAGATATAGTTTATTTCTGAGGTTACACACCCAAACAAACCTCTACAGTGAGCAAAGTCACTCACTCTTACTTATCTTCATGGAATACTCATACACTGTCCACTGTGGACCGAGTGCTTTGTGGCCCACTATACAATATGTACAGTCCTCTATAATTTCTCTCTATCGTGACTGTCAACAACCTGTTTTCGTGCCAACCCTTCATTCACCCCTCGAAATCACAAAACACATCGTGTGGGTGAATGGGCATTCAAGCTTCATGTTTTATTATGTCTAATATATTTCGCTCTCTGAGCACACACAAGTAAACATCATATTCAATGGTAATCAACTATCCTAGATTAAATATAACTATGTTTCTTATAACTCTACACGATAAGGGAAAACACATCTCCGTCTGACTCAATTCACTTGTCGAGTCCAGTTTCTCCTCCCCTTCCCTCGTGCGGTTAGCTGTGCGGCGTGCTGGCACACTTACCATGCTGGTCCAGTTGTCCAGTCCTCGTCCTACTGTGATACTAGAGTTTAGTCTGTTTACCGGTAATCCCCGTGCTTACGTTAGTCTGTCTTATTACGGGAGTGAATCCCGTCATGTCCTAATTATGTCCTAGCTATTACACCTGCGTGTCCTGTCTAGGTCTGGTCCTAACACTAGTTTGGAGTACTACCTCCTTCTACTGTCTCTCTCTCTATGTATACTCTTGTATAGAGTCCCTATCATATATTATAGTGTAGAGATGTTACACACACAGGTTAGAAGGCACGTGATGATCGTACAGCACACAAGTCTTCGCGTTTTTTAGAACATTCTTTATTTGGCGAATCGTTCAACTACAGCCTCATGATGTTATGCTCAAATTCGGATGTTTACATGTTTTCCTACCTCCCTGCTAGCTGGGCCCCAAGTGACGTGTGTGCCAGCCTAGATACTCTTCTTCATTCGTGCACACACGTTCACTAGCTATGGTTTTCCCACTAGTCAAGGAATGCGCAGCATTCCTTAACTCTTTACTCCTAAGCTACTCCCTTTACTGTTACATATACCTCCCCTTCTTCAAAGAGAATTTTTCCCTGAAAAAATCTCAACCCCAACTCTTAAGCACTTAACTCTACATCTCTATACCACAATTAACAACAATTCCATATAATTCCTAACTCAATTCTCATTCTCCTATCTCATCATAGCCAATTGCTAACCAGAGACAATAATACCGAAACCCTCTACAAAACTCGTTATAAAGTTCTCTAGAAAACTCGCTACAAAACTCTCCCTAAAATTCTCCATAAGCGAACCGCTTTTAAATTTAAAGTGTCCATCTAAATTATGATTGACAAAACTGAAGATATTCCCCTTATCTTTTATTTCTCCCTTATTCACATTCTCACACTCTCACTATTCTAGGATAGACAGAAAAAATAGTTAGATTGGGTAGGTTAGATTTTGTAGGTGCGCACCTAAAATAAATAAGAAAAAGTAAGGAAAAAAAGTAAGAAGTAATCACCTTTCTCTTCCCATACATTCTCAAAACTTTATAAAAATAAAGTTTCAAAATTTATCTTCAGTTTCCGTCAATAATAATCGTTATTATCAAAAAAATATGTTAATCCAAAACTACCAGCTTTTATATCTTCACCTCGTCAAGTTAAAAAAAAAACAACTCCAAATTATTAGTATACTGTTACATACAGTCTTCTTCTTCCAACGTCTACTTATTTAAATGCCAAAACTCAAGCTGGCATTCCCCCCTTATTTTCCCATTAAACGCTGTTCAACCCAGCTCCTATTTTTAACCCAAGCATTGCGAACCAGCTAATATAGTCCCAAATTCACTCCCCCAATAATATCAACATACTCCTCCATTACCACATATTGAGTCACTTCACTAACCACTAACTTCCCCCTTAACTCCATCATGTTTCACCCTCAACTTCTATTTATAAACGTTATATACGTTAAACGACTCAACTACTTTAAGTCATCTGTTTCTTCTAACTGAACGTCAAACCAATAATCATTTTTAAACACACTCAGGGTAACTCAATAAAACCAAAACATTGTAAAAATAACCAGCTAAGTTAACTTATTCTTCACATTTCATAAAACACCATTGAAGTCCAAACCATTGACTAAACCATATCAACCCCCTCATTCTTTGACATCATATTTATCCCCACACATTAATCAAATTAAACATATATAAGGAAATGCAAGACCATTTTATGACTACTCAATAATTGTTTTCCGTTTAGGAAAAACTCCACACTTCATTTAAAAACCAATATGATCACAAAACATATACCAATAAGTCTCAAGTTATTACCATATTATGTATATTCCTCCCAACAACTCTTGCTTAAGTTATTTACCAACCATCTTCTTTGTAAACACAAAAATATCGTGTCTAACTTCTTCTTCTATCTGCCATCTGCAAAATATTCTACCAGGCTATTTATCTATCTCTTCTCCATTTTCTTAATAACTTCAAATTTTTTTCTATAATTGCAATATCTACATCAATGTCGCTATCCTCCCGAGGAGAGCTATCTTCTTTCATATCAGCTTCTTCATCAGTTTCTGACTTTTCATCCATTTCTTCTTCCCCATCTGTATATCCATTACTAGCAACCGCTAATTTCTTCCTTTCTAAATCCAATCTAATTTTCCTGTCTTGTCGTCTCAACAAATTTTCAAATAATGGCATATCTTCACCACTTGAAGAACTCACTCTAAGTTTCCTTTGCCTCTTAATTTCTTTTTCTTTCTGACTATCTAACTTTCTTTTTACAGCCTGTCTTGTATTCATAAATGGAGGTTCTATTTTTTCTTTGACTGATTCTTCGCTAATATAATCGTCATACATGTTATTTTCCTCCGTCATGACTGTTTTTGGTACTGTTTCTTCTTGTTCAGCTGTAGTAGATGCTGTTGTCACTTGTTTCCCATTCTCTATAGGTATTGGATATACCGATTGTCTGACAATCTGTCCACCTGACAATATTTCTTCGGAACAATAATTATTATTACTATTCTCTGCATCCCTTTCCTCATTATCCCGCCTTAAGTGCTCTACATGTGAACGTGCAACATGCCCTGAAATTTGATTCTTAATAGTATATGACACTGGACCCTTTTTTTCTAAAATATAGTATCCCGGGACCCAATGAGCATCAAACTTAGAGTTTTTTCTATGTTTTTTGTAATACACCCTATCACCTATGTTGAACTCTTGTAAGTGTGCATTTTTATTTGCGTATTTCTTCTGTCTTTCTCTAGCCTTAATTATATTATTTCTTAAACGAACATGTGCTTTGTGCATCTCTTGCAACCTTGTTTCCTGAAAATCTTCCCCCAGATATTTCCTCCTAGGCTTTAATAAATTATCAATTGGCAATATTGGTTCTCTCCCATGTACCAAGTAAAATGGTGAGAAACCTGTTCCTTCATTTTCGTGTGTACGTATCGCCGCTAATGCTATCCCCAAATAAAGATCCCAATCCATATCGTGTTCTTCTACATTTTTCGCTAGAATATTGTATAGTGTTCTATGTTGTCTCTCATTTTTAGCATTAGAAGTTGGTCTGTAATATGAAGTCCTAATGTGTTTTATATTCAAATCTTTTACCAATTTTTCAAACTTTCTATTTACAAATTCTTTCCCATTGTCTGTAAGTATTATTTGTGGACACCCAAACCTTGGTATAAATTCTTGTAAAAGCATATTTATAACTGAATCAGCACTCTTGTCTGGAATTGGATAAACTTCTGGCCAGAGACTATATGAATCAACTATATGTAGTAGGTATACATTTCCCGATAATGTTTTTGGATGAGGACCTGAAATATCCAAACTTACTTTCTGCATTGGAAATTGAGGAATATCAGTATCTTGTAAAGGACATTTGATTATCTTCATGTTTCTTAACCTACACTTTTCACACGCTTCAACATATTCATATACACTTTTGAATAAATTCGGCCAGTAATATTTACTGCTAATAGCCTTCACTAACTTATCTCGTCCAAAATGACCATTATTATCGTGATATGCCTTTAAGACTTCTTGTTCTAAATGTTTCGGAATATATTTTCTTACTCCTTCACCTTTTTCACTGATATAATATAATTGATTGTCTTCTTGTAACTCTACAAACTTTCTTTTAAAACTATTTTCCCCTGTTTCTTTCAGTTTTCTTTTTATCTGTACTATTTTTGGATCTAATTCTTGTTCTGTTTTCATATCAAACTGTTCTAAATGTGGGTCTTCTGTTCTAGGTTCAGACTCTTGATCCGATGGTAAACTCTCAAATTCTTCCCTATTTATTATGGCAGAATCTAATATATTTACTTGCCAGTTTCGATCGTCTATCTCTGGTTCAGCTTCATCTTCCGTGTTTCCTGACGACTGTGTATATGGGATCCTAGACAAAAGGTCGGCGCATGTATTATGTTTCCCTGAAACATATTCAACCTTAGCATTGTATCCCTGTAAATTCAATGCCCACGTTTGTATTTTCCTATTTTGTATTGGTGCTTCTAATATCGACTTTAATGGCATGTGGTCAGTTCTAATAATGAAATTGGCGTTATGTAAATAGTAATTTAATTTTTGAAGAGCGTAGTGTATAGCATATGCTTCTTTCTCAATAATCGGCCATTTCTTTTGAGTCTTGCTGAGTTTATGAGACAAGAAATAGATTGGTCTTTCATTTTTAACCCCTGGTATTCCAGATTCTTCTCCTTCATATGGTTGAACCAAACATGCTCCTATTGCGTTGTCTGAAGCATCTGTGTATAATATTAGCTGTTTATTCAGGTCTGGATGTGTCAACAATGGTACCACTGTTAAGCTATCTTTTAAAAGTTCGAACTCTTTTTGACACTCATCATCCCACTTAAATCTAGCGTATTTTCCCGTTAAATTCGTAATAGGTATTGCTATCCTTGAAAATGCTGGTACAAACCTTCTATAATATGCACACGTACCTATAAACGCACGCACTTCCTTAACATTAGTTGGAGGAGGTAACTCTTTAATAACCTTTATCTTGTCCTGGTCTGGTTTAATACCTTCCCTATTTATTATATAGCCTAAATATTTTGTTTCTGTCTTTAAAAACTGGCACTTACTCAGCTTTAATTTAACGTCATGCCTTCTTAATCTGTCAAAAACTAGTCTAATATGTTTCAAATGATTCTCCACATTCCCTTTTGTAAATATCAATATGTCATCTATATAGGCCAGGGCAAAATTTTGCATACCGTCTAGTACTTCATTTATTAAGAACATATAGTGAGACGGTGCATTTTTGAGACCGAATGGCATACGTAAGAATTCGTAAGAACCCATATGAGTACAAAAGGCACTTTTCTTTTGCGCGTCCTTCGACATCGGAATACACCAAAATCCTGCTCTTGCATCCAGCGTTGTGAAATATGTAGAGCCATTAAGTAACCCCAAAATATCATCAATCACCGGCAATGGGTACGCTACATTCTTAGTAATTTTGTTCAACGCCCTGTAGTCGCAACAAAACCTGTTCGAACCATCAGATTTGGCTACTATGACGACCGGAGATGACCATTCTGATTTTGATCTTGTTATTATGCCTGCTTTCAACATATCTTCTATTGCCTTTTCTACGACTTCTCTATTTCTTAATGGAGTTCTATATGGTTTTAAACTAATTGGTGGATGGTCTCCCGTATCTATTTCCATTGTAACTGTTTTTGTCTTTCCCAATTCTAAATCATTAATTGCAAACACATCCTGATTTTCTTTTATAAGTTGTTCTAATACTTCCTTATTTTCTGGCGGAGTTTTTAACTGTGCCAACAATTCTTGTTCCCTTGTAACTTTGTCTAGTGAATGTATTTGGGCTGTATTTCTTCTGGATGGATGGATCAATTCATCCATTCTTACGTTCCCTTTTCGTCCGCATCCGCGTCTGTTATTAATTCTTTCACTAGAGGTTTCTGAATAACTTATGCCTGCCATATTTACTCTATCTGTTGCCAATATGTCACTAACGTTATGTTCTAGCTTGGCTATTACACATCCTCTGTATAATTTAATTTCTCTACCTGTGTTATTAATAACCATCACTGGAAATGTTAAACTTTTATCCAATTCTATTATTCCATCCGGAACTTCTAAACCTGGCTCATCAATTATTTCTTTTTGCAATTCCGTGATTCTGACTATGTTTCCTGCTACATAATACGGGTTTTTCTTCAGCTTTGCTTGTATCAAATTAACTGACTGTGGTTTTAAATTCATGGTCGTTTTGACTCTAACTAGTGTCGACACATGCATATCTTCTTCTAAATCTACGTAAACATCTTGGAATTTTAATTTATGCAAATCAAATAAAAGTCTCACCCCATTTTTCAATAAAAAATCTCTACCCAATATCATATTTCTATTTAAATTTTTGACCACATGGAACATATGCCTGACATTTATCCCTCCTAATTTCAAGTTTATCATCGTTTGTCCTAGCACTTCTAATTTTTGTCCCGTTACCGAATGAAGATTCTCCTGAATTCTAAATATTTTACAATTTTTTAACATTCGATATAAAAATGCTTCTTTAATCACGCTAACTTGTGCTCCCGAATCAACTAATGTTCTAACTTTATATTTTCCTATTTGTACTATACATGAACTAGGATCTACCATATTTAATGACAATTGTTTTATCTCGGCTTGTTTTTTATTTCTAAATGTCCTACTATACTCATCCTTTGGGTTTTTAATACATTGATGCCCCTTTTGGACCTTACTATCTTCCCCCCCTACTGCCGATCCTGTTCAGTAAGCGGGATGCCAATTTCCCTGATTTCCTGACCTTCTAAAATTTCTCTGCATGTCTCCATAATTCCTATTTGCTGGTCTGCCATTTGCAGTTCTATTCTGTGTACTCGTCTGAACAGCTCTATTATTTTGTGTATTCGATGGGACACGTCTGTTACCACAAAAGCGAAAAAAATGCCCACGTTGGTGACATCCCCAACAAACCACATTCGAGTTATTTGTGTTACCTTCCATGTTTCTTACAGTATTTCTCACTTGTCCTCCTCTACCTTGATTATATACGTTATCGTTTCTTTGTACCATCTGTATTTCTCCTCGTCTTCCTCTCCATCCATGTCTATACTGTCCTATTTCCATAGGTTCTTCAATTCTATCTTCCGAACTACTACCTAACTCTCGTCCTACCCTTAATCTAAACCTTCTCCTCAAGCTTTCCTCTTGTATAGCGATATCTACCGCTTGTGACAATCTTGCCGGATTCTCTCTTAATAATTTAAAT
Organism: Cepaea hortensis; assembly: GCA_963921405.1. Lineage (NCBI taxonomy): Eukaryota > Metazoa > Mollusca > Gastropoda > Stylommatophora > Helicidae > Cepaea > Cepaea hortensis. The sequence continues at coordinate 79,302,934 of OY992897.1, forward strand.
TTCAATCCATCTGACCTAATCCCATCAACAAAAATCCCTACTAACATCCGTTCCACTTCTTCAGCTCTTACATTCTGTCCTAAAAATGACTCTTCCGCTAAATTGATTAACCTGTCACTATATAGCTGTACACTTTCTGTAGTATTTTGTCTAGTCTGTCGCAATACTGAGAATGCGTGTTGTGGATCAGTAATTTCAGCGTATTTTCTTGCGAGATCATCTTTAAATTCTTCCCAGGTTTCACCTCTTCCTGCTTCTAGTTTTCTTCTTATATGGTCAGAAACTGGACTTGTACTTGTTCTGTATGCCAAATTCTTTTTCTCCTCATCTGTAGCGTTTACTAAATAAGCATGTTTCTCAATAGAAATGACCCATTTCTTAAACTGGTTTGCTTGTCCATTAAATCTCTCAACATCACTGCTTACATTTTGTTGTCTTAACACTGCATCCAACCTTGCTATTGCCCCACCAACTCCAGTCAGTACCTGTGAAAAATCTTGGGGTTCCATTCTAGAATCTATAATGGAAATTATTAAGCAATATACAAATATTTCAAACAATATTAATTTCAAATTCAGCAGCAATACATAATCTGTTCAATTAATTACTCTAATATTATCTATTATCTAATTATACTAACACAAAACTAACTCCAATCAAAGATCCTGACGAAGAAAATTTTCTGTTCTAATCACGAATCCTGCTAAAAGAACTTAATTGACATCCTGATACCAAGTCTAATCGACACCGTTGAAAGGATCAGAACACAAAAAAAAACCTCTGGATTTCCTAATTCAATCGAAGTCGAAGTCAGTTCTTTCCAATTATTTTCCTGTCGTTGATTGTGCTCGATATAACGCTCGATACCAAACTGCTTGATTACTTGCTCGATCGACTGTAAGCGTTAGACTTTAATTTCCGTCAAGCAAGGTCACCTTCACGATTTTTCAACCGACAACTGCTCCCGGTTTCAGCAAAAATCTGGCATTTTCATATGTTTCAGCGTAAAAATGATCCAGTCAACAACAATTGGATTCAAACCTGACTCTATCCACTCCGTTATATGTTAGGTGGCATTCCAACAACGGTCAGTTAAATTTCTTGTAACAACTTTTGACTTGAGACAAGTTGACTATATTCATCAATGCCTTCACTTAAGTGAAGTGACTGTAGAGAGTATTGAGAATCTCGATTTAACAATTATGGAATTTGCAATATAACCTTGACTTCACCTTCAACAGTCCAAGGAGCTAAAACTCATAATTTTCAGCATTCTTTGTTTTACTTTGAGTTTTATTTGGAGCAGGTTATTGTTCTGTTGAAATCATTTCTGGTACCTCGAGACTTCATAAGTTGTTGTACATGTAATCAGCGAGTTCATTCTTATGACCTTGTGTAATAATTTGATGCAAAACGGCATTACTTGATCTCATTATACAATTAGCGTTGGTCAGTGCTCAAGTTATTTCATACTATTAATTAGATAAAACATCAGTCTTTCAAAAAAATAAGTTAATCAGTCAAACCTTCTGAGCTGGCCTGAGAAATCGATCTCCTTTTTAACAGAAATACACTGAGAACCCACAACAACTACCCCTTGGTGGGCTTTCAGCTGTTGCGTTTCTTATTATTATTTACTTAAAAAAACTTCCTTCTCCAGACGCCCAGACACAAGAATCTTTCATGGCGGTAACTCTCTCCACGACATCCCATATTTCTTGAGGTCAAAGGCACCAAATCAACCTTATTATAGTGTAGAGATGTTACACACACAGGTTAGAAGGCACGTGATGATCGTACAGCACACAAGTCTTCGCGTTGTTTAGAACATTCTTTATTTGGCGAATCGTTCAACTACAGCCTCATGATGTTATGCTCAAATTCGGATGTTTACATGTTTTCCTACCTCCCTGCTAGCTGGGCCCCAAGTGACGTGTGTGCCAGCCTAGATACTCTTCTTCATTCGTGCACACACGTTCACTAGCTATGGTTTTCCCACTAGTCAAGGAATGCGCAGCATTCCTTAACTCTTTACTCCTAAGCTACTCCCTTTACTGTTACACATATCCTGTCTCTGTCCTTTACTTTCATCTGTCCTTGTCCTACTTGTATCTATGTCTATATTAGTTCTATATCTGTCCCTTCCAACACTCTGACAGTGACCTAGTGCAGCCCCAAACGCTGGCATACAATAATCATTGTATATACTTGAAGGCAGAACTCACTTGTGGGGTACCACTGCTGACAATCGTTAACTGATTCTATGCCAACCGCCAACCGGTTGGCAAAGTCTAAACTTTTTGACTCCTTCATCACTGTATTGGCAAGATCTTGGCAGTTTGTTTGTTTGTTTCGTTTGCGAACCTAGCTTAATTGTAATGCCCCGAAATGACGTTTTACACGGGAAGAAGGTTTTTCATTTACACTCAGGCCACGAGAGACCAAAAATGACTGAATTTTGTGGAGAATTTCTTAGTTAAAGTTATGTTTGCTTTTCTTATTTGGCAATGGTAACGGCCTTGATTTCTGCCTCACATATTTACATTAGATAATAGTTTTAAACAATGTTAGATTATAGTTATTCTGATTTAAAGACTTTGTGAAAGATTCTAAACTGATAGCACTTGTTAAATGTGGTTCGATAGCATGTAGTTCAGTTTAAATAAATTATTTATAAATGAAAACAAAACTAACCCGCCAACCGTGAAAGTTTGTCATCATGTCGAATTAGCTAATGGGCCACACTTGTGCCCCCCAAAAGTTTGCTTTGCCTATCACAAAGTATTTAAAGAGTATTTAAATGATTAAATTTAAAAGAATAATAATTATAGCTAAATACAAAATAGCGTACATATTGTTTCTAAGTAGAAAACGGTCAAAATCTGTCTGGTTATTTTCTGACATTTTTCATTTTATGTGGCAATGTTGCACTTCAAAATATTATTGTTTTATTGGTGTTATGGAGACATTCTAGTGGTATTGGTGTAGCAAAGTGGTGTAGACATAATTCAGTAAGTTTCATTGGATTTTAAACAGCATTGGAGCAGTAGCGCCTTGGTAAGTGGAAATTTCACGTAATTGTCAACCCTGTCTTCAATTTTTTTTTTGTAAAAACAACTGCTAATATTATTATTACATTTCTACCCTATAGTAACAGTAGTAATACCAAAGTGTTCCTTGTGCAATGTCCTTTAATTCAATATATAATAAAATATATTTGCTACCATTTTAACAATTTTTATAACATTATTATGACTCACCCCTACTTCCCATTTTCTGCCATCAATTTCTGCTTGGGCCAAACCCACTTTTTGCTTGGCACTGAATCAGTTAATGTTCTTTCGTATCACACACTGGACTTTTTATCCCTCAATTGATTCTCTCTTTTACACGCACATGCACACACAAACACGCACACACACGTCCTCAAACAATTATGATGTTCATGAAAATACACTGGAAGTATAAATACAGGATGTGTTTTGATACTGTCCAAATGATGCACAGTTCGTCTTGTGTATATGTCCCCTGCATGTCTGCTTGCGTCTGACATGTACACTATTTATCTTGTATGACTACTTCAACTTGTATGATTTGTCGCTAAGATGAATGACTAGTCGCTAAGCTGGATGACTTGTCGCTAAGCAGGTTGAATGAAGGGTTTCTTCTGCCCAATTTGAAATAACTCTCTTCTTGAACTTTCATTATGCTAACCCGAGTTTTTGTCATTAGAGCTCACTGGCTTAACTACCAGACTGGATTTCCGGACATATCACGTGTTTCTGTCTTGCTGTAGTCTGTTTTCAGTTGAATTATTGTGTAGCTGTCTTTAATTCTTTATGTCTCATCTTTCAGTCATAGTTACTCTGTCTGGACATCTGACACTTGGAGATTTCAATGCAAAGCACAAAAGGAAAGAATGGAAGATGTAGTTGGTGGTTATTGTTAAGGAACTAAAAATGAAAAATGATAAAAACTGATGGAATGGGCAAAACTAAATAGTATGATGATTGGAAACAAATGGTTTGAACACTGTAATAGACAACTGTACACAGGGGAAAGCCCCAATTAATAAATCCAAACAGATAGACTACATACTGATCAATAAGAGGTTTAGAAATGCCTTAACCCTTTACGGGGCACAAGTTTTTTCATTTGTTTTTTAAACTCTGAACGGGCAACATTTTTCAGGTTTTCAGTAAGATTTAGGATTACGTTTGTAAAAACATCAAATCTAAGGTGTTAGTGAACAGATTGTTGTGAAATAAAAGCAAAATGAATGCAGATTACTCACATGTGAAATAAATAATCCAATGTTGCTAGTAATCTACACAAATATTTACAAAATACAACATATTGTTTATGATTGTCAGTCATCTATACCGCCCTACTTTCTTCAGCTACATTTTCAAAATCAGAATCACTTTCTTCAAAGTCTGAGAGATCCAAAGTATGTACACTGCATACGCTGATATCTAGCTCCGATTCAAAATCAACTTCGTGCACTTCAATGTCACTGAAATTTAACCCAGCGAAATATCCGCTATCACTTGAAGAATCATCAAAATCCATTTGGAAAAACAAAGCATAAAAACCCTGAAAACTATTTTTAAAATCTCATCATATTTAAAGAAAATACTTGCAAACGGCGCCTACTCTATCAGGTTATCGTCAAAACTGGACGTAAACAATGGGAAGTCTCACAGAGTCTCAAGATTGCATGTTTACAACACTTAGTTGTCACGGACACTTTCAGACGTGTTGCCCGTTCGGTCGCATAGAGGTTTTCAGCCAATGTGCCCTGTAAAGGGTTAATAAATAAATAAAGACAATATATAAGAATAGATCAGAGACTTCTATGGTGGAGAAAGAGCAGAACTGACAGAAGAAAGTAACTGAGAAGGTACACCTATACTAAAAGATGAAGTCACTGGTGCTATCAAGCATATGAAGAAAGGAAAAACAGCTGGGCCAAATGGAATCATAATATTATAGAAGAATTAGAAGTACTGAGAGAATTTGGAGTAGAAATTTTAGCTATAATTATGAATTATATTTACAACAGTGGATACATACCTAGTAATATTCTTAAATCTGCACTTATAGTTCTGCTGAAAAGACCAGAAGCTATTTAATACAAAGAAATGTGTACACTCAACCTCATAACCCATGTCATCAAACGTCTACTCAGAATTACGAGAACAAGAATGAAAATAATGATAGAAACTGGTGAAGAACAGTATGGATATGTCGAAGGAAAATTTACAAATAATGCAATATGCACATGACTAACACTAATACGTTGATACACAGAAAGACATACATGTGCTATATAGATTTTACCAAGATTTGATAAAGTGAAGCATAATGAAATGATCAAACTGTTGGAAGATATTAATAATGATGGGAAAGATCTTAGATTAATAAAAGAAATATTTACTGGAAACAAGCAGCAGCAATTAAAATGGGAAGTAAAGATCACAGTTATGAACAGATGAAGCAAAGAGTAAGACAATTCGGTGTTTTGTCACCAGATCTATATGAAGCAAGGAGTAAGACATGATGGTGTATTGTCACCAGATCTGTATGAAGCAAGGAGTAAGACATGACGGTGTTTTGTCACCAGATCTATATGAAGCAAGGAGTAAGACGAGGGGGTGTTTTGTCACCAGATCTATGCTACGCAATTTACAGTGTTGGTGGCTGAATACGCAAAAGACCTACATCTTGTGGACATTATAGTAATGCACAAAAGGATTTTTCTTGAATATCAAGAAAACAGAAACTGATTATATCAAAGAAAAAGATTATATCAACCAAAGAAATAATAATAGAAGGGAAACTTTTAACCAATCTGAAATTTCCATTTCAGAAAATGAAAAGTATCTTAGGCAGTAAGTCACCATCATTGAATGTCAGAAAGAGAGTCCTGAAAATTTTAATTTACTGTCTTACTGTATGGCAGTGAATCATGGAACATGAATAAACACAATCAGAACACCTTAGCAGCAACAGAGATGTGGATGCCGAGACCAATGTTGCAAATACGTTGGACCTCCAGAATAACTAACAATGATTGCCTGGTAAAGGCTAATGCCACTAGAACATTATATACAACTATAAGAAGGAGACGAACATTATTCCGTGGTCATGTAGTGAGAAGAGGGACATTGGAAAACACTGTGATGATTGCATGCTGGATGGACTGAGACAGTGGCATGGTGGGATATCTTCAGCAGATTTGATTCTGAGCACCATTGGCCAAGATCTGTGGAGAGATATGAACGCCTACACCAGCCGGGAAAGGCACATGATAATGGTGAATGTACAAGTCTAGTCAGTGAACATCAGCCAATGAGCGGTGGTGCCATAACTTTGTCCTCAAAAAGTTTAATCTAAATAACTGGTGTTTCTGCTAACCTAATGGTAAGGTAAACAAACATCTTGTGGAATTCAATGCACTGCAGCAGATCGTGGACCAACAACTCTGAATTACAATGAGTAACAGTAACAGCCTAGATCAGGGATGGGAAAACTATGGGCCGCATGTGGCCCGACAACTGATATTATGCGTTTCTCGAGGGCATTTAGAAATAGAACCTTCTACTTCATTTTAAAGTTATTTTGTTAAATACAGAATTTCGTGTACCATTATGATTTTTTAAAACATTTTTGATAAAATTTCTTTCTAATTTTCTATTTTTGTAAACAGTCATTGACCTTCGTTATGTAATGCTAAAATGCGAGTTTATTGATGTTAATATAGAGAAATAATTACAGACATGTAAAAATTAAATAAGGATGATTTTATGAAAAACAAATATTTCTCCGGTGAATAAAATGATTTATTTTGCAAGAAAATATTAAATTAAAAATTTTTTGCTGTTATAAATTATATCCACATTTACAATGTTCAAATTAATTTATTTGTTGTAGTAGTTTTGATATATTTCTGAAATTTATTCTGAGTTTACTCCTTGTTTTCTGAATATTTTATTTTCACACACAGCCGGAAGTAAGTTTTGTTTCATTTCCATTTTACAGTTTTGTAATATTCTGTTAGAAGTTTATTACAACAATGAGCGTCACTAAAAAACGTAACATGAATGCTGTGTTTTTAATGATGAATGGACAACTAAGTACTGTTTTATAAAAGTTGGTAGCTGTGATGTCGGTTCCTAAATCAATCAATCAATCAATCAATTCAGTTTGCTAATTGTGTTGTGAGTCAGTGGCTGTCTTCAAGAAGTACAATCTAAAAAGACACTATCAAACAAAACATTCCGATTTCAGATACAATTTAACAACTGAAGAGAGGGAAAGGAAATGCCTGGAGTTGGTGAAAAATTTGAAAAAAACAGCAAACTGTTTTCACTAAACAGTCTTCAATTCAAGATACCACAACAGAAGCTAGTCTTGTGCTGTCACACAGAATTGTAAACCAGAACAAGCCATTTTCTGATAGCGAGTTCATCAAGGAATGTTTGCTAGATGCAGCAAACATTATGTGTCCAGAAGAAACAAAACAAAAAACAAATTTGACATCATTACTTTATCAAGGAGAACTGTGGTCAGACGTGTTGACAAGATAAGTGACAATTTGGTGCATAAACTTCAAAATGCAAGTAAACAATTTTTGTGGTACTCTCTTGCATTGGATGAGAGTACTGATGTACATGATACTGCCCAATGATTGATATTTATGCGTGGAATAAAACTTCTTTGAAACTCATTGAAGGGTTACTGAGTGCTGAATCACTCAAAGACACAACCACAGGCCATGATATATTCAATGCTGTTACTAAGTGTATTGAAAGAACTGGGTTGGTTTGGAACAAGATGGCAAGTGTTACAACTGACGGAGCGCATTCTTTGAATAGTTTGGGACCTCAGAGAAGAAATAGTCAGTCAGTTAGTTAGTCGCAGTTCCAACTTCACAGCAACGGGTCATCCCCATTTTGCTTCATTCCTGTGCCAGTGAATATCACACAAAACGCTCCCCACTGCCCAATGTGAAAAGTGGAAAAGACAGGAGTCTCGACAAACAACAGCCCACCCAGATACACTGTGCATAATGCCACCGCCAGAATGTCAACACACCAGTCCCCCACAAAACATCCAATTCATCTCTGATGGAATCTGCAGTCATTTTCCTATCTGGATGTTTCCTAGATGTTCACCCACACAGTCCACGAAAATACAGTTCATCACCGACGGCAGTGGCATTCAACCAGAAGCCCAGCAGCCACGCATTTCTGCATAAGGCAAAAACCGGTCAACTCTGGGACATAGCCACCTGCCATCGCTCCGAACATGCAGACACGTTCCAAAAAAAAAACTTGGGCAGATTCAAAAGCACTTCACACGAAACTCACAGCTCACAGTGTCGCGCCACGCACGCACTCAGTAGCATGGCGACGAAACCATCAAGCCTCCTTAGTCGCCTCTTACGACATGCGTGGTAGGCTACAGTGTTGCTATTCTTTGCTTCCCTTATGGGCCCCGGCAACACACGGGAAGAAATAGTGATGTTCCTAGAGATGAAGGGCATTGAATGTGACTTTATTACTAACATTGTCAATAAAGTGTGGAAGTTAGACTTTATGTTTGCCATTGAAATTATGGAAAAGTTAAATGAACTCAATGTCAATCTTCAGGGCGATGGTGTGTTTGCGCGCGCGCGCGCACACACACACACACACACACACACACACACACACACACCCCCCCCCAACGTTTCCATCTTGTCTCAAGATATTACGGTCAACATCAGCATCTTTCAGCTGTACGTTGATTCCTAGGCTAGATTATGCTCATCAGCATGCCACGACTTTCTGAGCGACCGGCTCCATACTCTCATAAGTCACTGGCGCGACTCGAACTGCTTCCAATTCTTCTTGTGCGCCCACGTCAACCACGAGAGTATTCAGGGTTATGGAGAAAGCTGCTAACCTCTCGACCAGGGAGACCGGCACATTAATTTATGTAAATGTAAAATCATTTCAGGCAAAACTCTCATTCTTCTCCAGACTAGCAAGTGAAAAAAGGGTTTGTCACTTTCCTTTGCTGAAACAAGAAACCATTTCTGGTGAAATGACTGAAAAGTACAAAGCCCAATTAGATGCATTGACTGAAGAATTTGGATGGAAATTCTAAGATTTCAAGAGCTTAGAGCCACAGTTCAATATTCTCAGTTTCCCTTTTAGTGCAGAAGCTGATACAGCCACAGAGGACATACAGTTGGATCTGCTTGACTTACAAGCAGATCATGACTTGAAAGAGAAATTCAAGTCAGATGGTTTGCTTGATTTCTATGGATCTTTATCAGAAGAATCATTCCCCAACTTGAAAAAAACTTTGCAGCTAAACTGTTATCATTGTTTGGATCAACATACAATTGCGAACAAGCATTGTTTTTTGTTTTTTTGCTTGAAGATCAACAAATCTAAGAATAGGTCTTTATTGTCGGACTGCAACTTGCATGCTGCCATGCCAATTTCAACAAGTAAACTTGCTCCAGATTTCAATAATTTTGTCAAAATTGCAAGCAGTTACATACATCTCATTAGAAATCAACAGTTGTAGTGACAATGTAGTCGGTTTGTGTCTAAATGATAGATAATTTAAAAAATATTATTATAATAAAAAAAATTTAAATCTTGTTAACACATTAGTAAACGTTTTTGTCCATATTGTAAAATGTAATGTATAAGTGTATAAGTAAAATAAAATTGAAATAAGTAGTTAATTATATTGTTTAATAGCCTATAAACCTATAAATAATTCATAATTACTTACTGTGATCGGTTGCTGTAAACAAAGATCAGCCTGGATCATGCATCAGCCTAGATCATACTTGAGCAGATTAATCATTTATCTTCTCCATCTTTCGTTCATTGAGATTGATTGTCTATAGCTGCAATGTTTGCCTGTTTCATTACACATACACATCTGCTCAATACCTTGTATATTCATGAGCCTAATAATTATTTACTTTGGTGTGTTTCAGAAACACACTCATGGTCTCCAGGTAGTCCTTACCTCTCCATACCAGGGCATTCACAAAAGTGGACATATGACTGTATAGATGTGAAGGTTGTGAAACAAGAACTATCGGATGTTCTGTGTGAGGACAGGAGTCACAGCTTCAGTAAAATGGTAGACATAGCTGGGGGTAGCATCATTCCAGAAATGGCAGGGGACTCCAACTCAGAATCAAGAATGGTTGAGAACAGGTGTAAGGATTCAGTAGAACATGAACATTGTTGTCAAATGTCAGAAAATTTGCCTTCTTTTGCTGGAACTAGCAGGGTGAAGAAACATAAGCGAGCATATACAGGAGAGAAGCCTTACAAGTGTGATGATTGTGGTGCTTTTATTAAAATTAGCACTTTAAAGCATCACATGCAAATACATACAGGAGAGAAGCCTTGCATGTGTGATTATTGTGATGCAGGTTTTACTTATGCTAGCAGTCTGAAGAACCATAAGAGAACACATACAGGAAAGAAACCTTACAAGTGTGATGATTGTGATGCTTCTTTTAACCATGCTAGCGATCTGAAGGTTCATATGAGAACACATACAGGAGAGAAACCTTACAAGTGTGATGATTGTGGTGTGTCTTTTACCCATGCTAGCAGTCTGAAGAACCATAAGAGAACACATACAGGAGAGAAACCTTACAATTGTGATGATTGTGGTGCTGCTTTTAACTGTGCTAGTAGTGTTAAGGTCCATATGAGAACACATACAGGAGAGAAACCTTACATGTGTGATGGTTGTGGTGCTTCTTTTAAGCATGCTAACAGTCTGAAGGACCATGAGAGAACACATACAGGACAGAAACCTTACAAGTGTGATAGTTGCAATGCTTCATTTACTAAATTTGGCAATCTAAAGTGTCATGAGAGAACACATACAGGAGAGAAACCTTACAAGTGTGATTATTGTGGTGTTGCTTTTGCCTATGCTAGCAATATTAAGAACCATAAGAGAACCCATACAGGAGAGAAGCCTTATAAGTGTGATAATTGTGGTGCTTCTTTTATTCAATCTAGCCATCTGAAGACCCATAAGAGAACACATACAGGAGAGAAACCTTACAAGTGTGATGGTTGTGGTGCTTCTTTTAAGCATGCTAAAAGTCTTAAGAATCATAAGAGAACACATACAGGAGAGAAACCTTACCAGTGCGATTATTGTGCTGCTGCTTTTGCTTATGCTAGCCTTCTGAAGAACCATGAGAAAACACATACAGGAGAGAAACCTTACATGTGTGATGGTTGTGGTGCTTCTTTTAAGCATGCTAAAAGTCTTAAGAATCATAAGAGATTACATACAGGAGAGAAACCTTACAAGTGTGATGATTGTGGTGCTTCTTTTATTCAAATTAGAACTTTGAAGCATCATATGCGAAGACATACAAGAGAGAAACCTTACATGTGTGATAATTGTGGTGCTTCTTTTAAGAATGCTAGCAATGTGAAGCGCCATAAGAAAACACACACAGGAGAGAAACCTTGCAAGTGTGATTACTGTGGTGCTTCTCTTAAGCATGCTAGGAATCTGAAGAGCCATAAGCAAACACATACAGGAGAGAAACCTTACATGTGTGATGATTGTGGTGCTTCTTTTAACCGTGCTAGTAGTCTGAAAGACCATGCGAGAATACATACAGGAGAGAAACCTTACAAATGTGATGATTGTGGTGCTTCTTTTACTCAATCTGGCCATCTGAAGAGACATAAGGGGAGATATCATCATCATGTTCCCCACCAGCTGGCTTAGGCGTTCATGTCTCTTCACAATACGAAAGAATGCTATTTGTCTCTGTCTTTTAATTGTGTGTCATGTTCTAGTGTCAATAGCCTCTTCCAGGCAATCATTGCTAGTTACTCTGGCTGTCCAAGGTATTCGCAACATTTGTTGCAAGATTGACATCTTCATTGCTTCCAACCTGTTCCTAATTTGTTCTGTCGTGTATGCCAACATTATGGTACATTTTTCACCCTTGAATGCCACGGAATTCACAATTGTTATATTGCCATGGACTTCTGGTGGCGTGTTTTCTTACTAGGGGTACTTTTAAACATTGTTCTGCTTCTGCACTCCGTGGTTTTGTCTTGTATGTTGACCATAAATGTTGAAGCACTTGTAGTTTTCTCTTACATGGCGAGAAGTGTTATTTTCACAATAGTATATTACAATACAAAAAATTGTGGACAGGTGTAAAAGCACTCCACACGAAATCCATAGCTCACAGTGTCGCTCCAAGCACTTAACTCAGTAGTTGGGCAATGGAACCATCGAGTGCTGATTGGTCAATAAGTTGTGGGGCTGCCACCATACACCCACGACACCTCCTGGCATCTGGAAAGGTCCTTTACTTTAGTTACCTACTTGTAACAGCTTTTCTGTTTGTGCCTTGCCAGGATTTTGTTACACCTCCTGGCATCTGAAAAGGTCCTTTACTTTAGTGACCTACTTGTAATGGCTTTTCTCTTTGTGCCTTGTCATGATTTTAATACAACTCTATTTTCTGGAAACTCACAAACTTTTTCAGGCTGTTATATATCTTAGAAAATGACAGCTTTTTTCTTGGCATCTGATCCGATTGAATTATAAGTATAAAAGTAATATTTAATTGTGTTGAAACAATACTTTTAAAAATTTCCCACGCATAATTTCACATTAGTGAATCAGTTTAGTTTTAAGAATATCTTTTCTTAAAATTGACCCAATATCTTGACAGAAGAGAACAACCATTATTGCTTATAAAATGACATGTGATGTAAATTTTCAGTAATCTTGTGCATCTGTCATACTGAAAAATATAGTTGTACAGAATAGTGTACACATTTGAGATGATTAATTAATAATTACACGAAGGATAATGAACAATAGTGGGATTGTTTATTGTACATCCTCCAGAGTTTTAATTCTGAAGGTTGATACACTGGTGTTGATTGCATCTGTGCATCTGGTTCCTAATTGCTGATATAGCAGCTGAGGGAACAGAGTTGACGGTGAGTGCCCATTCCTATCGTCTGGCAGCGATACATGGTAAGATTTATAAAATACTAGCTGACCCGGCCCGGCTTCGCCCAGGCCCTGGAGGGGATCTATCTATCTATCAGTCTTTCTGTCTGCTTGTTTGTCTGTCTGTCTGCTTGTTTGTCTGTCTGTCTGGCTGACCCGGCCCCACCCAGTCCCTGGTGGGGAGCATCTCATTTAATTCATATAAGTAGTCATATAAGCTCTCCCGTTCCCGACTATCTGTCTGTCTGTCTATCTATCTGTCTGTCTGACCGGGCCCGGCTTCACCCAGTCCCTAGTGGGGAGCATCTCATTTAATTCATATACGTAGTCATATAAGCGCTCCCGTTCCCGACTATCTGTTTGTCTATCTGTCTGTCCCGGCTTCACCCAGTCCCTGGTGGGGAGCATCTAATTTAATTCATATACGTAGTCATATAAGCTCTCCCGTTCCCGACTGTCTGTCTGTCTATCTGTCTGTCTGACCTGGCCTCACCCAGTCTCTGGTGGGGAGCATGTCATTTAATTCATATAAGTAGTCAAATAAGCTTCCGTTCCCGACTATCTGTCTATCTATCTGACCCGGCGTGGTTTTGCCCAGCTCCTGGCGCACAGTAACTTAAAAGAATGTCCTTCCACACACCATTCAATGAAAACTGTAGAAACTGTTATGCATTATGCATTATTTTTATGAAAACTTTGAAAATGCCTTAAAGATTATATCATTATTTATTATAACTCATATGCCTGAAAATAACTATAGACAAAGAGTTTAACAATAGTGCAAGTAAGTCCAAAAATATGACTATAAAGTATATAGAAATGTTATTAAAAGTTATGTCCCTTGAAATAACTTTTCTAGAGTGAAGTGCCCCTGCTATATAGACATTATATAATGAAAATGGAAAAGTAAATGTTATTAAATAAGTAGAAGATTTTACATTAAGAAATTATTATAGTCGGTTGCACAGGAATGAAAGGAAGACGTGTAGAAAATTTCATCTCAATCGGATGTACCGTTATCGAACGCATCCAAGACCCACAAACCCACAAACAAACATACACTCTGTTTTATAGATATAGAGTAACGTTTCATGAAAGCACCCACTATAGGTAGACTTATTGACCACACCTCTGAACACTTTCGTTCCATGTCGTGACGTTCTTGTCATAAAGAAATTCCCGTGCAGCATGAGAAAATTCAAATTTGAACGCTGATGTTTCCATGTGAAAATGTAATCCATCCACCATGTGCCATGCCGGTAAGCGTTGGCTGTCATGACTCACTATTTCGCCCGATCACCAGTCGTGGATCAGCTCAGTGTTCCTGTCTCGAAAGCTTTCCGCAGCGCTCTACCCATTAGCCGCGCAGAGGCTCTCACCTCCGCGCCTAAATCACAAAACCTTCGACCGGTACTCTCTTACCTACCATTCGCACAATATTTCAGTCAAAAATATCCTCTTTCGACATTTGTCTATCTTTCAAGCTGATCCTACTACTAGCATGATATTTTCATAGAAACCACTAGTGGCCTACAGGCATAACCGTAATCTCAAAGATGTACACGTCCACAATAGGGTACAGGAATCTCCACCTCCACCATCACAATTAGTTACTAAGGCTTGCCTAAGACCTCGTTGCAAGACCTGCTCATATGTGTCACACACCTATGTGGTACTATTCCCTACAAACAGTTTTTGTATCAAGGAAGAATTTTCCTGCACCAGTCGTAACATAATTTATGCCATCTTATGCAAACGGTGTGATATGAAGTATATTGGTGAGACTAGCCTCAAGCTAGCCAACATATTCCGCCAAAATCTGCTGGACATCCATAATAACGCCCCTAAGTCGGTCGCCACCATTTCAACAGCGCAAATCACAATGGTGCTTCCGATTTCCATGTCACTGCCATCCAGTCTTGCTCGTCGGATGCTAAACATCGCAAAAATATAGAGAACCGACTCATATTCTCAATGGGGTGCCTAACACCACATGGCCTCAACACCCAGCATAGTTTCATCTAATCATAGATATTTCCCCTCCCCACCCTCTTACTTCCACACTCTCCCAGTTGTTACCCTCTCCCTGTCTCTAACTATAGTTCTGTTCTCAACTAAAGTTATCTTCTACCCTCTCTCTCTCTGGGAGATCCTGAGTGATCATACTAGTATAAAGTTACCTGTGGCACCTCGTAGTGCCACTCTTGGCACTCCATCTGTACACAATTTAGTGTGCACCTATAAGGTTATCACCATTCCTCCTGGACTAAATAATCCCCCAGCAGGATAGCAACCATACTGGATATGCTGTTCTGTGTGTATGCACAAATACGTAAGCATATATGTCTGTATGTATGAATCAGTAGGAAATGCGGATATTTATGTAGGTATTTGTATGCATGTACATGTGTGTGTGTGTGCATGTATATATATATATATATATATACTAGCTGACCCGGCCCGGCTTCGCCCAGCCCCTGAGGGAGCGTCTCATTGAATTCATATAAGTAGTCATTATACATGCAAATACATTTCTCAAAGCGCACAGAGTATGCGTTCGGCCCCCGGGCCCTCGCAGCTAATTTATTGATATTTTATTAGTTACCAGAGAATAAATATAACTTTAATTTTTTTTATTTTTTGAAGTCTTAAATAGAATATTTTAATTGTAATGAAGTATAACAAATAAAAAAGATGAAACAAATATTTAAAATGTTTTTAGAATCCACTCTTTATTAATATATCTAGCTGACCCACCCGGCTTTGCCCAGCCCCTGGCGGGGATCTATCTATCTATCTATCTATCTATCTATCTATCTATCTATCTATCTATCTATCTATCTATCTATCTATCTATCTATCTATCTATCTGTCTGTCTGTCTATCTGTCTGTCTATCTGTATATCCATCTATCTATTCATATGATCCCGTTCTATTTCAGTTTGATCCGCGGGAGTGAAGAACAACAACTGTTCCTAACTAATTTCTGGTTTAATCAGAGATTGAGTTCCCTTGCAGCAAGATGGCGGGATATTTATTTGTCTTTTTCTGAAGTTCGTGCCATTTTCTTTCGTGCTGGAGGAAAAATTGTTGATTTTAAACTAAGTAACTATGCCATTTGGCTCTGCAGGAGTGAGAAGAACATCTGTAGAAAATTTCATCTCCATCGGATGGACCGTTCGGGAACGCATAAAGGACACACCAACAGTATATCCATTATGTGGGCTGTCTCTGGCACACGTCGTTCCATGATTCCAATTATAGGATGTGCACTCACACACAGCAAGAGAAAACCTGTGGGTCATGCACCAGTACCACACAGCAAAATAATCTTGCATCTCTGTGCCTAACCATATCATGCGCATCACCGGTGATCTGACCTTATACAACCCCAAAAACATAAACATTGGGCGATATGATCCTATATCATTGGCACCTTGCCGTCTTGACAGACGATAGTTTGTGCTTTAAAAAGGCATAATAACTTTTACCTATGGCGGTAGCGAATGTGACTGATAAGGCCAATTTGCGCTGTAAATGTCCGTTCACAGTGGGTGCATGTGAACACGTGGTCATTTCCACCATCATGCACCATCTTACGTCACAAACACTCGGTGTGCAATAATTTTCTCCTTTGTCTTTATTCCATTTCTGATGTTTGCCCTCCATGCAACACGTTCAGCGGCGACTTGCTCCCAGTGTGCATTATCATGCCTGTATCAATCATGTCCCGCTTACACACATCTTTGTATCATAGTAGAGGCCGACCCTGAGATCTCTTACCCATCTGTAATTCACCAAAAAAATGTCCTTTGGTATTCTACCATCATCCATCCTCCTAAGATGTCCTATCCATCTAAGTCTACGAAGACTGAGCATGGAATAAACTGTCACACAACCTGATCTTTCCAATACTTCAGTATTTGTGATTTCGTCTTGCCATATAATACCAAGAATTCTCTGCAGACACCGCATATGAAAGCTGTTTAAACGTTTTTCTTGGTGTGAGTAAGTTGTCCAGGTTTCACTGCCATAAAGAAGAGTACTAAGGACACAGGCTTGATAGACAAGGACTTTTGTTTTGGCAGTAAGCTTCCTGTTCTCCCAGACTCTTTTTCTTAACCTGTTCATTGTTGTTGCTGCCTTACCAATCCGGATGTTGATTTCCTGATCTAGGGATAATTTGCTATTTTCCATTGATCCTAGATATGTAAAATGGTCTACCATCTCTAGTTCGGCATCGTCAATAAAGATTGATGGTACCCCATGTTCACCTTGTGACATAATCTGTGTCTTCTTTTTGCTGATTGTTAAACTAAATTCAGAACAAGCATTGGAGAATGCAGATAGTAGACATTGCAATTCTTCCTCAGAGTGGGTCGTAATTGCAGCATCATCTGCAAAAAGCAACTCTCTGATCAGTACCCTCCTAATTTTGGTCTTGGCCTTCAATCTCTGAGCATTGTAGAGGCCGCCATCTGAACGGGAGTGAATGTATATACCATCATCCTGATCAAGAAAGGCATATTTCAGTAGAAGTGAAAAGTATATTCCAAAGAGGATGGGAGCTAGTACACAACCTTGCTTAACTCCACTCTTGATTTCAAACTCTTCAGAAGTTGCACCATCAAACTTGATTATACCCATCATGCCTGTGTGGAACGATTCCACAATGGACAGCAGAGTTGGTGGGCAGCAAATCTTCTTTAGTGCCTTGAACAGACCCTCACGACTGACCAAGTCAAATGCCTATGTCTCCCCCGATGTGTCTCCACCTTGCCGTGGTGGGGGATCTTGCGTGTCCCATCGACCCCTTTTGCTTGCCGATGGATGTAAAACTACATATCGGACAGCTTATGGGATAGGGACCAGACTAAGAGAGACACAACCTGCTGATCTGCGGGTAGACTGAGGATAGCAGTCAAAAATTTAAATCAGTGCACGAAGGCAGAAGTTCTTGGTCCGGACAAAACTCTTAAGGCTCCCTGTCGAGGGCTGTGGCTGAACGCCTCTAAGCCACAAACCCTCGGATCTGAGAGCCGGGCCGATACCCACCTACCGAAAAATAGAGGCGTGATACTGAGCAAGCTACATGCTCAGGTCTGATACATGTTCGAAGGCTCTCGGCTGGGGGATATGAGAGATTCCCGGATGAGAGGGCCAGGCCGTTTCTCGTTCACTGCAGCACGAAGATAAGGTGCTGAGCCGGCAGCACATGTAACCTACCTCGTGAGCGAGTACAAAAAGTCAGAAAAGTACCCCAGTCGAAGGAAATGGTTACGAAATCTGAGTGTATCTAACTCATAGAGAGTGTAGACAAAAGTGGAAGAAAAGAACGTCTCAATGACGCGAAATGGAACGCACGGCGAGCGAACCTATTGCGTGGTCTGAAGCCAAAAGCAAAAGCTTACCGAGTGGATGTCGCTCGCAGTCTGACCGCTCCTGGTGTGTGATTGAGCGATCAGTGGCAAGCGAGGTGCCCAACACATGGAAGTAAGGAATTAAAGCAGCCATGAGCAGGACGTGGCAACTCCTCGGGTGAGCCCAGTCTCAGAGCAATATGTGCCGGCTCTGCAATTATGGAAGCCTCCTTGGATAGCGAGGGAATGCCCATGGTCTGCCCCTGCCTTCCCTTGATGGTCGACCGCGATGTCGTTGATCGTTCTATCTTGGCCAGCTGAGATGTTGGCGACATCACAACAGTCTAACGTGCCTCGAAACCAGAGGAAGGCTAACCTCATTAAAAAAAATGCCCGCCGGAAGTCGGAAGTGTCGTCCTACGGGTGGCAAACTAAAAATTGACACTACGCAATTACGTCCGAGTGAAATGTCTTGTCCGAATGTCTCTCGTGCTAGGAACAGCTCTGACTACTTAGTTTCCGAATGCCGCTCTTGTTCGGAACAGCTCTGACTAGATAGTTTTCCGAATGTCTGTCGTGCCTGGAACAGCTCTGACGGGCTCAACGACAAGCACATGTCCGAAACCTCGCTGAGTGGATACCGTCTGCAAACCTGTCTGGTTTATGCGGGAATGGCCCGGGGCAAACGAAATGACTAATATATTGAAGTGAGGATTTAAAGCAGCCATGAGCAGGACGTGAAGATTCCCTCAGTGAGCCCAGAACCAGGGCGCTATGTGTCGGCCCTGCAACTATGGAAGCAACCTTGGATGGCGGAAAATGCTATGGACTGTCCCTGCCTTCCTTTGAGGGATGACCGTTGTCTTCGACCGTTCAACTTTGGCCAGCTGGGTTGTAGATGGCACCACAAAATTGAGAGTCTCCCAGGAATGCTACCTGGTCAAAAAAAAGCACGCTATAGTCGGATGTGTTGGCCTACGGGTTTCGGCCCAAGGGCGCATAACAGACACACTGCAATCACATCTGAAAAAACACTCCGAATGAACGAAAAGAAGAAGAAGAAATGCCTTTGTGAGGTCGATGAAGGCAATAAACAGTGGTTGATTCTGTTCACGGCATTTTTGTTGCATTTGTCGCAATGAGAATATCATATCAATGGTAGACCGGTTCTGTCGAAAGCCACATTTTGATTCGGGGTAGACTTGATCTCCTAGGACTTGAAGTCTGCGCAGAACAATTTTGGCAAATACTTTTCCAACAATACACAGAAGTGAGATACCCCTATAGTTGTTGCAGTCGCTCCAATCACCCTTGTTCTTGTACAGTGTTATGATGCTTGAATCTTTGAAATCCTGTGGGACTTGTCCTTCTCGCCAGCATAGCTCTATTAGCTGGTGGATCTGTAGAGTGAGTGTGTCTTGCCCACTCCTGATAACCTCTATTGGAATCCCATCCTTACCTGGAGCCTTGCCAGTTGCAAGTTCATTTATAGCACACTTAACTTCTGTTATAGTGGGAAGTGTGTCCAGGTGGTCAAGAGTTGGTAGAGCCTCTATGGCGTTGAGGGCACCATCCGCTAGTTTGGTCTCACTTGAGTAAAGCTCCAAATAGTGCTCTACCCATCTGATGTTTCTTATCAGTGATGATTTCTCCAGTCAAGGTTTTCAATGGTGCACTTCTTTTGATCACTGAACCACAGGCTTTCTTTATTCCTTCATACATGCTTCTTATGTTTCCCTTATCACTTGCGATTTGAATGGACTCACATAACTTGATCCAATAATCATTTGCACACTGCCTGGCAGCCTTTTGCACATCCTTCCTAGCTTGCCTTAGCTCACTCAGAGTGTTACGCGTTGGTCTTTCCTTGTTTCTTAAGAGAGCTATCTTCTTTTTATCAATCAAGGGCTGCAGAGTCTCGCTGTTTGCCGTAAATCAGTCCTTCCTCTTATGATCCACAGTGCCATAAACCCCTACGGCAGTTTTATAAAGAGTTTCCTTAAGTTGACCCCACTTTTCATTTACTGTACAATTTTCTGGTGTATCAGTGAAAGCGTCTACAAGTTGCTGTTGAAACTGAAAGCACTTTTCAGGATCGTGAGTGTTAATAATATTAATCCTGGGGCTAGATATGTGTTTAGCTGTGTAGATTCTCTTTGGTCTCAGTCTAACCCTTGCAACAACCAAAGAATGATCCGTATCACAGTCAGCACTGTAGTAACTTCGAGTCAATGATATATGGTTCAGATGTCTCCGTGTGATGATGAAGTCCAGCTGGTGGCAATGGCCGGATCTTGGATGTTTCCATGTGACATTATGCAGCTCTTTTGTTTTAAAAAAGGAGTTTGTAATACATAGGTCATTACTGGTGCAATGCTCCAGCAGCCTTTGCCCATTTTCATTCACGCCACCGATGTTGTATTCTTCAAGGCACACTGGCCATGAACTCGAGTCCTTGCCCACACGAGCATTGAAATCACTGAGCATATAAATGTAGTCAGATTTTGGAACTGCCTTGATCATGGAGTCTAACTCCTCATAGAACGAACCCTTCACATCATCAGAGAAATCGAGTGTCGGTGCATATGCAATAATAATGTTGGCAAAACCTCATTTCCTCCTGCTGGAATTTCAATCATTCCCAGTAGCGAATTCTTCATGGCAAAGCCCACACCGTGTTGCCTTTTTTTTCTGCCTGCCCTCTACCCTTCAAAAAAAAAAAAGGTGTAATTGTTTTCCCTGAGTGACCCTTCCTCAACGAGGCGAGTCTCCTGCAGGCCAGCAATATCAATGTTAATACGATTGAGTTCGGCATCAATCACAGCCGTTTTTCTCACATCGTCAATATTGGTCAAGTCAGTGGAAAATCCTGGACACATGGTTCTCACGTTCCAGGTTGCAAGCCGTAGCTTGAGGTTTCTAATTTTATTTGTACCTGGTGCATTGGTTTTACAGCCTGTGATTCAGATTTTGTCCTAGCCCCAAGCACCCGTTGTGGCGGATCAGCACCCAATTGGCCGGGGGCTGCCCAGCTTGAGGCGGGCGGTAGCTGATCAGTGACACCTGTAGGTTCTCCCACCGTCAGAGGCAACGCGTGGCGCCCCATGTCTACGCCAACTGACAAGGACTTATAACCCGTAACAGTTGCCTCTCGCTTTGATTCAGAGACCGGTTAAGACCAGGGATGGAGTTATTGCCTCTCCATAGCACTAAGCCTGGGCTAAAATATAGAGATCATGTGTTGCAAATCACCTTTAGAAATGTGATCATTACCCCATGTGGACAACAATCACCTTTAGAAATGTGATCATTACCCCATGTGGACAACAGTCACCTTTAGAAATGTGATCATTACCCCATGTGGACAACAGTCACCTTTAGAAATGTGATCATTACCCCATGTGGACAACAGTCACCTTTAGAAATGTGATCATTACCCCATGTGGATAACAATCACCTTCGGATCTGTGAGGGTAAACCCAGGACTATCATTCTGAGCCGGTGATAGACCCTAACTATAACTTCTACTTGAAGTTGAAAGGGAAAGGGGTAATGGTGAAATCGAATCGAATTGCATGTTTGAGCGATTGCAGATGGTATTTATGATAAATGCGATGCTTCATCTTACTATTTCATTTGAAATTAGTATTCCTGGTGTTATTGATTTGTTAATTTAAGCGTTTCGAACGTTTTGTCCTGCATTATTCTGGTCTTCTTCATACATGATGTGTGTGTTGTCGACTTACTGTTTGTGGTGGTGTGGTTATTGTTGTTGTTGTTATAGTGGTGATGTTGTTGTTATTGTTGTCCTTGGCTGTGTTGTTCAGGCACCCATTGATTTGAGGAGTATAGTGGTTAGTAATCATGTCTGCAAAGAGTCGCCCCGGGTTCAATACCTAGAAGAAGCGGGTTCATTTTTTTTACCAACCAGTATGGCTCTGGGGTCGACCCACCCTCATGAATATGGGTTTCAGATATTCTTCGGAACTGTCTGGAGATTTTCTGGGAAGGAAAGGTGACGAGGAAAACAATTTAACCTTAATAAGTAACAAAATGGACTTTGCGGCTAAAGCCTTGGCCAGCACAGAAAGCACACACGCGCGCGCGCGCGCGCACACACACACACACACACACACACACACACACACACACACACACACACCGACACGACTACGTGAAAAATATTACATAAAAATGTTAACATAAAAGTGACTTATCTGTGTCCTTGGCTGGACACGTCTTTCATTGGATCAGCGTGTATGATTCTAACAAAGTCCACTTACATAATGTGCAACTAGTGAGGATTTGGTCTCTTCCAGGCAGACAAAAATCATATAGTTTAGTATCGTATAACCATGGCATACCACACCAAACCATACCAATCCACAACAAAACAAAACCACACCAAACCAAACCAAAACAAACACCACGTCTGCTCCCTGCAAGCTGGTGACCTCTTCACAATGTGTTTGCAAGACTGGAGTACCATCCTCGCCGGCAACTGCCGTGCTTCCTAGAGTTCCGCAGCGTGCTCAGTCTGTGACCTCGGCAGGCTTCATCAGAGAGGAGGGTATGGTCGATCCTCCCCTCATTATTCGCCAGATTGTCTGCACAGGATACCGTCCGTGGGGCGAAGAGATGTCTTTGCCAGTGCAAGCGCCAATGAACTCCTGCATGTATTAAAACAGCCAGAACAACCAAAGTCAGACAACTAAAAGCAAGCATATTTCCTTTGGAAACATCATCATCATCATCATGCACCCTGCTAGCTGGCATAGGCGTGCACGTCTCCCCACAGATCTCGGTCTTTGGTGGTCTGGATCAACTGTACTGATATTCCTCCATGCCACAGTCTCAGTCCATCCAAGATAATTTCTCTTTGTCTTCCTCTGCCTCTTTCCCCATTGATCTTTCCAGTTGTCAAGAGAATCTATGGACGACTCGACTGTCATGGGGTGGGGCGTGAGGGTGGACATTCTGAAAATAGATTGTCTCAAAGAGTCAGCTGGTGAAATTAGAGCGCATACAGAATGAAGCGATGCGGGTCATTCTGGGATGCACCAGAGACACTCCAGTAGTGTGTATACGTTACATCCTTGGTCTGCCTACTGTTGCTGGTAAGCACAAGGTGATGCAGCGAAGGCATACCTCAGAGTAGCTGCAGACACAGATCACCCGTTGCATGAGGCGCTGGACGTAGTTAAGGGTCAGAGACTGATAAGAGGGAAATCATGGATGGCTCAGGCGGAGGATACGATCAGACAGGTGTGCCCCTTGGAGAACATCAGGCGAGGAGAGGAGTGGGTCAGAGTGCCAGCCGTGCAGTCAGACTTGTGCAGAGTTATAATCACATTGAGCCGGGAGTGCAGGGAGTGGCCAGCAGGGGCCACAGAAGTGGAAATTCAGCAATTAATTCAGGAAAATTCTCGCCCGGGTGATGTGATTATCTACACGGATGGGTCAGTGTTGAGAGGTAGGAGAAGTGCCTGGGGGTTCGTGGCAAAAACTAACGGTCGGCGTTTGGTCCAGGAGAACCTGGCGTATGATGACACTACATCTAGCTTAAGAATGGAGGTGGAGGCGGTTAGTGCAGCTTTCCGCAGGATAGAAAACACGATACATACACATATTGTGATTGTAACTGACTCAGAAAGCATGCTGAGAAGGGTGAGAACAGGCAAGCTTCGTGCAGAGTGGCTTGTTTCGCTTCGGAGATCACGGGTAGCAAGCATCACCTGGATCTTTTCTCCTGGGCATGCCGGTGTGCTGGGGAATAAACAGGCGGACAGATTGGCTGGCTGGGCAAAACTTGGTGGAGTATTGATGCATGACAAGGCAGACGTGGTTGCGGCCTTGTGGCACGTGTACACCTCAGAGGAGCAGATGGATCACCATAGTCTGGTAAGAATGAGACAGCGAGGGGTGACGAGGGAATTTGGCCGACGGTCGACGCTCAGAGGAAAGGCGAGACGGACGTATAATCAGATTGCTACTGGAACTATTAGTGTTGGAACTCTTCGCTGGCTGCTGAGGATGGGGATGGAGCGCTTATGGGAATGTCCCGAATGCTGTGATGTCGGTTCCTAAATCAATCAATCAATCAAAATAGACAAATCACTGGATCATAAATCATTTTATACTAATGACGAATGTCAATGGCTCTGTGCTATAGAGAGGTACAACTCCATCCGTGGTCCCCGTCATGCGTGTAGTTATATTGCCTTGTTTGAAGCACAATGTATCAAACTATCGTCAGCCGCCCTGATATTATATTATATCCATCCATCCATCATGTGCCATGACGATAAGCGTGGACGGTCATATTCTGCCATCTCACTCGATCACCAGAGTCGTGGATCAGCTCTGTGTTTTTGTCTCGACCATGCCGCCAGGCCAAGCCATCCATCATCATCATCATCATCATCAAGTGCCGTGCCGGCTGGCGTAGGCGTTCATGGCTCTCCATAGATCTCGGTCTTTGGTTCTCTGGATCAACTCTGCTGCTGATATTCCTCCATGCCACCGTCTCAATCCATCCAGCATCACTTCTCTTGGTCTACCTCTGCCTCTCTTCCCCTCGATCTTTCCAGTTGTTACGATGTTCTCCAATGCCTCTCTTCTCATCACATGACCGAGGAAAGCTGTTTGTCTCTGTCTTATTGTTGTATATAATGTTCTAGTTTCATTAGCCTGTTTCAGGCAGTCATCGTTAGTTACTCTGGCAGTCCAAGGAATTCGCAACATTCGTCTCAGGAACCACATCTCTGTTGCTTCTAATTTCTTCTTAATTTGTTCATTTACATTCCAAGATTCACTGCCATACAGCAAAACTGGTTCTACATAGCATTTCAGCACTCTCTTTCTTACATTCAGTGACAGTGACTTATTGCATAAGATACTCTTCATTTTATGATATGCGGCTTTTGCCTGCCCTATTCTGCTCCTAATCTCTGTTGTACATCTTCCATCTGATGTTATAAATGCCCCTAGGTATCTAAAATTATCAACTTGGTTAAGGATTTTCCCTTCTATTTCTATGTCACATTTTGGTGTCACCATTTTCTTTGATATTACCATTGTTACTGTTTTCTTGATATTCAAGTTGAGTCCTTTCCTTGCACTCTCTGTTACTACGTCTAATAATTGTTGTAGGTCTGTTGAATTATCCGCCACCAATACTGTGTCATCTGCATAGCGTATATTATTTATATTATAACCTCCAACTAGTATTCCTGGCATCTCTTTGATCTCTCTCATTATTACTTCGCTATACAGGGAGAAAAGATCTGGTGACAAGACACACCCTTGTCGTACTCCTAGCTTTATCTGTTCGTAACTACCCTCTTTATTTCCCATTTTAATTGCCGCTACTTGGTTCCAGTAAATATTCTTTATTATTCTTAAATCTTTTCCCAACATTTTAATCTGTTCATCATGTTTTACTTTATCAAATGCCTTAGTATAATCTATGAAGCACAAATATATGTCCCTCTGTTTCTCTATTGACCTTTCTATTAGTGTCCGCAATGTATAAATTGCATTGTTTGTGCCCTTTCCTTCCACAAATCCATACTGTTCTTCACTAATTTCCATTTTTATTTTCTTTTTGGTTCTTCTCATTATGATTCTGTGTAGAAGCTTAGTGATATGGTTTATAAGGTTAATTGTACGAAAATCTTCACAATCAATTGCTCCTGGTCTCTTTGGTATAGCTATAAATACAGATTTCAGCATATCACCGGGTAAATATCCACTGCTGTAAATATCATTCAACATTTTGGTTAATATATCTACTCCAAATTCTCCCAATACTTCTAATTCTTCTATTGTGATTTCATCTGGCCCAGCTGTTTTTCCTTTCTTCATACGTTTCATAACGTCAGTGACTTCTTCTTTCAGAATAGGTGGACCTTCTAAGTTACTATCTTCTGTTAATTCTGCCCTTTCTCCTTCATATAATTCTCTTATATACTCATTCCACCTCTTCATTATAGCATCTTCCTCTAATATTATCTTTCCTGTTTTTGATTTCAAACACCCTGTATTTATTCTTATTTTTTTTCCTGTAAGCTCACTGATTTGTCTGTGCATATTTTTTGTATCTTTAATGGAATTTAATTCAATTTTTTTGCATTGCTCGTTTAACCAACTTTCTTTAGCCTTCCCACATTTATCTTTTATTTCTTTATTTATCTTAGCGTATTCTTGTTTGTCATTTTTATACTGTTTTCTTTTGTCCATCAGGTTTAAGATATCTTCATTCATCCATTTTTTCATAGCTATTTTGCCTCTCTCTGGTAATACTTCTTTGCTAGTTTGATGAATGGAGTCCCTTAACATTTCCCATTGTTCATCTATACTCTGTGTTTTAGTTATTGCATTGTACCTATTTTTCACAGTCACTCTGTATTGTTCTTGCATTTCGTTATCTATTTTTAGAACCTCTTTATTAAGTCTCATGTTCTTAACCATTTTTTTCCCTCTTTTTAATCTTACTTTTATTTGTCCACATAGTGGTACATGATCACTATTACAGTCAGCACCAGGCATTGTCTTTACATTAATTAAAGCATTTCTAAATCTTTTATTAATTAGTATGTAGTCAATTTGGTTGCGTATTTTCTTATCAGGGCTTATCCATGTTTACAGTCGTCTTTTATGGTGTTTAAACCATGTGTTTCCAATTATCATATCATTGATATTTGCCCATTCTATTAGCTTTTCCCCTCTTTCATTTCTTGTACCTAAACCATAATTCCCCACTACATCCTCCATTTTTCCCTTTCCTACTTTTGCATTAAAATCACCAAGTATTATTTTTATTTCTTGCGATCCAATTTGAGCCATCGCCATTTCTATTTCGTCGTAAAAGTGTTGTATTTCTTCATCACTACTGCTTGCTGTTGGTGCATATACTTGTATAATATTTATGTCTATTGGTTTGCCTTTGATTTTTACCATAATAACTCTATCTGAAATACACCAGTATCCATTAGTTGACTTGGCTGTTTTTTCATCTAATATTATTCCTACCCCTTTCTCATGTGTCTCCCCTCCAGAATAAATTATTGTGTGATTGTCAGCTATAATTTTGCCCGATCCCTTCCATCTCATCTCACTAACGCCTAGTATATTCATTTTCATGCTATCCATCTCTCTTAGAACATTGGTCAACTTTCCTAGCTCATTTAATGTCCTAACATTCCATGTTCCTACTCTAAATTTATTTATTTTAGTTAAGATTTTGCCATCAGTAGCTGGATGACGGTCTGGTGTCACCTGTGGCTCATGACTGTCCCTACCGGACGAGGATGCCCTAAGACAGCCATTAACGTCCTTCACTAACTTTGATTTATGTTTTGCCATGAAGTCTTGGGAAGATAATGTGGTGGTTTCCCCTTGCCTTCCACATTCACATGGTGGTCATTTTACCTCTGCTTTTGACAGCCATTTCCGACTGCAAGGACAAGTGAGTGCCCTGCTCTGCTCAGCTGCAGAGTTGTCCACTTATTCCGGTGGATACTCGGTCCCCAGAGCTGTGTTAGCCACACCGTGGTGTGTTTCCATCCTCTACCACGTGGAGGTGCAGTTGGGATTTTCCCTTCATAAAGTTATGGTCTCTGACCAAAACTCTCCAGTACTTTTAGAGGACAAGCCATCCAGGTATTTATATTATATATTGTTTCGGTAATGCTACTGGCTATTATTATATTATTATAGAGTACGTATCTCTTAGTTTTTGTACGCGCTTTCCCAGTTGCAAGAACTAGAACAATGGTTCTCAACCGGTGGGGAATCCTCCCCCCTCACCCCAAGTGGGGAGTTTTAGGGTTTCGGGGGGGGGGGGGATGAATTAAGATTATTTCAAGATCGCGTTAATACAAGAACCGATACTTGGTATTGTGTTTCCCTCCATACTTTTCGATTCTGTACTTCTCACCCTTCTGAAATTCGTTATTTTAAATAATTTATAACGTAAGTAAAAAATCACGTTTTATGTATACGTTTAGACTTGTTCTAGTATGTGTTATTTAGCTTCCATATTTACGTATACTGTGTAAAAGACGGGTGGGGGGGGGGATTTATTGGGAAGAAATACCAAAGGGGGAGGAATGGCATTCTGAACATATGGTGGAGGGGTGCATAGGCTAAAAAAGGTTGAGAACCACTGAACTAGCGGAAACATGGCGGCTTGTTTATGTTGAATGTCAGACTCTACAATTAGTTTAGTAATAATTAATGTTGAATATTGGACTATATCATTCGATAAGCGTTTATTGACGTTGAATATTGTCTTAATATCTCACTGACCTCTCTCTACCATTGACAAAAGTCTCGAGAAGGAGCTGGATTGATTTCATCAGGTAACTCAGATTTCTGCTTCTGGTACCAGCTACCATGGCTGTGCAGTGTAGCCATCCATGTCTTCCCTAACCGATATTCATTTGTTTCTAATTCTCTCCTTGTGTTTTTAGGTATACCTTTATTTCATTGACCCTATAAATTTAAGACAAAGACTTTACTAGTGATACAATTATCAGGTTTTCTCAATGTTTCTCATAGCCAGTACCAGAAGCATTTTCCTAGTGATACAAGAATTATCAGGTTTTCTCAATGTAAGTCAAATGCTATTAGCATATATAGACAGTATTCAAAAATTGAGTTTTTATTTATGAAAGCATGACAGTTGGATACAGCTTGACAAGACCAATCCAGTGATATCTCAACGAAGAGTATACGTTAATTCTAAGCAGAGTTATTAATATTTTTGTGTCATGATCTACAACAGGAAGTGCAAAGGAATCTTCATAGTAAATGAGAAGGGTCTGAAATTCTGCCTTCTATTACTGTGGCTTGTTTATTTTTAAAAGGACAGCTTAGTGCCATATATCATTGGGTCTAGGGTGGCGAGGCCTAACTTGACGTATTATCAATTTTTCGATAGGATGTGCCATGACCTAATTAACAATTAAAAATGGCTGCCAGTTGTTTATTATTCATGAAGTCTTTTGCAAAGCTTACAAACCTGGCAAGATGAATACTTTATTGGGTACTCTTCCGAATAACGGTCCCAAATGGGGAAGTTAGGAAGAAAATACAACCTGAAATAGGAGAGGAACAATGTGGGTTTGTAGAAGGCAAGGGTACAGTAAATGCTGTGTATATACTGAGAACAGTAATTGAACATTCCATAGAAGTAAACAAAGACCTATACCTTTGCTTTATTGACTACACAAAGTCTTTTGATAAAGTGAGACATGTCGACATTATAAGGATGCTTGAAAATCTACAAATTGATCGAAGACCTTAGACTTGTAAAAACACATATATTGAAAATAACAAGCTGCCATAAGAATTGATAATGAAGTAGGTCAATATCAGCCTATTAAGTGAGATGTGAGATATGGATGTGTAATGTCTCCAGATCTTTTTTCCCTGTACACTGAACATATTTTCAGAAATATAGAAGATATGGAAAGAATCAACATTGGGGGACGATACATCAATAACATTAGATACGCAGATGATACAGTCTTGATTGCAGACAATGAACAGGACATGCAAAATTTAGTAGATGCAGTTGTTGCACACAGTGAACAACTAGGGTTAGAATTGAATTGTAAGAAGACACAGATTATGGTCGTCACTAGGAAGGAAAAAAATGTAATATACAATTAAATGGGCATATTCTTCAACAAGTGAATCGGTATAATTATCTCGGAACAGTCATAACATCTGATGGGAGATTCCTTGAAGAGATTAGAACAAAAATCGCCATGGTGAAGGTAGCCTTTTGCAAGATGAAAATCATACTGACCAATAAAAAGATATCAATTGAAACGAACTACATCGGCCATGTACTCAGAATGGACAAGTCAAGACTCCCCTACCAAGCCCTCATATGGTCACCGGTAGAGAAAAGAAAATGGGGAAGACCAAGAGAGACCCTGCGTAGAACCAAGGCTCATTCAATGGCCAAGTAAATATCCAAGATCTACAACAGGTAGCAGCGAACCGCCAAGCATGGAGAGACAGGACTTCTGCCCTATGCGCCGCCTTAGGCTCAAGAGGAAAGACTAACTAACTAATTGAAATGAGAAAAAGAGTGTTGAAGTGCTGCATAGAACCTGTACTTTTATATGGATGTGAGACGTGGACAATGAGCAGACAAGCTGAAAAACATCTGATGGCTGTGGAAATGTGGTTTCTGAGGAAAATGCAAAGAATACCATGGACAAATAGAAAAACCAATGAACAAGTCCTTCAAGAAACAAATGAAGATCGTAAACTGATTAGAGTCATTAGACATAGACAGTCAAAATTTTTTGGGCATGTTATGAGAAGAAGTGATTTGGAGAACTTGGTGACAACTGGCAAGATCGAAGGGATCAGACCAAGGGGAAGACCAAGAATTAAATACCTGGATGGCTTGGCCACATGGCATGGTCGAGAGAGAAACACAGAGCTGATCCACGACTCTGGTGATCAAGTGAGATGGTAGAACATGACTGCCCACGCTTATCGGCATGGCACATAATGGATGAATGGGGAAGTAACTCTTTAGTGTAAAAAGTATCCCTTACAGGGCCTCATTGGGTGATATAAAAACAATATTAAATGCTACGAACTAAAATGTAGACCTGAGAAAATCGAAAAACGTACCAATGATCATCATCATCTTCAATCAGGAGCCGTCTCCACAATGAAGGTTGGCTGCAATGGATCTCCAACACGGTCTCTATGCTATGAACTAAAATTTAGAACAGAAAATCGAAATACGTACCAATCATCATCATCATAAATCAGGAGCCATCTCCACAATGAAGGTTGACTGCAATGGATCTCCAGCATTGTCTCTCGCCTTGACTGCACATTCTGTCAGGCTGATGTTCGTCCATCTCTTGATGTTATCTTCCCACTTGTATCGTTGTCTACCTCTTGCTCGCTTGCCCTCAACCTTGCCTTGCTTGCTTGTGTTCGCTGGCTGTGAACTCCAGCGCAAAGTCCTTTATGTCGAATGAAGACATCCTGTTGTCCAACATCAGTGTGATGTCATACAGGACCTGATGTGTGCGTGAGTATCCGCTGTCCCATGTCTGCTTATTGGTGTGCAGACTGGTGGTTCCTCGCCGTGCAGGCAGATACTCTCCGACTTCGGAAGAACATTTTATATTGTTATACCCTGTGGCAGTCAAAGCCTTCCCCCCCCCCCCCCACGCCTCCTCCTCCTTCTGCTGCGTTCATCCAGGTTTTTTTTCCGGACGTGATTGCATTGTGCCTGTTTACAGGTTTACAGCAGAGCTGCGTTCTTGCACCGCTAGGTCGACACATCCGACTTCTGCAGGCATTTGTTGACCGGGTTCACTTTCCCGGGGGTTTCTTAGGACGTTTGACTCTCACTGTTGTGGTGTATCCCCCATCCAGTTGGCCCATTTAGAACAGCCAAAGACATCCTGGTCAACCCTCAAGGGAAGATAGGGGCAGACCATGTTCCACCTTCCAAGGAGGCTTCCATAATTGCACATGGCTGCTTAGTCTCATTTCCGTATATTGGGCCTTCCGTTCACTATAGGCTGTTCCTCCGGAAACCAGAAGAATGCAGTCTGCAGATGACATCCACACAGTGAGCTTTCAATTCAGACTTTCCACGTAATGGATTTGCTATCCAAGCAATATTCCATTTCGTGCCACTGGGGTGCTTTTTTCACCTTTGATAACACCCACACAATGAGCTTTTGATTTGGACTTTCCACGTAAATGGATTTGCTAGCCAAGCAATATTCCATTTCTTGCCTCTGGGATGCTTTTGTTACTGACATACCTGTGGTATGAGGTGTGGCAGTCTAAGTACTTCTTTATGCACCTGTAGATGTCAACCTGAATGTAGTTAAAGTAAGTTGCAGTCAACTTGAGCTTGTTGATATCTCCATAGAGCTTGTCCTCAAATGAAGTAGATGTGGGCCAAAATGTCTTTTTCTGTTCTGCATATATTGGACACTTCTGCAGAAAATTTTTAGCTGTAATTTTACCAGTTCCACAATTACATTCATCGGTTTCTCCTATCTTTAGTTTATTGTATATGCTCACGTCAAATTCAAGCAAACATCAAATTCTGTCAAAGGATATCAGGCTGTGTCAGACAGAGTTCTATTAGTAAAATTAAACGGAAGACCTTTTAAAATAAATATCATTCCAGTATATGCCCCAACAAGTGAATGCAGGGAAGAAAGTATAGAGGAATTTTATAATGACATGGAGTCTGCTTTGAAGAACTGCAAAAAATCAGAAATAAATATCTTAATGGGTGATTTCAACGCAAAAATAGGAAAGCAAAGCTATGGATGCAGTGTAGGCATCCATGGTTTGGGAGAGAGAAATGTAAGAGAATACAGACTTGTAGAATGGGCAAAAGAACAAGAAATGGTTGTAGGAAACACCTGGTTTAAGCAGCATCCTAGAGGATTATGGACATGGAGGAGTCCAGACAGCAGGATTAAAAGCCAGATAGATTACATCCTGATAAGCAAAAGGTTTCGAAATGCATTAACAGTCGTAAAAAAAAGTTCCAAATGCAGACTGTTACAGTGATCACAGATTAATTACTGGCACATTGAGGGTAAAGTTAAAGAAAGTCAGGTATACAGCAGGAAACCCTAAATATGACTTGTGCAAATTGAAAACTTACAAAGAAATACAAGATAATTTTAACATAGAAGTAAAGAACAAATTTGATATATTGTCTGATTAAGAGATCCTATTTCAAGACGTAGATGATCAATGGGAAATGATGAAGAATTCAATCAGTTGTGCAGTAGAAAAAACTATTCCAAAAGTAAAGAAAGTGGGCCGTAAGACATGGATGACTGAAGAAATTTTACAACTAATGGAAACAAGAAGACAGAACAAAAATAATCCTGCCAAATATGAAGAAATTCACAGAAAAGTGAGAACCTTATGTAAGGAGGCAAAAGAAACATGGCTTGAGAAAAATTGCAGAGAAATTTAAAAACATCACAACAGTAACAATGCGAAACTAATGCACAAAAGAATTCAGGAGCTTACTAATCAAAGAACGCGTACACCAGCAGGCTGCCTAAAGACAAAAGATGGAAGAGTCATAATAGAAAAAGATCAGATATTACATGAATGGTCAGATTACATGAAAAACCTTTATGACGATAACAGAGACAAACAGTATGATGTCCAAAATAATAATGAAGGACCGGCAATTTTGAAGATGGAGGTTCAGAATGCGCTTAACCATATGAAATCTGGCAAGACCCCCGGTTCAGACAGTGTCACTTAGAAGAATATGGAATAGATAAAGTTACCAGTCTGCTTAATACAATATATGATACTGGAAATATACCTCAGGAGTTATGTAATTCTGTATTTATTGCAATCCCAAAGAAATCAGGAGCCTTGGAATGTGATCAACATCGAACAATTAGTATAATGAGTCACATCACGAAGATTTTGCTAAGAATTATCATGCAAAGAGTTAGGAGGAAAATACAACCTGAAATAGGAGAAGAACAATGTGGGTTTGTAGAAGGCAAGGGTACAGTAAATGCTGTGTATATACTGAGAACCATAATCGAACGTTCTATAGAAGTAAACAAAGATCTACACCTTTGCTTTATTGACTACACAAAGGCTTTGATAAAGTGCGACATGTCAACATGATAAGGATGCTTGAAGATCTACAAATTGATGGAAAAGATCTTAGACTTGTAAAAAACATATATTGGAAACAACAAGCTGCCATAAGAGTTGATAATGAAGTAAGCCAATATCAACCTATTAAGAAAGGTGTGAGACAGGGATGTGTAATGTCTCCAGATCTGTTTTCCCTGTACAGTGAACGTATTTTCAGAAATATAGAAGATATGGAAGGAATCAACATTGGGGGACGATGCATCAATAACATTAGATATGCAGATGATACAGTCTTGATTGCAGACAATGAACAGGACCTGCAAAATTTAGTAGATGCAATTGTTACACACATTGAACAACTAGGGTTAGAATTAAATTGTAAAAAGACACAGATTATGGTCGTCACTAGGAAGAACGAAATACCACAATGTAATGTACAAGTAAATGGGAATATTCTTCAACAAGTGAATAGGTACAATTATCTCGGAACAGTAATAACATCTGATGGAAGATACCTTGAAGAGATTAGAACAAGAATCGCCATGGCAAAAGTAGCCTTTAGCAAGATGAAAAACATACTGACCAATAAAAAGATGTCAATTGAAACGAGAAAAAGAGTGTTGAGATGCTACATAGAACCTGTACTTTTATATGGATGTGAAGCGTGGACAATGAGCAGTCAGGCTGAAAAACATCTGATGGCTGTAGAGATGTGGTTTCTGAGGAAAATTCAAAGAATACCATGGACAGCCAAAAAGACCAATGAACAGGTCCTTCAAGAAACAAACGAAGATCGTAAACTGATTAGAGACATTAGACGCAGACAGTCAAAATGTTTTGGGCATGTTATGAGAAGAAATGAATTGGAGAACTTGGTGACAATTGGCAAGATCAAAGGGAAGAGACCAAGAGGAAGACCTAGAAGCAAATACCTGGATGGCTTGGCCTTGTGGCATGGTCGAGACAGAAACACGGAGCTGATCCATGACTCTGGTGATCGAGTGAGATGGCAGAACATGACCGCCCACGCTTACCGGCATGGCACATGAAGGATGGATGGATATGCTCACCCCTCTGTGTCTACATTGTTACCTAAATAGATGTATAAATCAGCCTCAGTGTCTGCATATGCCTACCTATCTGTGTCTACCTAAATATATGTATAATATCAATATCTTTGACTTTTCCTATTACATTTTTAGACCTAATTGTTTAGAAGGAACATTTGTGACAAGATTTTCTTGTTTTTCTCTCCAATTGAAGACGCGTTATTGAATGTATCATATGAAAGGGGGAAAAGATACATCAAAGAATGGCTGCTGATAGTCTGATATAAGTATTGCATTAACTTTAATTTAATATTTGTATGATGTGTGATCGAACGCTAATAGAAAGGTCAATAGAGAAATAGAGGGACATATATTTATGCTTCATAGATTATACTAAGGTATTTGATAAGTAAAATAGGATGAGCTGATTAAAATGTTGGAAGATATCAACATTGATGGGAAAGATTTAAGAATAATAAAGAATATATACTGGAACCAAGTAGCAGCAATTAAAATGGGAAATAAAGAGGGTAGTTATGAACAGATAAAGCTAGGAGTACGACAGGGGTGTCTCTTGTCACCCAATCTTTTCTCCGTATATCCATCCATCATGTGCCATGCCGGTAAGCGTGGGTGGTCATGTTCTGCCATCTCACTCGATCACCAGAGTCGTGGATCAGCTCCGTGTTTCTGTCTCGACCATGCCACAAGGCCAAGCCATCCAGGTACTTGCTTCTAGGTCTTCCCCTTGGTCTGTTCCCCTCGATCTTACCAGTTGTCACCAAATTCTCCAATCCATTTCTTCTCATAACATGCCCAAAAAATTTTGACTGTCTACGTCTAATTTCTCTAATCAATTTACGATCTTCATTTGTTTCTTGAAGGACTTGTTCATTGGTCTTTCTGGCTGTCCATGGTATTCTTTGCATTTTCCTCAGAAACCACATCTCTACATCCATCAGATGTTTTCAGCCTGACTGCTCATTGTCCACGCTTCACATCCATATAAAAGTACAGGTTCAATGTAGCATCTCAACACTCTTTTTCTCGTTTCAATTGATCAAGTGGTTTGGCCATGTTGTTAGAATGCAACATCAGCAACTACCATCACTGGCCTTACATCAAAGATCATCTGCGACGAGACCACGAGGACGTCCAAGAAGAAAATGGATTGACGACATCAGAGACATTGTACAACCACACAGAATGACACTATCCAGTGCCGTCCACCGGGCACTGGAACGCAAATTATTCCTCCCCACGACGCTTGACGGCAGAAGTGGAAGATGATGATGATGATGATGATGAATTGACATATATATATATATGTATATATAGAGAAGTAATAATGAGAGAGATCAAAGAGAAGCCAGGAATACTAATTGGAGGATATAATATAAACAATATAGGCTATGCAGATGACACAGTATTGGTGGCAGATAATGCAACAGACCTACAACAATTATTGGACATTGTAGTATCAGAGAGTGCACAGAATGGACTGTCATTGGATATCAAGAAAACAGTAACAATGATGGTGACATCAAAGCAAATGGGGACACGAAAATGTGACATAGAAATAGAAGGGGAAATTCTCAACTAAGAGGATAATTTTAAATACCTAGGGGCACTTATAACATCAGATGGAAGATGTACAACAGAGATTAAGAGCAGAATAGGGCAGGCAAAAGCCACATTTCAGAAAATGAAGAGTATCTTATGCAATAAGTCGCTGTCAATGAATGTAAGAAGGAGAATGCTGAAATGCTATATAGAACCAGTTTTGCTGTATGGCAGCAAATCTTGGAATATAAATGAACAAATTATGAAGAACTTAGAAGCAACAGAGATGTGGTTTTTAAGACGAATGTTGCAATTCCTTGGACTGCCAGGGTAACTAACAACGATTGCATGAAAGAGGCTAATGAAACTAGAACACTATATACAACAATACGAAAGAGATAAACAGCTTTCTTTGGTCATGTGATGAGAAGAGAGGCATTGGAGAACATCGTGACAACTGGAAAGATCCAGGGGAAGAGAGGCAGAGGCAGACCAAGAGAAATGATGCTGGACGGATTGAGACAGTAGCATGGAGGAATATCATCAGCGGAGTTGATCCAGAACACCAAAGACTGAGATCTGTGGAGAGCCATGAATGCCTACGCCAGCCGGCACGGCACGGCACTTGATGATAATGATGATGTGTGACTCAAGTAATACAGATTTTCCACAAAGCTGTCATGTGTTATTGTGTTATTTTGGTCATGATAAACGAATAACATTACACTGTGATTGATTGCCAAACTCCAAATTCTTAAAGGGAACTTGAGGAATAACATAAGAAATCATGTCTTGATGTAATCATAAGACATTTGGTATAATTTATCATGATTAGATATTATCTTGAAAAACATTATTCATTTATTTAGTTTGTTGTTGCGTCATATCTAACTTACAAATCATTTCAGATTGAAAGATGGAGAGTAAACTACCATCAAATGTCAAGATAGAACAACCTGAAGTCTATGTAGGTCAAGGTAAGATTAAGTGAAATATAACATAACAGTTAGTTGAATATCCTAAACCAGCGCACCAGGGCCAGATGGTATAATATACGATGACATCACTAGGTGTACCGACGAGCTAGAGAAACTAGCAGACATGTACAACAACACTATAGAGAGTGCTAGCATCAAGGAGGAGTGGTTACACAGCTATCTGATTCCCTTGCCGAAGTCTGGCAAAGACCACACAAAAAGTCAGGGATATCGAGTTGTAACCATGCAGAATACAACAGGCAAGCTGCTGGAGAAATTAAGTGCCAGGAAAATATCAAGCCAGCTAGAGAGGCAAGGTGTTTTCCCACCTACCCTAGTGTCGCCTGTTGTCTCTGGGGGGACAGTAGAATCAACAAGCACACTTCAACTTCCCTTTTTCCACTGTTGGGTCTATTGCCAGACTTTTGTCCTACACACCCCCTGTTCAGTCTTCTATTCACTATCTCTCTCTCTATTATCGTAAGACCATACCCCTCTTCACTTTCCTTCAGCACATACCCCCACTAACACCAGATTCGAACAAATTGATAAAACATTTATTGCAGAAAAGTGTCAGTGGTGTGTGCGATGTATGGATGTGGATATATGTGGTGTAATCTATCTTAAATGTGCGACAGGATATAGTCTATGATCAGCATCACAGTTGTCATCATAATACAGCCACTCGACGTCACAAGGCACAGAACAGGAAATATCTCACCAAGGGCTGTCTCTCTGACTGATGCTGTTTTTCTTCCCACTATGTTTTGGAGACTTTCGGATAATATATTCTCCACTGAATTATTTTTGTATTAGTTATTCTTTCACTGATACACATCCGACAATCTGGAATTAGCATAGTTCTTGTGAATGTCTGATCGCCACTGTTTGATTGAGTTACTTATGGTCCGTTATTTCTACAAACCCGATATACCGGTCGGTAATATAATCCAAGGATTGAATAACATAAACACCGGTTCACCAATATATCGCTTATACACTGCGGTTTTTTCACTCCTGGAAAATGTTACTGGTAGTCTTTTCCTTTCTCTACTGTTTAAAGTAACTATTACTGTTCTTCATTATTTCGGTGTATTGAATACCGTTATTGAACACCTCACTTAGAGTGATTCAGTTTTAGTGGTCATTTTAACTCAGCACTTGTCTGACCTTCTTGCTAAACAGAGTTCACAACTGGATATCCTTTATTACTTTACCAGAGTATGACCAATTTCTTCTGCTCAGATTGGTAACTACTTTCCATTTTCAAGTGTGGGGAACCTGTTGAAGAAACATCAGCTAGTGAGAGAAACTCAAATCCTAACCATTCCATGTGAATGGAGGTTTAAGGCTATATTCAGTCTGTAAACTCTATATCAGTGGTTCTCAACCTTTTTTGGCCCATTCCCCCCTTCATCATATTTTTAGAACGTCATTCTCCCCCTTTCGTATTTCCTCCCTAAAAATGTCCCCCTGCCCCACAGTATACATAATAATTGAAGCTAAATTTAATAGCACATACTAAAACAAGTCTAGACATCTACATAAAACGTGATTTGCGATTATACTTACGTTATAAAATGAATTTAAGAAGGATGATATGTACAGAACCGTAAAGTATGAAGAAAAAAAAAATGTCAAGTAATCGGTTCTTGTATAAAGCAATCTAGAAATAATCTTAATTCCCCCCCCCCCCTGGAAACCCCAAAATTCCCCCCTGGGAGGCAATTCTCCACCGGTTGAGAACCACTGCTCTATATCATCCTAGAGTTACACTCTTGGAAAGGCAGAGTAGTTCAGCACTCTACCCTATACAAGGTAAAAGAAAGAAACGCTAAAGGAAAAGCACATAAATCCTAGTATATACTTATCTTCTATTATACTAGTATTCATACTATCGAGTGCCCTGACACCTTACTCAATCCACTAAGTTCCTTCTCAGCTAAATATTGCCGACACTCTATATTATAATCACACACAAATACACTATGCTAGAGTTCTACTCTACATCAATATTACCTTATTTAACCTATTGATTGATTGATTGATTGATCTAGGAACCGACATCACAGCATTCGGGACATTCCCATAAGCGCTCCGTCTCCATCCTCAGTAATCTGCGAAGAGTTCCAGCACTAATAGTTCCAGTAGCAATCTGATTATATGTCCGTCTCGCCTTTCCTCTGAGCGTCGAGCGTCGGCCAGATCCCCTCGTCACTCCTCGCTGCCTCATTCTAACCAGACTATGGTGATCAATTTGCTCCTCCGAGGTGTACACGTGCTCCCACAAGGCCGCAACCACATCTGCCTTGTCATGCATCAATACTCCACCAAGTTCTGCTGAGCCAGCCAATCTATCTGCCTGTTCATTCCCCAGCACACCGGCATGCCCAGGAGAAAAGATCCAGGTGATGCTTGCTACCCGTGATCTCCGAAGCGAAGCAAGCCACTCTGCTCGAAGCTTGCCTGTTCTTACCCTTCTCAGCATGCTTTCTGAGTCAGTTGACATTGACATGACATTGGCACCTTGCCGTCTTGACAGACGATAGTTTGTGCTTTAAAAAGGCATAATAACTTTTAACTATGGTGGTAGCGAGTGTGACTGATAAGGCCAATTTGCGCTGTAAATGTCCGTTCACAGTGGGTGCATGTGAACACGTGGTCATTTCCACCATCATGCACCATCTTACGTCTCAAACGCTTGGTGTGTGACTTTTCTGCAATAATTTTCTCCTTTGACTTTATTCCATTTCTGATATTTGCCCTCCATGCAACACGTTCAGCGGCGACTTGCTCCCAATGTGCATTATCAATGCCTGTATCAATCATGTTCCGCTTACACACATCTTTGTATCGCAGTAGAGGCTGACCCTGAGATCTCTTACCCATCTGTAATTCACCAAAAAAGATATCCTTTGGTATTCTACCATCATCCATCCGCCTAAGATGTCCTATCCATCTAAGTCTACGAAGACTGAGCATGGAATAAACTGTCACACAACCTGATCTTTCCAATACTTCAGTATTTGTGATTTTGTCTTGCCACTTAATACCAAGAATTCTTCGCAGACACCGCATATGAAAGCTGTTTAAATTGTTCTCTTGGTGTGAGTAAGTTGTCCAGGTTTCACTGCCATAGAGAAGAGTACTAAGGACACAGGCTTGATAGACAAGGACTTTTGTTTTGGCAGTAAGCTTCCTGTTCTCCCAGACTCTTTTTCTTAACCTGTTCATTGTTGTTGCTGCCTTACCAATCCGGATGTTGATTTCCTGATCTAGGGATAATTTGCTATTTACCACCGATCCTAGATATGTAAAATGGTCTACTATCTCTAGTTCGGCGTCGTCAATAAAGATTGATGGTACCCCATGTGCACCTTGTGACATAATCTGTGTCTTCTTTTTGCTAATTGTTAAACCAAATTCAGAACAAGCTGTCGCTTGTTTTCCCGGGAGAGAGTTGGAATCCACAAGCACATCTTCAAACTTATTATCTGTTGGGATTATTGACTGACTTTTGTCTACACCCCTCCCTTCTGTCTTCCCTTCCATATATCTATTTCTTTCACTCTCTCTGTTATTCTCTCAACACATACTCAGACAACAGTTCCTTTCAACAATAAATAAAAGATTTATTAATAAAAACTATGTCTGGTGTATGTATGGATAGTGTCTATGTAGTTGGTATGTTCTTCTGGTGTGGATGCAAGACAAGATGTTGATAGATAGTCTCCGTAATCTTCTCCGGCATATTCAACAGGCCAAAACATCAGATATCAAACACAGAATTAGAACGTTCTCACCCGGTATGATCCGTTCAGCTTGAGTCTTGACTTAATCCAATTCTTGAAAACACAAACAATTGTTCACCACAGTAACACCGTACAGTAATGTGATCACGGTAAGTCCTTTCCGTAGACAGAGTTTTCCGTTTTATGTTGTTATAATCCATCAGTGAAAACACCTCACATCTGTCCACAGTTATTTAACCGTTCTCTGAATATAGGTACACTGGTCTAGGGTTCTTCCCTGTTTCGTTTAGGTGAGTACTCAATGACAATGTTTTATCCTATTTTCTATGCTTGAATAAAGTTCCTTCTCTAAGGTTCACCAAAACCTGTTTTTTGACATTCGTTAAGTCACCCACTTTGCATTTGCTATAGTGACATACTTTCACTGCACCTGTGAAGTGCCTGATTAAATTAAAAAGTCTTTCCTGTATTATCAACACTGCTTTCTC
This sequence comes from Cepaea hortensis, assembly GCA_963921405.1. Classification (NCBI taxonomy): domain Eukaryota; kingdom Metazoa; phylum Mollusca; class Gastropoda; order Stylommatophora; family Helicidae; genus Cepaea; species Cepaea hortensis. The sequence continues at coordinate 79,344,824 of OY992897.1, forward strand.
TGTACAAGAGATGTACTGGTTGATCTTCTTTGATAGGTCAGGCTGTGTAGTAGAACCTGGGTAATAAACATTAAATCAGGTGATTTAAGTCTGCCTCATATCACTGTCTATGTGATTATCTTTCTCCAGCCGTAATGAAACAGCCTCCGAAAGAATACTCTGACATAAACAGCAGAATTCACTAAAGTATAAACTATTCACTAAATAGAAAGCAATAGTAAACCCTACGCACAACCACATATTTCCCTATGCTAATATTACTCTAATATATTAATACCTTATATATGCCTCTATAGAATTAATGTAAATCCCTGAATCGAAATTTATCCGCAGCCAAGCACTCTATCACATTATAAGGGAGGATATTTCTATTCATTACAGGACACATAATTCTATCTTTCCGTCCAGTTTGGTATCACACACTAAACATAAACTCCATGTTCAGCTTTTTATATTGTGTGTCCCATCCTTCGTTGATTGTTTGATCTACAATCAAATTAGTCGTACCCGTAACATCAAAAGTTCAGTGAAATCACGTATACGTCCGTATACGTCCGGCTGCTCCGCGCTCCGGTCTCCTTCGTCTCTACGATGTTTCCCTGTATTCTCCGACGTTTGTACCTCAAAGTGTCCAACCTCTTTGATCACCGTCTCCGCTGTTGCGCTGGTCCTCTGTCCATTGCTCGTTTGCACTTCAAAGCATTCTCCGTTCATTTTCCCGTCGGCCGATACTAGCGGGAGTCACTGCCCTCGGCGCATACCTGTATCCTATTTTTATATTCGTAGGTCAATGATCGTGAATTTTATTCCTCCTCGCAGAATGAAGTACACAATTGTTAACCCTTCTCCTTCCTGGTTAGTCGGTGTATAAGTCGTCTATCTGGGAATCATTAACTCTCAGTATTCCACGACATAGGCCCCCTCTTAAGAGATTAGACCGCGTCGAATCTTTCTCACTGTAGGTTTGATTCCCATGATCCACAACCCTAGTCTTCTTCCTCCGGAGCTGGATGTCTGGATAGGAAATCCGCTCCTACATTCTCCTTTCCAGGGATGTATTCCACTGTGAAGTGGTATGGTTGCAGCAACAAAGACCATCTCATCAACCTGGCATTGAGTTTCTGCGACGTAGCTAGGAACATCAAGGGTTGATGATCTGACTGGACCGTAAACTGTACTCCGTACAAGTATGGTTGAAATTTTTGTACAGCCCATACGAGTGACAAGCACTCTCTTTCAACAGTTGAATAATTTTTCTCTGCCGGTAGAAGTTTCTTACTGGCATAAGCTACAGGTTTCAAAACTGAAGCATCGTCTATTCCTTCTTGTAATAAGGCTGCTCCAATGCCGATCCCACTTGCATCTGTTCTTAGCACAAATGGCTTTGTGAGGTCTGGGAGTTGTAGAACTGGTTTGTTCACCAACGCCTCCTTTAATTGACTGTAGGCCTCCTCACATTCTGGCGTCCATATAACTGTATCTGGAAGTCCTTTTTTTAAGGTCTCTGTTAATGGATTTCCCAGTTCGGTAAAATGAGGAATGAACTTTTGATAAAATCCACGCAATGATAGGAAGGATCTTATATCTTTCTTTGTTTTAGGCCTCGAAGCTCGTCTGACTTTTTCCAGGTTCTTCGCCTCCGGGACAATTTTCCCGGGAGTGATGGTATGACCTAGAAATTCAAGAGTTTGGTAACCAATCATGCACTTGGTTGGTCGTGCAGTAAGCCCGGCTTCCCAGAGCCTATCGAAAACTCTCTCTAAGGATCCCAAATGGTCATCTAATCTGTCACTGGCAATCAGTATATCATCCATGAATGAGATAATGGCCGGGTCATGTAGAGGATCCAACAATGCTCTCATCATGCGAGTAAACACACTAGGCGCATTACTGAGTCCAAAAGGCATGACATTGAACTCATAGTGTCCAGTAGGTGTACTGAAAGCCAGCAGATGTCGAACTTCTGGTTTGACCGGGATCTGATAATAACCCCTACTCAGATCTACTTTAGAGAAGTACTTGGCCTTATGGAGCCTGGAGAACAACTGGGTTGGATTCGGCAACGGTTCCACTTGGAACTGGGTATGACTATTCAAAAGTCTATAGTCAATACACAACCGGTGTTCTCCACTTGGTTTGCGTAACAACACCACTCCAGCATTATATGGGGATGTGGATGGTGCAATCACCTCATCCTCCAACAGTTTCTGTATCTCCTCCTCCAAAACCTTCTCTTTAGCAAAGGGCACTGGGTAGATTTTTTGGCGAACCGGATCCTGCATGGTTAAGGTCATCTCGAACTCAACCAGCTCCGTCCGTCCTGGTTTATCCGTCAGGATCTACTTATGGGATTTGAGAACCTGGGCAATCTTTTCCCTCTCTTGGAGAGTCAGATCAGGGTTCACCTGTACTTCCCGATAAGTTTCCTGGTTTATTAGAGGATACTCCCTCCCCTCATCTGGTCCGGTTTCAGTCTCCACTGCTACCGCCATTGCCATGAGATGGGCTGCTCCTTTCCCGGTTCTTTCTTCATATTTTCTCAAGAGATTAATATGAAAAATCTTCGACTTTCCCCGGATCCGTATTTGATAGTTGGTTCTGGATACCATCCTTTCCACGGGAAATGGTCCTTGCCATCCTATCTCCAGTTTGTTGTTTCCCGTTGGGAGTAACAACAAGACTTTGTCTCCCACCTCAAGAGCTCTGTCTCTAGACCTACGGTTATAGTACTCCGCATGTCTCTTTCTGGCCTTTCTCAAGTTTTGAGTTGCCAGAGCCCAGCCCGTGTGAAGTTTTTCCTTCAGTTCCTCCACGTATTTGTACGAGGAGATCACCTCTTCTGAAGTTTCTTCCTCCGTCCAACTCCTCAATAAAGCTTCCAATGGTCCCTTGATTGGTCGACCAAACAGCAGAGTTGCTGGCGGTACTCCTGTTGAGCCATGTGGCACTTCCCTATAAGCAAAAAGGGCTGCTGGGATGTATTCATCCCACCTATCAGGTTTTTCCTGGGCCAATTTTCTGAGCATTGTCATCAACGTGCCGTTGAAACGCTCTACTTGTCCATTAGCTTGTGGGTGGTAAGGACTGGTATGTATATGGTTGGAGTGGAACACCCCAAATACCTCCTCCATGAGTTTCCCACAAAACTGTGACCCATTATCCGTCAGAATCTGATTAGGGAAGCCTAATCTGGTAAAAGCCTCCATCAATGCATCAGCCACTCTTTTCGAGTCGATGGTTGACAATGGTATGGCTTCACTCCACATTGAACAGCAATCCACCATGGTGAGGATATACATGTTCCTCTTCTTGGTCCTAGGAAGAGGACCCACGATGTCGATAGCTACCCTCTCGAAAGGAGAGTTCATAATGGGCATTTCACCTAACACCACCGGCGCTGTCCAGTGTTTCGGTGCCACCCGTTGGCACTCTGGGCATGACTTTACATACCGACTCACATTTCCCGTCAATCCTGGCCAATAATAATGACAGGAAATCCGCTGCATGGTGGCGGCGATACCCATGTGTCCGCTGAACGAAATGGTATGCCCCATCTGAAGAATTTGGGAACGGTAGGCCTTCGGGACTACCAATTGACCGTGTAAGTTGTCTCCCCTTACGGCTCTCCGGTAGAGTAGCCGATTCTTCATGTAGTACTGTCCTCGTTTGGGTGGAACAGCACTCTTCTGCAACTTCTTATAGCAAGGACGTAAATTATCATCCTCACTCTGGGCCGTTCGTAACTCCCCTGGCATTGGGTTTGAAATCCTTGTCTCTGCCTGATCCGTTTCCCTCTGAGAGCGTGTCTGCATAGCTCCCATGTGAATTGGTTCCTTTGGCATTCCCAGAAAGACATACCGGCAACCGAGGATGACTGGAAATATGGGATCAGTCAATACAGTGGCCTTGATTGTGCCGGTGACGTATCTTGACCGAATCTCCACTTGAGCAATGGGTAACTTCATGGCCACAGCACTCTTAGTCGCAGGCTGTATCTCCATGGTCTCCCCTGTGAGTTGTTCGGGGGATACTAGATCCACAGAAATCACCGCTTCCCCATCCAGTCCAGTATCGTATGAACATTGGACTGGTTGTCCATTCATCTCAATCAATTCCACCACCGAGGGTCTCCCTTGGTCCGGAATATCTTCCCCCTCCTCGACTTTTCCCTGGGAATCCTCGAGGGGTTCTTCGAGGCGTGTTTCGAAGGGACCGTCATTTGCCTTGCCTCGGCATTCTGCAGTCGTATGGGCTTTCGACCTGCAGTGTGTGCACCATGTTCCCTTCCATGCTTTCCGGGTGCGCTCTTTTGTCCGAGCTTCTTCGCCGACCTCAGCCTTGTCTGTGATCACCTTCTTATGATTCACTTGGCATGCCGCGAAGTAAGGGTTTTTCGGTTTCGATCTGCAGTCTTTTGTGTTGTGAGAGGCCGCCTTGCAAACCGAGCACCACTTCTCCGACCACGGTCGTTTTGCGTGAGAATTCAAGGTGTTCTTGGTTCCTTCCTTCACCTTCTCGGAACTCTCAGTTGACGTCTTTTTATAAGGTTCCACTTTAGTTTCTTTTCCGTTCGTCGATTTCTTTCGGTCTTGTTTTTCCTGACCTTTGGTTTGAATACTGAGTTCCGCAGCTTCACCATGTACTTCCATGAACCTTTCCGCCAGCTTAGTCACAGCCTCAATCCGTTCCGCCCCTTGTTCTCCCAAGAAGGTTCTGAGAGGTTTCAACATTTGCTTTCGCATCTGGTCGACCACCATCATCTCTTCGAGACTCTCATAATCCCTCTTGAATTCTGCCAAGTCTATCCATTTCTGGAGATAGGATTTAAGCCTTAAACTGTAGGCGGCGAATAGCTCTCCCGGCTCTCGTCTAGACGATCTAAACTTCTTCCTATACGTTTGGGCTGTGACTTCATAATGTTTCATCAAAGCTGCTTTTAATTCCTCGTACTGATTTTCCTGTCCTGGTGGTAGGCGTGTGTAGACCTCGTACCCTGAACCACGTAAAGCCTGGGATAATTTAAGAGTCCATCGGGTTCTATCCAGTCCCATAGCGACTGCCATGGCCTCGAACCGATCCAAAAACTGGTATATCTTCTCTTTACTTTCATCAAAGACCGCCAAGGGAAACTTCATGGCATGGTAACCCTGCCCAATCATGTGGGTTGCCCCAGGTGAAGATGAACTTCCTTCTGCTGCATCTATTTCACCCTTAGTTTGTGTCTTGAGTTCTAACTCTTTCAAGCGGTGTTCATGTTCCATTTCTTGTCTCCTGGCATTCTGTTCCATTTCCAGTTTCTTGGTCTCCTGTTCCATTTCCAGTCGCTTGGTCTCCTGGTCCCTTTCTAGTCGCTTGGCCTCCTGTTCCATTTCCAGTCGCTTGGTCTCCTGGTCCCTTTCTAGTCGCTTGGCCTCCTGGTCCATTTCCATTCGTTTGGTCTCCACCTCTATTCTTCTCAATTCCAACTCAGCCTTTCGATTTTCTCGTTCTTCTTGTCGAATTTCTCGCTCTCTTTCCTGGATGTAATCCGTTAGGGTCGAGCCAGATAACCCAATTTCTTCTCCGTTGGCCCTAAGTTCTGCTGTTGTTAGTTTAGGAGTGGCCATATTCAAGAAGGTACATCAGCAAATAGAGTACACCCTTCAAGGCAGTAAAGCAATACTCACTATAGAATTTTATTCTACCTAAAACCTATATCATTTATCTATGTTTATTTAATATATTTAATCTACAACACCACACAGTACATCACAACCACTCTCTCATCCACAAGAGGAGATATAGGATAAAGACATATGTAGACGTGTGACCGTGTGACTAGGTATGTAATGTGTCTTACCACCTATCCACATTCATTCTGTCTGGAACTTTCTCACTGTAAAGTCACCAGCATTAATGAAATGTTTCTACCATAAATGTAATGGCACCATATATCCAATGGACGTCCTTCCATTAAAAGTCATCAATGTATACTTATATTTATTCCAATCAGTATGTCCCAACATGCAGGTACTCCGCTATGCCTGTGCCAATATGCAGGTACCCCTCTATGTATATGCCCTGTTATGCCCAGGTCATATGGGTATTATTTTCTACCCCGCTCGCTCCACCAATTATGTCGCTTGTTTTCCCGGGAGAGAGTTGGAATCCACAAGCACATCTTCAAACTTATTATCTGTTGGGATTATTGACTGACTTTTGTCTACACCCCTCCCTTCTGTCTTCCCTTCCATATATCTATTTCTTTCACTCTCTCTGTTATTCTCTCAACACATACTCAGACAACAGTTCCTTTCAACAATAAATAAAAGATTTATTAATAAAAACTATGTCTGGTGTATGTATGGATAGTGTCTATGTAGTTGGTATGTTCTTCTGGTGTGGATGCAAGACAAGATGTTGATAGATAGTCTCCGTAATCTTCTCCGGCATATTCAACAGGCCAAAACATCAGATATCAAACACAGAATTAGAACGTTCTCACCCGGTATGATCCGTTCAGCTTGAGTCTTGACTTAATCCAATTCTTGAAAACACAAACAATTGTTCACCACAGTAACACCGTACAGTAATGTGATCACGGTAAGTCCTTTCCGTAGACAGAGTTTTCCGTTTTATGTTGTTATAATCCATCAGTGAAAACACCTCACACCTGTCCACAGTTATTTAACCGTTCTCTGAATATAGGTACACTGGTCTAGGGTTCTTCCCTGTTTCGTTTAGGTGAGTACTCAATGACAATGTTTTATCCTATTTTCTATGCTTGAATAAAGTTCCTTCTCTAAGGTTCACCAAAACCTGTTTTTTGACATTCGTTAAGTCACCCACTTTGCATTTGCTATAGTGACATACTTTCACTTCACCTGTGAAGTGCCTGATTAAATTAAAAAGTCTTTCCTGTATTATCAACACTGCTTTCTCTGTACAAGAGATGTACTGGTTGATCTTCTTTGATAGGTCAGGCTGTGTAGTAGAACCTGGGTAATAAACATTAAATCAGGTGATTTAAGTCTGCCTCATATCACTGTCTATGTGATTATCTTTCTCCAGCCGTAATGAAACAGCCTCCGAAAGAATACTCTGACATAAACAGCAGAATTCACTAAAGTATAAACTATTCACTAAATAGAAAGCAATAGTAAACCCTACGCACAACCACATATTTCCCTATGCTAATATTACTCTAATATATTAATACCTTATATATGCCTCTATAGAATTAATGTAAATCCCTGAATCGAAATTTATCCGCAGCCAAGCACTCTATCACATTATAAGGGAGGATATTTCTATTCATTACAGGACACATAATTCTATCTTTCCGTCCAGTTTGGTATCACACACTAAACATAAACTCCATGTTCAGCTTTTTATATTGTGTGTCCCATCCTTCGTTGATTGTTTGATCTACAATCAAATTAGTCGTACCCGTAACATCAAAAGTTCAGTGAAATCACGTATACGTCCGGCTGCTCCGCGCTCCGGTCTCCTTCGTCTCTACGATGTTTCCCTGTATTCTCCGACGTTTGTACCTCAAAGTGTCCAACCTCTTTGATCACCGTCTCCGCTGTTGCGCTGGTCCTCTGTCCATTGCTCGTTTGCACTTCAAAGCATTCTCCGTTCATTTTCCCGTCGGCCGATACTAGCGGGAGTCACTGCCCTCGGCGCATACCTGTATCCTATTTTTATATTCGTAGGTCAATGATCGTGAATTTTATTCCTCCTCGCAGAATGAAGTACACAATTGTTAACCCTTCTCCTTCCTGGTTAGTCGGTGTATAAGTCGTCTATCTGGGAATCATTAACTCTCAGTATTCCACGACATAGGCCCCCTCTTAAGAGATTAGACCGCGTCGAATCTTTCTCACTGTAGGTTTGATTCCCATGATCCACAACCCTAGTCTTCTTCCTCCGGAGCTGGATGTCTGGATAGGAAATCCGCTCCTACATTCTCCTTTCCAGGGATGTATTCCACTGTGAAGTGGTATGGTTGCAGCAACAAAGACCATCTCATCAACCTGGCATTGAGTTTCTGCGACGTAGCTAGGAACATCAAGGGTTGATGATCTGACTGGACCGTAAACTGTACTCCGTACAAGTATGGTTGAAATTTTTGTACAGCCCATACGAGTGACAAGCACTCTCTTTCAACAGTTGAATAATTTTTCTCTGCCGGTAGAAGTTTCTTACTGGCATAAGCTACAGGTTTCAAAACTGAAGCATCGTCTATTCCTTCTTGTAATAAGGCTGCTCCAATGCCGATCCCACTTGCATCTGTTCTTAGCACAAATGGCTTTGTGAGGTCTGGGAGTTGTAGAACTGGTTTGTTCACCAACGCCTCCTTTAATTGACTGTAGGCCTCCTCACATTCTGGCGTCCATATAACTGTATCTGGAAGTCCTTTTTTTAAGGTCTCTGTTAATGGATTTCCCAGTTCGGTAAAATGAGGAATGAACTTTTGATAAAATCCACGCAATGATAGGAAGGATCTTATATCTTTCTTTGTTTTAGGCCTCGAAGCTCGTCTGACTTTTTCCAGGTTCTTCGCCTCCGGGACAATTTTCCCGGGAGTGATGGTATGACCTAGAAATTCAAGAGTTTGGTAACCAATCATGCACTTGGTTGGTCGTGCAGTAAGCCCGGCTTCCCAGAGCCTATCGAAAACTCTCTCTAAGGATCCCAAATGGTCATCTAATCTGTCACTGGCAATCAGTATATCATCCATGAATGAGATAATGGCCGGGTCACGTAGAGGATCCAACAATGCTCTCATCATGCGAGTAAACACACTAGGCGCATTACTGAGTCCAAAAGGCATGACATTGAACTCATAGTGTCCAGTAGGTGTACTGAAAGCCAGCAGATGTCGAACTTCTGGTTTGACCGGGATCTGATAATAACCCCTACTCAGATCTACTTTAGAGAAGTACTTGGCCTTATGGAGCCTGGAGAACAACTGGGTTGGATTCGGCAACGGTTCCACTTGGAACTGGGTATGACTATTCAAAAGTCTATAGTCAATACACAACCGGTGTTCTCCACTTGGTTTGCGTAACAACACTACTCCAGCATTATATGGGGATGTGGATGGTGCAATCACCTCATCCTCCAACAGTTTCTGTATCTCCTCCTCCAAAACCTTCTCTTTAGCAAAGGGCACTGGGTAGATTTTTTGGCGAACCGGATCCTGCATGGTTAAGGTCATCTCGAACTCAACCAGCTCCGTCCGTCCTGGTTTATCCGTCAGGATCTACTTATGGGATTTGAGAACCTGGGCAATCTTTTCCCTCTCTTGGAGAGTCAGATCAGGGTTCACCTGTACTTCCCGATAAGTTTCCTGGTTTATTAGAGGATACTCCCTCCCCTCATCTGGTCCGGTTTCAGTCTCCACTGCTACCGCCATTGCCATGAGATGGGCTGCTCCTTTCCCGGTTCTTTCTTCATATTTTCTCAAGAGATTAATATGAAAAATCTTCGACTTTCCCCGGATCCGTATTTGATAGTTGGTTCTGGATACCATCCTTTCCACGGGAAATGGTCCTTGCCATCCTATCTCCAGTTTGTTGTTTCCCGTTGGGAGTAACAACAAGACTTTGTCTCCCACCTCAAGAGCTCTGTCTCTAGACCTACGGTTATAGTACTCCGCATGTCTCTTTCTGGCCTTTCTCAAGTTTTGAGTTGCCAGAGCCCAGCCCGTGTGAAGTTTTTCCTTCAGTTCCTCCACGTATTTGTACGAGGAGATCACCTCTTCTGAAGTTTCTTCCTCCGTCCAACTCCTCAATAAAGCTTCCAATGGTCCCTTGATTGGTCGACCAAACAGCAGAGTTGCTGGCGGTACTCCTGTTGAGCCATGTGGCACTTCCCTATAAGCAAAAAGGGCTGCCGGGATGTATTCATCCCACCTATCAGGTTTTTCCTGGGCCAATTTTCTGAGCATTGTCATCAACGTGCCGTTGAAACGCTCTACTTGTCCATTAGCTTGTGGGTGGTAAGGACTGGTATGTATATGGTTGGAGTGGAACACCCCAAATACCTCCTCCATGAGTTTCCCACAAAACTGTGACCCATTATCCGTCAGAATCTGATTAGGGAAGCCTAATCTGGTAAAAGCCTCCATCAATGCATCAGCCACTCTTTTCGAGTCGATGGTTGACAATGGTATGGCTTCACTCCACATTGAACAGCAATCCACCATGGTGAGGATATACATGTTCCTCTTCTTGGTCCTAGGAAGAGGACCCACGATGTCGATAGCTACCCTCTCGAAAGGAGAGTTCATAATGGGCATTTCACCTAACACCACCGGCGCTGTCCAGTGTTTCGGTGCCACCCGTTGGCACTCTGGGCATGACTTTACATACCGACTCACATTTCCCGTCAATCCTGGCCAATAATAATGACAGGAAATCCGCTGCATGGTGGCGGCGATACCCATGTGTCCGCTGAACGAAATGGTATGCCCCATCTGAAGAATTTGGGAACGGTAGGCCTTCGGGACTACCAATTGACCGTGTAAGTTGTCTCCCCTTCCGGCTCTCCGGTAGAGTAGCCGATTCTTCATGTAGTACTGTCCTCGTTTGGGTGGAACAGCACTCTTCTGCAACTTCTTATAGCAAGGACGTAAATTATCATCCTCACTCTGGGCCGTTCGTAACTCCCCTGGCATTGGGTTTGAAATCCTTGTCTCTGCCTGATCCGTTTCCCTCTGAGAGCGTGTCTGCATAGCTCCCATGTGAATTGGTTCCTTTGGCATTCCCAGAAAGACATACCGGCAACCGAGGATGACTGGAAATATGGGATCAGTCAATACAGTGGCCTTGATTGTGCCGGTGACGTATCTTGACCGAATCTCCACTTGAGCAATGGGTAACTTCATGGCCACAGCACTCTTAGTCGCAGGCTGTATCTCCATGGTCTCCCCTGTGAGTTGTTCGGGGGATACTAGATCCACAGAAATCACCGCTTCCCCATCCAGTCCAGTATCGTATGAACATTGGACTGGTTGTCCATTCATCTCAATCAATTCCACCACCGAGGGTCTCCCTTGGTCCGGAATATCTTCCCCCTCCTCGACTTTTCCCTGGGAATCCTCGAGGGGTTCTTCGAGGCGTGTTTCGAAGGGACCGTCATTTGCCTTGCCTCGGCATTCTGCAGTCGTATGGGCTTTCGACCTGCAGTGTGTGCACCATGTTCCCTTCCATGCTTTCCGGGTGCGCTCTTTTGTCCGAGCTTCTTCGCCGACCTCAGCCTTGTCTGTGATCACCTTCTTATGATTCACTTGGCATGCCGCGAAGTAAGGGTTTTTCGGTTTCGATCTGCAGTCTTTTGTGTTGTGAGAGGCCGCCTTGCAAACCGAGCACCACTTCTCCGACCACGGTCGTTTTGCGTGAGAATTCAAGGTGTTCTTGGTTCCTTCCTTCACCTTCTCGGAACTCTCAGTTGACGTCTTTTTATAAGGTTCCACTTTAGTTTCTTTTCCGTTCGTCGATTTCTTTCGGTCTTGTTTTTCCTGACCTTTGGTTTGAATACTGAGTTCCGCAGCTTCACCATGTACTTCCATGAACCTTTCCGCCAGCTTAGTCACAGCCTCAATCCGTTCCGCCCCTTGTTCTCCCAAGAAGGTTCTGAGAGGTTTCAACATTTGCTTTCGCATCTGGTCGACCACCATCATCTCTTCGAGACTCTCATAATCCCTCTTGAATTCTGCCAAGTCTATCCATTTCTGGAGATAGGATTTAAGCCTTAAACTGTAGGCGGCGAATAGCTCTCCCGGCTCTCGTCTAGACGATCTAAACTTCTTCCTATACGTTTGGGCTGTGACTTCATAATGTTTCATCAAAGCTGCTTTTAATTCCTCGTACTGATTTTCCTGTCCTGGTGGTAGGCGTGTGTAGACCTCGTACCCTGAACCACGTAAAGCCTGGGATAATTTAAGAGTCCATCGGGTTCTATCCAGTCCCATAGCGACTGCCATGGCCTCGAACCGATCCAAAAACTGGTATATCTTCTCTTTACTTTCATCAAAGACCGCCAAGGGAAACTTCATGGCATGGTAACCCTGCCCAATCATGTGGGTTGCCCCAGGTGAAGATGAACTTCCTTCTGCTGCATCTATTTCACCCTTAGTTTGTGTCTTGAGTTCTAACTCTTTCAAGCGGTGTTCATGTTCCATTTCTTGTCTCCTGGCATTCTGTTCCATTTCCAGTTTCTTGGTCTCCTGTTCCATTTCCAGTCGCTTGGTCTCCTGGTCCCTTTCTAGTCGCTTGGCCTCCTGTTCCATTTCCAGTCGCTTGGTCTCCTGGTCCCTTTCTAGTCGCTTGGCCTCCTGGTCCATTTCCATTCGTTTGGTCTCCACCTCTATTCTTCTCAATTCCAACTCAGCCTTTCGATTTTCTCGTTCTTCTTGTCGAATTTCTCGCTCTCTTTCCTGGATGTAATCCGTTAGGGTCGAGCCAGATAACCCAATTTCTTCTCCGTTGGCCCTAAGTTCTGCTGTTGTTAGTTTAGGAGTGGCCATATTCAAGAAGGTACATCAGCAAATAGAGTACACCCTTCAAGGCAGTAAAGCAATACTCACTATAGAATTTTATTCTACCTAAAACCTATATCATTTATCTATGTTTATTTAATATATTTAATCTACAACACCACACAGTACATCACAACCACTCTCTCATCCACAAGAGGAGATATAGGATAAAGACATATGTAGACGTGTGACCGTGTGACTAGGTATGTAATGTGTCTTACCACCTATCCACATTCATTCTGTCTGGAACTTTCTCACTGTAAAGTCACCAGCATTAATGAAATGTTTCTACCATAAATGTAATGGCACCATATATCCAATGGACGTCCTTCCATTAAAAGTCATCAATGTATACTTATATTTATTCCAATCAGTATGTCCCAACATGCAGGTACTCCGCTATGCCTGTGCCAATATGCAGGTACCCCTCTATGTATATGCCCTGTTATGCCCAGGTCATATGGGTATTATTTTCTACCCCGCTCGCTCCACCAATTATGTCGCTTGTTTTCCCGGGAGAGAGTTGGAATCCACAAGCACATCTTCAAACTTATTATCTGTTGGGATTATTGACTGACTTTTGTCTACACCCCTCCCTTCTGTCTTCCCTTCCATATATCTATTTCTTTCACTCTCTCTGTTATTCTCTCAACACATACTCAGACAACAGTTCCTTTCAACAATAAATAAAAGATTTATTAATAAAAACTATGTCTGGTGTATGTATGGATAGTGTCTATGTAGTTGGTATGTTCTTCTGGTGTGGATGCAAGACAAGATGTTGATAGATAGTCTCCGTAATCTTCTCCGGCATATTCAACAGGCCAAAACATCAGATATCAAACACAGAATTAGAACGTTCTCACCCGGTATGATCCGTTCAGCTTGAGTCTTGACTTAATCCAATTCTTGAAAACACAAACAATTGTTCACCACAGTAACACCGTACAGTAATGTGATCACGGTAAGTCCTTTCCGTAGACAGAGTTTTCCGTTTTATGTTGTTATAATCCATCAGTGAAAACACCTCACACCTGTCCACAGTTATTTAACCGTTCTCTGAATATAGGTACACTGGTCTAGGGTTCTTCCCTGTTTCGTTTAGGTGAGTACTCAATGACAATGTTTTATCCTATTTTCTATGCTTGAATAAAGTTCCTTCTCTAAGGTTCACCAAAACCTGTTTTTTGACATTCGTTAAGTCACCCACTTTGCATTTGCTATAGTGACATACTTTCACTGCACCTGTGAAGTGCCTGATTAAATTAAAAAGTCTTTCCTGTATTATCAACACTGCTTTCTCTGTACAAGAGATGTACTGGTTGATCTTCTTTGATAGGTCAGGCTGTGTAGTAGAACCTGGGTAATAAACATTAAATCAGGTGATTTAAGTCTGCCTCATATCACTGTCTATGTGATTATCTTTCTCCAGCCGTAATGAAACAGCCTCCGAAAGAATACTCTGACATAAACAGCAGAATTCACTAAAGTATAAACTATTCACTAAATAGAAAGCAATAGTAAACCCTACGCACAACCACATATTTCCCTATGCTAATATTACTCTAATATATTAATACCTTATATATGCCTCTATAGAATTAATGTAAATCCCTGAATCGAAATTTATCCGCAGCCAAGCACTCTATCACATTATAAGGGAGGATATTTCTATTCATTACAGGACACATAATTCTATCTTTCCGTCCAGTTTGGTATCACACACTAAACATAAACTCCATGTTCAGCTTTTTATATTGTGTGTCCCATCCTTCGTTGATTGTTTGATCTACAATCAAATTAGTCGTACCCGTAACATCAAAAGTTCAGTGAAATCACGTATACGTCCGTATACGTCCGGCTGCTCCGCGCTCCGGTCTCCTTCGTCTTACGATGTTTCCCTGTATTCTCCGACGTTTGTACCTCAAAGTGTCCAACCTCTTTGATCACCGTCTCCGCTGTTGCGCTGGTCCTCTGTCCATTGCTCGTTTGCACTTCAAAGCATTCTCCGTTCATTTTCCCGTCGGCCGATACTAGCGGGAGTCACTGCCCTCGGCGCATACCTGTATCCTATTTTTATATTCGTAGGTCAATGATCGTGAATTTTATTCCTCCTCGCAGAATGAAGTACACAATTGTTAACCCTTCTCCTTCCTGGTTAGTCGGTGTATAAGTCGTCTATCTGGGAATCATTAACTCTCAGTATTCCACGACACAAGCATTGGAGAATGCAGATAGTAGACATTGCAATTCTTCCTCAGAGTGGGTCGTAACTGCAGCATCATCTGCAAAAAGCAACTCTCTGATCAGTACCCTCCTAATTTTGGTCTTAGCCTTCAATCTCTGAGCATTGTAGAGGCCGCCATCTGAGCGTGAGTGAATGTATATACCACCATCCTGATCACGAAATGCATATTTCAGTAGAAGTGAAAAGTATATTCCAAAGAGGGTGGGAGCTAGTACACAACCTTGCTTAACTCCACTCTTGATTTCAAATTCTTCAGAAGTTGCACCATCAAACTTGATTATACCCTTCATGCCTGTGTGGAACGATTCCACAATGGACAGAAGAGTTGGTGGGCAGCCAATCTTCTTTAGTGCCTTGAACAGACCCTCACGACTGACCAAATCAAATGCCTTTGTGAGGTCGATGAAGGCAATAAACAGTGGTTGATTCTGTTCACGGCATTTTTCTTGCATTTGTCGCAATGAGAATATCATATCAGTGGTAGACCGGTTCTGTCGAAAGCCACACTGTGATTCGGGGTAGACTTGATCTCCTAGGACTTGAAGTCTGCGCAGAACAATTCTGGCAAATACTTTTCCAACAATACACAGAAGTGAGATACCCCTATAGTTGTTGCAGTCGCTCCGATCGCCCTTGTTCTTGTACAGTGTTATGATGCTTGAATCTTTGAAATCCTGTGGGACTTGTTCTTCACGCCAGCATAGCTCTATTAGCTGGTGGATCTGTATAGTGAGTGTGTCTTGCCCACTCCTGATAACCTCTATTGGAATCCCATCCTTACCTGGAGCCTTTCCAGATGCAAGTTCATTTATAGCACACTTAACTTCTGTTATGGTGGGAAGTGTGTCCAGGTGGTCAAGAGTTGGTAGAGCCTCTATGGCGTTGAGGGCATTATCCGCTAGTTTGGTCTCACTTGAGTAAAGCTCCAAATAGTGCTCTACCCATCTGTCCATCTGCTGTTTCTTATCAGTGATGACTTCTCCAGTCAAGGTTTTCAATGGTGCACTTCTTTTGATCACTGGACCACAGGCTTTCTTTATTCCTTCATACATGCTTCTTATGTCTCCCTTATCACTTGCGATTTGAATGGACTCACATAACTTGATCCAATAATCATTTGCACACTGCCTGGCAGCCTTTTGCACATCCTTCCTAGCTTGCCTTAGCTCACTCAGAGTGTTACGCGTTGGTCTTTCCTTGTTTCTTAAGAGAGCTTTCTTCTTCTTATCAATCAAGATCTGCAGAGTCTCGCTGTTGGCCGCAAACCAGTCCTGCCTCTTATGATCCACAGTGCCGTAAACCTTTACGGCAGTTTTACAAAGAGTTTCCTTAAGTTTATTCCATTTATCATTTACTGTACAATTTTCTGGTGTATCAGTGAAAGCGTCTTCAAGTTGCTGTTGAAACTGAAAGCACTTTTCAGGATCATGAGTGTTAATAATATTAATCCTGGGGCTAGATTTGTGTTTAGCTGTGTAGATTCTCTTTGGTCTCAGTCTAACCCTTGCAACAACCAAAGAATGATCCGTATCACAGTCAGCACTGTGGTAACTACGAGTCAATGATATATGGTTCAGATGTTGTCTCCGTGTGATGATGAAGTCCAGCTGGTGCCAATGGCCGGATCTGAGTCAGTTACAATCACAATATGTGTATGTATCATGTTTTCTATCCAGCGGTAAGCTGCACTGACTGCCTCCACCTCCATTCTTAAGCTAGATGTAGTCATCATACGCCAGGCTCTCCTGCACCAAACGCCGACCATTAGTTTTTGCCAAGAACCCCCAAGCACTTCTCCTACCTCTCAACACCGACCCATCCGTGTTATTTAACCTATTTCAGTCCTTAACAATAAATCAACTAGTCGCATCAAGGACCAAAGCCTGTCGCTGTTAAACTACACTGGACTTCGTGATTTGACTTGCTAATATGGCACTGAATTTAATCCACACTCCGTCTTGTGTTAAACACTTCTGTAGACTGAAGGAAACTTGTATTTTCCTATTATTTATACTTTAGCTCCTCTTCTTCATTCAACAACAACCGAAATTTCTTTTGATGACTGATCTCTTCGGGACATCAATGATATCCATTCGGTTCTCCATGACCACGGACATCCAATTCCGTTACTTCAAACACCTCTGATAGTTTTTATCGTCTCCGTCTTCCCATATCAAAGGTTTGTGAATTGGTATATCGTGATTCCCTCTCCCGTGTTCAAAGGGTTTAAAATCGTTGTTTCCCGTCGTCCGTCTCCCAACAAACACTCGGTATTTCCTTTGATCTCCGATCTCCGTTCTCCGAACTCCATATTCTACGTTCAATAACCTTAAATCTGTTCTCGGATCTTGGGTCAATAACTTTCCATCCTTGTGTAATATAATCAATTTTCTGTTTTGATATAACGTAGGGTCATTAACTTTCCAGTATTTTTAACATTTAGGAGCGTTGACCTCTAGTTTCATGACACCTGGGTGGGTACCATCCAAAAAGAGAAACCTGGACCAATGCAGCAGTTTTTGCCCATGATGTCTATGTAGGTTTCCACTCAGGCATTGAAACCTTTGCTGCAGCGATTGATCTTGAGGTACAACAAAGTACCATTGGATTTTTTAATGCTTCAGCTTCTTGAACTCAAAATAAGTCCATTCCTCCTTAGCTGGATCGCTGCTGCCCTCTTCCAATGGAAAGTAGTTTTTAGATGTGGCAGTTGGACTTCGGAACCAACAACAATATATCCTGGCCTACCACAGGGATCACCATTATCTCCGGTACTGTTCAACGACTACACTGTGAGAATCACCAGTGAGCAGATCACTGGACCTGGTAGGACATTGTCATATGCCGACGATGTTTTAGTGTATCGTCAGGGTAAGGATAGAGATCAGGTTGCTGTGGAGCTACAAACTGAACTCAATCGCATAAGTACTTGGTGTGTTGAGGCTGGGGCAATGGTCAACCCAAAAAAGGCAAGTGACTTGGTTCTCGTTGAATAATCATATTGTCAACACACCAACACCAACTGTAAATCTGTGTTCAGAGACGGTGGAAAGACCGCAGGCAGTGAATTACCTGGGGATACGGTTTGATCGAAGCCTTGCCTATAATGAGCACATAGACCAGGTGATAACAAAGACCAGACTGAGCAGCGCCATATATACGAGGGGCTGGTCAAGTTTGTTTTTTGAGTATGCAATGGCAATCCTGACTCTCAGCCATAAGCAGATAGAAAGGATGGAAAGGATACAGAATGAAGCTATGCACATTATTCTTGGATGTACAAGAGATACAGCATGCAGGGCAATGCGCTACCTTCTTGATTTTCCAACCATTGAAGAGAGAATACAAGGTTGCAGGGCACGCGCCTACCTCAGAATTAACGCAAACACAAAAGAGGACGGTCGTGGATGGGTCAAGCCGAAGACATTCTTCAACAGGTGTGTTCACTTGAGGACTTAGAACCTGGCGAGGAGTGGGTGCAAGTGCCAACAGACTTCTGCACATCCTTTTCAGTTTGCATCCAACTAGATAGAAAATGCAGACAAGAAAATCCAGCTGCTGTGGAGGCGGAAGTACAAGTGTTGATTTTCGAGAATTCGTTAGACAGTGATGCTGTTATTTACACAGATGGGTCGGTGGTCCGACATGTGAGAAGCTCATGGGCCTATACGGCTAGGACCGGAGGGAGAATTGTGAAGGAGGACTCTGGTGCTTTCACTGAAACCACACGTAGCCTGACTATGGAAGTCATGGCAGTAAGTAAAGCAATAACATGGCTCGAGACACAGACATTCAATAGGGCATGTTTCCTTAGCGAGTCAATGAGCATGCTCAAGAGGACAGAGACGTGGTGGATCCGAAGAGAGTGGTTGCTATCTCTGGAGTGGTCTTGGCTGGCAAAGATTAGTTTCATCTTCGTGCCAGGGCATGCGGGAGTACAAGGGAATGAACGGGCTGACAAGCTCGCAGGTAAGGCTACTGTGGAGGGCGGACGCACCATGGACCAGGTTGACATTCTGAATGCTCTACGAGAAGTAAGACTTTTGCGAGAACCAAGTGATAACTGTGAATCTACAACCATGGTCAGACTGCGAGAACAACAAATAAAAAGAGGGGTGGCCAAACAAGAACACTACGCAGGAAGCCAAACCAAACAAGAACACTACGCAGGAAGCCAAAGGAGACTGACAAACGAACACAGAACTGGTGTCGTTAGCTGCTACACGCTGCAGGATTTGCTGAGGAGGGGATCCGAGCACTTATGGACTGAATGGTTCAATGTGCTATGAGAATGATCTGTCGAATAACTAACTAACATACTTGAGCACATTAATCATTCTTCTTCTCCATCTTTCATTCACTAGAGATTGATTGTTTATAGCTGCAATGTATGTCTGTTTGATTACACATAGACACATGTTAAATGCCTTGTATATTCATGAGGTTATTAATTTTTTACTTTGGTGTGTTTCAGAAACACATTCGTGGTCTCCAAGTAATCCTTCCCTCTCCATACAAGAGCATTCACAAAAGTGGACATGTGACAGCATTGACGTGAAGGTTGTGAAACGAGAACTATCGGATGTTCTGTGTGAGGACAGGAGTCACAGCTTCAGTAAAATGGTAGACATAGCTGGGGGTAGCATCATTCCAGAAATGGCAGGGAACGGCAACTCAGAATCAAGAATGGTTGAGAACAGGTGTAAGGAGTCAGTAAAACATGAAATTTGTTGTCAAATGTCAGAAAATGTCTCTTCTTTTGCTGGAACTGGCAATCTGAAGAAACATAAGCGAACACATACAGGACAGAAGCTTTACCTCTGTGCTGATTGTGGTGCTTCTTTTAAGCATGCTAGCAATCTGAAGGATCATAAGAGAACACATACAGAAGAGAAACGTCACTTGTGTGTTGATTATGGTGCCTCTTTTAAGCATGTTAACAGTCTGAAAGCCCATAAGAGAACACATACAGGAGAGAAACCGCACAAGTGTGATTATTGTGGTGTTGATTTTGCTTATGCTAGCAGTCTGAAGAAACATAAGATAATGCATACAGGAGAGAAACCTTACAAGTGTGATGATTGTGGTGCTTCTTATAAGCGTGCTGGCAATCTGAAGGATCATATGAGAACACATACAGGAGAGAAACCTTACAAGTGTGATGATTGTGGTGCTTCTTATAAGCGTGCTGTCTATCTGAAGGATCATATGAGAACACATACAGGAGAGAAACCTTACATGTGTGATCATTGTGGTGTTGATTTTGCTTATGCTAGCAGTCTGAAGGTCCATAAGAGAACACATACAGGAGAGAAACCTTACATGTGTGATTATTGTGGTGCCTTTTTTAAGAATGCTAGCAATCTGAAGAATCATAAGAAAATGCATACAGGAGAAATACCTTACAAGTGTGATTATTGTGGTGCTTCTTTTAAGCATGCAAGCAATCTGAAGGCCCACAAGAGAACACATACAGGAGAGAAACCTTACAAGTGTGATGGATGCGGTGCTTCTTTTCACCGTGCTAGCAATCTGAAGAGCCATGAGAGAACACATAAAGGAGAGAAACCTTACATGTGTGATAATTGTGGTGTTTCTTTTAAGCATGCTAGGAGTCTGAAGGCTCATAAGAGATCACATACAGGAGAGAAACCTTATAAGTGTGATGATTGCGGTGTTTCTTTTAACCGTGCTAACAGTCTGCTGACCCATAAGAGAACACATACAGGAGAGAAACCTTACAAGTGTGATGTTTGTGGGGCTTCTTTTGCTCGTTTTGGCGCTTTGAAGAGACATAAGGAAATACATACAGGAGAGAAACCTCACAAGTGTGATTATTGTTTTGCTTCTTTTACGGATGCTAGCAATCTGGAGAGACATAAGCGATCACATACAGGAGAGAAACCTCACAAGTGCGATAATTGTGGTGCTGATTTTTCTTATGCTCACATTCTGAAGAATCATAAGAAAACACATACAGGAGAGAAACCTTACATGTGTGATTATTGTGGTGCTGCTTTTACGCAACTTGGTAATCTGAAGAAACATAAGGGAATACATCATCATCATGTGCCCCACCAGCTGGCTTAGGCGTTCATGTCTCTTCACAATACCAAAGAATGCTATTTGTCTCTGTCTTTTAATTGTGTGTCATGTTCTAGTGTCAATAACCTCATCCAGGCAATTATTGCTAGTTACTCTGGCTGTCCAAGGTATTCACAATATTTGTCATGAGAGTGACATCTTCATTGCTTCCAACCTGTTCCTAATTTGTTCAGTCGTGTTCCATAATTTTCTGCCTTGCAGTAAGACAGGTTCTATATCACGTTTTAGCACTCTTTTTCTGACGTACAATGATAGTGACTTACTGCATGAGATCATCAACATCAACAAGTGGCTGGCGTAGGCGTTCTTGGCCCTCCACAGATCTCGGTCTTTGGTGTTCTGTATCAACTCTGCTGATGATATTCCTCCATGTCACCGTCTCAATCCATCCAGCATCTTTTCTCTTGGTGTCGTGGGACAACACTGGCCCGGGTCTCAGTGGTTGTCAAGACCTTTGGGTTCTTACTTCTGTCTACTATGACCTTATAGCCCCCAGGACGGTGCCCGGACGCTGACCTCCTACCAAACAATACAGACAAACAGATCACCACCTGATGATAAGAGAACACTTTTCAGATAAGTAGAATAAGAATTCAGACTCTAAACCGACATTCAAGTACAAGACAAACAGACAGAACATTGCGTATGTTGTGAGTTGTCTGGAGGACACATTCATCATCCCACTCACAGATTGTCAGTCTCATGTTTGGCTAGTGATGTAGGCACAGATGGTAGAATATCCGTCACCTGATCTCTCCTTTGGTCGTTTGGAAAGTCTCTTGACTCGAGCATAGGACAATCAGGCCTTACTGCCACACAGTCGCTTCTGCTACCAGACCTGAATCAGGACCCACTCTTCTTTGATCAGTTGACTGGACGAAATTCTCCTCCACGGCACATCAAGCACGTCAGTTGACTCCAGAGAACACTAATAATAATGAGGGTTCCTGCAAGTAAGAAGAAGATGCCCGGTGTCGGTGTACATATCCACTTCACCTGGTATTGATACATCCTCACCCCATATAGACTGACACCAGCTGTGTGGTCAGTTTCCACTCTCAGACCACTTCCATGAGTCTGACTTCAGACATTACCCTTACTAGATCTGTGTAGAGCAGCCTGGTACTAGACCTCCATGTCCCTGATTAACCTCACTCTTGGCAAGGATAGCCTCTCTGAAAACACAGTCTATTACGATTTGAGGGAGAGGAGACAAGGTTCAAGACTTCAGGTAGAAATATTTCCCCTATACAGGCCAAGGGTGTTGGTCTACGTTCCAGTTGCGCTGGTAAACCTTTCCTGAAATATTGATTACAGACAGACAAAGAAAGAAGTGTGTTATCTTAAGTCTGTCGCTTTTTCTCCTCCTCTCCTCGGGCATAAGGAAACTCTGAAAGTTATCTGCACTTAACCCTGCAGGTTTGGCTTCTCTTGGCAGCCCAAACATGTGTAAAGTTCATGTGCAGAACATCCTGTTCCCATTATACAACAGGCAGTGTATCCATTAGACATGTATAATAATATTATTCCTCTTTGAAAAAAGAGGCAATCCATTAACCAAACTAGAAGTTAGAAAGCAAACATTGTATGTGTGTGTCTCGTGTTTATTTACATGTGTCAGGGCGAGTTTACCCTAATAGGTATGAAGATATCGGTACCCCTCTTCCACAACCCAAGTTAGATACATCTTGACCAAGGTTGATATCCCTTCATAGCTTACAATTCCTCTATCCTCCTCAGCGGTGAAATACCCGTCATAGCTCTGGTGCGCCACCTGATGATGATAATAGTCTGGGTTGCTAGTGCCCTTCCCCCTTTAGGGTAGTCAAATTAGAGCTCTATGCAAAAGGAAGACACAGCAGGCTCATCACTAAACTGGCTTGGCCGCTAGTTTACAGACCTCACAAGACACTCCAATAGATCAGTACAACAGGAGAGAACAATTACCTTTTCTGTAGGAACAAATCATCCACAGAATAGGTTGTCCTAGCATCTAGAGAGCCACCACTGTCCCTCTTCATCTGGATCCCCAGACGTTGAGACACTTGACAGTAGACAGGACTTCATCTTGACAGTAGACAGGACTTCATCTTGACAGTAGAATAGGACTCACAGGATCATCAGAGTTGCTCCCTGCCCTTCAATAGACTGGCCTATCTGTCTTCAGGATAAGGACAATAATCCCTTAACACAAGACTTGACCGTTAGTCCATTAGATATCAACGGTGAATGCCGTTGCCAACACTCTCCGCACTCTCCGGAAGTGTCGTCAAATCGAATGGCGTGATATTCTGGATAGACTAGAATGGATACTACGCAACAAGGGTATAGAGAGTATAGCGCGATATCTTTCTCAGGACAGTGAATTTCACCAAAGCTGGACTACAAGCGTTGCGTGCACCCAAAGATGGTCGAAGCTTGTTCTGGATACCAAATAATAGACCCACACACACTATAATACTGCACACCCATGAAAATGGGGTACCTCAGAGTGCAATTCTGTTTTGTCACACTTGCTCTGCCTCTCTTCCCCTCAATCTTTCCAGTTGTCACAATGTTCTTCTATGCCTCTCTTCTCATAACATGACCAAAGAAAGCTGTTTGTCTCTTTCTTATTGTTGTATATAGTGTTCTAGTTTCAGTAGCCTCTTTCAGGCAATCGTTGTTAGTTACCCTGGCAGTCCAAGGAATTTGCAACATTCGTCTTAAAAACCACATCTCTGTTGCTTCTAAGTTCTTCCTAATTTGTTCATTTACATTCCAAGATTTGCTGCCATACAGCAAAACTGGTTCTATATAACATTTCAGCACTCTCTTACATTCATTGATAGCGACTTATTGCATAAGATACTCTTCATTTTCTGAAATGAGGCCTTTGCCTGCCCTATTCTGCTCTTTATCTCTGTTGTACATCTTCCATTTTCATGAGATACTTTTCATTTTCTGAAATGCAACTTTAACTTGACCTATATTCTTCTCTTAATCTTTGTCATATACCTTCAGTCTAGTGTTATAATTGTCCCTGATTATTTAAATTTATGAACATGGTTAAGCGTTTTCCCTTCTGTTGTTATACCATATTTTGGTGTCATCTTTTACTTTGATATAAACATTGTGTCTGTTTTCTAATGTTGTTATGATTATTTGTTTTTAGCAGTCTGAAATTTCACAATAGAACTCATTCTTGTGTGTTATGTCTATGGTGCTTTTACACTTATTTTGATATCCTTATGTAAGACAAGAAAACACAAAAGAGAGAACTCATATAAACGTGATATCTGTGGTGTTTTTACAATTATTGTATTGTTTTTATGTAATACAAGAAAACACAAAAGCAGACTCTTAGAAATGTGATGTCTGTGGTGTTTTTGCACTTATTTTAATGCTCTCATGTAAGACAAGAAAACACACAAGAGAAAACTTAGAAATGTGATGTCTGCGGTGCTTCTGTTACTGAATCCTGACATGTGAAGAACCTCAGGAGAATGCTTACAGGAAGGAAACTTTATAAGTGTATTAATTTTGATGTCATTTTACTTTCAATGTAAGCTCTAAAATACTCCACAATTATAACTGTGCTTTAACAAATCAACCATATTACCCATCGGATGCCAGTTGATGTAGAAATACCCTGTCTACCTCGTGGTGTGAGAGGTGCTCCTTCACTTTGCTTTCACGGATGTGATGTTTATGGTTGTTGTGTTCCTCTTCACTTTACTTTCATGGATGTGATGTTTATGGTTGTTGTGTTCCTCTTTACTTTACTTTCACGGATGTGATGTTTATGGTTGTTGTGTTCCTCTTCACTTTACTTTCACGGATGTGATGTTTATGGTTGTGTTCCTCTTCACTTTACTTTCACGGATGTGATGTTTATGGTTGTTGTGTTCCTCTTCACTTTACTTTCACGGATGTGATGTTTATGGTTGTTGTGTTCCTCTTCACTTTACTTTCACGGATGTGATGTTTATGGTTGTTGTGTTCCTCTTTACTTTACTTTCACGGATGTGATGTTTATGGTTGTTGTGTTCCTCTTCACTTTACTTTCACGGATGTGATGTTTATGGTTGTTATGATCCTCTTTACCCAACACTCGTTAGTCTCTAATGATGGGGTATCACAGTGAACAGACTATCATAGTGATCTTGACAGGAACAGCCACAAAGCATGTACCAAAATATCTCTGGTAGATAACTCAATGAAGGTGATGGTGACCAACTGTGTTTGCTTGGCCAGTCTTCTCTGCCCCAACAGCCAGTGTACACCATTTCTGTGTAGTGTATATACTACATACTATGTATATACAAATGTGTGGGTATGCCCATAATTTCAGCTGTACATTTACAAATAATGATGGCTATCACAACTGATTAGAAGCCCACACAAAATAATATTGCCACGCTAGTCTCTCACATGCACTTTGGCAACTGTTACAGCCACAGTCTGACAGGGAAACAGTGACGTCGACTGAGCGGTGAGTATCCTTGAGAAAATGTTTCTTCCCAGCTGTGCACTGCTTTACAGGACAAACTTTTATCAGCATAAACGGGAAGCATTTCCTTATGAATGCCCTTTGCAGGCAGTCCTTTTGCCCACAAAAAATGCACAACAGCACATTGCTCTTTGGTTGTACACTACGTATGTACAGTTGCCGTTTTGTTTATGCGCTGCGCATGAGACGCCTAGCGCCACCTGACGAACGGAAATATAAAGTTCATGTTGCTGTCACGTATTGACACCTGTAGAAAACACCAACTACATTTACCTGCCATCCCACAGAACTGTATGACTTACTTATTGACTGGTAGATAACTCAATGAAGGTGATGGTGGACAACTGTGTTTGCTTGGCCGCCAGTCTTCTCTGCCCTACAGCCTGTGTAAACCATTTCTGTGTAGTCTATATACTATGGATGTTCGTCCATCACGAATGATGAGGACCATTCACTCATTGACATACTATGTAATATACAAATGTGTGGGTTTGCCCATAATTTCAGCCTGTACATTTACAAATAATGATGGCTATAACAACAGATTGCCGGCTTCATGGCTTAGAGGTTATGACTTTTCTCCGTAATCTCGTATACTCTCGTAGGTGACGTGATGACGGTGAGAATCAGCAGTGGTTCGAATCGCGTCGGTAACTTACGTGGTGTGTGAGCCGGCCGCTCAGAAAGCAATGGCAAACTACTGAGCGTAATCTTGCCAAGAAATCAACATGCAGCTGAAAGATGCTGGTGTTGACAGCGATGTAAAGGATATGCAAAAAAAAAAAAAATGAATAACAGATTAGAAGCCCACACAAAATAATGTTGCCACGCTAGTCTCTCACATGCACTTTGGCAACTGTTACAGCCACAGTCTGACAGGGAAACAGTGACGTCGACTGAGCTGTCCAGGGGTTTCATGAATTAGTGTAACATTTGTTTGCTTTGTATTTTGTGTTCCTTTCTGGTGTAAATTGAAACTGTTTTCATAGTTGATCATATTTCACAATTCACTGGGTTAACTTGGATAGTTAATTTTGTTTATCTGGTGATGGAATTTCCCGAGTTGTGTGCTCTTGTGTAACAAGCATACATCAGAAATTGTTATTCTTTGTAAGATACATTAATGTAATAATAAGTTGCTTAAAAGTTGACAGGGTCGACTTATTGCACCGGGTTTTTATTCCTTATGGCTCAGCCTCTTTCTGCAGCGCGGGCCGCTGAAAGCATTGCACGAACTCCGTAACTCCAGCGACGACCTCAGGAGTCTCAGAAACAACGCACTTGTGAACTGAAGATACGGCCCAGAATCTTTAGAGCCCAAGTCAAACGGCTTGGCTACTTCACCAATACATCATTATGAATAATAGATCAATTATTGACATTTGCAAAAACAACAAATAAAGTTTGTTGATTATGCTAAAACTGAGTGGCAATAATAGTAAGGGACTTTCTTCTTTCAAGTGGTAATGACAAACAACATAACTTGTAGTGTTATTGATTTGTTGCAGGATAATATTCTTTGAATATTTAAGTTTCTTCTGTTAGGGCTTTCAAAACACTGTTCTCTTGGAGTGTGGCCGGCAAGGCTGTGGCAACAGATGTCTCTTGACAAACATGTATTTGATCAGCTTTCTATTACAGCTGTTCTCTTACAAAAAAATAAAGGGTGTTTGTAGTGGTGGTTGGTAGCCATGGTAGTGAAGTGACTAGCATGCTTGCCTGCCGGCCCGGGGATCAAATATTTGAATATGCATAAGTGCATTTGAAACAATTTGACCTGCGCTCCAAGGTCAAACGTCCGATACACCCATCTGAAGATCACCCGCCACACCCTGCACCCATCTTCACTTTGGCCTTCCCCTTCCTCTCTTCCCAGGCATGTACCCCTCCATTATTGTTCTCTCCAAACTTTCATGACGTTTCAAGTGACAAAAATATTTCAATTTTCTTTGTTTTATCGTCTTTAATAGCCAACCTTCTTCAATATTCAGCTTTTGAAGTATGGATGCATTTGTTCTTTTCTTTACCCAAGACAGTCTTTAACATTCATATTCAAAGGTATTTATGCGCTGTTCAGCTTGTTTGGCAAATGTTCAGGTCTCGCAGGATGCTCTTAAAAATCTAATTTTTGTAGTTCTATCTGTCCCACCCCCACAATTTATTCAGTTGTTTTAGTCTTTGAAGAGCAATAGATTTTCATCTTTTAATTTCTTTCATTGGGTCACCATTCTTGGAAATCTATGACCCAAAATATTCAAAATTTTCTACAATCTCTATGTTTTTCTCATTAACATACATTTCTTTCTCCATAGTAGTTTTATCTGTATGCTTTATCTTTGTTTTTGCTATGTTAAGATATAAGTTGTGATTTTCACTATTCAATTTGGTTGAGGTTATTAGGTTTTCTATACCATTCTGTTATTTGGATAGCAATACTGTATCATCAGCATAACGAATCTGGTATTTCATGACGACCGATATTTAGGGCATCACATTACTCCCTGGTTATATCATTTCTGACATTTCTCATTATATAAGAGGCGTTCATTTGAAATCCGTTCATGCCGCACCGCGCGTAATTGCATACGTTGAACATGATCATGTCATGGTCATGTGATAAGTACTAACCAATTAATAAAAGAGCACGTGCTTATCGTCCCGTGATGCATAGGTTCTGTTTTTGACCGTGGAGAAAATGGCCGGGTTGATCCAAAATCCATCCAAAGAGCAGTGATTCAGTTTCTTTCATTTGAAGGATGTCGACCATTGGACATTCATCGAATAATGCAGGCAGCGTATGGTAACAAATGTGTGTCGAAGACAACAGTGACAGACTGGGCACGAATGTTTCGGAAAGGACGTCAGTTCACGACAGATCTTCGGCGGCCGGGTCAAGTGCATATTGTTGCAACAGAAAAAACCATCACTAAAATTGATGCAGCAGTACAGATAAACCGTTGTCGAAGCATACGTTCGCTAGCGAAAGAATTTGATGTGTCAATTTGGACAATTCAAAAGGTCTTTCGTAAGAAACTGCAATATCGGAAGGTGTGTTTACAGTGGGTACCACGGATGTTGACCGACCACCAAAAAGAGGAAGGCATGGGATGGTGTTTGAACCACTTGCTGTGTTACAGTGGAGGGTAATGCATTTCTCTTCCACATTGTGGCAGGCGATGAATCATGGTGTCACCACTTTAAGCCAAGCAACAAAAGAGAGCATGCAATGGAAGCACGCTGGATCACCAAAAGCCCCCCAAAAAAAATCAAGGTACAGGTTTCTGCTGGAAAGGTTATAGTGAGCGCATTATTGGACCATGAAGGGCTATTGTTGGCCGACCTTAAAGAACCTGGTGTCAACATCAGCTCTACCCACTACTTGCAAACACTAGACAAGCTGCAAAAGGCCATCACGAATAAACGACCCGGCATGCTTTCTCGCGGTGTGATTTTGTTGCACAATAATGCTCGTCTGCATGTCGCAAAGATTGTGCAGGAAGCATTAGCAAGGAAGAAGTGGGAAATTCTGCAACATCTAGCCTATAGTCTTGATTTGTCACTATGTGATTGTCATTTGTTCGGACCTCTTAAAAAAAGCCCTCAAAGGGGCAACGATTTCACACAGATGCAGACGTAAGTAATGAACACGGTAACCACTTGGTTCGTTCAGTTAGCAACAACAATATATTTTAGCGGACGGCATTCACCACCTACCTAAGCAATGGGCTTCTTGCCTGAATGAGAATGCCTTCGGCGACTTCTTCTGATAACCCATGGTGCATAATTCGTTCAAAATGAATGCTTTGTTTAATTCTACCACACCTGTTAATGTTTCTTTCATGCTTTTGAAATAAAGCCATTGGAGTGGGTATCAAAAATTATCGTCCCTGATATTTTTGGTGCACAATTTAAACAAATAGGGGGACAGCACAGCCCTGAAGGTTTCATTGTTTGATGTCAAAACAATCTGATGTCTCACCATCAATTCTAACCGCTGCTTGTTGGTCTAGATATAATACCAGATATAAATTAGCATGTATTGATCATAGAAGTGTAGGTTGAAAGTATAGACTTGAACACACACTAGACAACATCACAATTGAAATTTATAGCGATCACGCCGGGATTTCAAACCACCGCCCTGTCGTCATTTGTGAATTTATTTTATTGATCTCATTGGTTCTGTCACGAGCTCGCCATGAGTTAACCAGATAATAATACCGACGTTTGCTTGGCGTATATTTTCTAGGCCACAACAGTCGTACTACCAGAGTAAACACAGCTGCACGGGATACATCAGGTCAGCCCATATACACATTTGGTGGTGAGTGAGAATGAATGGATACACCGCGTTGGCAGTTTATAAACATTTAGAATCACATAGCCTTGCCCGGCTCA
Source organism: Cepaea hortensis (assembly GCA_963921405.1). Classification (NCBI taxonomy): domain Eukaryota; kingdom Metazoa; phylum Mollusca; class Gastropoda; order Stylommatophora; family Helicidae; genus Cepaea; species Cepaea hortensis. The sequence goes on from OY992897.1 coordinate 79,374,596, forward strand.
GTACATGGAACAGCCCTGTCTGTCAGTTATAGTTCCGGACATCAGGTGAAATGGCTGCTGGGATTGTCACCACTGAACAGAAGATTGACAGTTTATCAACAGGTCGGAAGTGCCCGACTAGGGAGAAAACAGTGCATCTGTCAAGTCTTAGTTCCGGAACATCAAGAAGATTGACGGCTGGTTACTGGCAACTGTGTTGGGAGTATACAGGAACTCGCTGGCTTGTTTTGGAGGTCAAAACCAGTGAGGACAAATCTAACATTAATGGAGCCAGGGAGGATGGATCCCTGACAGGGGATGATCTGCCACTGTGTCACCTGTGTGGGGGCATAAAGGATAACGTCACGTGGCCAACTTTGGTAGTTTGCCATATAAACCCGAGTTGGGACCAACTAGGGGGACTTGAAAATGCTCTAGTCGGAGTGCCAGGGCACTGCAGTGCTTAGTGGAAATAATATCTACCGTGTGTTAGTTAGTGACTTAATTTTACACGTGCCTATAATGGCAGATGTAGATATGATTGATAGGACTGCAGTAGTGCCATTTAAGCCGAAAGGATCAGTGACTAGTACTATCACCAGATGTGTTGTTTCTATCCTAGGTTCCCTACCAGATCCAAGGAAACTCAACAAGTTTTGGGAAAGAATCCAATCCCATTTGGAAGAACACCAGTTCAACAATCAATAAAGTTGAATACAGAACGTAACTAAAGCTAGAAGGAAGTTGATTCACCCAAGAGAGTGATGCGTACTGATGCACCACACAGCATCAGACAGTAGTAACGAACTGAAAACATTAAGTCTAATAATTACATAGTGTGATATAATCTCGTGTAATAGAACACAAGACTTGATACTTGAGGCTAGATAGACACGAGGGAGGATCCAGTACAGTAACAATTAACATTAATCTGTGTACACACTACAAAGGACTTGTGCATTTTTTTATGAACGATAGGAACGGACATTGTGTAGAGTGCAACCGGTCCGTGATTAACTGTTAATACCACCGGTGTCTATTTCGGATGTTCATGAAATGGGATTACCAGAGGTCTACAGAGGCAAATCAGTATCCGGCAAGATGGTTTCGGCACGGGGTGAGATGTACATGTTCTGACGTAACGTGCTGTGGTCTATCCTTGCTGGGATCAGCTGACTGGGTTGTTGTCTGAGAGTCCGATTCTACACACTTTATAGAACATGTCACACATTTTCTTAACATACACGTCTCATATACGTTACACTTTTCTTTTAATAAATTAATCTTTATTAATCTTTAGAAGCAAGAGTTGTTGAGTATGTTACGTTGGGGAAGTATGAGAAGGGGGCATAGTACGACAGTGAGAGAGTGATAGGAAAAGGTGTCCATAGGCTGATGGAGTGTGTTGGACGGAAGCTGGTGGATTCTCCAGAATATTGAGAGGAAAAAAATATTATAATGTGGGTGTCGACTCTCTTCACTCCAGGGACGACACTGTAAAGGAGGACACGACATTATTGGGGGCTCGTCCGGGATCTTTGGACAGCGGGATCTCTTGTAAACGGAATCTTTGGACAGCGGGATCTCCCGTAAACGGAATCCTTTGACAGCGAGATCTCCTGCAAACAGGAACCTTTGACAGTGGGATCTTCTGACAACGGGGTCTTTGGACACGGGATCCTTAGTTATAAGAGGGAGATATCATTTTGGAGAATCCAGCTAGAGTGAATGTGGATAGGGGGTAGGACAAATATCTTACCTGTTCACACTTCACACGTCTGCATAGGTCTGTGGTCCTGATTCTACTCTTGTCACTGAGTGAATGTGCTGTGTGTAGTAATATCTAGATTTATAGTACTTGTTCATATATCTGTATAGTAATTTGCAGTTATATTGTACTAGACCTGCTAGCTTACCTCTCTGTATAATGGCCACCCCTAAACTAACCACGTTAGAATTAAAGGCAAAGGGGGAAGAAATGGGATTGGGGGGTTCTGCTCTAACGGATTACATACAGGAAGTGGAGAGAGAGTATCGTCAAGCAGAAAGGGAAGATCGAAAGGCCGAGCTGGAATTGAGAAGGATGGAGTTGGAACAAGCAGCTAAGAAATTGGAAGCTGAGCAAGCAGCTAAGAAATTGGAAGCTGAGCAAGCAGCTAGGAAATTGGAAGCTGAGCAAGCAGCTAGGAAATTTGAAGCTGAACAAGCAGCTAGGAAATTAGAAGCTGAACAAGAAGCACAGAAGAGGGAGCACGAGTACCGGATGCGGGAACTCGAGCTCAAGAGTCAATCTAATGGAGAAACTGAGGGAGCAGTTGGAGGTTCCTCCATCCCAGGATCAACACCAGTAGGTGGACATGGGTACCATGCTATGAAGTTTCCTTTAGCGGTCTACGAGGAGGACAAAGAGAAGATTGACCAATACCTTCAACGCTTCGAGGCTATGTCAGTTGCTATGGGTCTGGAGCGTAACAAATGGAATCTTAAGCTATCCCAGGGATTACGCGGGACCGGATACGAGGTTTATTCTCGCCTGCCACCAGGACATGAGAACAATTATGACGAGTTAAAGACGGCTCTGCTGAAACGATTCGAGGTTACGTCACATACCTACCGGAAAAAATTTCGAGCAGCGAAACGAGAACCGGGGGAGTTGTTTGCCGCCTACAGTTTGCGTCTAAAATCTTATCTCCACAAGTGGATGGATTTGGCTGGGTTCGCACATGACTATGAGAGTCTGGAAGAGCTCATGGTGGTCGACCAGCTGAAGAAGCAAATGTCTAAACCTCTCAGGACGTTCCTGGGAGAACAAGGAGCGGAACGTATTGACCTCGTGACTAAATTAGCAGAACGGTTCGTCGAGGTACATGGGGAGGCAGGGGAGAACCTTTCCACCAACTCCAAAAGTCAAGAGAAACATGACAAGAAGAAAACCAAAAACTCAGGAACAAAAAAGTGGGAACCTTATGTGCAAAAATCAGAGGATAGTTCAGAGAAGAAGAAGGAGGGAAGCAAGAGCACTTCAAGCTCTACACCTAAGCGACCGTGGTCGGAGAAGTGGTGTTCAATTTGTAAGTCACCCTCTCACAATACGAGGGACTGCAAATCGAAGGCTAAGAACCCTCACTTCGCAGCATGTCAAGTGACTTCCAAGGAGGTTGTCACAGAAAATGCCAAGGTCAACAAGGAAGCTCGCCACCAGGAGAGCTCACTCAAGTCTGGCAATAGAAAATCTAGGACAGGGAAATGGTGCAACCAATGCCAGTCGAATACGCACAATGCTATTGACTGCAGAGGAGAGTCAGGAGACACTCAATTCGTCGTGTGTCCCGGGAAACCTAAGGTGGAGCCCACCGAACAGGTCGAGGCCGAGGAAGAGACTCCAGACCAGGAAAAACCACCTGTAGTGGAATTGGTAGAGGTTAACGGTCGTCAAGTGGAGTGTTTATACGACACAGGACTGGACGGGGAGGCCGTGATTTCTGCGGATCTGGTACATCCAGAACAATTCACAGGTGAGACATTGGATATACAGCCTGCACAGAAGAGTGCTGTAGTCATGAAGTTGCCTATTGCTAATGTGGAGATTCGGTCAAGGTACGTCACCGGCATAATCAAGGCCGCTGTATTGACCGATCCCATTTTTCCAGTCATCCTAGGTTGCCGGTATGTCTTTCTGGGAATGCCCAGGGAGCCAATCCATATGGGGGCACTGCAGACTCGCTCTCAGACGAAAACGGAAGAGGCAGACGCAATTGTGACTAACCCAATGCCGGGGGAGCTACGAACTGCCCAGAGTGAGGATGATACTTTACGTCCTTGCTACAGAAAGCTGCAGAAAAGTGCTGATCCACCAGGACGGGGGCAGTACTACATGAAGAATAGGATACTCTACAGGAGAGCAGGAAGGGGAGACAACCTATACGGTCAGTTGGTCGTCCCGAAAGCTCACAGGTCCCAGATTCTTCATATGGGGCATACCATCTCCTTTAGTGGACACATGGGTATTGCCGCCACCATGCAGCGGATTTCCTGCCATTACTATTGGCCGGGAATGACAGATGATGTGCGTCGGTATGTGAAGTCATGCCCTGAGTGCCAGAGGGTGGCACCGAAACACTGGACAGCACCGGTGGTGTTGGGTGAGATGCCCATCATGAACTCTCCTTTCGAGAGGGTAGCCATCGATATCGTGGGTCCACTTCCCAGGACTAGGAAGAGGAACATGTATATACTCACAATGGTGGATTGCTGTACAATGTGGGGTGAAGCCATACCGTTGACCACGATTGACTCGAAAAGAGTGGCGGACGCACTGATGGAGGCCTTTACCAGATTAGGCTTTCCGGATCAAATTCTGACGGACAATGGATCTCAGTTTTGTGGAAAACTCATGGAGGAGGTATTTAGGGTGTTTCACTCTAACCACATACATACCAGCCCTTACCACCCTCAAGCCAATGGACAAGTAGAGCGTTTCAACGGCACGTTGATGACAATGCTCAGGAAATTAGCGCAGGAAAAACCGGATAGGTGGGATGAATATATCCCAGCAGCACTCTTTGCCTATCGGGAAGTTCCTCATGGCTCAACAGGACTACCACCCGCTACGTTGCTGTTTGGTCGTCCAATCAAAGGACCGTTGGAAGCCATGTTGAGGAGTTGGACTGAAGAGGGGACGTCAGAAGAAGTGATCTCATCCTACAAATACGTGGAGGAACTGAAAGAAAAACTCCACAAGGGATGGACTCTGGCAAATCAAAACTTGAAAAAGGCCAGGAAAAGACATGCGGCTTACTACAACCGTAGGTCTAAAGAAAGATCTCTAGAGGTGGGAGATAAAGTCTTGTTGCTACTCCCAACGGGAAACAACAAACTGGAGATAGGTTGGCAAGGACCATTTCCCGTGGAAAGGGTGATATCCAGAACCAACTATCAGATCCGGATCCGGGGAAAGTCGAAGATTTTCCATATCAATCTCTTGCGGAAATACGAAGAGAGACCCGGAGACAAGGCAGCTCACCTCATGGCAATGGCAGTTGCAGTGGAGACGGAAGTGGGAACCAGCGAGGGCAGGGAATATCCCTTGGTACACCAGGAAACCTATAGGGATGTGAAAGTGAACCCTGATCTGACCTCCCAGGAGAGGGAAAGGATAACCCAGGTTCTCAAGTCTCATAAGGAGATACTGACTGATAAACCAGGACGAACGAGGTTGGTTGAGTTCGAGATGACTTTGACCACACAGGAGCCTGTTCGCCAAAAGGTTTACCCAGTGCCATTCTCTAAAGAAAAGGCCCTGGAGTAGGAAATACAAAAATTGCTGGAGGATGACGTGATTGCACCATCCACATCCCCATACAATGCGGGGGTAGTTTTGTTACGCAAACCAAGTGGAGAACACCGGTTGTGTATAGACTACCGACTTCTGAACAGTCACACACAATTTCAGGTGGAACCTTTGCCGAATCCAACTCAGTTATTCGCTAGGCTCCATAAGGCTTGGTACTTTTCGAAGGTGGATCTGAGTCGGGGGTACTATCAGATACCAGTCAAACCGGAGATTCGACCACTGTTAGCTTTCAGTACACCCAGTGGACACTACGAATTCAAGGTCATGCCCTTTGGACTCAGCAATGCACCTAGTGTGTTTACACGCATGATGAGGACTTTACTAGATCCGTTACAGGATCCGTCCATCATCTCATTCATGGATGATATTCTGATTTCCAGTGACAGCTTGGATGACCACTTACAATCCTTGGAGAGAGTGTTTAATAGGCTCAAGGAAGCAGGGCTTACCGCTCGTCCAACCAAGTGCATGATTGGTTACCAGACTCTGGAATTTCTAGGCCACACCATCACTCCAGGACACATAGTCCCGGAAGAAAAGAACCTGGAGAAAATCAGAAATGCACCAAGGCCAAAAACGAAGAAGGATGTGCGATCTTTTCTCTCGTTGTGTGGGTTCTACCACAAATTTATCCCACATTTCACTGAACTGGGAGCTCCGTTGACGGAAACCTTGAAAAAGGGATTCCCGGATCAAATCATTTGGACACCAGAATGTGAGAATGCCTATAGCCAGTTAAAGGAGGCCTTGGTCAGCAAACCTGTATTACAGCTCCCTGACCTTTCCAAACAATTTGTGTTGAGAACAGATGCGAGTGCGATTGGAATTGGAGCCGCTTTGTTACAGGAAGGAAAAGACGATGCTTCGGTTTTGAAACCTGTGGCATACGCAAGTAAGAAACTTCTACAGGCGGAGAGGAATTATTCAACTGTCGAGAGAGAGTGCTTGTCGCTTGTATGGGCAGTGCAAAAATTTCAGCCATATTTGTATGGAGTTAAGTTTCGGGTCCAGTCGGATCATCAGCCCCTGATGTTCCTGGCTACTTCTCAGAAGCTCAACGCACGTTTGATGCGGTGGTCGTTGTTACTTCAACCGTATAATTTCACAGTAGAGTACATTCCTGGGAAGGAAAATGTTGGAGCGGACTTCTTGTCAAGACACCCAGCTCCTGAAGAAGAGGAATGAATCATCTGGATTTAACTCATGGTGGAGAAGAGTGAGATGGACTACTCTCTTAAGAGGGGGCCTATGTCACGAGCTCGCCATGAGTTAACCAGATAATAATACCGACGTTTGCTTGGCGTATATTTTCTAGGCCACAACAGTCGTACTACCAGAGTAAACACAGCTGCACGGGATACATCAGGTCAGCCCATATACACATTTGGTGGTGAGTGAGAATGAATGGATACACCGCGTTGGCAGTTTATAAACATTTAGAATCACATAGCCTTGCCCGGCTCAGTACATGGAACAGCCCTGTCTGTCAGTTATAGTTCCGGACATCAGGTGAAATGGCTGCTGGGATTGTCACCACTGAACAGAAGATTGACAGTTTATCAACAGGTCGGAAGTGCCCGACTAGGGAGAAAACAGTGCATCTGTCAAGTCTTAGTTCCGGAACATCAAGAAGATTGACGGCTGGTTACTGGCAACTGTGTTGGGAGTATACAGGAATTCGCTGGCTTGTTTTGGAGGTCAAAACCAGTGAGGACAAATCTAACATTAATGGAGCCAGGGAGGATGGATCCCTGACAGGGGATGATCTGCCACTGTGTCACCTGTGTGGGGGCATAAAGGATAACGTCACGTGGCCAACTTTGGTAGTTTGCCATATAAACCCGAGTTGGGACCAACTAGGGGGACTTGAAAATGCTCTAGTCGGAGTGCCAGGGCACTGCAGTGCTTAGTGGAAATAATATCTACCGTGTGTTAGTTAGTGACTTAATTTTACACGTGCCTATAATGGCAGATGTAGATATGATTGATAGGACTGCAGTAGTGCCATTTAAGCCGAAAGGATCAGTGACTAGTACTATCACCAGATGTGTTGTTTCTATCCTAGGTTCCCTACCAGATCCAAGGAAACTCAACAAGTTTTGGGAAAGAATCCGATCCCATTCGGAAGAACACCAGTTCAACAATCAATAAAGTTGAATACAGAACGTAACTAAAGCTAGAAGGAAGTTGATTCACCCAAGAGAGTGATGCGTACTGATGCACCACACAGCATCAGACAGTAGTAACGAACTGAAAACATTAAGTCTAATAATTACATAGTGTGATATAATCTCGTGTAATAGAACACAAGACTTGATACTTGAGGCTAGATAGACACGAGGGAGGATCCAGTACAGTAACAATTAACATTAATCTGTGTACACACTACAAAGGACTTGTGCATTTTTTTATGAACGATAGGAACGGACATTGTGTAGAGTGCAACCGGTCCATGATTAACTGTTAATACCACCGGTGTCTATTTCGGATGTTCATGAAATGGGATTACCAGAGGTCTACAGAGGCAAATCAGTATCCGGCAAGATGGTTTCGGCACGGGGTGAGATGTACATGTTCTGACGTAACGTGCTGTGGTCTATCCTTGCTGGGATCAGCTGACTGGGTTGTTGTCTGAGAGTCCGATTCTACACACTTTATAGAACACGTCACACATTTTCTTAACATACACGTCTCATATACGTTACACTTTTCTTTTAATAAATTAATCTTTATTAATCTTTAGAAGCAAGAGTTGTTGAGTATGTTACGTTGGGGAAGTATGAGAAGGGGGCATAGTACGACAGTGAGAGAGTGATAGGAAAAGGTGTCCATAGGCTGATGGAGTGTGTTGGACGGAAGCTGGTGGATTCTCCAGAATATTGAGAGGAAAAAATATTATAATGTGGGTGTCGACTCTCTTCACTCCAGGGACGACACTGTAAAGGAGGACACGACAGGTTCCGAAATATTAATGTTTCTTTGTTCATCATTATCACCATCTCCCAATTTTGTCTTCAACCTTCGTTATGAGGAACATTTGACTTTCTAGTGCAAGATGGGTGGCACCGGATAGTGTCATTCCATGTGATTGTACATCTTTGATGCCGCCAGTCCATTTTCGTTTCGGATGTTTTCTTGCTCTCGTTTAAGATCTTCTTTGATGTAGGGCCAGTGCTGGTAGCTGATAATACTGATAATGTTGCATTCTAACGAGATGGCCTAACCATCTTCTAACTTTCAATTTATGTGGCACAAGATGTTGATTCCACTGTTTGTCTGATAACATCATTTCTTACTGGGTCTCGGAGAGTTCAATTGGCGGATCTATTCAAGCGTCTCGTCTCACAGGTGTTGATTTTGTGTCAGTGTGATTTGGTCCATGTGCATCATCGTTCTCGAGCCCTGGATCCTCTGATGTTTACTTGGTTCATCTTCTACTCACCCCCGCCCCCTTCCCCTCCCCCCGACTTCCTGCTTCCTCTACTTCTTCGTGTCCTGGTGACGTCATCATTTACATAGACGGCTCTGTGCTAAGAGCCAAAAGAGGTGCCTAGGGGTTCATGGCGAAGGTTAATGGGCAGTATTTAGTACAAGAGAGTCGGGCATTTGATACCACAACATCTAGCCTGAACATGGAGATGGAGGCAGTCATTGCGGCGTGTCGCTATCTGGAGGATAAACAGCACACACATGTCGTGACTGTAACGGACTAACAGTGCATGCTGGGCAGGGTGCAGACAGGTATGCTTCGTGTAGAGTGGTAGGAGCAGTGGCGTGCAGAGGTTCTTAGATGCCCTGGGGCCAACCCCTTGATTGGATGCACCTAAATTGTTCTTTTCCTAATTAATTCCTCCTCCTCCCCCCACTCCCCACTGCACTGTGCTGCCCCTCTCCCTAATTGGAAGCCCGGGGCCATCGCACCCCCCTCTGCACGCCACTGGGTAGGAGTCAATTAACATTTAACAAGTCAACTGTAGGGAGCATCCGTTGGATCTTTTGCCTCCGGGCAAGCTGGTGTGTTGGGAAATTTGTTCGTTTGAAATTTGTCTATATCTGCAATTTTGTCTCTTGTTTGAATATCGCTGCCTTTTGTTTTTTAGTTTACTCAGTGACTCGTATAATTTATTTTCCACTGTTGTTTCTCTAGGCCAGAAGATTTGCCTAGATATGACGCACTTTGGGCAGTCCTAGAGTATGTGCTCTGCTGTCTGCGACGCCAATCAACATGTGCACATGGCTGAATCACCAATCTTGAATTTTGTATACACATGGTTGCGTAATCTATTGTGTCTTGTTCCGAGGCGCAGAATAATTTGTTCTCGTCTCCATAAAGTGGTAATCTATCTGAGAATGGTGTTGGTGGCTTCCTGATTGATTTGATCATTCTGTTCTTGTGGTGGTATGTAACAGGCACATTGCTTTGTTATATCGCTCCTTCCTTAGCTAGTCGATCAGCTTTCTCCTTTCTGCTGGCTGCGTAATTCGGAAAGTAGTGTCCATAGTACTGGTATTTTCTCAGACAAGACCGCCTCAAGTACTGAACTGATTGTGCATATATAGGGTTGCCAGATAGTGGGCACCAAAAGGAGGACATAATAAATCAAAAAGGAGGACATAATAAGACAAAAAGGAGGACATATTGAATGTTTCATTTAAATCATTCCAGATTAAACCCACAATCAGTACAATTTTATTACATTAGCTGCCAATAAGTGTATCTCATGTTTTTGGAGTGTTCTCGATATATACTGTGATATAGTTTCTGAGGTTTCATTTGGTGTGTTGTCTAACTCGAGAATCTTAGTTTGGATTCCACCTGCTTTCCAGTCAAAGTACTGAACAACGATCGGAAATATTTTCTGCGAACCGTGATTGCTAGCATCTGTCGAAAGACCGAAATATGAAATACCACTTAAAGATTTATCAAATTCATCAACAGTGTGGGGGTCACTTACTTGGTTTATTATTGCTTCAGTCTTTGTTTTTGCACAAGCAACATGTTTAGCAATTTCTGAATCTTCAAATAATGTGTGCATCAAACCAGCTGTGCAGGTCATCGAGTTGTAAGACTGATGACAAACTGTATGAAATGCCAAAGTTGCTTCAGCCGCATGCTTTCAGCAACACATTTGAGTACTTAGGCTGACAAAAAAAAAAAAAAAAAAAGAAGCCAGTGTGCTAGATGACGCGGAGACTTCGATTAGGTTTCTATGTCTCTCACTGTCAACATGGCGCTCAAAGTCAGTAGTTCCTTTGTTGGCAACGGACAAGCAACTGTCGCAAATCGTACACTTTGCCTCATTCTCGTAATGAACTGGAAACCATTAGTTATATTTAGCTCCTGCGAAAAGAAGAGACATACTACACATGGACACAATGAACCCGTTCAAACCACCATAATAGTTGTGTCAATTTATTGTGTGTCTTATCGTTTGTTTATCTATTTGTGTTGTCCTGTCCTTGACAAAGATTCTCAGAATCGAAACGTCGGCCGTTCTGTGTTGTCCTATTGTACTTATTTGTTATTTTATTATTTCATTTTATACATTTGTTAATTGCTTCTGATTTTGTATAAGTCACACTTTGTTTTTCACCTGTGTGCGATGGATTTCCTTGTAAGGTATGTGAATGTGCATTGTGTCTGTGTCTAGTATGTCTCTTCTTTTCACAGAAGCTAACTATACCTAATTGAAATTGTTTCCAGTGCATATTATTATGTCCTGCTGCAGCCGCTGCTTTTTTTTGTTCCATATCATTCTCGTTGCTTCCTTCAACGAAGCATGGAAACTTATTTTCCATAGTGTTCGAGAATTTGCATTTTCTCTTTGTAGAAGCCATTTTCATAAACAGACGGCAAAAATTACAAATTTAAAAAAAAATTGTTAGTGGCTTTTCTGCTACCGGAACCGGAAATAACATTAACATTTTGACCATTGAGACCATAGTTGCCATTCTAGATATTTTATATCCAGATCTAGAGGTTTTTGCCGGCATCTGGATACCGTTTTCTGACATTTGGATGCTGGATGCAATTCTAGATACTTTTCATTTTGAGTCGGATATTTTGAATACTTTCTAGATTTTACTTTTCTTTCGGTGTCATTTACCCATTTTATGTTTGGTCTGGACGCGCGTAAATTATGGTAACTGCCATTATTTAAACTTTGAACTGACTTGGGTCAACGCTCAACAATCTGGCAACCCCCTGGTAATGAGTAAAACGGCGCATAAATTATAATAACATTATTTGAACTGTGAACACACTGTGCTGCGACTTACTGCTGTAATGCCGACTTTGTGATTCTTTTCACGTGAATTTGGCTGCAACTGGTACAGATAATGCCTCGATAATGGTTGATATCAACCATAGCGTTTATATAAAATTTAAGGAAGATATCCCATCTTTAATCCTCATAAAATGTGCGTGTCATTCCTTGCAGCTAGCATTATCACATGCCTCATCAGAATGTTTACTAAGGAATTTGCAATTCATTATTGCTGAAACACATAACTGGTTCTCCAAATCATTTGTCAGACAACAGCAATAACATTTTATATAAAGAATTAAATGATAGTTCCCCACCACTGAAAATTCTGTCATATTGCAAAACTAGATGGTTATCAATTCAACCAGCTGTTGAAGTAACTGTGAACCGATGGTTGGAGTTGAAGACACACTTCGAAATAACAAGACAAAGTGAAAAATGCTACACAGCTGAAATACTATATGGAATGTACAGTGATGAAAACAATTTGGCATTCCTTCTTTTTTTACAACCCATTTTAAGTGAAGTGTAAAAAGTTAATAAACTATTTGAATCTCAAAATGTTGATAAAGTTAAATTACTTGACGACCTCATTTTGCTATTTCACTCAATTGGTAAAAGACTTATATTGCCAACTTGTAAAGCTGACTTGTTCACTTGCACTATAGAGAGCTATTTGGCTCCTAAGCCATACCTAGGATACCAAATCGAATCAAAAATTGATGGTTTAAAAACAAAAGGACTGTTAACAGAAAATGAAGAGAACAACTTAAGAAAGCGCTGTCAAGATTTTCTTGTCTCATTATTCAATCAACTGAAGCAGAGACTTCTTGAAAATTTAGATGTATTGAAAAATATTTCACTCTTTTCTGTTAACAACATACTTCAGCCAGTAAAGGACATACCTAAATATTGTCAAGTTATTAAATTTTTAAGGGCTACTGATAATAGTGTGGCGGAAGCAGAATATTAGTTAACCAAAATAAATTTGGTTGACTGGACAAACAAAACAGAAACTGAAGCTTTTTGGAGTGAAGAAAGACAATTTAAAGATGCCTCGGGAAACAGTCCATTCTGTAAGCTCTTTGAATATGCGGTGTCAGCCATGATACTACCCCATTAAAATGCTGATGCGGAAAGAGTTTTCAGTACTGTGAATTATACAAAATGTAAACTAAGAAACAGGATGAAACTTGACCTCTTAAATGCTATCTGGGACGCAGAGGTGTTTCCAAGGCACCAGGGCCGGGTTATATACTGGCCAAGACCTATTGACGCGTCCTCGTCGAGCGTCCCGGGCAACAGGTCCCTTCGGGGTCCTGGCTAAGGTCAGTAGGATCGCCGATTCCTCCGAAGTCGGAGAGTGTCTGCCTGTACGGCGAGGAACCACCAGTCTGCACACCAATAAGCCAGACATGGGACAACGGATACTCACGCAAACCTCAGGTCTTGTATGACATCACACTGATGTTGGACAACAGGATGCCTTCATCCGAAATACAGGACTTCGCGTTGGAGCTCAAGCCAACGAACACAAGCAAGCAAGCAAGCAAATGCTATCTTGACAATAAGATTTGGCCTGATGAGAGCAGGAAAATGCTGTTCAACTTATCAGCTCCCTGATCGTGTATTAAAATAAATTGGAACAGCTAAAGCATACCAGAGTCATTTTGAATCTGAAGCTTCAACTTCATCATCCAAACTAAGTGCATCTTGTGAGAGTGAATCATCAGTGAAGATGAGGACATGATTCTATAGGTAAGTCACATCAATTTTTTTTTAAATGTTGCATATCCGTTACAGGACGTTGCAGTCAACATCAGAATTTTTCAGCTGCTGTTGATGTACTAGGCAAGATTATGCTCAGTAGTTTGCGATTGCTTTCTGAGCGATCGGTTCACATACCCCTTAAATTACCAGCGCGGCTCGAACCGCTGCCGGTTCGGGTGCAGCTGCGTTACTCACGAGAATATACGGGATTACGGCGATAGCCGTAAACTGTTCGCATGGGAGACCGGCAGTCACATCAATACATATGTAATTTCTTTCTTTCTCAATCTGGATATTTTTCCTAGATACTTTCCAACGAAATCTAGATATTTATGGATGTTGTTTGGGCTATTTCTGGATACTTTTGGTCAAAAAAAAGTGGCAACCCTGATTGAGACTACAGCATTGTTAGTGTTGCCGAACAGAGACACAGTTAGATTCAAATTATACAAATAATTGGTGTTTCACATTTGGTATAAATAGGAACATTAAATAAATATTATTAAGCTATGGGTTTTAATAAACAATGTAAACACACGGTAGAGTGTAGATACATTGTAAGTTGTAACAACAATACATAGAAAAATGATAACATAAAATAATTTTAAAAGCCGGACATTTTAAAGGCTTTTAGCTTTGCCTGCCGGACGAAGGACACGAGTCTAAAAAGGAGGACATGTCCTCTCTTTGCCGGACGTCTGGCAACCCTATGCATATATCAATAGCACCACAGGCTGTGTACCATGGTTGGTACTTGATAATTTCTCTGCCATGTTGATACTCTGGCCGTGTCCCCAGTATTATTTGGGTATTCTATGTACGCTGCCAGCCTGCTCCATGGCCGAGGTGTTAGTAGCTTTCTCCGCTAACCCCGAATACTCTCGTCACGTGACGCGACGAGAATTAGCAGTGGTTCGAATCGCAAAAGTGACTTATGAGAGTATGGAGCCGGTCGTTCAGAAAGTCGTGGCGTGCTGATGAGCGTAATCTAGCCTAGGAATCAACATACAGCTGAAAGATGCTGGTGTTGACCGCAATATCCTGAAACAGGATGGAAACGCGGGAAAAAAAATGGACGCTCCCGCTCCTCCATTTCCACGGCAATTTGTGCTGACCCATCTATGTAGACCTGGATCCGGAAGTCCTGTGGGTAATATTCACCAATGAAACTGAAAGTGGCTGATCTACGTTGTACACTGCTCTGTTCTTTCTTGCGAATATTCGTTTTACTTTTGTCTGGATGTGTAGTGATAGTCTATGTTCCTCTTTCCATGAAGTTCGTTCTGGAATAGTTGTAATCTTTATCAATGATCTTGTTGTTAAACTATCATATTAAATTAAAGCGGCAATGTACGCTGATGACCTGGCTCTATGGAGCACAAATGAACACGCATTAGTGGACACCAGATCGCTACGCAGAGCTGAAGATGCATTAGTTGCATGGGCAAATAGATGGTGTGTCAGCATAAACACTGACAAGTTCAGCACCACTCTATTTACCCTCTCTCCAAAACAAAAGGCAGGGGTCATAAAGATAAATGGAATACACCTAAGAGAAGACCAAGAACCAACATACCTTGGAGTAACATTTGATGACAGGATGACATGGAGAAAGCACATCAACAAAGCAGTAGCAAAAGCCAGAAGGAAAATAGCCATCCTGAGAAAACTAACCACGTTGGGAGATAGTGGGAAAATACTTAGCAAAGTTTATCAACAGAGCATACGACGACATCTGGAATACGGGTCAACTGCGTGGTGTTCAACATCAAACACCACACTACAAGAAATGGACAAGGTGCAAAACCACGCACTTAGATTCACCACAGGAGGGATAAGATCAACCCCTATAATGGAGATGGGGAGAACACACGCACTGAAAGAGTGCAGAGATACGAAAACGCTAATATAAGCAGAAAAGTTCCTCAGCTTGCCAGGCCATCCTATGAAGAACAGATTTGAAAACTTAGCTATGGGGCGGTTGAAAAGAAGCAGTTTTATCCACAATGCCAAACGACTCTGCAGAGAAACCACCGATCGGCCCACAGTTGGTATTCCCCTGAAAACTATTCCACAACGAACTCCGAGGAAAGAGGAACATAGACTATCACTACAAATCCAGATAAAAGTGAGAGGAATATTTAACAAGGAAGAATAGAACAGTGTACAGCGCTGAACAGCCACTCTCAGCTTCCGTGATGAAGAATATCCACAGAACCACCGGATCCGAGTCTACACAGATCAGCACAATATGCTGTTCGAAATAGGAGAGCAAAAGTACAAGGCAGACGTGGTTGCGGCCTTGTGAGAGCACGTGTACACCTCGGAGGAGCAAATGGATCATCATGGTCTGGCAAGAATGAGACAGCGAGGAGTGACGAGGGGATCTGGCAGACGCTCGACGCTCAGAGGAAAGGCGAGACGGACCTATAATCAGATTGCTACGGGTACTATTTGTGTTGGAACTCTTCGCTGGCTGCTGAGGATGGGGACGGAGCGCCTATGGGAATGCCCCGATGTCGGTTCCTAAATCAGTCAATCAATCAGAGCGGAAGTGTACACAAAATACCCAAATAATACTAGGAACACGCCAGCGTACCAACAAGAAAGTACTGCCATAACTATGATGCTGAAATTGAGGCAATCAAGATAGCAATAGAGAAATTACTAAATACCAGCCATGGTACACATTCTGCGGTGCTATTGACACATGCAAAATCAATACTCGAGGCGCTCCTGCCTGAGAAATTGCCAATACTAAGCACACTATTTTCTGAACTTAGCAGTCAGCATAAGGTCACCATACAGTGGATACCATCCCACTGTGGAGTACCCGGAACCGACAGCTGATCGATTGGCTAAGGAAGGAGCAAAAGAAGAACAGACTGATGTGCCCGTTACATACCACCAAAAGAAAAGAATGATCAAATCAGTCAGAAGGCCACCTAAGCCTGGTCAAGATGACGACCACTTTATGGACAGACTAGAACAAGTCATTATTTTGCCCCTCAGAACATGACACAATAGATTACGCAACCACATGTATACAAAACTCAAGATTGGTGAATCAGCCATGTGCACATGTGGATTGGCGTCGCAGACAGCAGAGCACATACTCTAAGACTGCCCAAAACATAACATATCCAGGCAAACCTTCTGGCCTAGAGAGACAGTGGAAGATGAACTCTATGGGCCACTGTTTAAAACAATTAGTTGCATATCCCTTTAAAGGACATTTGCAGTCAGCACCAGCAGTTTTTGCTGTTGTTGATGTCTTGGCAAGTTTACATTCAGTAGTTTGCCATTGCTTTCTGGACGACCTGCTCCCATACCATTTTGTAAAAATCCAACGCAACGCGGTCTGCTGTCAAATTGTGCGCAGCTGTGTTCTGAACGAGGGTAAGTGGGATTACGAGCCGCGTCCGTAACTCTTGGCCACGGACACCGGCATGGACCACTGAATGAACTAAAAAAGACAGTTAAATTCATACAAGAGACAACATTGCAGTTATATACATTTCAAGCGAACGAAAGAAGAAGAAGAAGAAGTTTAGTTTAGTTTAGTTTAATTTAGTCGATGGATCAACATCACGGCACACGGGTGCAACCCATAAGTTGCTCCGTTTTCCTCCTAACTCAAATCTGAGTCTGGAGAAACTCATCTTAGTGCACGAACTCCGTAGCACCGGCGAGGATCCTGAAAATACTTTGGGTAGATTTTTAACTCGAAATTTTGCCCGGGCAGCGCCGTTAGGCTACACTTTTTCGATCTCCAACTGTCAAGGGATTTTTTACGTGCGCAACAAAACACACGGGCGTCCGATCTCACTACCCAGAGACCAGGGGAAATTTATTACTAGAAGTCCACGTGAAATGATCCCAGCATCACCGGGGCTTGAACCCGGGACCTCCAGCACTCGAGACGAACACTATACCTCGAGACCACGCAGCTCCCCCAGAAGAAGAAGAAGAAGAAGAAGAAGAAGAAGAAGAAGAAGAAGAAGAAGAAGAAGAAGAAGAAGAAGAAGAAGAAGAAGAAGAAGAAGAAGAAGAAGAAGAAGAAGAAGAAGGAGGAGGAGGAGGAGGAGGAGAAGAAGTAGTAGTAGAAGAAGAAGAAGAAGAAGAAGAAGAAGAAGAAGAAGAAGAAGAAGAAGAAGAAGAAGAAGAAGAAGAAGAAGAAGAAGAAGAAGAAGAAGAAGAAGAAGAAGAAGAAGAAGAAAAGGAAGAAGTGTCATTGGCTTTGTGCTGTAAAGAGGTACAACTCCATCCGTGGTCCCCGTCATGCGTGTAGTTATATTGCCTTGTTTGAAGCACAATGTATCAAACTATCGTCAGCCGCCCTGATATTATATTATATCCATCAATCCATCATGTGCCATGACGATAAGCGTGGACGGTCATGTTCTGCCATCTCACTCGATCACCAGAGTCGTGGATCAGCTCTGTGTTTTTGTCTCGACCATGCCGCGTGCCAAGCCATTCAGGTATTTATATTATACTAGCTGACCCAGTCCGGCTTCGCCCAGGTCCTGGCGGGGATCTATCTATCTATCTATCTATCTATCTATCTATCTATCTATCTATCTATCTATCTATCTATCCGACCAACCGACCGACCGACCGACCGACCTATCTAAAGCCAGGGGACTTAACCTAAGATATAGCAATGCCACTAAAAGTTATGTCCCTTTATATATTTTGTCTTATGTTAAGTCATGTAATTTAATTATTAAATGTTAATAAGTAAATAGATGATGCTACACTAAAAAAAACTATGACAGTTGGTTGCATGGGAATGAAAGGAAGACGTGTAGAAATTTTCATCTCAATCGGATGGACCGTTATCGAACGCATCCAATACATCCCCAACCACAAACCCACACACATACATTCTGTTTTATAGATATAGATATCGTTTCGGTAATGCTACTGGCTATTATTATAGAGTACGTATCTCTTAATTTTTTTACGCGTTTTCCCAGCTGCAAGAACTAGAACAGTGGTTCTCAACAGGTGTGGAATCCTCACCCCAAGTGGGGAATTTTAGGATATCGGGGGGGGGGGGGGGGTGAATTAAGATTATTTCAAGATCGAATTAATACAAGAACCGATTACTTGGTATTGTGTTTCCCTCCATACTTTTTGGTTCTGTACTTCTCACCCTTCTGTAATTCGTTATTTTAAATAATTTATAACGTAAGTAGACCCGAAAATCACGTTTTATGTAGACGTTTAGACTTGTTCTAGTATGTGTTATTAAATTTAGCTTCCATATTTACGTATACTGTGTAAAAGGCGGGTGGTGGGGATTTATAGGGAAGTAATACCAAAGGGGGGAGGAATGGCATTCTGAACATATGGTAGAGGGGTGCAGAGGCCAAAAAAGGTTGAGAACCACTTAACTAGAGGAAACATGGCGGCTTGTTTATGTTGAATGTCAGACTCAACAATTAGTTTAGTAATGATTAATGTTGAATATTGGACTATATCATTCGATAAACGTTTATTGACGTTGAATATTGTCTTAATATCCCACTGACCTCTCTCTACCATTGGCAAAAGTCTCGAGAAGGAGCTGGATTGATTTCATCAGGTAACTCAAGACTTACAGTACAGACTGACCAGACTATTACTAGACTATCTTTAATTAAAAATTAAAAAATTCTTCTGGTCTGGTACCATGGCTGTGCAGCTGTGCAGTGCAGTCATCCATGTCTTCCCGATCCGATATTCATTTGTTTCTAATCCTCTCCTTGTGTTTTTAGGTCTTCCTTTATTTCATTGACCCTGTTAATTCCAGACAAATATTTTTCTAGTGAAACAAGAATTATCAGGTTTTCTCAATGCAAGTCAAATCCTATTAGCATATATAGACAATATTCAAAAATTTGGTTTTTATTTATGACAGTTGGATACAACTTGACAAGACGAATCCAACAGTATCTCAATGAGGAATGTGCATTAATTCTAAGCGGAGTTATTAATATTTTTGTGTTGTGATCTACAAACAGGAAGTGCAAAGGAATCTTCTTAGCAAATGAGAAGGTTCTGATAGCGGCCCAATAAATTTGGAGCTGAGAAATTCTGCCATCTATTACCGTGGCTTGTTTATTTTTAAAAAGACAACTTAGTGCCATATATCATTGCGTCTGGGGTAGCGAGGCCTAACTTGACGTATTATCTATTTTTCGATAGGATGTGCCGTGACCTAATTAACAATTAAACATGGCCTCCAATTGTTTATTATTCATGAAGTCTTTTGCAAAGCTTACAAACCTGGCAAGATGTATACTTTATTGGGCACTCTTCCGAATAACGGTCCCAAATGGGGAAGTTAGGAAGAAAATACAACCTGAAATAGGAGAGGAACAATGTGGGTTTGTACAAGGCAAGGGTACAGTAATTGCTGTGTACAAACTGAGAACAGTAATTGAACGTTCTATAGAAGTAAACAAAGATCTACACCTCTGCTTTATTGACTACACAAATGCTTTCGATAAAGTGAGACATGTCGACATGATAAGGATGCTTGAAGATCTACAAATTGATTGAAAAGACCTTAGACTTGTAAAAAACATATATTGAAAACAACAAGCTGCCATAAGAATTGATAATGAAGTAGGTCAATATCAGCCTATTAAGAGAGGTGTGAGACAGATCTTTTTTTCCCCGTACAGTGAACATATTTTCAGAAATATAGAAGATATGGAAGGAATCAACATTGGGGGACGATACATCAATAACATTAGATACGCGGATGATACAGTCTTGATTGCAGGCAATGAACAGGACATGCAAAATTTAGTAGATGCGGTTGTTGCACACAGTGAACAACAAGAGTTAGAATTAAATTGTAAAAAAACACAAATTATGGTCGTCACTAGGAAGGAAGAAATACCACAATGCAATATACAAGTGCAGGGCACGCGCCTACCTCAGAATTAACGCAAACACACAACATCCACTGCATAGTGAAATTAGGAAGGTGAAGGGCAGCAGGTTAAAAAGAGGACGGTCGTGGATGGGTCAAGCCGAAGACATTCTTCAACAGGTGTGTTCACTTGAGGACTTAGAACCTGGCGAGGAGTGGGTGCAAGTGCCAACAGACTTCTGCACATCCTTTTCAGTTTGCATCCAACTAGATAGAAAATGCAGACAAGAAAATCCGGCTGCTGTTGAGGCTGAAGTACAAGCGTTGATTTTCGAGAATTCGCTAGACGGTGACGCGGTCATCTACACAGATGGGTCGGTCGTCCGACATGTGAGAAGCTCATGGGCCTTTACAGCTCGGGCCGGAGGGAGAATTGTGAAGGAGGACTCTGGTGCTTTCACTGAAACCACAAGTAGCCTGACCATGGAAGTCATGGCAGTAAGTAAAGCAATAACATGGCTCGAGACACAGACATTCACCAGGGCTTGTTTCCTTAGCGACTCAATGAACATGATCAAGAGGATAGAGGAGGGGTCGATCCGAAGAGAATGGTTGCTGCCTCTGAAGCGTCTCGGCTGGCAAAGATTAGTTTCATCTTCGTGCCAGGGCATGCGGGAGTACAAGGAAATGAGCGGGCTGACAAGCTCGCAGGTGAGGCTACTGTGGAGGGCGGACGTGCCATAGACCAGGCTGACATTCTGAATGCTCTACGTGATGTGAGACTTTTGCGAGAACCAAGTGATGACTGTGAATCTACAACAATGGCCAGACTGCTAGAGCAGCAAATTAAAAGAGGGGTGGCCAAACAAGAACACTACGCAGGAAGCCAAAGAAGATTGATAAACCAACACAGAACTGGGGTCGTTAGCCGCTATACGCTGCGGGATTTGCTGAGGAGGGGATCCGAGCACTTATGGACTGAATGGTTCGATGTGCAACGAGGATGATCTGTCGACTAACTAACTAATATACAAGTAAATGGGCATATTCTTCAACAAGTGAATCGGTACAACTATCTTGGAACAGTCATAACATCTGATGGGAGATGCCTTGAAGAGATTAGAACAGGAATCGCCATGGTGAAGGTAGCCTTTTGCAAGATGAAAAGCATACTGACCAATGAAAAGATGTCAATTGAAACGAGAAAAAGAGTGTTGAAGTGCTATATAGAACCTGTACTTTTATATGGGTGTGAGGCGTGGACAATGAGCAGACAAGCTGAAAAACAGCTGATGGCTGTGGAAATGTGGTTTCTGAGGAAAATGCAAAGAATACCATGGACAAATAGAAAAACCAACGAACAAGTCCTTCAAGAAACAAATGAAGATCATAAACTGATTAGAGACATTAGACGTAGGCAGTCAAAATTGTTTGGGCATGTTATGAGAAGAAACGAATTGGAGAACTTGGTGACAACTGGCAAGATCGAAGCGAACAGACCAAGGGGAAGACCAAGAATTAAATACCTGGATGGCTTGGCCACACAGCATGGTCAAGAGAGAAACACAGAGCTGATCCACGACTCTGGTGATCGAGTGAGATGGCAGAACATGACTGCCCACACTTATCGGCATGGCACATAATGGATGAATGGGGAAGTAACTCTTTAGTGTAAAAAGTATCCCTTACAGGGCCTCATTGGGTGATATAAAAACAATATTAAATGCTACGAACTAAAATGTAGACCTGAGAAAATCGAAAAACGTACCAATGATCATCATCATCTTCAATCAGGAGCCGTCTCCACAATGAAGGTTGGCTGCAATGGATCTCCAACACGGTCTCTATGCTACGAACTAAAATATAGAACTGAGAAAATCGAAATACGTACCAATGATCATCATCATCTTCAATCAGGAGCCGTCTCCACAATGAAGGTTGACTGCAATGGATCTCCAACATTGTCTGTCTCTCGCCTTGACTGTACATTCTGTCAGACTGATGTTCGTCCATCTCTTGATGTTATCTTCCCATTTGTATCATTGCCTACCTCTTGCTCGCTTGCCCTCAACCTTGCCTTGCTCGCTTGCGTTCGCTGGCTGTGTCGGATGAAGACATCCTGTTGTCCAACATCAGTGTGATGTCATACCGGACCTGAGGTGTGCGTGAGTATCCGCTGTCCCATGTCTGGCTTATTGGTGTGCAGACTGGTGGTTCCTCGCCGTGCAGGCAGATACTCTCCGACTTCGGAAGAATCAGCGATCCTACTACGTTAGCCAGGACCCCGAAGGGACCTGTTGCCCAGGACGCACGACTAGGACGTGTTAGTAGGTCTTGGCCAGTATAGATCCCGACCCTGGTGCCTTGGAAACACTTCTGCATCCCTGTTAGTCCAGTTAACTTTTATCTATCTACCTGGCACTCAGGTGTGAAAGGCAACGAGCGAATCGACCGTTTGGTGAATATCGAAGTGGGAAGAGCAATAGAAGGGCCAGACATCATAAACACCATCAGAGACCGATGAACAGATGAGTTTAATAGCAGACCTGTCCGGAGTGTGATGACGATGACACTCGCTAATCACTCGGCTCTCCGATGGGGAGTAAAAGAAGAATGGAACACAGAGGTATGGTTAAGTCGCTCACAGACACAAACATCTGGGGAGATGACTGCGACTTCAAAGCTGTCTTTGTTGTTTCTTCTAACTAGTAATACCTTTTTGTTTCATTTTATATCGTTTTACCCCGTGGCAGTCAAAGCCTTTCTCCTCCTCCCCCTCCTCCTCCGCCGCCTCCTCCTCCTCCTGCGTTCATCCGGGTTTTTTTTTCGGACGTGATTGCGTTGTGCCTGTTTACAGCAGAGCTGCGTTCTTGCTAGGCCGACACATCCGACTTCTGCAGGTATTTGTTGACCGGGTTCACTTTCCCAGGGGTTTCTTAGGACGTTTGACTCTCACTGTTGTGGTGTATCCCCCATCCAGCTGGCCCATTTAGAACAGCCAAAGACATCCTGGTCAACCCTCAAGGGAAGGTAGGGGCAGACATGGGCATTCCCCGCCTTCCAATGAGGCTTCCATAATTGCAGAGCCAACACATGTCACTCTGGTACTGGGCTCACCTAAGGAATTGTCACGTCCTGCACATGGCTGCTTAGTCTCACTTCCGTATATTGGGCCTTCCGTTCACTATAGGCTGTTCCTCCGGAAACCAGAAGAATGCAGTCTGCAGATGACATCCACACAGTGAGCTTTCAGTTCGGACTTTCCACGTAATGGATTTGCTATCCAAGCAATATTCCATTTTGTGCCACTGGGGCGCTTTTTTCACCTTTGATAACGTCCACACAATGAGCTTTTGATTTGGACTTTCCACGTAATGGATTTGCTAGCCAAGCAATATTCCATTTCTTGCCTCTGGGATGCTTTTGTTACTGACATACCTGTGGTATGAGGTGTGGCAGTCTAAGTACTTCTTCATGCACCTTTAGATGTCAACCTGAATGTAGTTAAAGTAAGCTGTAGTCAACTTGAGCTTGTTGATATCGCCATAGAGCTTGTCCTCAAATGAAGTAGGTGTGGGCCAAAATATCTTTCTCTGTTCTGCATATATTGGGCACTTCTGCAGCAAATGTTTAGCTGTAATTTTACCAGTTCCACAATTATATTCATCGGTTTCTCCTATCTTTAGTTTATTGTATATGCTCACCCATCTGTGTCTACGTAAATATGTGTACAATATCAATATCTTTAACTTTTGTTTTGACTTTTTAGACCTAATTGCTTAGAAGGAACATTTGTGCCAAGATTTTCTTGTTTTTCTCTCCAATTGAAGACGCGTTATTGAATGTATCATATGAAAGGGGGAAAAGATACAACAAAGAATGGCTGCTGATATAAGTATTGCATTAACTTTAATTTAATATTTGTATGATGTATGATCGACCACTAATAGAAAGGTCAATAGAGAAACAGAGAGACATATATTTATGCTTCATAGATTATACTAAGGCATTTGATAAAGTAAAACATGATGAGCTGATTAAAATGTTGGAAGATATCAACATTGATGGGAAAGATTTAAGAATAATAAAGAATATATACTGGAACCAAGTAGCAGCAATTAAAATGGGAAATAAATAGGGTAGTTACGAACAGATAAAGCTAGAAGTACGACAGGAGTGTGTCTTGTCACCCAATCTCTTCTCCCTATATAGCGAAGTAATAATGGGAGAGATCAAAGAGAAGCCAGGAATACTAATCGGAGGATATAATATAAACAATATACGCTATGCAGATGATACAGTATTGGTGGCAGATAATGCAACAGACCTACAACAATTATTGGACATTGTAGTATCAGAGAGTGCACAGAAAGGACTGTCCTTGAATATCAAGAAAACAGTAACAATGGTAATATCAAAGAAAATGGGGACACCAAAATGTGACATAAAAATAGAAGGGGAAATTCTCAACCAAGTGGATAATTTTAAATACCTAGGGGCACTTATAACATCAGATGGAAGATGTACAACAGAGATTAAGAGCAGAATAGGGCAGGCAAAAGCCGCATTTCAGAAAATGAAGAGTATCTTATGCAATAAGTCGCTTTCAATGAATGTAAGAAAGAGAGTGCTGAAATGCTATATAGAACCAGTTTTGCTGTATGGCAGCGAATCTTGGAATGTAAATGAACAAATTAGGAAGAATTTAGAAGGAACAGAGATGTTTTTAAGACGAATGTTGCGAATTCCTTGGACTGCCAGAGTAACTAACAACGATTGCATGAAAGAGGCTAATGAAACTAGAACACTATATACAACAATAAGAAAGAGACAAACAGCTTTCTTTGGTCATGTGATGAGAAGAGTGGCATTGGAGAACATCATGACAACTGGAAAGATCGAGGGGAAGAGAGGCAGAGGCAGACCGAGAGAAATGATGCTGGACGGATTGAGACAGTGGCATGGAGGAATATCATCAGCTGAGTTGATCCAGAACACCAAAGACCGAGATCTGTGGAGAGCAATTAACGCCTACGCCAGCCGGCACGGCACTTGATTATAATGATGATGTGTGACGCAAGTAATACAGATTTTCCACAAATCTGTCATGTATTATTATGTTATTTTGGTCATGATAAATGAATAACATTACACTGTGATTGATTGCCAAACTCTAAATTCTTAAAGGGAACTTGAGGAATAACATAAGAAATCATGTCTTGATGTAATCATAAGACATTTGGTATAATTTATCATGATTAGATATTATCTTGAAAAACGTGATTCATTTATTTAGTTTATTGTTGAATACATATCTAACTTACAAATCGTTTCAGATTGAAAGATGGAGAGTAAACTACCATCAAATGTCAAGGTAGAACAACCTGAAGTCTATATAGGTCAAGGTAAGATTAAGTGAAATATAACATGACAGTTAGTTGAATATCCTTTACATGATGTTGCAGTCAACCCCAGCATTTACTGGCTGTTTTTGATTTACTAGATAATTTTACATTGAGTAGTTTACCTTTGCTTTCTGAATGGCCAAAGCCTTATACCATCAAAATCAACACAATAGCAGAATATAAATCTACTCAGACACCGGGAAAAATAAGATCATAGGTGTGACCGAGTATCCACGGGGATGAGTGCACAACTCTGCAGCTGAGCCAAGCAGGGAATTCTCTTGTCCTGACAGTTGAAAATTGCTGTCAAAGGCAGAGGTAAGCCTTGTGGGAATATGGAAGGCAATGGAAAACCACCACATTATCTTCCCAAGATTATGAATTTAGAGAGATGAGTTTGGGATCAACGTTAATGGCTATCATAGGACATCTTCATCTCATATAGATGTCATGAGCCACAAGTGACTGATGGCAACACCAACATGAACAAGTTTAAAATAGTTAGTTAGTTAGTTAGTTAGTCGACAGATCATCCTCGTTGCACATCGGACCATTCAGTCCATAAGTGCTCGGATCCCCTCCTCAGCAAATCCCGCAGCGTGTAGCGGCTAACGACGCCAGTTCTGTGTTGGTTTATCAATCTTCTTTGGCTTCCTGCGTAGTGTTCTTGTTTGGCCACCCCTCTTTTAATTTGCTGCTCTCGCAGTCTGGCCATTGTTGTAGATTCACAGTCATCACTTGGTTCTTGCAAAAGTCTCACTTCTCGTAGAGCATTCAGAATGTCAGCCTGGTCCATGGCGCGTCCGCCCTCAACAGTAGCCTCACCTGCGAGCTTGTCAGCCCGCTCATTTCCTTGTACTCCCGCATGCCCTGGCACGAAGATGAAACTAATCTTTGCCAGCCGAGACCGCTTCAGAGGCAGCAACCATTCTCTTCGGATCGACCCCTCCTCTATCCTCTTGATCATGTTCATTGAGTCGCTAAGGAAACAAGCCCTAGTGAATGTCTGTGTCTCGAGCCATGTTATTGCTTTACTTACTGCCATGACTTCCATGGTCAGGCTACTTGTGGTTTCAGTGAAAGCACCAGAGTCCTCCTTCACAATTCTCCCTCCGGCCCGAGCTGTAAAGGCCCATGAGCTTCTCACATGTCGGATGACCGACCCATCTGTGTAGATGACCGCGTCACTGTCTAGCGAATTCTCGAAAATCAACGCTTGTACTTCAGCCTCAACAGCAGCCGGATTTTCTTGTCTGCATTTTCTATCTAGTTGGATGCAAACTGAAAAGGATGTGCAGAAGTCTGTTGGCACTTGCACCCACTCCTCGCCAGGTTCTAAGTCCTCAAGTGAACACACCTGTTGAAGAATGTCCTCGGCTTGACCCATCCACGACCGTCCTCTTTTTAACCTGCTGCCCTTCACCTTCCTAATTTCACTATGCAGTGGATGCTGTGTGTTTGCGTTAATTCTGAGGTAGGCGCGTGCCCTGCAAACTTGCATTCTCTCTTCAATGGTTGGAAAATCAAGGAGGTAGTGCATCGCCCTGCATGCTGTATCTCTTGTACATCCAAGAATAATGCGCATAGCTTCATTCTGTATCCTTTCCATCCTTTCTATCTGCTTATGGCTGACAGTCAGGATTGCCATTGCATACTCCAAAACAGACATGACCAGCCCCTCGTACAGAAGACATAGATGGCGCTGCTCACAGTTTGCTGCCGCCATCACCCGCATCGCTGCCAAACCCCGCTTGGCCTTTGTTATCACCTGGTCTATGTGCACATTATAAGCAAGGCTTCGATCAAACCGTATCCCCAGGTAATTCATTGCCTGCGTTCTTTCCACCGTCTCTGAACACAGCATTACAGTTGGTGTTGGATTGTTGACAATATGATTATTCAACGAGAACCAAGTCACTGTTGCCTTTGTTGGGTTGACCATTGCCCCAGCTTCATCACACCAAGTACTTATGCGATTGAGTTCGGTTTGTAGCTCCACAGCAACCTCCTCTCTATCCTTACCCTGACGATACACTAAAACATCATCGGCATATGACAATGTCCTGCCAGGTCCAGTGATCTGCTCACTGGTGATTCTCACTGTGTAGGCGTTGAACAGTACCGGAGATAATGGTGATCCCTGTGGTAGGCCAGGATATATTGTTGTTGGTTCCGAAGTCCAACTGCCACATCTAAAAACTACTTTCCGTTGGAAGAGAGCTGCAGCGATCCAACTAAGGAGGAATGGACTTACGTTTAGTTCAAGAAGCTGAAACATTAAAAAATCCAGTGGTACTCTGTTGTATGCGTCCTCAAGATCAATCGCTGCAGCAACGGTTTCAGTGCCTGAGTGGAAACCTTCATAGACATCATGGGCAAAGACTGCTGCATTGGTCCAGGTTTCTCTTTTTGGACGGTACCCACCCAGGGTAGGTGGGAAAACACCTTGCCTCTCTAGTTGGCTTGATATTTTCCTGGCAATTACCTTCTCCAGCAGCTTGCCTATTGTATTCTGCATGGTTATAATTCGATATCCCTGAATTTTCTTGTGGTCTTTGTCAGGCTTCGGCAAGGGAATCAGATAGCTGTGTAACCATTCCTCCTTGATGCTAGCACTCCCTATACTGTTGTTGTACATGTCTGCTAGTTTCTCTAGCTCATTGTCGGTACACCTATTTATGTCGTCGTATCTTATGCCATCAGGACCTGGAGCACTGTTTTTTGATCGTCGAAGCACAGCCTTGATTTCTTGCACTGTCACTGTGTCTTCATCCGAAGTGTTCTGGGCCTTGCATCTGTCTGAGGTGACCTCCTTGGCCAGATTCCGGCCTCCCATGTCTGTCTGGTTGCTCTGCTCAAGGTAGCGTTCAAAGAGGGCTTTGCCCTTGTCCTCGTCAGTCCTCTGCCAGATGAGGTCAGCACCTTGGAAGTCAGAAATGCTCTTATTCTTGACTACACCACTCATGCTTTTATGTAGTCGCCAGAACAATTTCAGTGACTTGTCTGTGCTTACTCTTTGACACACCTCTGCCAATTTTTCGCTTTTAACCACCGTGACCAGTTTTTTGAAAAAGCTTACTTTTGTGTGCATCTCTCTTTCTAAGTGCAAGCAGGGACTAGGATGACCAGCTCTGTTCTTCTTGGCATTTTGCCATCTCCTTACAGCACTACGCTTATCCACCCAAGCCTTCTCCACCTCGAAACTCCACCACGGTGGCTGCTCCCAGCTTTTTTTCCTTTTCTTCCTGCCCTGAAACGTTCTGCGCTTGTCACGTCTTATTTTACTCACCACATCTTGCCCTGTACTGTCATACTGGAACGTCTTTACCTTTAGCTTGTGCTGCCTGGTTCTGCCTTTCTCCACCAATATGCTGCATGGGTGGTGGTCGCTGCCATGGTGTCCTAGGACACCCCATCTACACACTGTAGTGAGTGAAGGTGAAACTAGCGCCAGATCAATAGCACTGTCCTCATCGCCTGGACGGCTTGCTGTCCTGGTGACACAGCCACTGTTGATACAAACCAGGTCGATGGTTTCCAGTGCAGTCTCGAGCTCCTCCCCTTGTGTATTGGAGGAAGTGTTTCCCCATGATCTGCCTTTAGCGTTGAAGTCACCACAGAAAATAACATTTCTCTCGTGGCCTAATATGCCACTTAAGCACTGCCACTTCTGGGCGTCCACACTCGCATTGCGGGCATAAACATTAACCAACACGAATGGTGTACTGGAATGAACTCTCAACGCCTGTATTTGTATATCGTCACTGTTCCAACTGGACATGTCTAGCTCTGACGCCACCATGCTGTCGCGAACGAGAATCGCCGTTCCCAGATGTCGTCTGTTATAGAAACATTTGAAGCCGGCAATTCGGAGTAGCTGATCGCCCAGTCTCGTCTCCTGGAGTGCTACAATGTCGTTCCTGTAAACTAGGGTTTCTAAAATAGAGCCCCGTTGTTTTACACTGGCACAGTTCCAATATAGAATACGGATGTTCCTGAGTCCTAGACGGTGACACTTGAGTCTAAAACGTCTCAAGCCACCGCGCTTACCTGGCTTCTTTTTCCCTGCGCGGCTACCACGCCGCTTCGGTATGTTGACTGCTGATCGTTCGGAAAACACACGTTGTTCCGCCATGTTGAAAAAACGTAAACACTGACTTTTGATTGAGAACCACACACGCTGCTGAAAATTCACTCAAGGATGGCTTCGCTCGATGCACGAACTCCGTAGCACCCGCGCAGATCTTGAGTAGAAACTCCTGGTTTTACATCCTGGCACACCAATTACACGCACGAAATGAATAAATCCATCCCTTACGCGAAAAAGTTAACGAACACAAAACAACACGACCGTCCGTCGCCATCTTGAAACCGGAAGTTTTTCTCTTAAAATAGGAACATGGAATATCAGGACATAGTTGAGATAGGAAAGTTAGATAATGTAATGACAGAAATTTAAAATATGAAGTTTAATATCCTAGGCATGAGTGAGATGAGGTGGAGGAGATCTGGTAAAGTAATAATAACAGACAAGCACATAATAATTTGTATGGGAGGTAATGCATACGGAAAATGAATAGGACTAATGTTTGATGAGGATACAGCTAAATCAATTAATTGTTATTTGATTAAATTAGATAGCTATTATTCAAAATAATATATTGACTTCAGGTCCCCAACATGGCGGTTAGGCATTGAACTGTTAAGTCCTCTGGCGTGTTTATGCTTGTGGCTATGGATTACATTCGCATTTTCCTCATGTTGGACTGGTAGTTCTTGGTTCCATCACCCTGCTACTGAGTGTGTGTGTGGCACGACACTGTGAGCTGTGAGATTCATGTGGAATGCTTTTACATCTGCCTCCTGTTGTTTACACAGTGAACTGCATGTTCAGAACAATGGTCGGCTGTCACTGAATTGACTGGTTTGCCTTTTTGGGTTCACAAGTGTTTTATTTTTCAGGAGACTCTTAGGAGTCATCGCTGGAGCTACGGAGTTCGTGCTTTGTGCGGCGCTTTCGGCGGGTCACCCTGAGGAAAAAGACCGAGCCATGTGGGATGAAACCCGGGTCAATGAACTGTATTTTTTTGTGGAGGACTTTTTTGTTGGCATTCTGGCAGCGGCATTATGCACGGTGTACCTGTGCGGGCTGATGGCTTGCCGAGACTCCTGTCTGTTCCACTTTTCACATTGGGCAGTGAAGAGCATTTTGTGTGATATTCACTGGCACAGGAACAGAATATAATGGAGACGACTCGTTGCTGTGAAGTTGGAACCGCGACTAACTAACTAATTAACTGACTAGATAGTTATTATTGTCAAATTCAAAGGTAAACCAAGAGACATACATATTATACAAGTGTAGGCACAAATAACAAGCAGTAGTGAAGTGGAAATACAAAGATTTTATGACTAAGTAGAAATAGCAATATCTCAGACAAAATGGCACGGTTCCAAATGTAAATCACATGAAATAAAAATAATACTTGGTGCCAAGAGGCTACTATGTAGTTCTAGGGGGGGGGGGGGGGGGGGGTAATGACATAGATAAGACTGTAAACACAACAACATGGCTCGCTCACTCCAATCATCATATTATTTAGTTTTGCCCATTCCATCAGTTTTTATCCTTTTTAATTTTTAGTTACCAAACAATAACCGCCGGTCTCTCTGGCTGTGGGGTTACAACACTTTCTCTCTGTAATCCCGTTTATCACGCAGAGTCTCGCAGCGGAGCGAGAACTGAGGTGGTTCGACCCCCGCTCGTGACTTGCGGATACTGAGCCGGCCGCTCAGAAAGCAATGGCAAACTACTGAGCGTAATCTTGCCAAGAGATCAACAGACAGCTGAAAGATGCTGCTGTTGACAGCTAAGTCCTGTAAAAGGATACGCAAAACATTTTTAAACAATAACCACTAACTACATCGTCCATTCTTTCCTTTCCTGCCTTGTATTGAAATCTCCAAGTGTCAGGTATCCAGATAGAGTAACTATGACTGAAAAATGATAGACAAAGAGTTAAAGACAAGTTACACAATAGTTGAAATAAAAACAGACTATAGTGAGATAGAAATACATGTTATGCCCAGAAATCCAGTCAGGCAGCTATGCCACTGAGCTCTAATGGCAAAAACTCAGGTTAGCATGATGAAAATTCAAGACCAGAGTTGTTTAAAATCGGGCAGAAAAAAACCTTTCATTCAGGCAAGAGACAGCTTAGGGACAAGTCATCCAGCTTAGTGACAAGTCATCCAGCTTAGCGACAAGTCATCCAGCTTAGCGGCAAGTCATCCAGCTTAGTGACAAGTCATCCAGCTTAGTGACAAGTCATCCAGCTTAGTGACAAGTCATCCAGCTTAGTGACAAGTCACCCAGCTTAGTGACAAGTCATCCAGCTTAGGGACAAGTCATGCAAGAGCGACAAATCATACAAGTTGGAGGAGTCATACAAGATAGAGAGGTTACATGTTAGATGCAAGCAGACACGCAGGGGACATATATACAAGAGGAACTGTGCATACTATCCACTACAACATCTGCTAAAATCAAATGCGCTATCTCGTAACACCAAGATCACAATATACAAAACACTGATCAGACCAGTTGTGCTGTATGGCTCTGAAACCTGGAGTACAACTAAAGGAGACATAGCCTTGTTACAAATCTTTGAGAACAAAGTCTTAAGACGCATCTTTGGGCCCATTAGGGATACACAAAGTGGAGAGTGGAATAGAAAAAGCAACAAAGACATTTATGATCTGTTTAAGTCCCTGCTAATCACTGGTATCATGAAGGCTAATAGACTGCAATGGCTGGGGCATATAGAAAGAATGGAAGATAATAGGGAAACAAAACTCGCTTACACTCAGGAAATAAATGACCATAGATCCCGAGGTAGACCAAGAAGACGGTGGAGAGATAATATATATACAGACCTACAAGCACTTGGAATCAGCGACTGGCAAGAGAAAGCCAACCAGAGAGACGAATGGAGACGGATTGTATCTGAAGCAAAGAACCTAAATGGCTCAGTATCCGAGTCTACACAGATGGGTCAGCACAAAATGCTGTTCGAAATGGAGGAGCGGGAGTGTACATAGAATACCCAAATAATACAAGGGACACAGCCAGAGTACCGACAGGAAAGTACTGCCATAACTATGATGCCGAAATTGAGGCAATCAAGATAGCAACAGAGAAATTACTAAATAACAGCAATGGTACACAACCTGTGGTGCTACTAACAGATGCAAAATCAGTACTCGAGGCGCTCCTCTCTGGGAAATTGCCAGTACTAAGGACACTACTTTCTGAACTTAGCAGTCAGCATAAAGTCACCATACAGTGGATACCATCCCACTGTGGAGTACCCGGAAACGACAGAGCTGATCAATTGGCTAAGGAAGGAGCCAAAGAGGAACAGCCTGATGTGCCCGTTACATACCACCAAAAGAAAAGAATGATCAAATCAGTCAGAAAGCCACCAAAACCTGCTCAAGATGACTACCACATTATGGACAGACCAGAACAAGTCATTATTCTGCGCCTCAGAACAGGACACAATAGATTACGCAACCACATGTATACAAAATTCAAGATTGGTGAAACAGCCATGTGCACATGTGGATTGGCGTCGCAGACAGCAGAGCACATACTCCAAGACTGCCCAAAATATAACATATCTAGGCAAACCTTCTGGCCTAGAGAGACGACAGTGGAAGATAAACTCTATGGACCACTGTGTGAACTGAAAAAAACAGTTCAATTCATGCAAGAGACGACATTGCAGATATAGACATATTTCAAGCGAACGAAAGAAGAAGAAGAAGAAGAAGAAGAAGAAGAACGCTGAAGAAGAAGATAATGGAGAAATGCAAATCAAGTACACAATAATTTTAATCAAAGATTTTTCTATATTATTTTAATTATTAGTAATTATTTGTTATTTAAATTTAGTGAGATCCTTGCGCTTGATGCTTGCTGCAAAGAGATTTTATGTCAGGTTCCAATTTAGTTAACTTCAGTCTCAAACTTCCCCGTTTTGTTATATCCAGCCGATTTCTTCCATTTTCGAATTGCCCCCCCCCCCTTAACAATCGAATTGTCCCCCCTGTGGGGCGTGGGCCCCACGTTGGGAAACACTGGTCTAGATCATATATCAGCCTAGATCATCCTCATTGCACATCAAACCATTCAGTCCATAAGTGCTCGGATCACCTCCTCAGCAAATCCCGCAGCGTGTAGCGGCTCACGACACCAGTTCTGTGTTGGTTAATCAATCTTCTTTGGCTTCCTGCTTAGATCATACATCAGCCTAGATCATACATCAGCCTAGATCATACATCAGCCTAGATCATACATCAGCTTAGATCATACATCAGCCTAGATCATATATCAGCCTAGATCATACATCAGCCTAGATCATACATCAGCCTAGATCATACATCAGCTTAGATCATACATCAGCCTAGATCATACATCAGCCTAGATCATACATCAGCCTAGATCATACATCAGCCTAGATCATATATCAGCCTAGATCATACATCAGCCTAGATCATACATCAGCCTAGATCATACATCAGCCTAGATCATACATCAGCCTAGATCATATATCAGCCTAGATCATACATCAGCTTAGATCAGTGTTTCCCAACCTTTTTTGTACCATGCCCCACTTAAGCCTTTCTAAAATTCATATTGCCCCCCTCCCCCGCCCCATGCCCCCCCCCCCCTCAACATATACATTATTTTTAATATTCAAAAATTGAAATGTTCACTAAAGAAACTTGAATGATAGGTTTTAGGAAGAAATCACTAGGTAATTATTGAATTATTGAGCAAACACAGTAAGTAAATTTTCAAAACATATAATGGAGAACTGAAATTCAAGTACAAAATAATTTTAATGAAAGATTTTTCTATATTATTTTAATTATTAGTAATTATTTATTATTTAAATTTAGTGAGATCCTTGCGCTTGATGCTTGCTGCAAAGAGATCTTATGTCAGATTCCAATTTAGTTAACTTCAGTCTCAAGTCTCCCCGTTTTGTTATATTCAGCCGATTTCTTCCATTTTCGAATTGCCCCCCTTAACAGTGAAATTGCCCCCCTGTAGGGCGTGCGCCCCACGTTGGGAAACACTGGCTTAGATCATACATCAGCTTAGATCATACATCAGCCTAGATCATACATCAGCTAGATCATACATCAGCTTAGATCATACATCAGCCTAGATCATACATCAGCCTAGATCATACATCAGTCTACATCATACATCAGCTTAGATCATACATCAGCCTAGATCATACATCAGTCTACATCATACATCAGCTTAGATCATACATCAGCCTAGATCATACATCAGCCTAGATCATACATCAGCCTAGATCATATGTCTGTCTAGATCATACATCAGCCTAGATCACACATCAGCTTAGATCATATGTCTGTCTAGATCATATGTCTGTCTAGATCATATGTCAGCTTAGATCATACATCAGCCTAGATCATATGTCTACCTAGATCATACATCAGCTTAGATCATATGTCTGTCTAGATCATACATCAGCCTAGATCATATGTCTGTCTAGATCATACATCAACCTAGATCATATGTCTGTCTAGATCATACATCAGCCTAGATCATATGTCTGTCTAGATCATACATCAGCCTTGATCATACATCAGCTTACATCATACATCAGCTTAGATCATACATCAGCTTAGATCATACATCAGCTTAGATCATACATCAGCCTAGATCAAATGTCTGTCTAGACCATTCATCAGCCTAGATCATATGTTTGTCTAGATTATACATCAGCTTAGATCACACATCAGCTTAGATCATATGTCTGTCTAGATCATACATCAGCCTAGATCATATGTCTGCCTAAATCATACATCAGCTTAGATCATACATCAGTTTAGATCATACATCAGCCTAGATCATACATCAGTTTAGATCATACATCAGCCTAGATCATACATCAGCTTAGATCATACGTCTGTCTAGTTCATACATCAGCCTAGATCATATGTCTGTCTAGA
Organism: Cepaea hortensis; assembly: GCA_963921405.1. NCBI lineage: Eukaryota > Metazoa > Mollusca > Gastropoda > Stylommatophora > Helicidae > Cepaea > Cepaea hortensis. The sequence continues at coordinate 79,410,296 of OY992897.1, forward strand.
TCATACATCAGCCTAGATCATATGTCTGTCTAGATCATACATCAGCCTAGATCATATGTCTGTCTAGATCATACATCAGCCTAGATCATATGTATGTCAAGATCATACATCAGCCTAGATCATATGTCTTGTCTAGATCATACATCAGCCTAGATCCTACATCAGCCTAGATCATATGTCTGTCTAGATCATACATCAGCCTAGATCATACATCAGCCTAGATCATACATCAGCCTAGATCATACATCAGCCTAGATCATATGTCTGTCTAGATCATACATCAGCCTAGATCATACATCAGCCTAGATCATACATCAGCCTAGATCATACATTGGCTTTGATCATACATCAGCCTGGATCATACATCAGCCTGGATCATACATCAGCCTAGATCATACATCAGCTTAGATCCTACATCAGCCTGGATCATACATCAGCCTAGATCATGCATCAGCTTAGATCATACATCAACCTAGATCATACTTGAGCACATTAATCATTCTTCTTCTCCATCTTTCATTCCCTTGAAATTGATTGTGTCTATAGCTGCAGTGTTTGCCTGTTTCATTACACATACACATCTGTTCAATACCTTGTATATTCATGAGGCTATTAATTATTTACTTTGGTGTGTTTCAGAAACACACTCATGGTCTCTAATTAATCCTTACCTCTCCATACAAGAGCATTCACAAATCTGGACATATGACAGCAAAGATGTGAAGGTTGTGAAACAAGAACTATTGGATGTTCTGTGTGAGGACAGGAGTCACAGCTTCAGTAAAATGGTAGACATAGCTGGGGATAGCATCATTCCAGAAATAACAGGGGACAGAAACTCAGAATCAAGAATAGTTGAGAACAGTTGTAATGCATCAGTAAAATATGAAAATAGTTGTCAAATGTCAGAAAATGTCTCTTCTTTTGCTGGAACTGGCAGTCTGAAGAAACATAAGCGAACACATACAGGAGAGAAGCTTTACCTCTGTGATGATTGTGGTGCTTCTTTTAGGCATGCTAGCAGTTTGATGGCCCATAAGAGAACACATACAGGAGAGAAACCTTACAAGTGTGATGGTTGTGGTGCTTCTTTTACTCAATTTGGCAATCTAAAGAGACATAAGAGAACACATACAGGAGAGAAACCTGTCAAGTGTGATGATTGTGGTGCTTCCTTTAAGTGTGCTAATAATCTTAAGGATCATATGAGAAAACATACAGGAGAGAAACCTTACAAGTGTGATGATTGTGATGCTTCCTTTAAGCGTTCTAGCAATCTGAAGGATCATATGAGAACACATACAGGAGAGAAACCTTACAAGTGTGATGGTTGTGGTGCTTCTTTTACTCAATTTGGCAATCTGAAGAGCCATGAGAGAACACATACAGGAGAGAAACCTTACAAGTGTGAAGGTTGTGGTGCTTCTTTTACTCAATTTGGCAATCTGAAGAGCCATGAGAGAACACATACAGGAGAGAAACCTTACAAGTGTGACGGTTGTGGTGCTTCTTTTATTGAAATTAGCACTTTGAAGCAACATATGCGAAGACATACGGGAGAGAAACCTTACAAGTGTGATTATTGTGGTGATAATTTTGCTTATGCTGGCAATCTGAAGAACCATAAGAGAATACACACAGGAGAGAAACCTTACAAGTGTGATGATTGTGATGCTTCCTTTAAGCGTGCAAGCAATCTGAAGGATCATATGAGAACACATACAGGAGAGAAACCTTACAGGTGTGATGGTTGTGGTATGTCATTTACTCAATTTGGCAATCTGAAGAGCCATGAGAGAACACATACAGGAGAGAAACCTTACAAGTGTGAAGGTTGTGGTGCTTCTTTTACTCAATTTGGCAATCTGAAGAGCCATGAGAGAACACATACAGGAGAGAAACCTTACAAGTGTGATGGTTGTGGTGCTTCTTTTACGCATGCTAGCAATCTGAAGATCCATAAGCGAACACATATAGGAGAGAAACTTTGCATATGTGATGACTGTGGTGCTTCTTTTAAGTATGCTAACAGTCTGAAGAATCATAAGAGAACACATACAGGAGAGAAGCCTTACAAGTGTGATGATTGTAGTGCTTCTTTCATTAAAATTAGCACTTTGAAGAATCATATGCGAAGACATACAGGAGAGAAACCTTACATGTGTGATGATTGTGGTGCTTCTTTTAACCGTGCTAACAGTCTGAGGAATCATAAGAAAATACATACAGGAGAGAAAACTTACAAGTGTGATTATTGTGGTGGTTATTTTAAGAATGCTAGCAATCTGAAGGCCCATAAGAGAACGCATACAGGAGTTAAACCTTACAAGTGTGATGGTTGCGGTGCTTCTTTTTACCGTGCTAGCAATCTGAAGAGCCATAAGCGAACACACACAGGAGAGAAACCTTACATGTGTGATAATTGTGGTGCTTCTTTTAAGCATGCTAGCAGTCTGAAGGTCCATAAGAGAACACATACAGGAGAGAAACCTTTCAAGTGTGATGATTGTGGTGCTTATTTTACTCGTTTTGGCAATCTGAAGAGACATAAGGAAATACATACAGGAGAGAAATCTTACAAGTGTGATTATTGTGATGCTTCTTTTACGGATGCTAGCAATCTGAAGAAACATAAGCGATCACATACAGGAGAGAAACCTTACAAGTGTGATAATTGTGGTGCTGATTTTACTTATGCTCACATTCTGAAGAACCATAAGAGAACACATACAGGAGAGAAACCTTACAAGTGTGATTATTGTAGTGCTTCTTTTACTCAATTTGGCACTCTGAAGAGACATAAGGGGAGACATCATCATCATGTGCCACAACATTTGTTGCAAGAGTGACATCTTCATTGCTTCCAACCTTTTCTTAATTTGTTCAGTCGTGTTCCGTAATTTTCTGCCTTACAGTAAGACAGGTTCAATATCAAGTTTTTTATGTTCCGTAATTTTCTGCCTTACAGTAAGACAGGTTCTATATCACGTTGTAGCACTCTTTTTCTGACATACAATGATAGTGACTTACTTCATTAGGTACTTTTCATTTTCTGAAATGCAACTTTAACTTGACCTATATTCTTCTCTTAATCTCTATCACTTATCTTAAATCTGGTGTTATCATTATCCCTGGGTGTTTAAATGTATCAACATGGTTAACCATTTTCCCTTCTGTTGTTATATCATATTTTGGTGTCATCTTTTACTTTGATATAAACATTGTTTATGGTTTTTTAATATTCAAGGAAAATCCTTTATAGCATTCTATATTACTACAATGTCCACAAGTTGGAGATCTTGTGTATTCTCAGCTATCAATGTTGTGTTAGAGAATACATGCAGGAGGTGATTCCTTGTTTACTCATGATGGCAGTCTGAAATTTCACAATAGAACTCATTCTGGTGTGTCATGTCTATGTTGCTTTTACACTTATTATAATATTCTCATGTAACACAAGAAAACACAAACTTGAGAACTCTTAGAAGTGTGATGTCTGAGGTGTGTTTACACTTATTTGAATGTTATGTAAGACAAGAAAACACGCAAGAGAGAACTAATAGAAATATGGTGTTGTGGTGCTTCTGTTACTTAAGCTTACAGGAAGGAAACTTTATAAGTGTATTAATTTTGATGTCACTTCCAATGTAAACTCTAAAATACTCCTCAATTATAACCGAGCTTTAACAAATCCACCATATCACCCATCGGATGCCAGTTGATGTAGAAATATGGAGTTAGCACCATATACCCAGTCCACCTTGTGGTGTGAGAGGTGCTTCTTGACTTTCACGGATGTGATGTTTATGGTTGTTGTGTTCCTCTTTACCCAACACTCGTTAGTCTCTGATGATGGGGTATCACAGTGAACAAGCTATCACAGTGATCTTGATGGGAACAGCCACAAAGCATGTGCCAAAATATCTTGGGATAGATAACTCAATGAAAGTGATGGTGGCCAACTGTGTTTGCTTGGCCGCCAGTCTTCTCTGCCCTAACAGCCTGTGTTAACCATTTCTGTGTAGTCTATATACTACATACTATGTATATACAAATGTGTGGGTATGCCCATAATTTCAGCCTGTACATTTACAAATAATGATGGCTATCACAACTGATTAGAAGCCCACACAAAATAATATTGCCACGCTAGTCTCTCACATGCACTTTGGCAACTGTTACAGCCACAGTCTGACAGGGAAACAGTGACGTCGACTGAGCTGTTCAGGGGTTTCATGATTAAGTGGAACATTTGTTTGCTTTGTGTTTGTGTTCCTTTCTGGTATAAATTTAAACTGTTTTCATAGTTATGTTGATCATATTTCACAATTCACCGGGTTAACTTGGATAGGTAACTTTGTTTAACTGGTGATGGAATTTCTCGAGTTGTGTTCTCTTGTGTAACAAGAATGTATAAGAAATTGTTATTCATTGTAAGATACATTAATGTAAAAATAAGTTGCTTAAAAGTTGACAGGGTCGACTTATTGCACTGGGTTTTTATTCCTTATGGCTCAGCCTCTTTCTGCAGCGCGGGTCACCGAAAGCATTGCACGAATTCTGTAACTCCAGCGATGACCTCAGGAGTCTCAGAAACAATGCACTTGTGAACTGAAGGACACTGTCCAGATACGAACCCACAATCTTCAGAGCCCAAGTCAGACGGCTTGACCACTTCGTCAATACATCATTATGAATAATAGATCAATTATTGACATTTGCAAAAACAACAAATAAAGTTTGTTGATTATGCTAAAGTTGAGTGGCTCTGTGGCCAATGGCTGACTAAAAATGTCTGGTTCACTTACTGGGGTGGAGATAATAGTAAGGGACTTTGTTCTTTGAAGTGGTAATGACAAACAACATAACTTGTGGTGTTATTGATTTGTTGCAGGATAATATTCTTTGAATATTTAAGTTTCATCTGTTATTGTTTTCAAAACACTGTTCTCTTGGAGTGTGGCTGACAAGGCTGTGGTAACAGATGTCTCTTGACAAACATGTATTTGATCAGTTTTCTATTACAGCTGTTCCCTTACAATAAAATAAAGGGTGGTTGTAATGGTGGTTGGTAGCCATGGTAGTGAAGTGACTAGCATGCTTGCCTGCTGGCCCGGGGATCAAGTATTTGAATACACATAAGTGCATTTTAAAAAAAAAGTACCTGGGCTCCAATGTCCTAAAACAGGTCGCAGGAAATATCTTGGGAAGTAAAGGCAGCCCACTTGATATTGACCACATGTGCCCTCGAGTGCTGATTGGTCTATAAGTTGTGGGGCTGGCACCATGTACCATTAGACCCCCTGGCACCTGAAAAGTTTCTTTACTTTAGTGGCCTACTTGTAACGGTTTTCCTCTTTGTGGCTTGTCAGGATTTTATTACACCTTCTGGCATTTAAAAAGGTCCTTTACTGTAGTGACCTACTTGTAGAGGCTTTTCTCTTTGTGCCTTGTCAGGATTTTGATACAACTCTACTTTCTGGAAACTCACAAACATTTCCAAGCTGTTATATATCTTAGAAACTGACAGCTGTTTCTTGGCATCTGATCTGAATTATGGGTATAAAAGCGATATTTAAATGTATTGAGACATTTTAAAAAAAAATTCTCATGCATAATGTCACATTAGTGAATCAATTTATTTTTAAGAAGTTCTTTTCACAAAATCTGATGCAGTGTTTTGACAGATGGGGACAGACATTATTGCTTATAAAAGGACATATGTAAATTTTCAGCATTGGATAATCTGAGTAATCTTTAGCATCTGTCATACTGAATAAAATAGTTGTGCAGAATAGTGTACACATTTGAGATGATTTATTAATAATTACACTGCCATGTAGCTGATTCCCGGCTCGTCTATTCAGCCACAAGGACAGATGTAAGCAGGAACATGTAACAAAGGAGAATATCAAACAAGCCAATGTCCTTGCCATTGTCGTCAGTGTTTATTATTGAAAGTCATCGCCGCCGTTTATACAATCAATTACCAACAGGTGCGGGCTGACATGCAACAACACTGCAAAATATCTCCTATACAATAGTTAGCTCTAATCACCAACTTACGGCCTGGCTTGACCTTGACATCGGGCATGTCCTGTGCTCCACTGCCATTCACTCGGTGTACAGATTATCGAGCGTGACTGGCTTGTGTAATTAGCCGCTCAACTTGGGCGACGCACTTTTGCCTCAGGTTGAAGTATCTTTGCAACCTTGGAGTAATGTCAACTTCATGTCGCTTGACTTCTGCACTCGTTTTCACAACCGCCTTTGACGAGGACCCTGGCAAGACTGATTCTGTCTCGCCGCGTCTCCTCCGTGTACCACACAACTAGTGTCACGTGATACACAACTTCTCGGAGTCACTTCCCTTTGTCCCTCATCATCATCTGTTGCTCACCGACTTCTCTCAACTTAATCGTGTGTTCTTTGTTCATAGTGATCATGTGAACTGTTCTCACTATGCCGATTCTTCTTCTCTTGTAAACATGTTCTTACTCTATCCATTTACCGCTGTCTACCTCATTTCGGTCCATGGCATTATGCCCTCTCCCCCCCCCCCCCATTTTTTGAAAATGGTGTAGCCATTTTCACAGTCTATTTGGTTTTTCAATCCCATGACATGAAGCGATATGGGTAGTCAGTTTATTATTCTATACTATATTGTTATACTTCCACAACCTCATTGTGTCTGATAATATGATAGCATGGCATTCCATTAACCACTGCACAAAATGAAAAAAAAATTATTATTATGTTCAGGCACGCCCTATCAATCTACTTTCCACGCAGACGACGTATAGCCAACCTATTGGGGGGGGGGGGGGGGGGGGTCTAACATACTATGAGCTTCATAAGGTCCCGTGGCCTCCCCATAGTAGTCCCTTATTTGCCCTATAGACAAGCAACCTCAAACCTATCAAGGCCATTACGCCCGAATGAGGGGATATGCGTGGTTAATAGGTACCATTACCATCTATATTATTATTTATATATGGTATCGTGGAATATATGAGCAATATGTACATGACTTTTGTAGCGCTGTACTTCTAAGTTGTCATTTGGGTCTACCGTGTGACGTACTCTTTTAATACTCATAGATGGGGTTATTGCATAAGCCCTTGTTTGCTTGCGGTCTACTTATCATATTTCATTTGTCTAGGGTGATTACTTCTTCTTCGTGAAAGATGTCTTTTTGTCTTATACCCGCAAGCTCATCTTATTGCCGATATAGATCTATCTTGTAGACTCATTTAGCAATATCTTTGTGTCTGTCAAAGTTTATAATACTTTGATCTTCTATCTCCCCTGCTGGGTGATGTTGAACCGCTTTCTGTTCCTTGCGTTCTCTTTTCTGGTGAAATGTTTCTTTCCCTCTCTATGTTTCTTCATTTCACTCCAATGCCGTCTTTTAGCCTTATGTTGGTATGCTAGACCCGTTCAGTGTTGAACAATGGAGATGTACCTTAAGATATATGTACATTTGTATGCATGATAATCTCTATTATGGAATATGTCAATCAATGAATAAAATTATCATCAACAAATTTCTTGACATATCTGAGATATTCATGCAATATTATACACTGACAGCAAATTAAAAATGTGACATTGATTTACATTATCAATGTGATTATATGTTGTAGCATCAATATTAAAATTAAATCCTAGCATCCACTCATGTCATTTGTTTCACCTTTGTTTCTTGACCGTTGTCATTTCATGTTATTCTTGTCGTCACCGTTGTTATATTATATGCTTTGTGTCTCTTGCTTTAGTCTTGGTTGGTGTTTCTCTTGTTTTGTATTATTGCTGCAAAAGATATACTATTAAGTCCTCACATATTCTGCTCATGTAAAAAAAAAATTTTTTCACATAACCAATAATGTGTATGAAGACTTATATACCACAATGGCACAACGATATATTGTTATCATCATTGTAATATGTATGATGATATGTATAGCGGTGGTTATACCCTGGTCTATCATGGCTTGCCATTGCCTCGGACCCAATCACCTTAGCCTGTGTTGAAATCATTAGGTCTCTGATGACATCAGTGTTCTCGTTGTACTTGTGGTTGATATTGTTGTCGTCTGTTGTAATATTCTGAATCCTCAGCTTTGCTGTGTTCTATTTTCGATACCGTAGGTTTCTCTCACTTGGTATCTGAAACTTGGCTGTTATACCTGTATTAGCTGATAGTTAAATGAAACATGCAATATGATAGTTTACATCTGATCGATGGAAAATGCAATATGATAGTTTACACCTGATTGATGGAATATGCAATATGATAATTTACATCTGATTGATGGAATTGATGGAATATGCAATGTGATAATTTAGATCTGATCGATGGAATATGCAATATAATAATTTACATCTGATTGATGGAATATGCAATATGATAATTTACATCTGATCGATGGAATATGCAGCATGACAGATGAATTCATATTACCAATCATTAAACCTACTAGCACTCAATTATTTAACCATGGGTGTGGTTGGTCCTACTTGTTTAACCTGGGCTGGTCTTTTCCGTTAGCTCGTTTGTGCTGGTTTGGTGTCCTAGGATTGTAGACCTGGAATGCTACCTTTTCCAGATTTATGGATGGATTTACGGTGGTACTTGCACGGTCCCACAACTCTTTCATTCATCTTCTGTGCATTCTGGTAATTAATAAAAATGGAAAAAATATGTACATCCATCCATCATGTGCCATGCCGGTAAGCGTGGGCGGTCATGTTCTGCCATCTCACTCGATCACCAGAGTCGTGGATCAGCTCCGTGTTTCTGTCTCGACCATGCCACAAGGCCAAGCAAATCTGACTCTTACTAATTAATTAAGTACAATGTCAAATTGACTGCTGGTATCTGTACTCATACTATACGGCAGTTCAGAGTTTTAAGTAATATTTGGGTAAATGTGTCTCCTTGTTACCCTTACTGTACTCTGACTATACTTCTTTTAAGTTATCTCATTACCATATAGTATCTTTCTTATGTAATGAAGTTAAAAAGTTGTTTTTTTTTTTATTGTGTATGTAGTGTTGTGGATTGTGTATTTAGTGCATGGTAATGTATTTAGTTGTATATGTATGTGTCTAAGTGCATAACAAGATAGTTTGAGATGGTACGTAACTTGAGTGTTGAATGTATATCTAAAGAGATGTTTCTTTTCTCATTGTTAATAAGGTGATATCATTATCTTGTGACTCTACTGTGTTTTCAATGTGTGTGGTAGTGCTGTTTGTTTTCTGTATCCTAACTAACTAATTAAAATCGTAAGATATTTATAGAATATCCGTGAATGTTACTTTGATTATTATCACAGTTTTACAATCGGATAAAATAACTGTTGTCATTCCATTGAACTGCTATTGACCTGTATAAATGGTAGGCTGTTTATGTGCAGTTCAATGTATCTTTCGTCGTTATCTTTTGATGTCATATTTATCTAATTTTTGTCTTTTGTATTCTATTTCATCTTTTCTTAAGCCTATACCTTTCCAATATCTTTCCCAGTTTGTTATTTTAATTTTTTGTAATCTTGTGTCTATCTCTGGTTTAGATATCCCTGACTTTGTCCAAGTTTCTCTTGGTCTGTCAGTTTTGGTGGAGCATACATTAGGTATTTTCGGTGGAGTTTTATTCTGCCACCCTAATTGAGTATAGTAAATATTATCCATTTGTCGAGGTTTTACCATATTTCTTGACTTTACTGGTCGATGTACCATTTCTTCTTCATCCGAGGATGAAGTGGATATATATCCTAAGTGTGGAGAATACTTTTCTGCGGCATCTACAATTGCTATTAGCTCGTTTTCTGTTTTTGGTCTTTCTACATTTGTTTGTTTTCTCTTTTAGGTATGGATCTATGATTTGTTTTACTGTTACTGTGCTTTCACTAAATGATGGACTCAATTTACTAAACTTTTCTATTGCGAAGGTTGCTTTGTCTTTTTCTGCTTTGCTTAATTTTTCTCGGAGGGATAGTGACTTCCAATCCATGTTTTTATCTGTTAGCCATCTGGGTAGATTATCTTTGTCTGAGCTGTTATCGCCATTAGTTGCTAAGTTGTCATCTCACTTTTCATCTATTTTACACATCGAATTGGCTTCGTATATGCACGCCTCATTGTCTGTATCGTTATCACTGTTGTTTTTTCCAGTGTGTACTTTCACTGCGTTTGTCTGTTCACATTCGTCTGGTGAACTACTAGTAAATAGGAATGCTGCACTGGCTTCTTTCCAAATTTTCCTGACCCGGCAATCTCTACTTACATGTCCATACGTATTACATACATAACATTTTACATTCTTCTTGTAAGCAGTGTACTTGCTGGTTTTTTGTGATATCCAGTTCTGAAGATATGTGTCATAATTCGGATTCTTGTCACACATTTCCAGGGAGCCGTGTTGTATCTTGCAATAAGGACATTGTATCCAGTATCCTTTTTTGGCTCACTCTGGTTCTGTTTGTGCGTTCTCACTCTTGTAATATGGTCCTCTTCCTCGATATTGTGGACCATAATGTTGGAATTTATTTGGTTTTATATTATATCTTTGGTTGTACACATTGACTGCTGCCCCTATCACTAAATCTGGCTGCGTCCCTTCTGCGAAAATGTCCCTATGGGCGTTGTAGAATGCTTCACCTTTGGCTTCCATTTCTGCTACTGTTGTACATTTATTTTCTACTAGGAATGTTGCCATTTCTGCTGGAACTGAGGAAATTAGTTTGTCTCGAACCATGAGATCGCGTAGTTTGTTGAAGTCCGACCCTATGTCGGCAGCTTTGAGCCATTTATCAAAGAGTGACGTCTCTGCTACGTAATCTAGAAAATTTTGATTGGCTTTTGGTGCTAAGGTTCTGAATTTGGTTCGTAATCCTGCTTGGTCGAGGGAGAAATGTGATAAAACTCGGTTTCTAACATATGTGTAGTTAGTGCGAAGGTTTTCAGGTATCACCTCCACCACTTTTAAGGGCTCAAGGGCCAAATGCCTGTGGAAGAGTATGGCCCAGTCTTCAGATGGAATTTTATAGTGGTTTATTAACAGTTCGAAGTTTGTTACCCACGCCGAGATGGAATCCCCTTGCGTAAAGTTTCTAATAAGCCCGCTATATCGTTTAATAGGATCTAACACTTTTGCTGTTACCTTTGCTTGGGCTATCTTTGCGTCTTTTGTCTTTCTCTAGTGTCTTCACCTTTAGTTTACCCTCAATCTCTTTGTCTTTAATTAATAACTCTGTTGCCATTCTCTCTTTCTCAAAGGCAAGCCTTTCTTTTTCCAAGGCTATTTTCCCCTTTTCTATTGCTGCCTGTGCCTCCCTTTTTTCCTTATCTATCACTGCTTGTGCCTCCCTTTTTTCCTTATCTATCGCTGCTTGTGCCTCCCTGGCTTCCTTTGCAGCTGCTCTCTCTTCACGTTGTTGTGCTTGATGTTCTTTTAATTCTTGTTTGGCCCATACTGCTAGGTCCGGCCCTGTCATGCCACACTTCTCTCCCATGGCTATGAAGTCTTGTAATGACGACATGTTTGTTACCTATGCTCAACTACTCTGCTAAGAATATGATGTATGAGTAGCCCAAGGTGTCAAATAGTATATAGCATATGCTGTTTTTGATTATGTGATGACTGATGGTGTGTTTATTTAGAGTTTATTGTTGTGACGTTATTGAATGATACTCACAAATAGAAGTACCCTTTGCATGGAGTTATCGTGGTGTCACAAAGTTTCAAATATTACACCAGAAAAGAGTGGTATAATATATATATATATATATATATATATATATATATATATATATATATATATATATATATATATATATATATGAAGTATACTATCTTAATTGCTCAGCACTGGAACACTCAGAACATAGGTGTGATGCCCGTGAATCTTGTTTTTGATCACTGAGAATTATTATTGAGATCTTGAATTAATTCATAAATTATCTCAATAGTCTTGCTTGATGTAAGTTCAACACCTATAATGGAGAAAATGACAAAACCCTGTGGAGAAAATAACCAAATATCTAATCTCAACAGCCGCACAAAATGATACAAACACAGTCAGACAATTTCACTCGCCTGATGCCTTGTTGCTGCTGCTGTGTTGCGGTTCTTCACTGGTCCGGCATCTTCATTCCAGTAGTCGAGGTCTTAAGTGTTGATCGTTGACGTAGGCTCAAACTTCAGATAGATCTGTCAGGAAATTCTGGTCTTCTCTGTAACTTGAGTGGAAAAGAGTTTAATATCATGTAGATTCACTGTGGTGATGTCGTGTTATTGTTCTGGAATGAATCGATATGTTGACTTCGGTTGCTTAAGTTGTTCCATGTTAGTTGGAGACCAAAGTTGAATTTTAGAAAAATGTCTTAGAAAATTTCTGATTCTTGAATCCAGATGAAAATGACTTGGTATACTACTGCTAGATGGTTTCTACCTTTCTTCCACATGTAGTTGTGATCTTCTTCGTCGTCTTGGAGTGTTTGATTGAAATTTTGATTGTCCCACATAGTCGACTCAATTATCGCACCACTTACTACTTATATAACTGTAGTTATGAGATTTCAGTCAAAATTCAGTCATCATTGTTGTTTTGATATATTGTCTTGTATGATGTGTTTTAACTGTTGACAGGACTGTCTGTTAGTACTTTGAACAACTGATCATGTGCCGTCGTTGTATTTGTGGGTTCACTTCTCAAATGTTTTCTCAGCCAGAGTCAATATTTGTCAAAATTGATATTTCATTTGTTGTGTTCAGCGTTGTGGATTAAATGTTCATATTATGCAGCTATATTCACACCATGCTTTGATAGCTGAACTTGTTTGTTGACGACTTCATTCAAAAATTGCAAATGGCGTCCAAGGTGACCTTCCTTGTTCTTTGTTTGGGTGTTACCGAATTTTCTTGAAGGTAACTCTTATTTTGGTGCTCCTGCTTTATTATATTTGAGCCTCCCACTTGCCATGTAGCTGATTCCCGGCTCGTCTATTCAGCCACAAGGACAAATGTAAGCAGGAACATGTAACAAAGGAGAATATTAAACAAACCAATGTCCTTGCCATTGTCGTCAGTGTTTATTATATGAAAGTCATCGTCGCTGTTTATACAATCAATTACCAACAGGTGTGGACTGACATGCGATGATTCTAAACCACTCTACATAAAGTTCAACACTGCAAAATATCTCCTATACAATAGTTAGCTCTAATCACCAACTTACGGCCTGGCTTGACCTTGACATCGGGCATGTCCTGTGCTCCACTGCCATTCACTCGGCGTACAGATTATCGAGCGTGACTGGCTTGTGTAATTAGCCGCTCAACTTGGGCGACGCACTTTTACCTCAGGTTGAAGTATCTTTGCAACCTTGGAGTAATGTCAACTTCATGTCGCATGACTTCTGCACTCGTTTTCACAACCGCCTTTGACAAGGATCCTGGCAAGACTGATTCTGTCTCGCCGCGTCTCCTCCGTGTACCACACAACTAGTGTCACGTGATACACAACTTCTCGGAGTCGCTTCTTTTTGTCCCTCATCATCATCTGTTGCTCACCGACTTCTCTCAACTTAATCGTGTGTTCTTTGTTTATAGTGATCATGTGAACTGTTCTCACTATGCCGATTCTTCTTCTCTTGTAAACATGTTCTTACTCTATCCGTTTACCGCTGTCTACCTCATATCGGTCCATGGCATACACGAAGGATGATGAACAATAGTAAGATTGTTTATTGTACATCCCCCAGAAGGCAGAGTTTAATTCTTAAGGCTGATGCACTGGTGTTTATTTGAACTATGCATCTGGTTCCCAATTGCTGATATAGCAGGATGGAGACTGCTGTCAAAGACCGAATTTTGTGGCGTACATCATTACGCAAGGGCGTAGTCATTTGTGAAGCAAACAGGACTGCAAGAGCTGTGAGAAATTGGCTGGGACATCAAGCATTCTTTGCCCTCATTGCCAAAGAACATTTTGAGCTAAAATAGGCCTTGTCGGCCATCTTACAACTCACGGCTCCATACTTTCAACCCCACTGGATGAAATGAATGGTCATTATCATTCTTGATGGACAAATAACAACATTCTAGCGGACATCTTCATGGCACATTTAGAAGAAAAAGAGATCATCAGACATAAAACAACTTGGTCTTCTACCGTCGTTATGTGGACGATATACTAATAATCACCACAGACGAGTTACAAGCAACATCGTTCCAGGCCACAATGAACATGACGCATAAAAACATCTCTCTATCTATGGAACACGAACACAACGAAGAGTTGCAGAGGAATTTGAAACTCTGAAGAATGCCTTAAACCTGAATGGGTACTCCACAGAATTTATAAAGCGCCACTGCCAATAGCCCAAACCAAAACCAGACGAAACTACAGTTCCTAAACTCAAGGTATTCATCCAGCTAATCTTTTGAGGGGATGACATAATGCAACATCTACAAGACCGGCTCACTACATCAGTAGGCCGAACATTCTGTGCTGCAACTCCAGTCATTAGGTATAGAACCACACCGATTCCCACACCAGCAGTAAATGAGCCTATTCATCTGTACGCCAAAAACAATTGTATTTACCAATTCACATGTAGGTGCCAGTCTACCTACATTGGCGGAACAGAGCGGCAGCTGAACAATAGAGTGTCAGAACACATACCTCAATGGGTTGACAAGATACTACACACAAGTGATGGGAGCCTAGTGGAACCAACACACTAGAAGCTTCCCGCATCATCAATTGCTAGGCACATGCTGGAAAGCGGCCATGTAATTGATAGGGACATTGCCTTTCGCGTGTTGTTTAACACACAGAATACTCGCTTGTTAAAGTTTGCATAATCATTAATGATTAATCTATGGCATGCAAGCCAGATTTGTGCAAACAGAAAGACATGTTAGTCAGCTTAAAATTACCGTGGTAGACAATTGCTGTGCGAACATTTGTATATTTCAGCTTGAAGGATTTATCAAGTTAATTTACTTTATGTTGTGTGAATTCTGCAGTATGTACCTGACGAGATACAGCGAAATATGCCAGGCAATAAATCGTGCAATCTATTGTTTGTGTCTTCGTTATTGAAATATATAATCTCTGATATTTCTCATTATATTTTCGATGCACAAGTTAAACAAATAGGGGGACAGCACACAGCCCTGAAGGACTCCTTGTTTGATGTCAAACCAATCTGATGTCTCGCCATCTATTCTAACCGCTGCATGTTGGTCTAGATCAGTGTTTCCCAACCTTTTTTGTGCCATGCCCCACTTAAGCCTTTCTAAAATTCATATTGCCCCCCTCCCCCGCCCCACGCCCCCCCCCCCTCCCCTCAACATATACATTATTTTTAATATTCAAAAATTGAAATGTTCACTAAAGAAACTTGAATGATAGGTTTTAGGAAGAAATCACTAGGTAATTGAGCAAATACAGTAAGTAAATTTTCAAAACATATAATGGAGAACTGAGATTCAAGTACAAAATAATTTTAATGAAAGATTTTTCTATATTATTTTAATTATTAGTAATTATTTATTATTTAAATTTAGTGAGATCCTTGCGCTTGATGCTTGCTGCAAAGAGATCTTATGTCAGGTTCCAATTTAGTTAACTTCAGTCTCAAGTCTCCCCGTTTTGTTATATTCAGCCGATTTCTTCCATTTTCGAATTGCCCCCCTTAACAGTCAAATTGCCCCCCTGTGGGCCGTGGGCCCCACGTTGGGAAACACTGGTCTAGATATAATACCAGATATAAATTAGCATGTATTGATCACAGAAGTGGAGGTTGAAAGTATAGATTTGAACATCACAACTGAAATTTATAGCGATCACGTCGGGATTTCAACTTACCGCCCTGTCGTCATTTGTGAATTTATTTTTAACGATCTCAGTGGTTCCCGAAATATTGATGTCTTCTTGTTCATCATTATCACTATCTCCGAATTTTGTCTTCGTGATGAGGACATTTGATTTTCCAGCGCATGATGGGTGGCACCGGATAGTGTCATTCCATATGATTGTACGTCTATGATGCCGCCAATCCATTTTCGTTTCGGGTGTTTTCTTGCTCTCGAATAAGATATTTTATGAAGGACCAGTGCTGGTACCTGATAATGATGCATTCTAACGAGATGGCCTAACCATCTTCTACCTTTCAATGTATATGGCACAAGATGTTGATCCCACTATTTGTCTGATAACATCATTTCTTACTGGGTCTCGGAGAGTTAAGTTGGTGCCTATTTTCAATCGTCTCGTCTCACAGGTGTTGATTTTGCGTGATTTGGTCCATATGCATCATCGTTCTCGTGCCCTGGATCCTCTGATGTTTACTTTGTTCTTCTTTCCCCCCCCCCTTTCTTTCCACGACCTCCTGCTTCTTCTACTTCTTCGTGTCCTAGTGATGTCATCATTTGCATAGACGGCTCTGTGCTAAGAGCCAAAAGAGGTGCCTATGGGTTCATAACGAAGGTTAATTGACAGTATTTAGTACAAGGGAGTCGGGCATTTGATACCACAACATCTAGCCTGAACATGGAGATGGAGGCAGTCATTGCGGCGTGTCGCTATCTGGAGGATAAACAGCACACACTTGTCGTGACTATGACGTACTAACAGTGCAAGCTGGCAGGGTGAAGACAGGTATGCTTCGTGCAGAGTGGTAGGAGTCAATTAAGAAGTCAACTGTAGGGAGCATCCGTTGGATCTTTTACCCCAGGGCAAGCTGGTATTTTGGGAATCTTTTTCCTTGGAATGTGTCTATATCTGCAATTTTATATCTTGGTTGAATGTCGCTGCCTTTTAATTTTTGTTAGTTTACTCAGTGACTCATATAGTTTATCTTCCATTGTTGTTTCTCTAGGCCAGAAGGATATGTCGCATTTTGGGCAGTCTTAGAGTATGTGATCTGCTGTCTGCGGCGCCAATCCACATACGCACATGGCTGAATCAACAATCTTGAATTGTGTGTACATATGGTTGCTTAAACTATTGTATCTTGTTCCGAGGCGCAGAATGATTTGTTCTCGTCTGTCCATAAAGTGGCAATCGTTCTGAGCCTGGCGTTGGTGGCTTTCTGGTTGATTTGATCATTCTTTTGTTTTGGTAGTATGTAACAGGCACATTACGTTGTTGTTGTATCGCTCCTTCCTTAGCTAGTCGATCAGCTCTCTCGTTTCTGCTGGCTGCCTAACTCAAAAAGTAGTGTCCACAGTACTGGTAATTTCCCAGACAAGAGCGCCTCAGGTACGTATTGTGCATGTCAATGGCACCACAGGCTTTTGACCATGATTTGTATTTAATAATTTCTCTGTCATGTTGGTACTCTGGCCGTGTCCCTAGTATTACTTTGGTATTCTATGTACACTCCCGCTCCTCCATTTCCACGACAATTTGTGCTGACCCATCTGTGTAGACTTGGATCCAAAGGTCCTGTGTATATTCTTCATCAAGGAAACTGAAAGTGGCGGTTCTACGTTGTGCACTGTTCTCTTTTTTCTTGTCGATTATTCTTTTTTTTCTTTTTTTGACTTTTGTCTGGATGTATAGTGATAGTATATGTTCCTCTTTCCATGAAGTTCGTTCTGGAATAGTTTTGAGGGGAATAACAACTGTGGACAGATCAATGGTTTCTCTGTAGAGTAGTCTGGCCTGGTGGATAACACTGCTTCTTTTCAACTTTCCCCATTTAGATTTTCAAATTTGTTCTTCATGGGGTGGATTGGCATGCTAAAGAGCTTTTCTGCTTGTATTAGCGGTTGTATATCTTTTCAGTGTAACAAACTATCGCCGGTCAAGGCGGCAAGGTGCCAATAGCAGTAATGTCAATGGCTTTGTGCTATAGAGAGGTACAACTCCATCCCTGGTCCCCGTAATGGGTAAAGTTATTCTGCCTTTTTTTGAAGCACAGTGTAACAAACTATCACATCTCAAGGCGGCAAGGTGTCAGTAGCAGTAATGTCAATGGGTTCCAAATGTTACTGTTATATAGCCGGGGGCGCAGAATTGGGGTGGGCACCCAACCTTGCAAAATACCCAATGGCTCGTGCATTCATAACCTCTGGCAGCAAAAGTCCAACTCCTGGCCTTCACGTGGAGGGCCTGTTTTAACAAAAAGGAGAAGGGGCGGCGGCGAGCCTCTGGCGCCGTAAAAATAACCAGAATGCTCTAGATGTGTATGCGCGTACAAGTATGCGTAGACACGTATGTGCGTGCCTACACATCTAAACTCGAGTAAGACCACACAGTCTGCTCTAATATAGGAAAGGTGCTGAAGACGGGGGAAACCAGCCAGTAGGCGCACCACAGAAATCAGGATGCCATGCATTTACGCAATGAGACACCTCGATTACTGCAAATGTTGTGGTGCTCGCCCTGCTTTGGACCCCCAGGCAAATGCAGTGCCGGGCCCTGTGCATCGAAATTGTCCAACCAAACCAACTGGAGGTCCTTCTCAGGTGTCCTGTGGAGCCAGGGCACCTGAGAATTGAACGTCTGGCCATACCAAACAAAGACTACAAATAATGCAATGGAATGCGGAGGGAGTCAGTAAAAAAAAAAAAAGAGCTAGAGAACATCTTGGACCAAGAAAAAGTAAATGTATATTGCTTGCAAGAAACTCGCGTCAATGAAGATATAGCCTTCAAAAGCAGAGGCTATCAGTGTTACCGATATGACCGGAAGGACAGGCGGAAAGGTGGTTTACTAACCCTTGTAAAAAATAACATCACTGTTTCCCAAACTGAAGTTTACATGGAAAGGGCCGAGTATCAGACTCTTAAACTTAAGACAGGCAATACAGATCTACATCTGATCAATTACTACTGTCCAAGTGATCGCCCACAGGCACTGGGCACGCTACCATTAAAAGAAAAACTGATTGTGTGGCGATTTCAACAGCCACTCTCAGAGCTGGGGCCATGATCACATGGACCAGAGAGGAGAGAGACTAGAAGACTGGCAGGTTGAAAATATATTCATCTTGATTAACAAGCCGCCTCACCCACATACCTTCTACTCGAGATCATAGCACACTACAACTACACCTGACCTGGCTTTTCATTCACCAGACCTGGAGTGGAACATTACACGAATTGTTGGGAAACAACTTGGTGGCAGTGACCATCGACCAGTCTTTCTAACTGTAGAAAATGAGCTTGTAAGTGAAAGCAGCATCCTCTCGAGGTGGAACTACAAGAAAGCAGACTGGGCAATGTACAAGCATCGCACCAGCATATTGGTTAGAAACCTGAACACTGAGAAAGACATCAATAAAATAATTGAAGAGTTTGAGTTACTGCTCGTAGAAAAACTAAGAATTATAAACGGACTGACCCAAATGCATATCGACCCGGTAATATTAATTGACTACGCGATAGATCAGAGATTCAAAAAATAAGCACAATGAACGTCCGCGGTTTTAATCGTAAAGAAGAAGAACTTATAGAAACAATGGAAGAGAGGAAAATTGGACTGATGAGAATAGCGGTTACCAGAATAAAAGGGGAAGGGTGCAAGGAGATCCACCAGTTACACGTTTGTCTACTCTGAAGTGGAACAGCAAGAAAGGGAAAGACACGGTGTGGGAATAGTCATTGAACCACGGCTAGCAAGAGGAATACTAGAAATACAATATGTATCAGAAAGAATCATAACAGTGAGAATAAAAGAACAGACAATTACAACATATGTACACATATACGCACCATGTAATACAAACATTAATGAGCAAGAATAGAAGGAATTCTACGAAGACATCCGTGACTTGGTATATAAACTAGATAAGCAGGACAACATCATAGTTATGGGAGACTTCAATGCAAGAATAGGACATCTGTAATATACACAAACAAAAGAAACACACATTACACCTTGTAAATATACATTAATTTGTATGAAATAAACGTTAAAAAAAAAAAAAAAAAAATAACAGAGTGGGCATTAATGCATTTGTTGTATTCGGAATTTTAAAGGAAAACATGAATTTAAAAAAAAAATGTTTTACAGGCCAAATAATCTGACAATTATTATTATTTATTATTTATTATTATTATTACTTATTATTATTAATACGGTTATTACTACTGCTACCATTATTATTAATTTTCCCATTATTATATTTGAATGTGCAACATGAAATATATTGTGGATGAAATAAAAGTTTAAAAAAAAAAAATAAATAAAAAAAAAAAAAAAAAAACAGAGTGGGCATAGAGAAACATCTTTGAGCATTTGGAGACCAACATAATGAAAGAAATGATAACGGAAGTAGACTGATAGAGCTATGCAGCCAACACGACCTCTATATAACAAACACATTCTATAAACACAAAGACTCACAAATATACACCTGGTATAAATGGAACAATCTATATACTAAAAGCCAAGTTGATTTTAATAACAAGAAATAACAGAAAGAGAAATATATTAGATGCAAGGGCAGTGCCCAACTTAAATATAAACACAGACCACAAAGCAGTCGTTGCCACAATAAGATCCATTAGTAGAAGAAAGTAAAGATCAGGAAAATACATGCCGTGCGAATCAGTAAACTTAAAAAAAACCTCAAAGACGAGGCAGTAAGGGAAAATTATGAGAAAGAACTAACTGAACTCTTTGTAAAATTACCGACAGAAAGAAAGACAGTGGAAGAAAAATGGGAGATGTTCAAATCAAGCATTTTAAATACTGAAAACATAACATTTGGAACCACGAAAAAAAAAACGCAAAACACGGATCCAAAAAATAACAAGTTGGTGGAACGCAGAAGTACAGAAAGCTGTAAAAGACATAATGGGAAAACATAAAAAGCGGTCGAAGAGGAAACAGGAATGTGATTACATGGAATACAGAATAGTGAGAAGACATGTGAGTAGAATAGTAAAGAGGGAAAAACAAAAAGACTGGGAGGAGTATGGAGACACCTTAAGTAAAAACAATGTGTAGAGGCAACTAGAAACTTCTACAAAAAGATAAGTCCAATGAGAACCAAAGGAGAACCCTTTGACCCAACTGAAATAACAGCGAAAATTGAGAACCAATAAGTGAACAAAAACAAATCCTAATAAGATGGAAACAGTACTTCTAATAACTTCTCAACATCCCATCAGATGTCACAGGAATTTAAAAAAACCGACACAGGTGCCACCGAAGAACTAGAACCAGACATACTGAAAGAAGAAATTATAGAAGCCGTCAGATAAGCCCCATTGAACAAATCACCGGGACAAGATGACATACCAAATGAACTAATTAAAGCAGCAAGAGAAGTGGGAACAGCATGGCTACATAGACTATTCAACCGTGTTTGTGTAGAACAACAGACACTACGAGACTGGGGAAAAGCCATAATTATCCCAATTTGAAGGGGGGAAAAAAGGGCAGCAAAAGAGACTGCACACAGTACAGATTCACTGTTGAGTCATACTGGGAAAAATATTTTGCAAAATTCTTGAGAAAAGATTGTGAACTACTATAGAACCCCAGCTAAGCGAAACCAACTTGGATTTAGGAAAAACAAAGGATGCACAGATGCCATTTTTGCTCTTAGGCAACTTATAAGAAAAATCAATCGAATTCAATGAAACACTCTACTTAGCCTTTGTCGACCAAGAAAAGGCATTCGATAGAGTAGATAGAAACAAGCTGTGGGAAATCCTAAAACAGTATGGAGTGAGTACACATCTAACAAACCTATGTAGAAGCTTATACAACAACAGTGAATGCATAGTGAGAGCAACCGGAGGACACTCAGAACCCTTCACCATAAGATTTGGAGTACGACAAGGTTGTGTCCTGTCCCCTCTCTTGTTCATAACATATATAGACAACATAGTAAAGAAACCAGCCAAACAGAGACCACCAAAAAAAAAAAAAAACAACGAATAAGGAAGAAGAACCATCTGCAAATCTAACCATTAGATAATTTCTGTTTGCGGACGACCAAGTGTGGCATAACGCTAACCACCATTATTCATTTACCAAAACATGCCGCAAGAAGAGGAAACAACATTAAAAGAAATTGACTTCACAACCGCAAACGGAGACTAGGACTTAAAACTTAACATCGAAACTGGAACTGCATAAGTGACAGATGACGTGGATTCTTAGAAAGATTTCATCAGACAAAGCTCGGAAACCCATTGGATAGGAGGAGACATGTGACCGCTTTCGCGCCAACGCCGGATTTGCATATGTTAATATTTCATCAGATCTGGTAAGCTTTTCCTTCGCCTGATAAACAGATGTGAGAAGCTGGTGTGACAAAATTTTCAAGCATGGAATTGCGGGGTGTCTAGATCTGAGGTAAGCTTGTAATTCCCGAGATTAGACTAAGAACCCGATGTATCAGGTATCAAGTAATGGTAACCCGTGTTTGTAATGTCAATTGAAATGTATTATTATTAATTAAAACCTTTGAAATGTAAAAATGCTCCACTGTAGATTCTAACGACGCAGAGCCATTCCCGGGCAAAATGACACTCCAATATTCTCTTCGATGAAACTGCAATCTCTGATATTCTTAGAGATAATTATTAACTTTAAGAAGTGCATTATACTACTCCATTCTATTCTGAACAACTGTACGAAGTGATGATTCTAAAGCAATCTTGTGCATTTCACCAGAAACACTGATAAAAGATGTTATCACTACCTACAGCTGAAATGACAGTTCGTGTACTAGAACAAGTGCATTGTTCTAAAAACAGACTTATCTATGCCTATTTACAATCTAGAAAGCTGAAAGAGAAATCAATCTTTCCTTTCTCCTTCATCTATTGAATCAATAGGGTTTGACGGAATAAATATTTATATTTTTGTCAAATTTTAATTAGATAAGGGCACACATGAACTGCATTACATGAGAAAGTTGGGCTTCGCGGAACACCATCACGCGCAGTGAACTTAACTCATTACTCAACATAACTTAAAACACAACACCACTCATCACCACACAACCCAACACTCAACATCACAACAACAACAGATAATGGGAGAGAGTTATTAGACACAAGAAGAAGAAGAAGAAGAAGTTAATTGGGAAAACACAGAGAATTATTTATACACGCGATAAACACCATTGTGTGGAAGAAATGTTATAAATGTATGCCATTTATTTACATGCATCTTGACAGATTCTCACTCTTGTCACTGTCTTACTGTACACGTTCACTGACCCCAGGTCAAATGAGAACTTACATACAGCGGGAACCAGTTGATACAAGGCGTACACAGTGTGACAAACTCTGACCACCCCAAATTAACCCAACACTAGATTAGAGAAAAAAAGAGGGGAGGGGAACTAGTTCCTACTTCAGGAATTTAGATTTCTTCCGACCTACTTCTAGAATATTGTATTGGTAGGAATGTATATATTTATGTGAATATTGATCAATGATCTTGGTGGCTACATACCAACAACCACCCAACACATCAGCAAACTAACCACCTAAATCAGACCTGAAAGAGGGAAGCCGAGAGAAAGAGATGAACCACAAGTGAGATGGAGGATGACTTGGCCATGAGCAGAGTATGGGGAGGCCTTCAGAGGAGCTATACGGGCAGACCTGAAGTGGATCCATCAGTCAATGGACCCTGGCTTACCTAATCTTCCAGTCACCAGGTTACCTTTCTCATTGGTACACACCACACCCAATTTCAGGAAACTGATAGTTAATTGTTGAATTACCATCACACTTAACATGTGCAACATCAAAATGTTTAATATGTTTTCACACTTGTTGACCTCTCATGTATTGATGCTTGTTTATTGATGGTCTGTGTAACTGGTCCAATATGCAACTTGTCTAATATTTTGTGTAAATCACAATGGAGATGTATGTACTGACCAGAAGGCTCAGGCCCAGTAAATAAATGATTAACATGAATTGACCTTCTGTTAATTTATCAGTTCAAACCTATCTGTGTCAACAACTTCTTTGTACATCATGTTGTCAGAATCTAATGTGATTGATTATGTGTTTGATTGTTTAACAATAAATCCACTCATAATGACTTACTAAAATGGGGGAGAGAAGACTCTAGATCTATCAACTGCTCAACATCCATGTTTTCTTCATCTAAATCAGGCTGAGAAAATTCTCCAGACTTTCCTCAGATTTGATAACCAATAAAAGGGGGCTCCAGAGCTACAGAATCCTTGGAGAAGGGGCAGATTCCCAGTTAGTAATTACCATTCTCACCAGGGCCATAATCTATATCTCCTAGACTACTTAATAGAACGAGGCCTGCAGATAACTCAAGGTTCATATTCTGGGGTTATTGAAGATAGAAGAGGAGGGGGCTCTACTTCTTTTGGTAGAAATGGGGCATGCACTACAGTGATCTCCCACTCCCTTCAAAAATATATGACATATTGGGGGGCTCGTCCGGGATGGTTCCCATAAATAAATTAAACAATTAAATAATACATTGTGTAATTAAAAAGTTACATAAAACAATCACAATATCTTTAGATTTTGAACATTGTCATTTTCTTATATTGATTGACAGCCACATGATATGAATGACATTAACAGATAAATAAGAGTAGGTGACTGATCATTCCTCCTGAAGAAGGGGGCCATGTTCAAATAGGCTTATACTTCAGAGAGAGGTGCTCCAGGAGAAATATATAGTGTGTATCTACTCTACCAACACTACTTCTCTTCCAGAGAAGGTGTTCTTTTCCTGTGGAGTCTGAACTTAACAGCATTTCATCAACCACCGGAAAATCTTACCCGTTGGGAAAACTCTGTCTAATTTCAGATTCTTTTCGTTACTAGGAATTAATTCTGGTTACTTCAGTGCCTGCTGCCTTTGGCTTTTCCAGCATTGACAGACAGACATAACATGGGGTGTTTTTAATATTGCACATGCTCTGTTCTATATTTGCAGATCAGGGACTGACAAGCTTACGCGGATCAGACTAACTGCAATTATATTTTTTAGGCAGAACAAAGCAATAAATTATAGACATGGCGGAAACTACAAAGTTTAGAGCCCAAATAACAGAAACAGGTAGGGAATGCGGGTTAGATGGCCCTGAGCTGGCTAACTATGTTTCAGATGCATTCGACAAAAGAGAAAGACTGCAAGCAGAATTGGCTCTCAGAGAAAAACAGCTTCAGGCTGAATTAGCTGAGAGGGAAAAACGACTTCAAGCAGAATTGGAGGAGAAAGAGAAACGATTTCAAGCAGAATTGGAGGAGAAAGAGAAACGACTACAGGCTGAAATGGAAGATAAGGAGAGAGAGCGTCAACACCAACTGGAGTTGAGGAGAATGGAGACTGAAGGGGAGATCCGGAGAATAGAGAAAGGGAGTGGTCCTACACCCTCAACCTCATCGGGATCGCCAGTGACAGAACCACCTCCTCACGTCTCTCAACTTAATATTCAGGAGCTATGTCATTTCCTCTGGAACCCTTTAATGAACAGACTGACCACATCGAAGGATTTTTATCACGCTTCGAGGCAATGGCTGTCAGCTGTGGGCTTGAAGAAAGTAGATGGGCGACCAAGTTAGCGCAGGCCTTAAGATCAACGGCGTATGAGGTGTTCTCGCGCCTCACTAGAGAGGAACAACAGAACTACACAACACTTAAGACGGCACTCTTGAGCCGCTTCGAAGTGGACGCCAAATCTTATAAACTCAGGTTCAAAGCCACAAGGAAGGAACCGGGTGAGAGTTACGCGCAACTAGTCGAAAGACTGAAGTCATACATACAAAGATGGGCTTGCTTGGGAGGATTTGAGGAAAGTTTTGAAGGACTCCGTGAAATGATCATCATTGATCAGATCAAGGGGGAAATGCAGAACGAAATGAAGGCATTCTTAACCCAAAACGGGGCTGACCGCCTGGAAACTATAATCATCCTGGCAGAGAGATTTGAAAAATCTCAGAAGGAGATGGGAGGAAAGGGACGTTCGAACAACACCCCCTCTCAAAACAAAACTCCACAGCCAAAGGAGGGTGAAAACACTGTAGCCACCGGGAAAAAGGGGAAATCCCAGAAAAACACTCAAAACTCAGTCCAAACAGCGCCGAAGGAGGACAAACCATTCTGTACCCATTGCAAAATTAGAGGTCACACATTTCAGAATTGCAGGAAGAAGCCACCTCCACACACAGCGGCATGTTTGGCCAACCGAAAAGAGAAAAAAGTGACCACTGGTGAAACGTCCAAACAGACACCTCATCAAGACACATCATCTCGTATTCCGGTTGTGGAATCCATCTTGCTAAATGGATTCAAAACGACCTGTTTATATGATACTGGATTATCACATGACTGTGTTGTTTCATCATCCTTAGTTCACCCTGAACAGGTGACAGAGGAAATAGTGGAATTACAGGGACCACTGAAGAGTTCAACAAATATGTCTCTTCCAGTGGCAAAATTGAACATAGCCTCGCGGTATGTCACTGGGACAATCAAGGCGGCAGTCTTGGACGATCCGATATATCCTGTAATCCTCGGCTGTAGATTTATCGTTCTAGGAGAACCTGTTCAACCTGTAGCGATGGCGACCATGACCACTCTATCCCAGGCAACAAAAACTCCAGAAACAACTACGCCAATCCCTCGAACGGAGGAACTGAAGAGGGCACATGAAGCCGACAGCACCTTGGAACCCTGCTTCAGAAAACTGCCAAAATCACATTTACCTCTACGTAAAGGTGATCTGTTCATGAAGTAAGCACTTCTTTACAGAAAAGCAGGACGAGCTGGACAAGAGTTTAATCAACTTGTTGTACCAACTCAATACAGGACTCAGATCTTAGAGATGGGTCATAGTCTACCATTCAGTGGGCACATGGGTATCAACGCTACTACACAGCGGATTACCACTCACTACTTTTGGCCAGGGATGAATTCAGACATACAACGGTTTGTAAAATCATGCCCACAGTGTCAGAAAGTATCACCAAAACACCGGACACCACCGACAATGTTGGGTGGATCGCCAATCACTGGAATTCCATTTGAGAAAGTGGCTGCAGACATCATCGGACCTCTCTCAGCAACGAAGAGGCGAAACCGATTCATATTAACGCTTGTGGACACAACAACCATGTGGGCCGAAGCAGTTTCTATGCCCAGCTGTGACTCCAAACACGTCGCTGATGCATTATTAGGAATATTCACACGTCTAGGATTCCCACAAAGGATCTTGACGGACAACGGTTTACAGTTTCGTAGTAAGCTCATGGAAGAGACCTTTAGACTTTTCCGTGCACGCCATATCTTCAGTTCACCATATCACCCTCAGTCAAATGGACTTGTGGAAAGGTGGAACGGGACATTGATTAGTATCCTGCGCAAAATTGCCCAGGAGAAGACAGAGGATTGGGACTTGTATTTACCCGCAGCTTTATTCGCTTACAGGGAGGTACCCCATCACTCAACATGTTTTGCTCCAGCCACACTGTTGTTTGGACGACCGATCAAGGGACCACTGGAGGTGTTACTTCGAACGTGGACTGATAATACTACAGATGATACAGTCGTGACTGCATCTACATATGTTGCCGAGTTGAAAAATCGTTTACAACACAGTTGGAAACAAGCGAATGTCAATCTACGTCAAGCCAGACGAAGAATTGCTCGTAACTTCAACCGCAAGGCAAAGGATAGAGAGTTAGAGGTAGGAGAGAAGGTGATGTTGCTGCTTCCAACCAGTCAGAATAAGCTGCAAATAGAATGGAGAGGACCTTATGTAGTGACGGAGAAGATCTCACGTACCAACTACAGAATTTCAGTCAAAGGCAAGATGAAAGTATTTCACATAAACCTCTTGAAGAAATATCATGAAAGACCCTCAACCACCGAACCTGCACATCTGATGGCCATGAGTGTGGCTACTGAAGTCGAAGAAGGATCAACAATGGGAGTCGAGTGCCAACTGCAAGCCAAAGAGACCTTTAAGGATGTGGAAATCAATCCCAACTTAACAAAGGATCAGCAAAAGCAGATTAGGGAACTTATGGCAAAATATGCAGAAGTACTTACTGATAAGCCAGGAAGAACTGATTTGGAGGAATTTGACATGAAGTTGAATGACACAGTGCCTGTGCGAGTCAAGACTTACCCAGTTCCTTATGCAAAGCAAAAGACTGTAGAGGAGGAAATACAACAGCTGCTCACCGCAGGAATAATCTCACCATCTGAATCACCTTACAGTGCTAGCGTCGTCTTATTGAGAAAGCCAAGTGGAGAACATAGATTGTGCATCGATTATCGACAGCTCAATGCTATAACTGAATTCCAAGCAGAACCTCTGCCTGATCAGAATAAACTCTTCACAGCACTCAACCGAGCTAAGTACTTTACTAGGATTGATCTCAGTAAGGGATATTACCAGATTCCTGTAAAACCGGAAGTTAGACCATGGTTAGCTTTCAGCACGCCTGGAGGACACTATGAGTTCAACGTTCTTCCATTCGGATTAAGTAATGCTCCCAGCGTCTTTACACGTATGATGAGAAAATTACTTGATCCACTACAGCATCCAGACATCAGTCACTTCATGGATGACATCCTGATCGCTACTGAAACATTTGAAGAGCATGTAGAAACCCTGCATCTTTTGTTCAGGCTCCTCAGAGAAACTGGATTGACGGCTAGACCAAAGAAGTGTCAGATAGGATTCCAAGAATTGGACTTTCTAGGTCATAAGATATCTCATGGACTGATAACTCCACAAGAGGGAAATGTGGACAAACTCCAGAGAGCACCTCGTCCAAAAACAAAGAAGGATGTAAGATCATTTGTATCCTTATGTGGATTCTATCAAAAATACATCAAGGACTTCAATACTCTGTCAGCACCTTTAACGGATCTTACCAAAAAGGGGAAACCAGAGAAAGTCACTTGGTCATCTGACTGTGAGAGAGCTTTCACAGCACTAAAGCAGGCCTTAACTGCTCATCCAGTCTTACATCTACCAGACCTCGACCAACCATTTGTGCTGCGCACCGATGCCAGTAACATAGGAATTAGGGCAACGCTGTTGCAGAGAAAGGGAGATGTACCATCAGAGCTATTCCCTGTAGCCTATGCTAGCAGGAAATTGAATGCAGCAGAGAGAAATTACAGTACTATCGAGAGAGAATGTCTTGCGCTCGTATAGAGTGTACATAAATTTCAGGCATACCTATATGGCAAACATTTCACAGTGCAATATGACCATCAACCACTCATGTTTCTCGCAGCATCTAAGACTCTGAATGCCCGACTTATGAGGTGGTCGCTGCTTCTTCAACCTTACTCGTTCCAGGTTGAGTATGTTCCTGGGAAAATGAATGTGGGAGCGGACTTCCTGAGTCGACACCCAGTGCCTGATGAACCAGGTCAATCAGATGCAGAAGAGAATACAAGGGAGGAAAAATGGGAACAGCTTGATAACTGAAAATGTTGGAAACATAGTTCCATACCATAGAACAATCTGGAGTGGGGCCATGTGGCATAATGCTAACCACCATTATTCATTTACCAAAACATGCCGCAAGAAGAGGAAACAACATTAAAAGAAATTGACTTCACAACCGCAAACGGAGACTAGGACTTAAAACTTAACATCGAAACTGGAACTGCATAAGTGACAGATGACGTGGATTCTTAGAAAGATTTCATCAGACAAAGCTCGGAAACCCATTTGATAGGAGGAGACATGTGACCGCTTTCGCGCCAACGCCGGATTTGCATATGTTAATATTTCATCAGATCTGGTAAGCCCGCACTTTTTCCTGCAACCAGCCTGATAAACAGATGTGAGAAGCTGGTGTGACCAAATTTTCAAACATGGAATTGCGGGGTGTCTAGATCTGAGGTAAGCTTGTAATTCCCGAGATTAGACTAAGAACCCGATGTATCAGGTATCAAGTAATGGTAACCCGTGTTTGTAATGTCAATTGAAATGTATTATTATTAATTAAAACCTCTGAAATGTAAAAATGCTCGACTGTAGATTCTAACGACGCAGAGCCATTCCCGGGCAAAATGACACTCCAATACTCTCTTCGATGAAACTGCAATCTCTGATATTCTTAGAGATAATTATTAACTTTAAGAAGTGCATTATACTACTCCATTCTATTCTGAACAACTGTACGAAGTGATGATTCTAAAGCAATCTTGTGCATTTCACCAGAAACACTGATAAAAGATGCTATCACTACCTACAGCTGAAATAACAGTTGGTGTACTAGAACAAGTGCCTTGTTCTAAAAACAGACTTATCTATGCCTATTTACAATCTAGAAAGCTGAAAGAGAAATCAATCTTTCCTTTCTCCTTCATCTATTGAATCAATAGGGTTTGACGGAATAAATATTTATATTTTTGTCAAATTTTAATTAGATAAGGGCACACATGAACTGCATTACATGAGAAAGTTGGGCTTCGCGGAACACCATCACGCGCAGTGAACTTAACTCATTACTCAACATAACTTAAAACACAACACCACTCATCACCACACAACCCAACACTCAACATCACAACAACAACAGATAATGGGAGAGAGTTATTAGACACAAGAAGAAGAAGAAGAAGTTAATTGGGAAAACACAGAGAATTATTTATACACGCGATAAACACCATTGTGTGGAAGAAATGTTATAAATGTATGTCATTTATTTACATGCATCTTGACAGATTCTCACTCTTGTCACTGTCTTACTGTACACGTTCACTGACCCCAGGTCAAAT
This sequence comes from Cepaea hortensis, assembly GCA_963921405.1. NCBI lineage: Eukaryota > Metazoa > Mollusca > Gastropoda > Stylommatophora > Helicidae > Cepaea > Cepaea hortensis. The sequence goes on from OY992897.1 coordinate 79,441,041, forward strand.
GAGAACTTACATACAGCGGGAACCAGTTGATACAAGGCGTACACAGTGTGACAAACTCTGACCACCCCAAATTAACCCAACACTAGATTAGAGAAAAAAAGAGGGGAGGGGAACTAGTTCCTACTTCAGGAATTTAGATTTCTTCCGACCTACTTCTAGAATATTGTATTGGTAGGAATGTATATATTTATGTGAATATTCATCAGTGATCTTGGTGGCTACATACCAACAACCACCCAACACATCAGCAAACTAACCACCTAAATCAGACCTGAAAGAGGGAAGCCGAGAGAAAGAGATGAACCACAAGTGAGATGGAGGATGACTTGGCCATGAGCAGAGTATGGGGAGGCCTTCAGAGGAGCTATACGGGCAGACCTGAAGTGGATCCATCAGTCAATGGACCCTGGCTTACCTAATCTTCCAGTCACTAGGTTACCTTTCTCATTGGTACACACCACACCCAATTTCAGGAAACTGATAGTTAATTGTTGAATTACCATCACACTTAACATGTGCAACATCAAAATGTTTAATATGTTTTCACACTTGTTGACCTCTCATGTATTGATGCTTGTTTATTGATGGTCTGTGTAACTGGTCCAATATGCAACTTTTCTAATATTTTGTGTAAATCACAATGGAGATGTATGTACTGACCAGAAGGCTCAGGCCCAGTCAATAAATGATTAACATGAATTGACCTTCTGTTAATTTATCAGTTCAAACCTATCTGTGTCAACAATTTCTTTGTACATCATGTTGTCAGAATCTAATGTGATTGATTATGTGTGTCAGAGTCTAGAGTAGTGCAGTGATGCAGTGACATTGTTACGCCCGCCAGGCGACTTAGTCCCCAGTCGGGATGCCGTAACTTCGTTACGCCGCCAGGCGAGTAGTAGTTACCTGCCTGCGAGGTTGCTGGCTGACGAGACGACCAGCGGTCAGGCAAGGACGCACGCCTGCCTCGTGAAGCCACTTCAGGTGGGGAGGCAAGCTGCGAGCTATAGGCAGACAGCTCTGGGACGTTGACTCGACTCGACGCATGATGAGAGAAAGGCGTTGTGTGGTTTCTGTGCCTGAAAGTCGAGTGTCTGGACATCTTGAGAGATAGCCTGTGAGCTGTATTGTGTATGTAAGTGTATTGAAGTATCAAGTATATCTTGTAATGATCATCGTATTGTATATGATCTGTAAATAAATCCATTGAACGTTGTGTCATTGAGTCTTAAGTCAAATCACGTTGTACTTGTACTGTCTCACATGTGTTAGGTTAACGAGCCAAGTTTAAGACCCTGACAATGTGTTTGATTGTTTAACAATAAATCCACTCATAATGGCTTACTAAAATGGGGGAGAGAAGACTCTAGATCTATCAACTGCTCAACATCCATGTTTTCTTCATCTAAATCAGGCTGAGAAAATTCTCCAGACTTTCCTCAGATTTGATAACCAATAAAAGGGGGCTCCAGAGCTACAGAATCCTTGGAGAAGGGGCAGATTCCCAGTTAGTAATTACCATTCTCACCAGGGCCATAATCTATATCTCCTAGACTACTTAATAGAACGAGGCCTGCAGATAACTCAAGGTTCATATTCTGGGGTTATTGAAGATAGAAGAGGAGGGGGCTCTACTTCTTTTGGTAGAAATGGGGCATGCACTACAGTGATCTCCCACTCCCTTCAAAAATATATGACATATTGGGGGGCTCGTCCGGGATGGTTCCCATAAATAAATTAAACAATTAAATAATACATTGTGTAATTAAAAAGTTACATAAAACAATCACAATATCTTTAGATTTTGAACATTGTCATTTTCTTATATTGATTGACAGCCACATGATATGAATGACATTAACAGATAAATAAGAGTAGGTGACTGATCATTCCTCCTGAAGAAGGGGGCCATGTTCAAATAGGCTTATACTTCAGAGAGAGGTGCTCCAGGAGAAATATATAGTGTGTATCTACTCTACCAACACTACTTCTCTTCCAGAGAAGGTGTTCTTTTCCTGTGGAGTCTGAACTTAACAGCATTTCATCAACCACCGGAAAATCTTACCCGTTGGGAAAACTCTGTCTAATTTCAGATTCTTTTCGTTACTAGGAATTAATTCTGGTTACTTCAGTGCCTGCTGCCTTTGGCTTTTCCAGCATTGACAGACAGACATAACATGGGGTGTTTTTAATATTGCACATGCTCTGTTGTATATTTGCAGATCAGGGACTGACAAGCTTACGCGGATCAGACTAACTGCAATTATATTTTTTAGGCAGAACAAAGCAATAAATTATAGACATGGCGGAAACTGCAAAGTTTAGTGCCCAAATAACAGAAACAGGTAGGGAATGCGGGTTAGGTGGCCCTGAGCTGGCTAACTATGTTTCAGATGCATTCGACAAAAGAGAAAGACTGCAAGCGGAATTGGCTCTCAAAGAAAAACAGCTTCAGGCTGAATTAGCTGAGAGGGAAAAACGACTTCAAGCAGAATTGGAGGAGAAAGAGAAACGATTTCAAGCAGAATTGGAGGAGAAAGAGAAACGACTACAGGCTGAAATGGAAGATAAGGAGAGAGAGCGTCAACACCAACTGGAGTTGAGGAGAATGGAGACTGAAGTGGAGATCCGGAGAATAGAGAAAGGGAGTGGTCCTACACCCTCAACCTCATCGGGATCGCCAGTGACAGAACCACCTCCTCACGTCTCTCAACTTAATTTAGGAGCTATGTCATTTCCTCTGGAACCCTTTAATGAACAGACTGACCACATCGAAGGATTTTTATCACGCTTCGAGGCAATGGCTGTCAGCTGTGGGCTTGAAGAAAGTAGATGGGCGACGAAGTTAGCGCAGGCCTTAAGATCCACGGCGTATGAGGTGTTCTCGCGCCTCACTAGAGAGGAACAACAGAACTACACAACACTTAAGACGGCACTCTTGAGCCGCTTCGAAGTGGACGCCGAATCTTATAAACTCAAGGTCAAAGCCACAAGGAAGGAACCGGGTGAGAGTTACTCGCAACTAGTCGAAAGACTGAAGTCATACATACAAAGATGGGCTTGCTTGGGAGGATTTGAGGAAAGTTTTGAAGGACTCCGTGAAATGATCATCATTGATCAGATCAAGGGGAAAATGCAGAACGAAATGAAGGCATTCTTAACCCAAAACGGGGCTGACCGCCTGGAAACTATAATCATCCTGGCAGAGAGATTTGAAAAATCTCAGAAGGAGATGGGAGGAAAGGGACGTTTGAACAACACCCCCTGTCAAAACAAAACTTCACAGCCAAAGGAGGGTGAAAACACTGTAGCCACCGGGAAAAAGGGGAAATCCCAGAAAAACACTCAAAACTCAGTCCAAACAGCGCCGAAGGAGGACAAACCATTCTGTACCCATTGCAAAATTAGAGGTCACACATTTCAGAATTGCAGGAAGAAGCCACCTCCACACACAGCGGCATGTTTGGCCAACCGGAAAGAGAAAAAAGTGAGCACTGGTGAAACGTCCAAACAGACACCTCATCAAGACACATCATCTCGTATTCCGGTTGTGGAATCCATCTTGCTAAATGGATTCAAAACTACCTGTTTATATGATACTGGATTATCATATGACTGTGTTGTTTCATCATCCTTAGTTCACCCTGAACAAGTGACAGAGGAAATAGTGGAATTACAGGGACCACTGAAGAGTTCAACAAATATGTCTCTTCCAGTGGCAAAATTGAACATAGCCTAGCGGTATGTCACTGGGACAATCAAGGCGGCAGTCTTGGACGATCCGATATATCCTGTAATCCTCGGCTGTAGATTTATCGTTCTAGGAGAACCTGTTCAACCTGTGGCGCTGGCGACCATGACCACTCGATCCCAGGCAACAAAAACTCCAGAAACAACTACGCCAATCCCTCGAATGGAGGACCTGAAGAGGGCACAAGAAGCCGACACATTGGAACCCTGCTTCAGAAAACTGCCAAAATCACATTTACCTCTACGTAAAGGTGATCTGTTCATGAAGTCAGCACTTCTTTACAGAAAAGCAGGACGAGCTGGACAAGAGTTTAATCAACTTGTTGTACCAACTCAATACAGGACTCAGATCTTAGAGATGGGTCATAGTCTACCATTCAGTGGGCACACGGGTATCAACGCTACTACACAGCGGATTACCACTCACTACTTTTGGCCAGGGATGAATTCAGACATACAACGGTTTGTAAAATCATGCCCACAGTGTCAGAAAGTATCACCAAAACACCGGACACCACCGGCAATGTTGGGTGAACCGCCAATCACTGGAATTCCATTTGAGAAAGTGGCTGTAGACATCATCGGACCTCTCTCAGCAACGAAGAGGCGAAACCGATTCATATTAACGCTTGTGGACACAACAACCATGTGGGCCGAAGCAGTTCCTATGCCCAGCTGTGACTCCAAACACGTCGCTGATGCATTATTAGGAATATTCACACGTCTAGGATTCCCACAAAGGATCTTGACGGACAACGGTTTACAGTTTCGTGGTAAGCTCATGGAAGAGACCTTCAGACTTTTCCATGCACGCCATATCTTCAGTTCACCATATCACCCTCAGTCAAATGGACTTGTGGAAAGGTGGAACGGGACATTGATTAGTATCCTGCGCAAAATTGCCCAGGAGAAGACAGAGGATTGGGACTTGTATTTACCCGCAGCTTTATTCGCTTACAGGGAGGTACCCCATCACTCAACAGGTTTTGCTCCAGCCACTCTGTTGTTTGGACGACCGATCAAGGGACCACTGGAGGTGTTACTTCGAACGTGGACTGATAATACTACAGATGATACAGTCGTAACTGCATCTACATATGTTGCCGAGTTGAAAAATCGTTTACAACACAGTTGGAAACAAGCGAATGTCAATCTACGTCAAGCCAGACGAAGAATTGCTCGTAACTTCAACCGCAAGGCAAAGGATAGAGAGTTAGAGGTAGGAGAGAAGGTGATGTTGCTGCTTCCAACCAGTCAGAATAAGCTGCAAATAGGATGGAGAGGACCTTATGTAGTGACGGAGAAGATCTCACGTACCAACTACAGAATTTCAGTCAAAGGCAAGATGAAAGTATTTCACATAAACCTCTTGAAGAAATATCATGAAAGACCCTCAACCACCGAACCTGCACATCTGATGGCCATGAGTGTGGCTACTGAAGTCGAAGAAGGATCAACAATGGGAGTCGAGTGCCAACTGCAAGCCAAAGAGACCTTTAAGGATGTGGAAATCAATCCCAACTTAACAAAGGATCAGCAAAAGCAGATTAGGGAACTTATGGCAAAATATGCAGAAGTACTTACTGATAAGCCAGGAAGAACTGATTTGGAGGAATTTGACATGAAGTTTAATGACACAGTGCCTGTGCGAGTCAAGACTTACCCAGTTCCTTATGCAAAGCAAAAGACTGTAGAGGAGGAAATACAACAGCTGCTCACCGCAGGAATAATCTCACCATCTGAATCACCTTACAGTGCTAGCGTCGTCTTATTGAGAAAGCCAAGTGGAGAACATAGATTGTGCATCGATTATCGACAGCTCAATGCTATAACTGAATTCCAAGCAGAACCTCTGCCTGATCAGAATAAACTCTTCACAGCACTCAACCGAGCTAAGTACTTTACTAGGATTGATCTCAGTAAGGGATATTACCAGATTCCTGTAAAACCGGAAGTTAGACCATGGTTAGCTTTCAGCACGCCTGGAGGACACTATGAGTTCAACGTTCTTCCATTCGGATTAAGTAATGCTCCCAGCGTCTTTACACGTATGATGAGAAAATTACTTGACCCACTACAGCATCCAGACATCAGTCACTTCATGGATGACATCCTGATCGCTACTGAAACATTTGAAGAGCATGTAGAAACCCTGCATCTTTTGTTCAGGCGCCTCAGAGAAACTGGATTGACGGCTAGACCAAAGAAGTGTCAGATAGGATTCCAAGAATTGGACTTTCTAGGTCATAAGATATCTCATGGACTGATAACTCCACAAGAGGGAAATGTGGACAAACTACAGAGAGCACCTCGTCCAAAAACAAAGAAGGATGTAAGATCATTTGTATCCTTATGTGGATTCTATCAAAAATACATCAAGGACTTCAATACTCTGTCAGCACCTTTAACGGATCTTACCAAAAAGGAGAAACCAGAGAAAGTCACTTGGTCATCTGACTGTGAGAGAGCTTTCACAGCACTAAAGCAGGCCTTAACTGCTCATCCAGTCTTACATCTACCAGACCTCGACCAACCATTTGTGCTGCGCACCGATGCCAGTAACATAGGAATTGGGGCAACGCTGTTGCAGAGAAAGGGAGATGTACCATCAGAGCTATTCCCTGTAGCCTATGCTAGCAGGAAATTGAATGCAGCAGAGAGAAATTACAGTACTATCGAGAGAGAATGTCTTGCGCTCGTATAGAGTGTACATAAATTTCAGGCATACCTATATGGCAAACATTTCACAGTGCAATATGACCATCAACCACTCATGTTTCTCGCAGCATCTAAGACTCTGAATGCCCGACTTATGAGGTGGTCGCTGCTTCTTCAACCTTACTCGTTCCAGGTTGAGTATATTCCTGGGAAAATGAATGTGGGAGCGGACTTCCTGAGTCGACACCCAGTGCCTGATGAACCAGGTCAATGAGATGCAGAAGAGAATACAAGGGAGGAAAAATGGGAACAGCTTGATAACTGAAAATGTTGGAAACATAGTTCCATACCATAGAACAATCTGGAGTGGGGCCATGTGGCATAATGCTAACCACCATTATTCATTTACCAAAACATGCCGCAAGAAGAGGAAACAACATTAAAAGAAATTGACTTCACAACCGCAAACGGAGACTAGGACTTAAAACTTAACATCGAAACTGGAACTGCATAAGTGACAGATGACGTGGATTCTTAGAAAGATTTCATCAGACAAAGCTCGGAAACCCATTTGATAGGAGGAGACATGTGACCGCTTTCGAGCCAACGCCGGATTTGCATATGTTAATATTTCATCAGATCTGGTAAGCCCGCACTTTTTCCTGCAACCAGCCTGATAAACAGATGTGAGAAGCTGGTGTGACCAAATTTTCAAACATGGAATTGCGGGGTGTCTAGATCTGAGGTAAGCTTGTAATTCCCGAGATTAGACTAAGAACCCGATGTATCAGGTATCAAGTAATGGTAACCCGTGTTTGTAATGTCAATTGAAATGTATTATTATTAATTAAAACCTCTGAAATGTAAAAATGCTCGACTGTAGATTCTAACGACGCAGAGCCATTCCCGGGCAAAATGACACTCCAATACTCTCTTCGATGAAACTGCAATCTCTGATATTCTTAGAGATAATTATTAACTTTAAGAAGTGCATTATACTACTCCATTCTATTCTGAACAACTGTACGAAGTGATGATTCTAAAGCAATCTTGTGCATTTCACCAGAAACACTGATAAAAGATGCTATCACTACCTACAGCTGAAATAACAGTTGGTGTACTAGAACAAGTGCCTTGTTCTAAAAACAGACTTATCTATGCCTATTTACAATCTAGAAAGCTGAAAGAGAAATCAATCTTTCCTTTCTCCTTCATCTATTGAATCAATAGGGTTTGACGGAATAAATATTTATATTTTTGTCAAATTTTAATTAGATAAGGGCACACATGAACTGCATTACATGAGAAAGTTGGGCTTCGCGGAACACCATCACGCGCAGTGAACTTAACTCATTACTCAACATAACTTAAAACACAACACCACTCATCACCACACAACCCAACACTCAACATCACAACAACAACAGATAATGGGAGAGAGTTATTAGACACAAGAAGAAGAAGAAGAAGTTAATTGGGAAAACACAGAGAATTATTTATACACGCGATAAACACCATTGTGTGGAAGAAATGTTATAAATGTATGTCATTTATTTACATGCATCTTGACAGATTCTCACTCTTGTCACTGTCTTACTGTACACGTTCACTGACCCCAGGTCAAATGAGAACTTACATACAGCGGGAACCAGTTGATACAAGGCGTACACAGTGTGACAAACTCTGACCACCCCAAATTAACCCAACACTAGATTAGAGAAAAAAAGAGGGGAGGGGAACTAGTTCCTACTTCAGGAATTTAGATTTCTTCCGACCTACTTCTAGAATATTGTATTGGTAGGAATGTATATATTTATGTGAATATTCATCAGTGATCTTGGTGGCTACATACCAACAACCACCCAACACATCAGCAAACTAACCACCTAAATCAGACCTGAAAGAGGGAAGCCGAGAGAAAGAGATGAACCACAAGTGAGATGGAGGATGACTTGGCCATGAGCAGAGTATGGGGAGGCCTTCAGAGGAGCTATACGGGCAGACCTGAAGTGGATCCATCAGTCAATGGACCCTGGCTTACCTAATCTTCCAGTCACCAGGTTACCTTTCTCATTGGTACACACCACACCCAATTTCAGGAAACTGATAGTTAATTGTTGAATTACCATCACACTTAACATGTGCAACATCAAAATGTTTAATATGTTTTCACACTTGTTGACCTCTCATGTATTGATGCTTGTTTATTGATGGTCTGTGTAACTGGTCCAATATGCAACTTTTCTAATATTTTGTGTAAATCACAATGGAGATGTATGTACTGACCAGAAGGCTCAGGCCCAGTCAATAAATGATTAACATGAATTGACCTTCTGTTAATTTATCAGTTTAAACCTATCTGTGTCAACAACTTCTTTGTACATCATGTTGTCAGAATCTAATGTGATTGATTATGTGTTTGATTGTTTAACAATAAATCCACTCATAATGACTTACTAAAATGGGGGAGAGAAGACTCTAGATCTATCAACTGCTCAACATCCATGTTTTCTTCATCTAAATCAGGCTGAGAAAATTCTCCAGACTTTCCTCAGATTTGATAACCAATAAAAGGGGCTCCAGAGCTACAGAATCCTTGGAGAAGGGGCAGATTCCCAGTTAGTAATTACCATTCTCACCAGGGCCATAATCTATATCTCCTAGACTACTTAATAGAACGAGGCCTGCAGATAACTCAAGGTTCATATTCTGGGGTGATTGAAGATAGAAGAGGAGGGGGCTCTACTTCTTTTGGTAGAAATGGGGCATGCACTACAGTGATCTCCCACTCCCTTCAAAAATATATGACACCAAGCACTAATAGCAAAACCAGAAGCTGAATTACAAGATCACGTGAATAGTCTAAATGAAATGCGTAGGGAACATAACATGAAAATTAGCACAAGTAAAACAGAAATGATTGTAGGAAATACCTGGTTTAAGCAACACCCTAGAAGAATATGGACATGGAGGAGTCCCGACAGCAGGATTAGAAACCAGATTGATTACATTCTGATTAGCAGAATATTTAGAAATGCGCTAACAATAGCAGTGCTGATTGTTATAGTGACCACATATTACTTACAGGAACATTGAGGATAAAGTTTTAAAAAAATCAACTATATAACAGGAAACACTAAATATGATTTGTGTACATTGAGTAACGACAAGGAAATACAAAACAAATTCAACATAGAAGTACAGAACATATCTGATATATTGTCTGATCTAGAGATCCTATTCCAGGATGTGGTTGATCAATGGGAAATTAGGAAGAATTCAATCAGTTTGGCTGCAGAAACAACCATTCCAAAATTAAAGAAGGTGGGTCGTAAGAAATAGATGACAGAAGAAATTTTTACAACTAATGGAAACAAGAAGACTCAACAAAAATAATCCTGCCAAATATAAAGAAATTCACAGACAAGTCAGAATATTATGTAAGGAGGCAAAAGAAGCGTGGCTTGAAAAAATTGCTTAGAAATTGAAAAACAACACAACAGTCAAAATACCAAATTTGTGCACAAAAGAATTCAGGAACTTACTAATAAAAGAAAAGTATATCAACAGACTGTCTAAAAACTGAAGATGGCAAAATCATAATAGAAAAGGATCAGATTCTACATGTATGGTCAGTCTATGTGAAAACCTTTACGAGATAACAGACATGTATGATATTTGATTTAATAATGAAGGACCGCCAATTTTGAAGATGGGGGTTCTTCTTCTTCTTCTTCTTCTTCTTCTTCTTCTTCTTCTTCTTCTTCTTCTTCTTCTTCTTCTTCTTCTTCTTCGTTCATCCGGATTTTTGTTTTCGGACGTGACATCGTTGTGCCTGTTTACAGCAGGTCTGCGTTCTTGCGCCGTTAGGCCGACACATCCGACTTCTCCGGGCATTTGTTGACCGGGTTAACCTTCCCGGAGATGGAGGTTCGAAATGTTCTTAAACATATGAAAGCTGGCAAGGCCCCCGGTTCAGATAAAATCACAACAGAAATGATTAAAGCTTTAGAAGAATATGAAATAGATCAAGTCACCAGATTGCCGAACACATTATTATATATGATATCGGAGATATACCTTCTGAATTATGTAGTTCTGTATTTATTGCAATCCCAAAGAAATCAGGATCCTTGGAATGTGATTACTAATCGGAGGATGTTGTTGTTTGTTGTTGTTTGTCCATCAAGAATGATGATGACCATTCATTTCATCCAGTGGGGTTGAAGGTGTGGAGCCGTGAGTTCTAAGATGGCTGATAAGGCCTATTTTGGCTCTAAATGTTCTTTGACAATGTGGGCAAAGAATGCTTGACGTCTCTGGAGGAGGATTTCCTGCAGTGGTTTTTCTGTCCTGCCTTTTCTTCACAGCTCTTGCAGTCCTGGTTGCCTCACATATGACTGCACCTTTGCGCAATGATGCACGCCACGAATTTCGGTCTCTGGCTGCAGCCTCCCAGGTGTCATGATGAATTCCAAAAGCATTCAGTGAAATTTTCAGAGTGTCTTTAAAACGTTTCCTCTGGCCACCTTGGGAGCGTTTACCACAACGCAGTTCGCTGTAGAAAATTCGTTTAGGGAGCCTGTGATCTGGCATGCGGGTCAAGTGACCAGCCCAGCGAATCTGATTCTTCATCAGTAGAGTGTGGATACTGGGCATGGATGCTCTTTCTAGGACTTCAGTGTCTGGAATCTTGTCTTGCCATTTAATCTTCAGTAGCTTCCTTAGGCAGACTGTGTGGAAGTGGTTTAATTTCCTAGCGTGTCGCTGATAAACAGTCCAGGTTTCACAAGCATATAGCAGTGTGGATAATACAACTGCTTTGTAGACTTTTAGCTTTGTTTGCAGGCTTATTCCAGTTCTGTCCCATACATTCTTGTACAGTCTGCCAAAGGCTGCACTGGCCTTGGAGATTCTTGCATTCACTTCGTCATCGATTGTGGCAGCTTGTGACACAGTGCTGCCAAGATAGGTGAATTTGTCCACAACACTTAGTCTATGATCATTCACTTTGATATTCGGCACAGTGTGATTATTCCCTGGAGCTGGCTGGTACATAACTACAGTCTTCTCCAAGTTGATATTGAGCCCAAAGTTGGCACAGGCATGTGAGAAAGCTGAAACATTATGTTGCATGTCCGCCTCTGAGTTGGCGTATAGAGCGCAATCATCAGCAAACAGGAGCTCTCTGACGGTGCCGCTGTCAATTTTGGTTTTAGCTTTCAGCCTTCTGAGATTGAATAACTTTCCATCCATACGGTAGTTGATGTCTATTCCAATGTCGTCGTTCTCGAAGGCATTCATCAACATGGCTGAAAACATGAGGCTGAACAGTGTTGGTGCCAGGACACATCCTTGCTTCACTCCATTGGTTACAGGAAAGGGTTCAGACAGTTCACCATTTTCCTGTACTCTTGCCTGCATGCCGTCATGACAGGAGTATTGGTCCTGATCATGATCGGAGGATATAATATAAACAATATACGATATGCAGATGACACAGTATTGGTGGCGGATAATGCAACAGACCTACAACAATTGTTGGACAGTAGTAACAGAGAGTGCACAGAAAGGACTCTCCTTGAATATCAAGAAAACAGTAACAATGGTGATATCAAAGCAAATGGGGACACCAAAATGTGACATAGAAATAGAAGGGGGAATTCTCAACCAAGTGGATAATTTTAAATACCTAGGGGCACTTATAACATCAGATGGAAGATGTACAACAGAGATTAAGAGCAGAATAGGGCAGGCAAAAGCCGCATTCCAGAAAATGAAGAGTTTCTTATGCAATAAGTCGCTGTCGATGAATGTAAGAAAGAGAGTGCTGAAATGCTATATAGAACCAGTTTTGCTGTATGACAGCGAATCTTGGAATGTAAATGAACAAATTAGGAAGAACTTAGAAGCAACAGAGATGTGGTTTTTAAGACGAATGTTGCGAATTCCTTGGACTGCCAGAGTAACTAACAACGATTGCCTGAAAGAGGCTAATGAAACCAGAACACTATATACAACAATAAGAAAGAGACAAACAGCTTTCTTTGGTCATGTGATGAGAAGAGAGGCATTGGAGAACATCGTGACAACTGGAAAGATCGAGGGGAAGAGAGGCAGAGGCAGACCAAGAGAAATGATGCTGGACGGATTGAGACGGTGGCATGGAGGAATATCATCAGCAGAGTTGATCCAGAACACCAAAGACCGAGATCAGTGGAGAGCCATGAACGCCTACGCTAGCCGGCACGGCACTTGATGATGATGATTGATTAGCAACAACTGTGACACAATGAAAGAAATTAAACGACAACTATCAATTGCTCGTCAAAGACTAAAACAACTAAATAAATTATGGAATGGGACAGACAGAGCTTCAAAAGTTAGGTTTTTAAGAGCATGCATCTTTCCCATTACAACATACGCCTGTGAGACCTGGACACTTATTACTAAACAAGCTGAACAGCGCATAAATACCTTTGAATATAAATGTTATAGACGAGTTCTAAGAATATCTTGGGTAAAGAAAAGAACAAATGCACCCATACTTCAAGAGCTGAATATTGAAGAAGGTTGGCTAGACGATAAAACAAAGACAATTGAAATATTTTGGTCACTTGAAACGTCACGAAAAGTTTGTTGAGAACAATAATGGTGGGGTATATGCCTGGGAAGAGAGGAAGATGAAGGCCAAAGAGAAGATGGGTGCAGGATGTGGCGGATGATCTCCTGATGGGTGTATCAGACGCGGGACATCTTGCTTATGATCGAGAGGTTTTCCGGAAGGTTGTTATGGGAGCGAGGTTCTGCAAAGGACATACTGAATGAATGAATGAATGAATGCTGCTGGCTATTATTATTAATATTATTATAGAGTACGTATCTCTTAGTTTGTGTACGCGGTTTCCCAGTTGCAAGAACTAGAACAGTGGTTCTCAACCTGTGTGGATTAAGGTTTCGGGGGGGGGGGGGGGGGGGGTTACGGGAGAATTAAGTTTATTTCAAAATCGCGTTAATATAAGAACCAATTACTTGATATTGTGTTTCCCTCCACGCTTTACAGTTCTGTACTTCTCGCCCTTCTGAAATTCGTTTTATATCGTAAGTAGACCCGCAAATCACGTTTTATGTAGTCGTCTCGACTTGTTTAGTAATGTGTTGTTAAATGTAGCTTCAATTTTTACGTATAATGTGTAAGGGGGGGGGGGATTTATAAAGAGGAAATACGAAAAAGGGAGGGGGGAGGGTTATACGGAGGAAATACGAAAAGGGTGGTGGGGTGACAGTTTGAACAAATGGCAATGGGGTGCATTGGGCCAAAAAAGATTGAGAACCACTGAACTAGAGGAAACATGGCGGCATGTCTGTGTTGAATGTCGGATTCCACATTCAGTTAGTCATGTTGAATATTGGACTACACCATTCGGCAAACGTTTATTGATGTTGAATATCGTCTTAATATCTCTGCTCTATACTTCTACCATTGGCAAGTCTCGAGAAGGAGCTGGATTGATTTCTTCAGGTAACTCAGATTATCTGTTGGGTACCTTCTAATATTAATAATAAATTATTCTATTTCTATTCTAACTTCAAAAACTTGGGTTGGCTCTAAACGAATTGACTAATTTCAATGTCTTCCCGATCCGATATGATATTCATTTGTTTCTAATTCTCTCCTTTGTGTGTTTAGGTCCTCCTCTATTTCACTGATCCTGTAAATTTCAAAGACTTTTCTAGTTATACAAGAATTATCAGGTTTTCTCAATCAATGTAAGTCAAGTGGTATATTAATTACTTAGTACTTACTACTAAATCACTTAAGTACTATTATTATTATAATTATATTTATATTATTACTATTAGCATATGTAGACAATATTTAAAAATTGGATTTTTACAGTTGACAGTTGGTACTGTGAAAGTTGGATACAGCTTCACAAGACCAATCCAATGGTATCTCAATGAAGACTGTACATTAATGCCAAGCTGAGTTATTAATATTTTTTGTGTCATGATCTACAATCAGGAAGTGCAAAGGAATCTAGTAAATGAGACGGTTATGATCGTGGCCCAATAAATTGGGGCTGAGAAATTATGTCTTCTGTTACTGTGGCTTGTTTATTTTTAAATGGACATTATAGTGTCATATATCATTGCATCTGGGTGGCGAGGCCTAACTTGACGTATTATCTATTTTTTGATATGATGTGGCATGACCTAATTAACAATTAAAAATGGCCACCAATTGTTTATTATTCATTAAAAGTCTGTCGCAAAGCTAACAAACCTGGTAAGATGTATATTTTATTGTGTGTTTTTGTAACAGGAAGGTAAAGGTCACATTCCTCTTTTGATAGAATGTCGAGAGGATCAACTTCCTTGCACCAGGTTTTATCCCATATGGCTCGGTCTCTTTCTGCAGGGCGGCCTTCTGAAAGGATCGCACAAAGCACGAGAGTCTCTGAGTCTCCAAGTAAAAATGCACTCGACTTTTAAGACTTTTCGATAGGATGTTAGTTAGTTAGTTAGTTATCAGCTGGGGTATCTTCGTTGCACTCCGGACATGTCCATAGGTGCTCAGATCCTCCCCCCAGCATATGCATCAGCGTCCGGTGGCTAATAGTGCCAGTTCTGTGTTGGTTGACGAGGCGCTTTGTTTTCCCGATGTACCTCTCGCGTCTGGCTGTGCCGATTCTTACTCCCAGGTCTTTCATCCTGGAAAGCGATGTGGAATCACTGGCGTCAAAATCCTCTGTTCTCGCCATATCTTTAAGGGCGTTAATAACATCGGCACGATCCATGGGCTGGCCATCTACAGGGGGTGCAGAGCCAGCCAATTTATCAGCTCGTTCATTTCCCTCGACTCCCGCATGTCCCGGGACGAAGATGAAGGTGACTTTGCGGACAACAGACTTCCGCAGCGACTCAATCCACTGTCTACGTACAGATCCAGCTTCGACCTTCTGAATCATGCTCATTGAATCACTTAGTACACACACGTTGGTATAATGTTGTGATTCCAGCCATATGAAAGCCTGTGTAACTGCCATCACCTCCATCGTCATGCTGCTCGTGGTCATGGAGTGGGCACCACTGGATTCTTGAACGGTTCGGCCCGCTGAGCGGGCTGTAAATGCCCACGCACTTCTCTGCTGCTTTACAACAGATCCATCTGTATAGATGAGCACTTCGGGGCTATCTGAGTGATCATAGATGAGCGCGTTAACCTCTGCATTGACAGCGGCAGGGTTCTGCTCTCTGCACCGTCTGTCGAGTGTGATAATGCAGGAGAAGGTACACTTAAAAGCTGGAGGCATCGGCACCCATTCCTTGCCGGGGTTGATACTGGTAAGACTGCAGACCTGTCCGACGACATCTTCCGCCCGACCCATCCATGATTTGCCCCTCTTTAGCCTGTCACCCTTTTCTCTGAATACAGCGTCATGCAGAGGGTGCTGCTCATCTGCACTTATTTTTAAGTATGCACGAGCTCTCCAGATCTTGATCCTGTGTTCCATTGTCGGGAAGTCAAGGAGGTATCTCATTGCTACACAGCTGGTGTCTCTCGTGCAGCCCAAAATGATGCGCATGGCTTCGTTTTGTACCTTTTCAAGTCTTCCAATCTGTGTAGGGCTGACAGTGAGGATGGCCAGGGCATACTCGATGCGTGAAAGCACAAGTCGATAGGATGTGCTGTGACCTAATTAACAGTTAAAATAGCTGCCCATTTATATTAATTAAATGTCATGTGAAATGTTCATCGTTAGTAAAAAAACAATTCATGAAAATGTACTCACATTGTCTTGACGCAACCATTGCATTGTGACAGCTTTCTTTTGTTGATAACATTTCATGCAATAATGTAAGTAAATAAGTTTGTTTCTGCTGCATAAATTAAGCAGTCACTTTCGCTAATAATTGATTTCTACTTCTGCTCTATAATTACTATTCTGTGTCTAAAAGTGAGCAATTAATTACATACTAACTTTAAAATAAAACCATAACTTGTTTCACAGTAGATTATTTAAATTTAAATAAATATGTACTGCTGCGCTGCTAAGACAAAAAGTACTCTTTACTTACTGGTTTAGATAGACGGGTCTGAAAACTAGTTTTCAAAATTATTTTCACTCATGTCAAATGGTGAAAAATTATACAAGTACACAGATAAATTACTGCTACAAATGAAACCTAAAATTCTATTTAATTCTAGTAGTTAAATTGCCAGTTCTAATTATAAATAAATACAGGTCCGCGATAGTTTTGTACTATTGTATGGGCGCCACCATTTTGAATTTTGTGTTATGACTGATATCTCATTTTCATGGTTGTGCTAAACATTTTTTCCTGAATGCGATTGAAAGGGAGCATTGTTGAAACTCTTCAGATATATGTAAAATTGAATGCAGAATTCAAAAATGTAACAAAAACTCAAGGTTGGTTTAAAATACAGGAGTTATGAGACAAATTAGCTTAATAATAATAAAAAATAATAAAAATATTAGCTCGTGAATAAGCGTAAATAAATTCAAGAGAAGAAAGTTCTAAGCAACAGTTGCTTGCAGCCTAGCAGACAGACCACAGTAGCATTTATTAGAGATGTTTCCCCCGATCTGTGACATGTGATTTTCAAATACATTAAATCAGAAGCTAGCATGCTTACGTACACCATGGTTACAGGCAGTCGCAATAAATTTTCTGCGAAAATACCTACTACCAAGCCCATTACTACAAGCCCACATACTATGCTCACCCATCTGTGTCTACATTGCTACCTAAATAGTTGTATAATTCTGCCTCAATATCTATATATGCTTGCCTATCTGTGTCTACCTAAATATGTTTAAAGTCGACTTATAAGTCTACAGGGTTGACTTCATTGCACCAGGTTTTTATCCCATATGGCTCGGTCTCTTTCCGCAGCGCGGAAAGTGTCGCACAAAGCACGAACTCCATAGCTCTAGCGACGACCCACAGGAGTCTCCAAAAAATTTAACTCGTGAACCGAAGGACGCGGCCCGGAATTGAACCCGCAACCTTTGGAGCCCGAGTCAAACGGCATGACCACTTCACCACGGAGACTCCCCAAGTAAATATGTCTATAATATCAACATCTTTGACTTTTCCTATGACTTAGTTAGTTAGTTAGTCGACAGATCATCCTCATTGCACATCGAACCATTCAGTCCATAAGTGCTCGGATCCCCTCCTCAGAAAATCCTGCAGAGTATGGCGGCTAATGACACCAATTCTGTGTTGGTTTATCAATCTTCTTTGGCTTTCTGTGTAGTGTTCTTGTTTGGCCACCCCTCTTTTAATTTGCTGTTCTCACAGTCTGGCCAAGTTGTAGATTCACAGTCATCACTTGGTTCCCGCAAAAGTCTTACTTCTCGTAGAGCATTCAGAATGTCAGCCTGGTTCATGGCACGTCCGCCCTCCACAGTAGCCTTACCCATGAGCTTGTCAGCCCGCTCATTTCCTTGTACTCCTGCATGCCCTGGCACAAAGATGAAACTAATCTTTGCCAGCCAAAACCGCTCCAGAGACAACAGCCATTCTCTTTGGATCCACCCCATCTCTATCCTCTTGAGCATGCTCACTGAGTCGCTAAGGAAACATGCCCTAGTGAATATGTGTGTCTCGAGCCATGTTATTGCTTTACTTACTGCCATGACTTCCATAGTCAGGCTACTTGTGGTCTCAGTGAAAGCACCAGAGTCCTCCTTCACAATTCTCCCTCCGGCCTGAGCCGTGAAGACCCATGAGATTCTCACATGTCGGACGACCGACCCATCTGTGTAAATGACAGCATCACTGTCTAGCAAATTCTCGAAAATCAACGCTTGTACTTCTGCCTCCTCAGCAGCCGGATTTTCTTGTCTGCATTTTCTGTCTAGTTGGATGCAAACTGAAAATGATGTGCAGAAATCTGTTGGCACTTGTATCCACTCCTCGCCAGGTTCTAAGTCCTCAAGTGAACACACCTGTTGAAGAATGTCTTCAGCTTGACCCATCCACGACCATCCTCTTTTTAACCTGCTGCCTTTCACCTTCATAATTTCACTATACAGTGGATGTAGTGTGTTTGCGTTAACTCTGAGGTAGGCGCGTGCTTTGCAAATTTGTATTCTGTCTTCAATGGTTGGAAAATCAAGAAGGTAGCTCATCGCCCTGCATGCTGTATCTCTTGTACATCCAAGAATAATGCGCATAGCTTCATTCTGTATCCTTTCCATACTTTCTATCTGCTTACGGCTGAGAGTCAGGATTGCCATCGCATACTCAAAAACAGACATGACCAGCCCCTCGTATAGAAGACATAGATGGCGCTGCTCACAGTTTGCTGCCACCATCAGCCGCATCACAGCCAAACCCTGCTTGGCCTGTGTTATCACCTGGTCTATGTGCTCATTATAGGCAAGGCTTCGATCAAACCGTATCCCCGGTTATTCATTGCCTGCGTTCTTTCCACCGTCTCTGAACACACAAGAGAAATGTTTTCTGTGGCAATTTCAACGCTAAAGGCAGATCATGGGGAAACATTTCCTCCAACACGCAGGGGGAGGAGCTCGAGACTGCTCTTGAAACCATTGACCTGGTTTGTATCAACAGTGGCTGTGTCATCAGGACAGCAAGCTGTCAAGGTGATGAGGACAGTGCTATTGATCCGGCGCTGGTTTCTCCTTCACTCACTACAGTGTGTAGATGGGGTGTCCTAGGACACCACCACCCTTTCCTATGACTTTTTAGACCTAATTGTTTAGAGGAGACATTTGTGACAAGATTTTCTTGTTTTTCTCTCCAATTGAAGACACGTTGTAGGGTGTATTGTATGGGGGGGGGGGGGGGGGGGGGGGGAAGAGAAGATACAACAAAGAATGCCTGCTGATATAATTATTGGATTAACTTTAATTTAATGTTTGTATGATGTGTGACGCAATTAATACAGATTTTCCACAAAACATGTATTATTATGTTATTTTTGTCATGATAAATCAATATAATTACACTGTGATTGATTGCCAAACTCCAAATTCTTAAAGGGAATTTGAGGAATAACATCGGAAATCATGTCTTGAAGTAATGATAAGACATTTGGTATAATTAATCATGATTAGATATTATCTTGAAAAACATTATTCATTTATTTAATTTATTGTTGCACACATATGAAACTTACATATCGTTTTAGATTGAAAGATGGAGAGTAAACTACCATCAAATGTCAAGGTAGAACAACCTGAAGGCTATGTAGGTCAAGGTAAGATTAAATTAAATATAATGTAACAATTACAGGATATTGCAGTTAACCCCAGCATTTACTGGCTGTTTTTGATTTACTAGATAATTTTACATTGAGTAGTTTGCATTTGCTTTCTGAATGGCCAAAGCCTTATACCACCGAAATCAACACAATAGCAGAATATAAATCTACTCAGACACTGGAAAATTTAAGGTCATAGGTGTGACTGAGTATCCACTAGGATCAGTGTACAACTCTGCAGCTGAGCCAAGCAGGGCTCTTTCTTGTCCTGACAGTTGAAAATTGCTGTCAAAGGCAGAGGTAAGCCTTGTGTGAATATGGAAGGCAAAGGAAAACCACCACATTATCTTCCCAAGACTATGTATTTAGAGAGATGAGTCTGGGATCAATGTTAATGGCTATCATAGGACACCTTCATCTCATATAGATGTCATGAGCCACAAGTGACACCATACCCTCGTCAAGCTACTGATGGCAGTACCAACATGAACAAGTTTAAAATAGGAACATGGAATATCAGGACATAGTTTGAGATAGGAAAGTTAGATAACGTAATATGGTTTGTGTCT
Organism: Cepaea hortensis; assembly: GCA_963921405.1. NCBI lineage: Eukaryota > Metazoa > Mollusca > Gastropoda > Stylommatophora > Helicidae > Cepaea > Cepaea hortensis. Next base: position 79,461,282 of record OY992897.1, read on the forward strand.
TGGTTATTTAAAGATAACGTAATAACAGAAATGAAAAGTATGAAGATTAATATCCTTGTCATGAGTGAGATGAGGTGGAGGAGATCTGGTAAAGTAATAATAACAGACAAACACACAATAATTTGTTCAGGAGGTAATACGTACGGAAAAGGAATAAGACTAACTTTTGATGAGGAAACAGCTAGCTCAATTATTTGTTATTTGATGAAATCAGATAGTTATTATTGTCAAATTCAGAGGCAAAAAAAGAGACATAAATATTATACAAGTGTGGGCATCAATAACAAGCAGTAGTGAAGTGGAAATGCAAACTAAGTAGAAATTGCAATATCTCAAACAAAATCATACAAAATAAAAACTATACTTGGTGCCAAGAGACTACTATGTAGTTCTAGGGGGTAATGACATAGATGAGACTGTAAACACAACGCGGCTGGCTCACCCGTAGTCTGGCAGATGCTGAGATTAATGCATTTAACGCAACTCTGGTGGTAGCTGACATATAGTTTATTTCTGAGGATACACACCCAGACAAATCTCCGCAGCCAGCTTCATCACACACTCTTACTTATGGTCATGGAATTCTCATACACTGTCCACTGTGGACCGAGTGCTTTATGGCCCACTATACAATATGTACAGTCCAGCTCGTGGTCTGCTTTGACACACTATAATTTCTTTCTGTCGTGACCTAGTGCTGCCCCCAAACGCTGGCTTACAATAGTCAGTGTATATACTTGAAGGCAGAACTGACTTGTGGGGTACCACTGCTGATAATCGTTAATGTTCTCTCACATTACACACCAGACTTTCTATCTCTCAGTTGATTCTCTCTTACACATACACATCCTCAAACAATTATGATGTTCATGAAAATACACTAGAAGTATAAATACTGAACGTGTTGTTAATACTGTCCTAATGATGCACAGTTCCTTTTGTATATATGTCCCCTGCATGTCTGCTTGCATCTAACATGTAACCTCTCTATCTTGTGTGACTCCTCCAACTTGTATGACTAATCGCTAAGTTGGATGACTTTTTGCTAAGCTGGATGACTTGTCGTTAAGCTGGATGACTTGTCGTTAAGCTGGGTGACTTATTGCTAAGCTGGATGACTTGTCACTAAGCTGTCTTGTGCCTGAATGAAGGGTTTTTTCTGCCCAATTTGGAACGACAACTCTGATCTTGAACTTTCATTATGCTAACCCGAGTATTTATCATTAGAGCTCACTGGCTTAGCTACCAGACTGGATTTCTGGGCATGTCACATATTTCTGTCTCACTATAGTCTGTTTTTATTTGAACTATTGTGCAACTGTCTTTAACTCTTTATGTCTCATCTTTCAGTCATAGTTACTCTATCTGGATACCTGACACTCGGAGATTTCAATGCAAAGCAGGAAAGAAAAGAATGGACGATTAGTTGGTGGTTATTGTTTAGGAACTAAACATGAAAAAGGATAAAAACTGATGGAATGGGCAAAACTAAATAATATGATGATTGGACACAAATGGTTTGGACACTGTAATAGACAACTGTACACAGGAAAAGCCCCAGTTAAAAAATCCCAAACAGATTGACTACATACTGATCAATAAGAGGTTTAGAAATGCCTTAATAAATAAATAAAGACAATATATATAAGAATAGATCAGAGACTTCTATGATGGAGAAAGAGCAGAACTGACAGTAGAAAGTAACTGAGAAGGTACATCTGTACTAAAAGATGAAGTCACTGGTGCTATCAAGCATATGAAGAAAGGAGAATCAGCTGGGCCAAATGGAATCATAGAAGAATTAGAAGTACTGGGAGAATGTGGAGTAGAAATATTAGCTAACATGGTGAATGATATTGACATACCTAGTGATATTATGAAATCTGTACTTCTTCTTCTTCTTCTTCTTCTTCTTCTTCTTCTTCTTCTTCTTCTTCTTCTTCTTCTTCTTCTTCTTCTTCTTCTTCTTCTTCTTCTTCTTCTTCTTCTTCTTCTTCTTTCGTTCACTTGAAGGGGTTTCTCATAAGTCTTTAACCTGACCATGAAGGAGTAGGCAGAGAAAATTAAAATTAGGCACATGTATAGCTCATTGAATTTGTAATGGACATATGAATTATGAATTTTCCACCTCAACTGGTTTTTCTGATATGGTGCATGGCACAACACACCCTATTGACCAGATCTGCACATCCAACGGTTTGTCAGAACAATGGAGAAATCAGATGCCAGGACTGTGATAAAATTCTTGATGTTACAGGGTACCTACAGAAATATACAGGGAGATGGGGCCAGTGTTTGAGGAAGTCTGTCCTTCGTATGCTTCTGTTAAAAATTGGCGTTTGCAGTTTAAGTGTGGCCGTTCCCAAGTTGCAGATCTGCCAAGACCAGGACGACCGTCCTCAGAGTGCAATGATGCAAATGCTGCAAAAGTGAAGAAAATCATAGACCAGGATAGGAAAATGACAATTGCAGAGATATCGGGTTCAGCAAAACTGAGTAAGAGTATAGTTTTTATAATTTTACTCAACAGACTGAACATGAGAAAAGTGTGCCCCTAGCCTGCTGACATGTGAACAGAAACAAACACAGGTTGATTACTGTGGCCAGTTGCTCAACATGTGGCGGTCGAAAAACGTAAAAGACCATGGGGATGGTAGATGAGACTTGGATTCACCAAATCGTAAAAAACAGCTGAAAGGAAATCGTCTTGACAGTGACGAAGATGTAACACTGGCTTTTGATAACTGGTTTAGTTCGAAAAATAGGTTGTTTTATTCTGAAAGTCTTTTCAAGGTCACGCAGAGATGGCAGAAATGCATAAATTCAGGTGGTGGCTACATTGAGAAGGAATAAGCACTGTGCCAAATTTCAATCTTCTCCGCCTATTCCTTCATGGTCAGGCTAAAGACTTATGAGAAGCCCCTTGTAACTGCAATGTTGTCTCTTGTATGAATCTAACAGTCTTTTTTAGTTTTCTCAGAGGTCCATAGAGTTTATCTTCCACTGTCGTCTCTCTAGGCCAGAAGGTTTGCCTAGATATGTTGTATCTTGGGCAGTCTTGGAGTATGTGCTCTGCTGTCTGCGACGCCAATCCACATGTGCACATGGCTGTTTCACCAATCTTGAATTTTGTATACATAAGGTTGCGTAATCTATTGTGCCCTGTTCTGAGGCGCAGAATAATGACTTGTTCTGGTCTGTCCATAACGTGGTAGTCATCTTGAGCAGGTTTTGGTGGCTTTCTGACTGATTTGATCATTCTTTTCTTTTGGTGGTATGTAACGGGCACATCAGGCTGTTCTTCTTTGGCTCCTTCCTTAGCCAATTGATCAGCTCTGTCGTTTCCGGGTACTCCACAGTGGGATGGTATCCACTGTATGGTGACCTTATGCTGACTGCTAAGTTCAGAAAATAGTGTCCTTAGTACTGGCAATTTCCCAGACAGGAGCGCCTCGAGTACTGATTTTACATCTGTCAATAGCACCGCAGGTTGTGTACCATTGCTGGTATTTAGTAACTTCTCTGTTGATTAACTTTGCTAAGCATTTTCTCACTGGCTCGACATGTGATGTATTTTCTCCATGTCAGCCTGTCATCAAATGTTACACCAAGGTATGTTGGTTCTTTATCTTCTCTTAGGGGCATTCCTTTTATCTGGATGATCCCTGCCTTTTGTTTTGGAGAGAGGGTAAATAGAGTGGTGCTGCACTTGTCAGTGTTTATGCTGACGCACCATCTATCTGCCCATGCAACAAATGTATCTACAGCTTTCTGTAGCAATATGGTGGCCACTGATGCATGTTCATTTGTGCTCCACAAAACCAGGTCATCAGCGTACATTGCCGCTTTAATTCCATCGGGTAGATTATCAACAAGATCACTGATGAAGATTAGAAAAGTGTGGGGGACAAGACTCCACCCTGCGAAACACCATGACGCAATAATACTTTCTTGCTCTTGAGACCGTCTAACTGTACTTGGGCTCTTCTGTTGTGCAAGTATGCTTTCACCCATTTGTACATACTTCCATTGACTTTACAGTTTCTCAGTTTCTTCATCAGACCTTCTTTCCAGACTTTGTCAAAGGCTTTCTTCAGATCTATCCATGCCACAAGTACCAGCTTCTTCTCTTGGAATGCATCCTCAACTTCTTGAGAGAGATAGGTTGTCTGATCTTCCATAGAGTAGCATTGCCTAAAACCAGCCTGTTGTGGCACAAGGATGTTTTCACTTTCAATGTACCACTGTAGTCTGTGATTGATGATGCGTTCCAGTGTTATGCAGAGACAGCTGGTGAGGCTAATTGGTCTGTAGCTGGAGGCAATGGAACTATCTTTCTCAGATTTTAGGAGGCGTATCATGATTGCTCTTGGACCATCATCAGGTGACTGAGTGCAAAAGAATATCAACATTGAAAGTAGGAACGTGGAATGTAAGAACTATGAGTGGAGATGGAAAATTTGATAAAATTAAGAATGAAATGAGAAGATTAAATATTAACCTGTTAGGTATATGTGAGACCAGATGGACAGGAATGGGCATTATGACATCTGAGGAATATAGAATAATCTATTCTGGTGGAGAGAAACAACAGCGAGGAGTAGCAATTATAATAGATACAGAGATAGCAAAATCGATCAAAAGATATTGGACTGTATCAGACAGAGTGCTACTGATGAAGTTGAGTGGAAGACCTTTTGATGTCAACGTCATACAAGTTTGTGCACCAACAGCAGACATTAGTGATGACAGCATCGATGAATTTTATAGTGATTTAGAGAAAGCATTCAAGAAATGCAAGAATTCTGTAGTAAATATCATAATGGGTGACTTGAATGTCAAAGTTGGAAATCAATAGGATGGATGCATAGTAGGCAAGTATTGACTAGGGGAACAGAATGAAAGAGGTTGCAAAAGAGCAAGATTTGATTATTGGAAACACCTGGTTTCAACAGTACCCAAAGAGATTATGGACATGGAGGAGTCCTGATCATCAGATTAGTAATCAGATTCTTCTTCTTCTTTGCGTTCATCCGGAGTGATTTTTTCAGATGTGATTGCGGTGTGTCTGGTTAGGCACCCTCGGGTCGAAACCCTCAGGCCAACACATCCGACTTTTAGCGTGCATTTTTGACCAGGTTAGCAATCCTGGGAGACTCTCACTTTTGTGGTACCGTCCACATCTCAGCTGGTCTAGTTGGAACAGTCGAAGACTACACGGTCATCCCTCAAGTGAAGGCAGGGACAGTCCATAGCATTTTCCGCCATCCTGGGTGGCTTCCATAATTGCAGAGCCGGCACATAACGCTCTGGTGCTGGGTTTACCGAGGGAATCGTCACGTCCTGCTCATGGCTGTTGTAATTCCTCACTTCAATATATTGGGCATTTCGCTCGCCCTGGGCCGTTCCTGCACAAACCAGTCAGCTCTGCGGTTGGTTTCCACTAAGCGAGTTTTCGGACATGTGCTTGTCCCTGTACCCATCAGAGCTGTTCCAGGCACGGCGGACATTCGGAAAACTACCTAGTCAGAGCTGTTCCGAACAAGAGCGGCATTCGGAAACTAGGTAGTCAGAGCTGTTCCTAGCACGGGAGACATTCGGACGAGACATTTCACTCGGACGTAAATGCGTAGTGTCAATTTTTAGTTTGCCACCCGTAGGACGACACTTCCGACTTCCGGCGGGCATTTTTTAGTGAGGTTAGCCTTCCTCTGGTTTCGAGACACGTTAGACTGTTGTAATGTCACCCACATCTCAGCTGGTCAAGATAGAACGATCAACGATATCGTGGTCTGCCCTCAAGGGAAGGCAGGGGCAGACCATGGGCATTATCTCGCTATCCAAGGAGGCTTCCATAATTGCAGAGCCGGCACATATTGCTCTGAGACTGGGCTCACCCAAGGAGTTTCCACGTCCTGCTCATGGCTGCTTTAGTTCCTCACTTCCATGTGTTAGGCATCCCACTTGCCACTGATCCATCAATCACACACCAGGAGCGGTCAGACTGCGAGTGACATCCACTCGGTAAGCTTTTGCTTGTGACTTCAGACCACGCAATAGGTTCGCTCGCCGTGCGTTCCATTTTGCGTTGATGAGACATTATTCCACTTTTGTCTACACTCTCTATGAGTTAGATACAGACAGTTTCCGTAACCCTTCGACTGGGGCACTTTTCTGACTTTTTTGTACTCGCTCACGAGGTAGGCTACATGTGCTGCCGGCTCAGCACCTTACCTTCGTGCAGCAGTGAACGGGAAACGGCCAGGCCCCTTCATCCGGGAAACTCTCATATCCCCCAGCTGGGAGCCTTCGAACATGTATCAGACCTGAGCATGTAGCTTGCTCAGTATCATGTTTCTATTTTGCGGTAGACGGGTATCAGCCTGGCTCTAAGATCCGAGGGTTTGTGGCTTAGAGGCGTTCAGCCACAGCCCTCGACAGGGAGCCTTAAGAGTTTTGTCCGGACCAAGAAATTCTGCCTTTGTGCACCTCATTTAAATTTTGACTGCTATCCTCAGTCTATGCCTGCAGAGCAGCAGGTTGTGTCTCTCTTAGTCTGGTCCCTATCCCATAAGCTGTCCGATATGTAATTTTTCACCCATCGGCAAGCAAATGGGGTCTATGGGACACGCAAGCTCCCCCACCACGTCAAGGTGGAGACACATCGGGGGAGAGTAATCAGATTGATTACATCCTCATCAACAGAAGATTTCAAAATGCCTTAAAAGTCGCAAAAACTATACCAAGCGCAGACTCCTACAGCAATCATAGATTAATCTTAAGCAATTTACATATAAAATTAAAGAAAGTCAAATATTCACCAAGAAACACAAAATTTAATCTACAAGCACTGAAGAGCGAGGAAATAAAAGATAAATTTAATGTAGAGGTAAAGAACAGATTTGATGAATTGTCTGATGTGGAAATATTATTTCAAGACGTCAGTTACCAATGGGAAATATTAAAGAAATCAGTCAACCAAACTGCAGAAACAACCATCCCAAAACTAATGATAATAGGACGCAAGAAATGGATGACGAGAGACATCTTAAAACTCATGGAAGTAAGAAGAAATAACAAAAATAACAAGGAAAAATATGAAGAGGTTCACAGGAAAATTAGGAAGCTATGCAAAGAGGCAAAAGAAACATGGCTTGAGGAAAATTGCAAGGAAATTGAACTTCAACACAACACCTGGAATACCAAATTAATGCATAAAAGAATTAACGACATCACTAAGAAAAGAACACACACGTCAGCAGGTTGCCTAAAAACCAAAGATGGCAAAATCATCATAAAAAAAGATCTTGTCAGTGAGCATCAGCCAATGAGCAGTGGTGTCATAACTTTATCCTCAAAAAGTTAAATCTAAATAGCTGGTGCTTCTGCTAACCTAATGGGAAGGTGAACACCTCGTGGATTTCAGTGCACTGCAGTAGATTGTGGACCAACAACTCTGCATTACAATCAGAAACAGTAACAGCCTAGATCATTGTCAGTTTGTTGGGAATGAAAGTACAGGACATAGAGAGGACAAGGGACAGAATAGAGTCAGAACGACATAGATAACAACATACAGAACATCTATGGTATAGCCGATGGAGTAGAGACAGGACATAAGTGAGGACACAGAGTGGTCATAAGACAGGACATCTACAGGACAGTAGATGAAGTGGAGACAGGACTTAGGTGGGGACACAGACGTGTCATAGACAGGACACCGGCAGGACCAGACCGGGTGATAGGAGGGGACGCCACTTCACGGGACACTGCCCTGAACGGACTAGACATCAGTACACTGAATAACCTGTCCTAGCACGGAAAGACTGCAGTACAACGAGACTGCTAAGACAGCATGGAGTCCAGCAGGGGACCCAGACAGTTTCAGGGGAGGACACTTGTGTTTTTCGAGAGCAAGTGCATAGCTTTGCGACAGTGCTAGTTTGAAGATAGCGAGTGTAGGACTTGTGTAATTGACTGTGTGCTATAAGCGTATGTAAGGCGGCATTTGTATATCTATGTAATGAAGTCACCGCCTGTGTATACCGTGTAATTATGATCAGGTTCACCTGAAATAAATGAGAGAAGTACCATAAGCACGACTGATGTTTTCTTGAGTGCGTATGAAGGAGTTAGAGTACCTGGATGCGTGTGAGATGCTGACAATCATACATCAGCTTAGATCATACACCAGCCTAGTCATACATCAGCTTAGATCATACATCAGCTTAGATCAAACACCAGCCTAGATCATACATCAGCTTAGATCATACATCAGCTTAGATCATACATCAGCTTAGATCAAACACCAGCCTAGATCATACATCAGCTTAGATCATACATCAGCTTAGATCATACATCAGCTTAGATCACACACCAGCCTAGATCATACATCAGCTTAGATCTTACACCAGCCTAGATCAGTTCAGTTATCAGTTGGGGTATCTTCATTGCACTCCGGACATGTCCATAGGTGCTCAGATCCTCCCCCCAGCATATGCATCAGCTTCCGGTGGCTAATAGTGCCAGTTCTGTGTTGGTTGACGAGGCGCCTTAGCCTAGATCATACATCAGCCTAGATCATACATCAGCCTAGATCATACATCAGCCTAGATCATACATCAGTTTAGATCATACATCAGCTTAGATCATACATCAGCTTAGATCATACACCAGCTTAGGTCATACACCAGCTTAGATCATACACCAGCTTAGATCATACATCAGCCTAGATCATACATCAGCCTAGATCATACATCAGTTTAGATCATACATCAGCTCAGATCATACATCAGCCTAGATCATACACCAGCTTAGATCATACACCAGCCTAGATCATACATCAGCCTAGATCATACATCAGCTTAGATCATACATCAACCTAGATCGTACTTGAGCACATTAATCATTCTTCTTCTCCATCTTTCATTCCCTTTAAATTGATTGTGTCAATAGCTGCAGTGTTTGCCTGTTTGATTACACAAACACATCTGTTCAATACCTTGTATATTCATGGGACTATTAATTATTTACTTTGGTGTGTTTCAGAAACACTCTCATGGTCTCCAAGTAGTCCTTACCTCTCCATACAAGAACATTCACAAAAGTGGACATATGACAGCATAGATGTGAAGGTTGTGAAACAAGAACTATCAGATGTGCTGTGTGAGGACAGGAGTCACAGCTTCAGTAAAATGGTAGACATAGCTGGGGGTAGCATCATTCCAGAAATGGCAGGGGACAGCAACTCAGAATCAAGAATGGTTACAAACAGGTGTAAAGATTCAGTAAAACATGAACATTATTGTCAAATGTCAGACAATTTGTCTTATTTTGCTGGAACTAGCAGGCTTAAGAAACATAAGCGAGCATATACAGGAGAGAAGCCTTACAAGCATGATGATCATGGTGCTTCTTTTAAGGATGCTCGCAATCTGAAGAGCCATAAGAGAATACATATAGGAGAGAAATCCTACATGTGTGATGATTGTGGTGCTTATTTTAAGCATTATAGAACTCTGAAGCCCCATATGAGAACACATACAGGAGAGAAACCTTACAAGTGTGATTATTGTGGTGCTTCTTTTGCTCAATTTGGCAATCTGAAGAGACATAAGAGAACACATACGGGAGAGAAACCTTACAAGTGTGATTATTGTGGTGCTTCTTTTAAGCAAGCTAGCACTCTGAAGGTCCATAAGAGAACACATACAGGAGAGAAGCCTTACAAGTGTGATTATTGTGGTGCATCTTTTAATGATGCTAGCAATCTGAAGAACCATATGCGAACACATACAGGAGAGAAACCTTACATGTGTGATAATTGTGGCACTTCTTTTAAGCATGCTATCACTCTGAAGGTCCATAAGAGAACACATACAGGAGAGATTCCTTACAAGTGTGATTATTGTGGTGCTTCTTTTAAGGATGCTAGCAATCTGAAGAACCATATTAGAACACATACAGGAGAGAAACCTTACAGGTGTGATGATTGTGGTGCTTCTTTTACTCAATCTGGCACTCTGAAGAAACATAAGAGAACACATACAGGAGAGAAACCTTACAAGTGTGGTGATTGTGATGTTTCTTTTAAGCATGCTCGCAATCTGAAGGTCCATAAGAGAACTCATACAGGAGAAATACTTTACAAGTGTGGTGAATGTGGTGCTTCTTTTAACCAGTCTTACAATCTGAAGGTTCATATGAGAACACATACAGGAGAGAAACCTTACATGTGTGATGATTGTGGTGTTTCTTTTAAGCAAGTTATCAGTCTGAAGGTCCATAAGAGAACTCATACAGGAGAAATACCTTACAAGTGTGGTGATTGTGGTGCTTCTTTTAACCAGTCTTGCAATCTGAAGGTTCATATGAGGACACATACAGGAGAGAAACCTTACAAGTGTGATTGTTGTGGTGCTTCTTTTGCTCAATTTGGCCAACTGAAGGGACATAAGAGAACACATACGGGAGAGAAACCTTACAAGTGTGATTATTGTGGTGCTTCTTTTAAGCGTGCTAGCACTCTGAAGGTCCATAAGAGAACACATACAGGAGAGAAACCTTACAAGTGTGATTATTGTGGTGCTTCTTTTAATGATGCTAGCACTCTGAAGGTCCATAAGAGAACACATACAGGAGAGATTCCTTACATGTGTGATTATTGTGGTGCTTCTTTTAAGGATGCTAGCAATCTGAAGAACCATATTAGAACACATACAGGAGAGAAACCTTACAGGTGTGATGATTGTGGTGCTTCTTTTACTCAATCTGGCAATCTGAAGGTCCATAAGAAAACACATACAGGAGAGAAACCTTACAGGTGTGATGATTGTGGTGCTTCTTTTACTCAATCTGGCAATCTGAAGAGACATAAGAGAACACATATAGGAGAGAAACCTTACAAGTGTGACGATTGTGATGTTTCTTTTAAGCATGCTCACAGTCTGAAGGTCCATAAGAGAACTCATACAGGAGAAATACTTTACAAGTGTGGTGATTGTGGTGCTTCTTTTAACCAGTCTTACAATCTGAAGGTTCATATGAGAACACATACAGGAGAGAAACCTTACATGTGTGATGATTGTGGTGTTTCTTTTAAGCAAGCTATCAGTCTGAAGGTCCATAAGAGAACTCATACAGGAGAAATACCTTACAAGTGTGGTGATTGTGGTGCTTCTTTTAACCAGTCTTGCAATCTGAAGGTTCATATGAGAACACATACAGGAGAGAAACCTTACAAGTGTGGTGATTGTGGTGCTTCTTTTACTCAGTCTGGCACTCTGAAGGTCCATAAGAGAACACATACAGGAGAGAAACCTTACAAGTGTGATTATTGTGGTGCTTCTTTTACTGTATTTGGCCATCTGAAGGGACATAAGAGAACACATACAGGAGAGGAGCCTTACGAGTGTGATTATTGTGGTGCTTCTTTTAATGATGCTAGCAATCTGAAGAACCATATGCGAACACATACAGGAGAGAAACCTTACATGTGTGATAATTGTGGCACTTCTTTTAAGCATGCTAGCACTCTGAAGGTCCATAAGAGAACACATACAGGAGAAATTCCTTACAAGTGTGATTATTGTGGTGCTTCTTTTAAGGATGCTAGCAATCTGAAGAACCATATTAGAACACATACAGGAGAGAAACCTTACAGGTGTGATGATTGTGGTGCTTCTTTTACTCAATCTGGCAATCTGAAGGTCCATAAGAAAACACATACAGGAGAGAAACCTTACAGGTGTGATGATTGTGGTGCTTCTTTTACTCAGTCTGGCACTCTGAAGAGACATAAGAGAACACATACAGGAGAGAAACCTTACAAGTGTGATGATTGTGATGTTTCTTTAAATTAGCAGTCTGAAGGTCCATAAGACAACACATACAGGAGAGAAACCTTACTTGTGTGATTATTGTGGTGCATCTTTTAAGGATGCTGGTAATCTGAAGAGTAATCTAATTGGGAGCCTCTGTGGTGAAGTGGTCAAGCTGTTTGACTTGTGCTCCAAAGGTTGTGGGTTCGATTCCAGGCCGTGTCCTTCGGTTTACGAGTTAAATGTTTCGGAGACTCCTGTGGGTCATCGCTAAAAGCTATGGAGTTCGTGCTTTGTGCGACGCTTTCCGTGCTGCGGAAAGAGACCGAGCCATATGGGATAAAACCCGGTGCATTGAAGTCAACCCTGTTGACTTTTAAGCGACTTTTTAGTAATCTGAAGAACCATATGTGAAGACATACGGAGGAGAAACCTTACTTGTGTGATTACTGTGGTGCTTCTTTTAACCATTCTTGCAATCTGAAGGTTCATGTGAGAACACGTATACACGAGAGAAAACTTACAAGTGTGACTATTGTTGTGCTTCTTTTACTCAATTTGCCATGTGAAGGGAAATAAGAGAACACACGCAGAAAAGATGCCTTACAAGTGATTATTGTGGTGCTTCTTTTACCTCTGCTAGTAGTCTGAAGTAGAGAATAAATACTGGAAAGATACCTTACATGTGGGATAATTGTGGTGCTTCGTTTAAGCATGCTATCAGTCTGAAGGTCCATTAGAGAACACATACAGGAGAGTGTCATGTTCTTGCATATTTATAAATCTCGACTCGAAGTCTGAGACAGAGGTAAACAAGCGCACACTTACAAGATAGTACTCATACGATCAGTCGATGCAATTTAAGACACTTTTAATCGTTGTAAGGTACACGTGAGCAGTCTCACAGGGATTGCGTTTCATCACCATGTAACAATCACAGTGAATATCGTAACCTCATTATCACACCCTTACTTTATATATATACAATGCATTCACTGACTATCAATACACACTCGCTGTTCATACTCACCATTTCAGTCACAGTTGAATCTTCTTCTTCTGCGTTCATGGATGTGATGTTTATGGTTGTTGTGTTCCTCTTTACTTTCATGGATGTGATGTTTATGGTTGTTGTGTTCCTCTTTACTTTACTTTCACGGATGTGATGTTGATGTCTGTTGTGTTCCTCTTTACTTTACTTTCATGGATGTGATGTTTATGGTTGTTGTGTTCCTCTTTACTTTACTTTCATGGATGTGATGTTTATGGTTGTTGTGTTCTTCTTTGCTTTACTTTCACGGATGTGATGTTGATGTCTGTTGTGTTCCTCTTCACTTTACTTTCACGGATGTGATGTTGATGTCTGTTGTGTTCCTCTTTACTTTACTTTCACGGATGTGATGTTTATGGTTGTGTTCCTCTTTACTTTACTTTCATGGATGTGATGTTTATGGTTGTTGTGTTCCTCTTTACTTTACTTTCACAGATGTGATGTTTATGGTTGTGTTCCTCTTTACTTTACTTTCACGGATGTGATGTTGATGTCTGTTGTGTTCCTCTTTACTTTACTTTCAAGGATGTGATGTTTATGGTTGTGTTCCTCTTTACTTTACTTTCACGGATGTGATGTTGATGTCTGTTGTGTTCCTCTTTACTTTACTTTCACGGATGTGATGTTTATGGTTGTGTTCCTCTTTACTTTACTTTCATGGATGTGATGTTTATGGTTGTTGTGTTCCTCTTTACTTTACTTTCACAGATGTGATGTTTATGGTTGTGTTCCTCTTTACTTTACTTTCACGGATGTGATGTTGATGTCTGTTGTGTTCCTCTTTACTTTCACAGATGTGATGTTTATGGTTGTGTTCCTCTTTACTTTACTTTCACGGATGTGATGTTTATGGTTGTTGTGTTCCTCTTTACTTTACTTTCACAGATGTGATGTTTATGGTTGTGTTCCTTTTTACTTTACTTTCACGGATGTGATGTTGATGTCTGTTGTGTTCCTCTTTACTTTACTTTCACGGATGTGATGTTTATGGTTGTGTTCCTCTTTACTTTACTTTCACGGATGTGATGTTTATGGTTGTTGTGTTCCTCTTTACTTTACTTTCATGGATGTGATGTTTATGGTTGTTGTGTTCCTCTTTACTTTACTTTCACGGATGTGATGTTTATGGTTGTTGTGTTCCTCTTTGTAAGGTGTAAGGTCTGTAAGGTGTGGAATGCGCCTGGCCCTGCAGCCAGCAGGGTTAGGATCGGCTAGCCTCTCCCAGGAGGGGTGAAGAGCGAAAATTAGTAGCCTGCCGATGACCCGCAGACTACACAAGTCAACCCCCACCTCCACGTGGTGCAGACCGGGCAACCATGACCGCGAGGTCATGGGCTAACGGGGCTATGGCTCGCCATAGGGGATGGACTCCCTGTGGTCAGATTAGTGTCCTAAACCTGCGACTGGCCTAGCAAGCCGGCAGGGGATCTTCATACTGCTCGTAGAAAAACTAACACTAAAGAACAAACATGTATCAATAACTACTAAGAAAGCACTTTACAACACAATCTTCCTACCAACTCTGTGCTACCAATGCCAAACCTGGACAATGACAGAAAAAGAGAAAAGAAAAATCACAACAACAGAAATGAGGTTCCTGAGAAGAATACTCAACGTATCAAGAAGAGATAAGATCAGAAATGAAGAAATCAGGACTAAAGTGGGGGTTAAAGCTGCTCTAGATTTTATTAGAAAGCAGCAAGTCAAATGGTTTGGCCATGCAAGTAGGCTACCAGTCAACAGCATGCCACAACAGGCAATGACGTACAGACCAGATGGAAACAGAGGAAGAGGCCGACCACGTAAACGCTGGACGGAGGGAATAACAGAATCCATGGGAATGTCGATATACGAAGCCCATAACCGGGCACTCTCACGAAGTTTATACTTCACCTCGACACCGCAAGGTACAAGAGGAACATGATGAGAGATGAGATGAGAGTGTTCCTCTTTACTTTACTTTCACGGATGTGATGTTTATGGTTGTTGTGTTCCTGTTTACTTTCACAGATGTGATGTTTATGGTTGTTGTGTTCCTCTTTACTTTACTTTCACGGATGTGATGTTTATGGTTGTTGTGTTCCTCTTTACTTTACTTTCACGGATGTGATGTTTATGGTTGTTGTGTTCCTCTTTACTTTACTTTCATGGATGTGATGTTTATGATTGTTGTGTTCATCTTTACTTTACTTTCACGAATGTGATGTTTATGGTTGTTGTGTTCCTCTTTACTTTACTTTCATGGGTGTGATGTTTATGGTTGTTGTGTTCCTCTTTACTTTACTTTCACAGATGTGATGTTTATGGTTGTTGTGTTCCTCTTTACTTTACTTTCACAGATGTGATGTTTATGGTTGTTGTGTTCCTCTTTACTTTACTTTCACAGATGTGATGTTTATGGTTGTTGTGTTCCTCTTTACTTTACTTTCACGGATTTGATGTTTATGGTTGTTGTGTTCCTCTTTACTTTACTTTCATGGATGTGATGTTTATGGTTGTTGTGTTCCTCTTTACTTTACTTTCACGGATGTGATGTTTATGGTTGTTGTGTTCCTGTTTACTTTACTTTCACGGATGTGATGTTTATGGTTGTTGTGTTCCTCTTTACTTTACTTTCATGGATGTAATGTTTATGGTTGTTGTGTTCCTCTTTACTTTACTTTCACAGATGTGATGTTTATGGTTGTTGTGTTCCTCTTTACTTTACTTTCATGGATGTGATGTTTATGGTTGTTGTGTTCCTCTTTACTTTACTTTCTCGGATGTGATGTTTATGGTTGTTGTGTTCCTCTTTACTTTACTTTCACGGATGTAATGTTTATGGTTGTTGTGTTCCTCTTTACTTTACTTTCACAGATGTGATGTTTATGGTTGTTGTGTTCCTCTGTACTTTACTTTCATGGATGTGATGTTTATGGTTGTTGTGTTCCTCTTTACTTTACTTTCACGGATGTGATGTTTATGGTTGTTGTGTTCCTCTTTACTTTACTTTCATGGATGTGATGTTTATGGTTGTTGTGTTCCTCTTTACTTTACTTTCATGGATGTGATGTTTATGGTTGTTGTGTTCCTCTTTACTTTACTTTCATGGATGTGATGTTTATGGTTGTTGTGTTCCTCTTTACTTTACTTTCATGGATGTGATGTTTATGGTTGTTGTGTTCCTCTTTACTTTACTTTCACGGATGTGATGTTTATGGTTGCTGTGTTCCTCTTTACTTTACTTTCACGGATATAATGTTTATGGTTGTTGTGTTCCTCTTTACTTTACTTTCACGGATGTGATGTTTATGGTTGTGTTCCTCTTTACTTTACTTTCACGGGTGTGATGTTTATGGTTATTGTGTTCCTCTTTACTTTACTTTCAGGGATGTGATGTTTATGGTTGTTGTGTTCCTCTTTACTTTACTTTCACGGATGTGATGTTTATGGTTGCTGTGTTCCTCTTTACTTTACTTTCACGGATATAATGTTTATGGTTGTTGTGTTCCTCTTTACTTTACTTTCACGGATGTGATGTTTATGGTTGTTGTGTTCCTCTTTACTTTACTTTCACGGATATAATGTTTATGGTTGTTGTGTTCCTCTTTACTTTACTTTCACGGATGTGATGTTTATGGTTGTTGTGTTCCTCTTTACTTTACTTTCACGGATGTGATGTTTATGGTTGTTGTGTTCCTCTTTACTTTACTTTCATGGATGTGATGTTTATGGTTGTTGTGTTCCTCTTTACTTTACTTTCACGGATGTGATGTTTATGGTTGTTGTGTTCCTCTTTACTTTACTTTCACGGATATAATGTTTATGGTTGTTGTGTTCCTCTTTGTGTTCCTGCTGTCAGGTCTTAGTCAGATATGACTGAGCTACCGTATAACAGTAGACGGTACTACCTGGTTTCTGTTAGCGCCGAACGTTGGGCGGCGCTTACCAAACCCGACACCCCACATTGTGCCAACGGCTTCGGGCGGAAGAGCGCAATTGGGAGGGTACAAGCCTTACCCTGGTGCGAGGAAATGCAAGCTAAAGACAAAATTGTCATGGCAGGGCAGACCAGGCCCTAAGCCTTGGTTGGCGACTGGTCTAGGATCGAAGCTCCGACAGGCGGACAGTTAGAGCATTGCTTTGCTGATCCGGCAGCTTCTGCAGCTTGTCTTGTTCCAGATGTAGGGGTGTTACCTTTCCTCTGGAGTGAACTAGGCAGGCCGAGAGAGGGATCATGCTGCATGGGCAACACATGATCTCTATATTTTAGCCCAGGCTTTGTGCTATGGAGAGGCAATAACTCCATCCCTGGTCTTAACTGGTCTCGGAATCAAAGCGAGAGGCAACTGTTACGGGTTATAAGTCCTTGTCAGTTGGCGTAGACATGGGGCGCCACGCGTTGCCTCTGACGGTGGGAGACACCTATAGGTGTCACTGATCAGCTACCGCCCGCCTCAAGCTGGGCAGCCCCCAGCCAATTGGGTGCTGATCCGCCACAGCCTGCCTGCTTCAATGGGTGCTTGGGGCTAGGACAAAATCTGAATCGCAGGCTGTAAAACCAATGCACCAGGTACAAACAAAAATAGAGGGTTCCTCTTTACTTCACTTTCATGGATGTGATGTTTATGGTTGTTGTGTTCCTCTTTACTTCACTTTCATGGATGTGATGTTTATGGTTGTTGTGTTCCTCTTTACTTCACTTTCCTGGGTGTGATGTTTATGGTTGTTGTGTTCCTCTTTACTTCACTTTCATGGATGTGATGTTTATGGTTGTTGTGTTCCTCTTTACTTTACTTTCACGGATGTGATGTTTATGGTTGTTGTGTTCCTCTTTACTTTACTTTCACGGATATAATGTTTATGGTTGTTGTGTTCCTCTTTACTTTACTTTCATGGATGTGATGTTTATGGTTGTTGTGTTCCTCTTTACTTTACTTTCACGGATGTGATGTTTGTGGTTGTTGTGTTCCTCTTTACTTTACTTTCACAGATGTGATGTTTATGGTTGTTGTGTTCCTCTTTATTTTACTTTCATGGATGTGATGTTTATGGTTGTTGTGTTCCTCTTTACTTTACTTTCACGGATGTGATGTTTATGGTTGTTGTGTTCCTCTTTACTTTACTTTCACAGATGTGATGTTTATGGTTGTTATGTTCCTCTTCACTTTACTTTCACGGATGTGATGTTTATGGTTGTTGTGTTCCTCTTTACTTTACTTTCACAGATGTGATGTTTATGGTTGTTGTGTTCCTCTTCACTTTACTTTCACGGATGTGGTGTTTATGGTTGTTATGATCCTCTTTACCCAACACTCGTTAGTATCTAATGATGGGGTATCACAGTGAACAGACTATCAAGTGATCTTGACAGGAACAGCCACAAAGCATGTACCAAAATATCTCTGGTAGATAACTCAATGAAGGTGATGGGGTGACCAACTGTGTTTGCTTGGCCGCCAGTCTTCTCTGCCCCAACAGCCAGTGTACACCATTTCTGTGTAGTGTATATACTACATACTATGTATATACAAATGTGTGGGTATGCCCATAATTTCAGCCTGTACATTTACAAATAATGATGGCTATCACAACTGATTAGAAGCTCACACAAAATAATATTGCCAGGCTAGTTTCTCACATGCACTTTGGCAACTGTTACAGCCACAGTCTGACAGGGAAACAGTGACGTCACTGAGCGGTGAGTATCCTTGAGAAAATGTTTCTTCCCAGCTGTGCACTGCTTTACAGGACAAACTTTTGTCAGCATAAACGGCAAGCATTTCCTTATGAATGCCCTTTGCAGGCAGTCCTTTTGCCCACAAAAAAATGCACAACAGCACATTGCTCTTTGGTTGTACACTACGTATGTACAGTTGCCGTTTTGTTTATGCTCTGCGCATGAGACGCCTAGCGCCACCTGACGAACGGAAATAAAAAGTTCATGTTGCTGTCACGTATTGACACCTGTAGAAAACACCAACTACATTTACCTGCCATCCCACAGAACTGTATGACTTACTTATTGACTCACCCTCGTATCTCTGGTAGATAACTCAATGAAGGTGATGGTGGACAACTGTGTTTGCTTGGCCGCCAGTCTTCTCTGCCCTACAGCCCGTGTAAACCATTTCTGTGTAGTCTATATACTATGGATGTTCGTCCATCACGAATGATGAGGACCATTCACTCATTGACATACTATGTAATATACAAATGTGTGGGTTTGCCCATATTATCAGCCTGTACATTTACAAATAATGATGGCTATAACAACAGATTGCCTGCTTCATGGCTTAGAGGTTATGACTTTTCTCCGTAATGTCGTATACTCTCGTAGGTGACGTGATGACGTTGAGAATCAGCAGTGGTTCGAATCGCGTCGGTAACTTACGGGGTATGTGAGCCGGCCGCTCAGAAAGCAATGGCAAACTACTGAGCGTAATCT
The DNA here is from genome assembly GCA_963921405.1 of Cepaea hortensis. Classification (NCBI taxonomy): domain Eukaryota; kingdom Metazoa; phylum Mollusca; class Gastropoda; order Stylommatophora; family Helicidae; genus Cepaea; species Cepaea hortensis. The sequence goes on from OY992897.1 coordinate 79,480,579, forward strand.
TGCCAAGAAATCAACATACAGCTGAAAGATGCTGGTGTTGACAGCGATGTAAAGGATATGCAAAAAAAAAAAAAATAATAACAGATTAGAAGCCCACACAAAATAATATTGCCACGCAGGGGCGTCACTATGGGGGTGCGGGCCGCACCGGGTGACACAAGGGGTGACACCAAAATAAAAAAATTGCAAATTTGACAAAGCAGACATAGCTCTGTCTAGTCGGGTTTCATAACCGTTCATTGTTAAATACATGAGCAGGCACAGGGTGCCACCATGCAGAGCGTCTGGTGCTTAAATGAATAAGGCTCAGAGCTGGTCGGAGTAGAATCGTGGGTCATTTGCAAACGCGCCAATTAATGACGTGTGGAGTCACGTGGTTGCAGAAAATGACAGACGTTGTTTACAGGTTCGTTTTTTATGTAAATAATTATTTTTTCGAAATTTTATAATTTGATCAATATCACTAAAATATAAATATTTTAAAGTAAATTAATTAGGACAGGGCATAAATTTTAAAGGAGAAAAACAGCGGCAGGCTTCCACTTAAAAAGGTTAGTATTACTATACTATAGTATACTAGTAGTTTACTACTACAATAAATTAATAATTACGGCATACACACGTTTTTCTATCTGTCTGAAAAATATATATTTTAATTTTTTAATTAAAAAGATGGAAATAGAAAAATAAATAACGGTTGTGTAATTTTTCGAACCAACGAGTCACTGTTGAGACTGCCACACGCAGATCCCCCCAATAATTGATGCGGTTACTGACATTCGCCAGCAATTCGCAATATAAAATAATACAATATATGTCATGAAATGACAGTCGTGCATTGGCGACAAAACTTCCTGATAAAAGTTAAGAAGAAGTGTTGCAACGAATATTGTTGACCGCCGGTTACATTTGTATATGAATCCATTAATTGTGCCTTGCAGCATTTGCCATCTGCATCGTATGCAGGTTGGTATGTTCAATACTCCATTAGCCAGTAAAAAAGTTACAATCCACTCAAACTTGTTACAATGAAATAAAAAAGTTGTAACTTCCATGGACAATATTTTAAAAAATTTAATATTTTGTATGACAAGTTTTCTTTTTTAGACGGTTCCTTTTAGTGTACATAATCATTTTTTTAATTACATTTTAATTCTACGGTAAACAACGCAATTTAACCTAAATAACTATATTTATTAAATTATGAATAAATCATAAATGTTTGGATTGTAATTATTTATACATATTTTATATATTTATATTATATCTGACTACGAGATAGATCAGCGATTCAAAAAATAGGCACAATGAACGTCTGTGGTTTCAATAGTAAAGAAGAAGAGCTTATAGAAACAATGGAGAAGAGGAATATTGGTCTGATGGGAATAGCGGACACCAGAACAAAAGGGAAAGGATGCAAGGAGCTCCACCGCAGTTACACGTTTGTTTACTCTGGAGTAGAACAGCAAGAAAGGGCAAGACACGGTGTGGGAATAGTCATCGAACCACAGCTAGCAAGAGCAATACTAGAAATAAAATATATATCAGAAAGAATCATAACAGTGAGAATAAAAGAACAAACAATCACAACATATGTACAGATATACGCACCATGTAATGCAAACAATAATGAGCAAGAATGTGAGGACTTCTACGAAGACATACATGATGTGCTAAATAAAATAGATAAGCAGGACAACATCATAGTTATGGGAGACTTCAATGCAAGACTAGGACATAACAGAGGGGGCATAGAAAAACACCTGGGAGCATTTGGAGATCAGCAAAATGAAAGGAATGATAACGGAAGTAGACTGATAGAGCTTTGCAGCCAACACGATCTCTATATAACAAACACATTCTATAAACATAAAGATTCGCAAGTATACACCTGGTATAAATGGAACAATCTAGATACTAAAAGCCAAATTGATTTTATATTAACAAGAAATAACAGAAAGAGAAATATATTAGATGCAAGAGCAGTGCCCAATTTCAGTATAAACACAGATCATAAAGCAGTCGTTGCCACAATAAGAACCATTAGAAGAAGAAAACAAAAAGCAGGAAAATACATGCCATGCGAATCAGTAAACTTAAAAAACCTTAAAGACGAGGCAGTAAGGGAAAATTATGAGAAAGAACTAACTGAACTCTTTGTAAAATTACCTACGGAAAGAAAAACAGTGGAAGAAGAATGGGAGACGTTCAAATCAAGCGTTTTAAATACTGCAAAAATAACATGCGGAACCACGAAAAAATGCAAAACACGGATAAAGAAAATAACAAGTTGGTGGAACGCAGAAGTAAAGAAAGCGGTAAAAGAAAAAAAGGAAAAATATAAAAAGTGGTTGAAGAGCAAACAGGAATGTGATCTCATAGAATACAGAATATCGAGAAGACATGTGAGTAGAATAGTAAAGAGGGAAAAACAGAAAGACTGGGAAGAGTATGGAGAAACCCTAAATAAAAACTACAAGGAGGCAACCAGAAACTTCTACAAAAAGATAAGTGCAATGCGAACCAGAGGAGTACCCTTTGACCCAACTGAAATAATTAACAGCGAAAATGGAGAACCAATAAGTGAACAAAAACACATCCTAATAAGATGGAAGCAGTATTTCGAACAACTTCTCAACATCCCATCAGATGTCACAGGAATTCAAGAGACCTACACAGATGTCACCGAGGAACTAGAACCAGACATACTAAAAGAAGAAATTATAGAAGCCATCAGATTAGCCCCATTGAACAAATCACCAGGACAGGATGAAATACCAAATGAACTAATTAAAGCAGCAAGGGAAGTAGGAACAGCTTGGCTACATAGACTATTCAACCATGTTTGGGTAGAACAACAGACACCACGAGACTGGGGAAACGCCATAATTATCCCAATTTGGAAAAACAAAGGCAGCAAAAGAGATTGCACACAATACAGAGGCATTTCACTGTTGAGTCATACTGGGAAAATATTTTGCAAAATTCTTGAAAAAAGATTACGAACTACTTTAGAACCCCAGCTAAGCGAAACGCAGCTTGGATTTAGGAAAAACAAAGGATGCACAGACGCCATTTTTGCTCTTAGACAACTTATAGAAAAATCAATTGAATTCAATGAAACACTCTACTTAGCCTTTGTTGACCAAGAAAAGGCATTTGATAGGGTAGATAGAAACAAGCTGTGGGAAATCCTTAAACAATATGGAGTGAGTACACATCTAACAAACCTATGTAGAAGTTTATACGACAACAGTGAATGCATAGTGAGAGCAACTGGAGGACACTCAGAACCCTTCACCATAAGATCTGGAGTACGACAAGGTTGTGTCCTGTCCCCTCTCTTGTTCATAACATATATAGACAACATATGTAAAGAAACCAGCCAAGCAGAGACAGCAAGAATACCGCATGACGAGAACACAGAAGAAGAACCATCTGCAAATCTAACCATTAGAGAACTCCTGTTTGCGGACGACCAAGCACTAATAGCAAAATCAGAAGCTGAATTACAAGACCACATGAATAGTCTAAACGAAATGTGTAGGGAACATAACATGAAAATTAGCACAAGCAAAACAGAGGTAATGACTATAACTAAAGAAGAACAAACAGCAACAATTCACCTAAACGAACATCCCTTGAAACAAGTAAAGAGCTTCAAGTACCTAGGAAGTATAATATCATCAAATGGCAGATCAGAAGACGAGATCGAAAATAGGTGCAATAAGGCAAATCAACTCATTGGACAAATGGCACCAATACTAAAGAACAAACATGTATCAATAACTACTAAGAAAGCACTTTACAACACAATCTTCCTACCAACTCTGTGCTACCAATGCCAAACCTGGACAATGACAGAAAAAGAGAAAAGAAAAATCACAACAACAGAAATGAGGTTCCTGAGAAGAATACTCAACGTATCAAGAAGAGATAAGATCAGAAATGAAGAAATCAGGACTAAAGTGGGGGTTAAAGCTGCTCTAGATTTTATTAGAAAGCAGCAAGTCAAATGGTTTGGCCATGCAAGTAGGCTACCAGTCAACAGCATGCCACAACAGGCAATGACGTACAGACCAGATGGAAACAGAGGAAGAGGCCGACCACGTAAACGCTGGACGGAGGGAATAACAGAATCCATGGGAATGTCGATATACGAAGCCCATAACCGGGCACTCTCACGAAGTTTATACTTCACCTCGACACCGCAAGGTACAAGAGGAACATGATGAGATGAGATGAGATGAGATATTATATCTTTTTGTTTAATTGTATATTTTTAAGTCCCTAATTTATTATAGATTTATTTTAGAATATTCTATCATGCCACATGGAGTGCACAAATCAAAGAGGCCTAGTGGATGCGAGCAGCGAAAAGCAAAGAAGAAAAGATGTGAATCACTAAAATCACTACCTGGATTCATGCTTCAATATGTTAAGAGACCAAGTGATGGACAAGGTTCATCAAAAGACGTTCTTCCTCAATCTACAATTGATAAGGATTCCTCCATGCTCACAGCATGCATTCTTCAAAAGAGCAACTAGAGCCAGAAATGGAAGAGAATCACGAGATTGATGCAGAAATACATAATGAAATAGCAGTGGATGAAGTTAAAACAGAAATGCATGCTGAAAATGATTATCGTCATGATACTGTAAATGTGATGAGTCAAGTGGATGAGAAAAATTGGAATATTTTATCTGATGCTTCTTTCTGGAATGCACCAGTTCCAGATCATTTTCGAGTTGAAATTATCAAAAGAGGAAGTTGTTCTTTTTAGAACAAGGATGGGCCTTTCGGTACTGTGACAAGGCAAGGTGCAAAGACTAAAGGAGATGTGCGCCAGCTGTCAAAAGAATGGTTCTACAAGACGATGCCAAATGGTGAGAAAATACTGCGGTCATGGATGGTTTACTCGCTCGTCAGTGAGAAATTATACTGCTTTCGCTGCAGACTCTTTGCTGTTAATGTAACAGAACAAACATCAAAATTTGTCACTGGGTTTCAGCAGTGGTGGAAGCTAAGCCCAAAATTACATAATCATGAGATATCGGATGACCATCTAGGTTGCCTTGAAAAATGGAAAACATTGGCAGCAGGCCTTAAGCTGCACAAAACAATAGATGCCGACAGTGTTGCTGTAATGGATAGGGATAAAAAAAAAATGGAGGGATATCTTGCACAGGTTGCTTGATATCACATTGTTTCTTGCTAAGCAAAATCTGGCATTTCGTGGCCATAAGGAAGATGCATCTTCGTTGAATAAAGGAAACTTTCTTGAGATGGTTGAGATGCTTTCTAAATATGACCCTGTGTTGAAAGAGCACCTAATGAGATTAAAGCGAACTACATCTGTAACAGTAAAAGCATCCGTATCTTATCTTCCACCAGAAACTCAGTATGAATTTATAACTGTTCTGGCAAATCATGTGAAGTAAATTCTTGTAAATGATATAAAGGCTGCAAGGTATTTTGGAATTATGTTCGACAGCACACCTGACATATCACACACTGACCAGATGTCTGAGGTGATCAGATATGTGAAAATCCACAATGGGGAAGTTGAAGTGAGAGAAGTGTTTCTAGGATTTTTCCCTTTAAAGGGGAAAAAAGCTGATGAACTCAGTTCAGACATTTTAAAAAAATCTAGAAAGTGATGGACTTGACATAATGATGTGCAGAGCTCAAGGTTATGATAATGCTGCCACAATGTCTGGAATTCATGGAGGTGTTCAAGCCATTCTGAAAAGAAAGAATAAGAAAGCTATTTTTAACGGATGCGTGGACCATTCGCTTAACTTGTGTGGTCAACACTCTTTTGCTGAAAATGCTTTATGTGTAACATTTTTTGGAACTCTTGAGAGGATGTATTCCTTCTTTGCTGCTTCCACCCATCGATGGGATGTTTTAATTGAACACACTGCAATGTCGATTAAAAGGCTATCAACAACACGCTGGAGTGCACATCATGCTGCTGTTAAACCGGTGAAAGATAAGTTTGATGAATGTGTGGCGGCGATTGAAGCTCTATGTGATCCTCGTGAAAATGTGGAAACAAGAGGTGCAGCACAAGGTCTTTTACCTGCTGTCTGTGATTTCACGTTTCTGTGCTACCTTTACTTTTGGGCTGCTGTACTTGAGGAAGTTAATTTGACACAGCAGTATCTGCAGACTAAAGGCTTAACTCTTGACAAAGTAGTGACCAAGATAGAGGCATTAAGACTTTTTGCAGGAGAAGCGCAGTCACTTAGTGGAGCATGCAATTGAAGACACTTTTAAAAGCAGACCAATTTGGAATAACAGTAGAGAGAAGATTAAGGTTCAAGAAGAGAATGGCAGGGGAACAACTCAGAGATGCTTCAGATGCTGGACTCACTATGCAAGAAGAAAACAATAGGGCGATGCTGGAGTGTATTGATCGTTTTCATTCTGAACTCCAGACCAGATCAACAGCGATCAAGGAAGTAGCAAATATGTTTGAGGCTGTTCAAGCCAAGAGTCTTCCATCAGCAACTGAAGAAGAGTTGCTGGTGTCAGTTCCAAAATTGACCACTTTCTATGATGAGCTATCTGAAGTAGAGCTTTTAAAAGAAATAAAGTACCAAGGCTGAGAAGACACCTGAAGGCAGCAGATATTGATATCCACAAAGCCAAAGACTGGTCAATATTTGATATTTTAAAATTCATAGTTGACTGGGATTTCCTTGAATCTCTCCCAATACTCTCACTAAGCCTACAACTATTTCTTACGATCTGTGTGTCTGTGGCTTCATGTGAGAGAAGCTTTTCAAAACTGAAACTTATAAAGAACTATTTGCGATCAACCATGGGACAGTCAAGACTTTCTGATCTGGCTATATTATCAATTGAAAGTGATATGGTTGCTTGCTTGCTTGTGTTCGTTGGCTTGAGCTCCAACGCGAAATCCTGTATGTCGGATGAAGGCATCCTGTTGTCCAACATCGGTGTGATGTCATACAGGACCTCAGGTTTGCGTGAGTATCCGTTGTCCCATGTCTGGCTTATTGGTGTGCAGACTGGTGGTTCCTCGTCGTAAAGGCAGACACTCTCCGACTTCGGATGAATCGGCGATCCTACTGACTTTAGCCAGGACCCCGAAGGGACCTGTTGCCCAGGACGCTCGACAAGGACGCGTCAGTAGGTCTTGGCCAGTATATAACCCGGCCCTGGTGCCTTGGAAACACCTCTGCGTCCCAGTGATATGGTGAAAGATATTGATTTTGATGATGTGATTGACAGGTTTGCAGCTTTGAAGACCAGGATGGGAAACTTTTAATTTTAAATAACTGAAATTTTAATGTTAAATAACAAAAATTTAACTTTGTCCGAGTTTGTCGAAGTTCTTTATTTATGTTTTACCTGAAGTATTGAAGTTATATTGTTCAATTTGGTTTCTTTCTTATGTCCTTATTAACTTTTTGACTTATTTTACAAACATTACTATATGCGATTATATATGGTACAGGAACACTCGGAAGAAGACTATGGTGAAAGCCTAGAGGGGTGACACCAAGAGTTTACCGCACTGGGTGACACCAACCCCAGTGACGCCACTGTTGCCATTCTAGTCTCTCACATGCACTTTGGCAACTGTTACAGCCACAGTCTGACAGGGAAACAGTGACGTCGACTGAGCTGTCCAGGGGTTTCATGATTAAGTGTAACATTTGTTTGCTTTGTGTTTGTGTTCCTTTCTGGTGTAAATTGAAACTGTTTTCATAGTTGATCATATTTCACAATTCACTGGCTTAACTTGGATAGTTAATTTTGTTTATCTGGTGATGGAATTTCCCGAGTTGTGTGCTCTTGTGTAACAAGCATACATCAGAAATTGTTATTCTTTGTAAGATACATTAATGTAATAATAAGTTGCTTAAAAGTTGACAGGGTCGACTTATTGCACCGGGTTTTTATTCCTTATGGCTCAGCCTCTTTCTGCAGCGCGGGCCGCTGAAAGCATTGCACGAACTCCGTAACTCCAGCGACGACCTCAGGAGTCTCAGAAACAATGCACTTGTGAATTGAAGACACGGCCCAGAATCGAACCCAGAATCTTTAGAGCCCAAGTCAAACGGCTTGGCTACTTCACCAATACATCATTATGAATAATAGATCAATTATTGACATTTGCAAAAACAACAAATAAAGTTTGTTGATTATGCTAAAACTGAGTGGCAACAATAGTAAGGGACTTTCTTCTTTCAAGTGGTAATGACAAACAACATAACTTGTAGTGTTATTGATTTGTTGCAGGATAATATTCTTTGAATATTTAAGTTTCTTCTGTTAGGGTTTTCAAAACACTGTTCTCTTGGAGTGTGGCCGGCAAAGGCTGTGGCAACAGATGTCTCTTGACAAACATGTATTTGATCAGCTTTCTATTACAGCTGTTCTCTTACAAAAAAATAAAGGGTGTTTGTAGTGGTGGTTGGTAGCCATGGTAGTGAAGTGACTAGCATGCTTGCCTGCCGGCCCGGGGATCAAATATTTGAATATGCATAAGTGCATTTGAAACAATTTGACCTGCGCTCCAAGGTCAAACGTCCGATACACCCATCTGAAGATCACCCGCCACACCCTGCACCCATCTTCACTTTGGCCTTCCCCTTCCTCTCTTCCCAGGCATGTACCCCTCCATTATTGTTCTCTCCAAACTTTCATGACATTTCAAGTGACAAAAATATTTCAATTTTCTTTGTTTTATCGTCTTTAATAGCCAACCTTCTTCAATATTCAGCTTTTGAAGTATGGATGCATTTGTTCTTTTCTTTACCCAAGACGGTCTTTAACATTCATATTCAAAGGTATTTATGCGCTGTTCAGCTTGTTTGGCAAATGTCCAGGTCTCGCAGGATGCTCTTAAAAATCTAATTTTTGTAGTTCTATCTGTCCCACCCCCACAATTTATTCAGTTGTTTTAGTCTTTGAAGAGCAATAGATTTTCATCTTTTAATTTCTTTCATTGGGTCACCATTCTTGGAAATCTATGACCCAAAATATTCAAAATTTTCTACAATCTCCATGTTTTTCTCATTAACATACATTTATTTCTTCATAGTAGTTTTATCTGTATGCATTATCTTTGTTTTTGCTATGTTAAGATATAAGTTGTGATTTTCACTATTCAATTTGGTTGAGGTTATTAGGTTTTCTATACCATTCTGTTATGAGGATAGCAATACTGTATCATCAGCATATCGAATCTGGTATTTCATGACGACCGATATTTAGGGCATCACATTACTCCCTGGTTATATCATTTCTGACATTTCTCATTATATAAGAGGCGTTCATTTGAAATCCGTTCATGCCGCACCGCGCGTAATTGCATACGTTGAACATGATCATGTCATGGTCATGTGATAAGTACTAACCAATTAATAAAAGAGCACGTGCTTATCGTCCCGTGATGCATAGGTTCTGTTTCTGACCGTTTAGAGAAAATGGCCGTGTTTATCCAAAATCCATCCAAAGAAGCTCAAAGAGCGGTGATTCAGTTTCTTTCATTTGAAGGATGTCGACCATTGGACATTCATCGAATAATGCAGGCAGCGTATGGTAACAAATGTGTGTCGAAGACAACAGTGACAGACTGGGCACGAATGTTTCGGAAAGGACGTCAGTTCACGACAGATCTTCGGCGGCCGGGTCAAGTGCATATTGTTGCAAAAGAAAAAACCATCACCAAAATTGATGCAGCAGTACAGATAAACCGTTGTCGAAGCATACGTTCGCTAGCGAAAGAATTTGATGTGTCAATTGGGACAATTCAAAAGGTCTTTCGTAAGAAACTGCAATATCGGAAGGTGTGTTTACAGTGGGTACCACGGATGTTGACCGACCACCAAAAAGAGGAAGGCATGGGATGGTGTTTGAACCACTTGCTGTGTTACAGTGGAGGGTAATGCATTTCTCTTCCACATTGTGGCAGGCGATGAATCATGGTGTCACCACTTTAAGCCGAGCAGCAAAAGAGAGAGCATGCAATGGAAGCATGCTGGATCACCAAAAGCCAAAAAAATCAAGTTACAGGTTTCTGCTGGAAAGGTTATAGTGAGCGCATTATTGGACCATGAAGGGCTATTGTTGGCCGACCTTAAAGAACCTGGTGTCAACATCAGCTCTACCCACTACTTGCAAACACTAGACAAGCTGCAAAAGGCCATCACGAATAAACGACCCGGCATGCTTTCTCGCGGTGTGATTTTGTTGCACAATAATGCTCGTCTGCATGTCGCAAAGATTGTGCAGGAAGCATTAGCAGGGAAGAAGTGGGAAATTCTGCAACATCCAGCCTATAGTCTTGATTTGTCACTATGTGATTGTCATTTGTTTGGACCTCTTAAAAAAAGCCCTCAAGGGGCAACGATTTCACACAGATGCAGACGTAAGTAATGAACACGGTAAACACTTGGTTCGTTCAGTTAGCAATAACAATATATTTTAGCGGACGGCATTCACCACCTACCTAAGCAATGGGCTTCTTGCCTGAATGAGAATGCCTTCGGCGACTTCTTCTGATAACCCATGGTGCATAATTCGTTCAAAATGAATGCTTTGTTTAATTCTACCACACCTGTTAATGTTTCTTTCATGCTTTTGAAATAAAGCCATTGGAGTGGGTATCAAAAATTATCGTCCCTGATATTTTTGGTGCACAATTTAAACAAATAGGGGGACAGCACAGCCCTGAAGGTTTCATTGTTTGATGTCAAAACAATCTGATGTCTCACCATCAATTCTAACCGCTGCTTGTTGGTCTAGATATAATACCAGATATAAATTAGCATGTATTGATCACAGAAGTGTAGGTTGAAAGTATAGACTTGAACACACACTAGACAACATCACAACTGAAATTTATAGCGATCACGCCGGGATTTCAAACCACCGCCCTGTCGTCATTTGTGAATTTATTTTATTGATCTCATTGGTTCCGAAATATTAATGTCTCTTTGTTCATCATTATCACCATCTCCCAATTTTGTCTTCAACCTTCGTGATGAGGAACATTTGACTTTCTAGTGCAAGATGGGTGGCACCGGATAGTGTCATTCCATGTGATTGTACATCTTTGATGCCGCCAGTCCATTTTCGTTTCGGATGTTTTCTTGCTCTCGTTTAAGATCTTCTTTGATGTAGGGCCAGTGCTGGTAGCTGATAATACTGATAATGTTGCATTCTAACGAGATGGCCTAACCATCTTCTAACTTTCAATTTATGTGGCACAAGATGTTGATTCCACTGTTTGTCTGATAACATCATTTCTTACTGGGTCTCGGAGAGTTCAATTGGCGGATCTATTCAAGCGTCTCGTCTCACAGGTGTTGATTTTGTGTCAGTGTGATTTGGTCCATGTGCATCATGGTTCTCGAGCCCTGGATCCTCTGATGTTTACTTGGTTCTTCTTCTACTCACCCCCGCCCCCTTCCCCTCCCCCCGACCTCCTGCTTCTTCTACTTCTTCGTGTCCTGGTGATGTCATCATTTACATGGACGGCTCTGTGCTAAGAGCCAAAAGAGGTGCCTAGGGGTTCATGGCGAAGGTTAATGGGCAGTATTTAGTACAAGAGAGTCGGGCATTTGATACCACAACATCTAGCCTGGAGATGGAGGCAGTCATTGCGGCGTGTCGCTATCTGGAGGATAAACAGCACACACATGTCGTGACTGTAACGGACTAACAGTGCATGCTGGGCAGGGTGCAGACAGGTATGCTTCGTGTAGAGTGGTAGGAGCAGTGGCGTGCAGAGGTTCTTAGATGCCCTGGGGCCAACCCCTTGATTGGATGCACCTAAATTGTTCTTTTCCTAATTAATTCCTCCTCCTCCCCCCACTCCCCACTGCACTGTGCTGCCCCTCTCCCTAATTGGAAGCCCGGGGCCATCGCACCCCCCTCTGCACGCCACTGGGTAGGAGTCAATTAACATTTAACAAGTCAACTGTAGGGAGCATCCGTTGGATCTTTTGCCTCCGGGCAAGCTGGTGTGTTGGGAAATTTGTTCGTTTGAAATTTGTCTATATCTGCAATTTTGTCTCTTGTTTGAATATCGCTGCCTTTTGTTTTTTAGTTTACTCAGTGACTCGTATAATTTATTTTCCACTGTTGTTTCTCTAGGCCAGAAGATTTGCCTAGATATGACGCACTTTGGGCAGTCCTAGAGTATGTGCTCTGCTGTCTGCGACGCCAATCCACATGTGCACATGGCTGAATCACCAATCTTGAATTTTGTATACACATGGTTGCGTAATCTATTGTGTCTTGTTCCGAGGCGCAGAATAATTTGTTCTCGTCTCCATAAAGTGGTAATCTATCTGAGAATGGTGTTGGTGGCTTCCTGATTGATTTGATCATTCTGTTCTTGTGGTGGTATGTAACAGGCACATTGCTTTGTTATATCGCTCCTTCCTTAGCTAGTCGATCAGCTTTCTCCTTTCTGCTGGCTGCGTAATTCGGAAAGTAGTGTCCATAGTACTGGTATTTTCTCAGACAAGACCGCCTCAAGTACTGAACTGATTGTGCATATATAGGGTTGCCAGATAATGGGCACCAAAAGGAGGACATAATAAATCAAAAAGGAGGACATAATAAGACAAAAAGGAGGACATATTGAATGTTTCATTTAAATCATTCCAGATTAAACCCACAATCAGTACAATTTTATTACATTAGCTGCCAATAAGTGTATCTCATGTTTTTGGGGTGTTCTCGATATATACTGTGATATAGTTTCTGAGGTTTCATTTGGTGTGTTGTCTAACTCGAGAATCTTAGTTTGGATTCCACCTGCTTTCCAGTCAAAGTACTGAACAACGATCGGAAATATTTTCTGCGAACCGTGATTGCTAGCATCTGTCGAAAGACCGAAATATGAAATACCACTTAAAGATTTATCAAATTCATCAACAGTGTGGGGGACACTTACTTGGTTTATTATTGCTTCAGTCTTTGTTTTTGCACAAGCAACATGTTTAGCAATTTCTGAATCTTCAAATAATGTGTGCATCAAACCAGCTGTGCAGGTCATCGAGTTGTAAGACTGATGACAAACTGTATGAAATGCCAAAGTTGCTTCAGCCGCATGCTTTCAGCAACACATTTGAGTACTTAGGCTGACCAAAAAAAAAAAAAAAAAAAAAACCAGTGTGCTAGATGACGCGGAGACTTCGATTAGGTTTCTATGTCTCTCACTGTCAACATGGCGCTCAAAGTCAGTAGTTCCTTTGTTGGCAACGGACAAGCAACTGTCGCAAATCGTACACTTTGCCTCATTCTCGTAATGAACTGGAAACCATTAGTTATATTTAGCTCCTGCGAAAAGAAGAGACATACTACACATGGACACAATGAACCGGTTCAAACCACCATAATAGTTGTGTCAATTTATTGTGTGTCTTATCGTTTGTTTATCTATTTGTGTTGTCCTGTCCTTGACAAAGATTCTCAGAATCGAAACGTCGGCCGTTCTGTGTTGTCCTATTGTACTTATTTGTTATTTTATTATTTCATTTTATACATTTGTTAATTGCTTCTGATTTTGTATAAGTCACACTTTGTTTTTCACCTGTGTGCGATGGATTTCCTTGTAAGGTATGTGAATGTGCATTGTGTCTGTGTCTAGTATGTCTCTTCTTTTCACAGAAGCTAACTATACCTAATTGAAATTGTTTCCAGTGCATATTATTATGTCCTGCTGCAGCCGCTGCTTTTTTTTGTTCCATATCATTCTCGTTGCTTCCTTCAACGAAGCATGGAAACTTATTTTCCATAGTGTTCGAGAATTTGCATTTTCTCTTTGTAGAAGCCATTTTCATAAACAGACGGCAAAAATTACAAATTTAAAAAAAAATTGTTAGTGGCTTTTCTGCTACCGGAACCGGAAATAACATTAACATTTTGACCATTGAGACCATAGTTGCCATTCTAGATATTTTATATCCAGATCTAGAGGTTTTTGCCGGCATCTGGATACCGTTTTCTGACATTTGGATGCTGGATGCAATTCTAGATACTTTTCATTTTGAGTCGGATATTTTGAATACTTTCTAGATTTTACTTTTCTTTCGGTGTCATTTACCCATTTTATGTTTGGTCTGGACGCGCGTAAATTATGGTAACTGCCATTATTTAAACTTTGAACTGACTTGGGTCAACGCTCAACAATCTGGCAACCCCCTGGTAATGAGTAAAACGGCGCATAAATTATAATAACATTATTTGAACTGTGAACACACTGTGCTGCGACTTACTGCTGTAATGCCGACTTTGTGATTCTTTTCACGTGAATTTGGCTGCAACTGGTACAGATAATGCCTCGATAATGGTTGATATCAACCATAGCGTTTATATAAAATTTAAGGAAGATATCCCATCTTTAATCCTCATAAAATGTGCGTGTCATTCCTTGCAGCTAGCATTATCACATGCCTCATCAGAATGTTTACTAAGGAATTTGCAATTCATTATTGCTGAAACACATAACTGGTTCTCCAAATCATTTGTCAGACAACAGCAATAACATTTTATATAAAGAATTAAATGATAGTTCCCCACCACTGAAAATTCTGTCATATTGCAAAACTAGATGGTTATCAATTCAACCAGCTGTTGAAGTAACTGTGAACCGATGGTTGGAGTTGAAGACACACTTCGAAATAACAAGACAAAGTGAAAAATGCTACACAGCTGAAATACTATATGGAATGTACAGTGATGAAAACAATTTGGCATTCCTTCTTTTTTTACAACCCATTTTAAGTGAAGTGTAAAAAGTTAATAAACTATTTGAATCTCAAAATGTTGATAAAGTTAAATTACTTGACGACCTCATTTTGCTATTTCACTCAATTGGTAAAAGACTTATATTGCCAACTTGTAAAGCTGACTTGTTCACTTGCACTATAGAGAGCTATTTGGCTCCTAAGCCATACCTAGGATACCAAATCGAATCAAAAATTGATGGTTTAAAAACAAAAGGACTGTTAACAGAAAATGAAGAGAACAACTTAAGAAAGCGCTGTCAAGATTTTCTTGTCTCATTATTCAATCAACTGAAGCAGAGACTTCTTGAAAATTTAGATGTATTGAAAAATATTTCACTCTTTTCTGTTAACAACATACTTCAGCCAGTAAAGGACATACCTAAATATTGTCAAGTTATTAAATTTTTAAGGGCTACTGATAATAGTGTGGCGGAAGCAGAATATTAGTTAACCAAAATAAATTTGGTTGACTGGACAAACAAAACAGAAACTGAAGCTTTTTGGAGTGAAGAAAGACAATTTAAAGATGCCTCGGGAAACAGTCCATTCTGTAAGCTCTTTGAATATGCGGTGTCAGCCATGATACTACCCCATTAAAATGCTGATGCGGAAAGAGTTTTCAGTACTGTGAATTATACAAAATGTAAACTAAGAAACAGGATGAAACTTGACCTCTTAAATGCTATCTGGGACGCAGAGGTGTTTCCAAGGCACCAGGGCCGGGTTATATACTGGCCAAGACCTATTGACGCGTCCTCGTCGAGCGTCCCGGGCAACAGGTCCCTTCGGGGTCCTGGCTAAGGTCAGTAGGATCGCCGATTCCTCCGAAGTCGGAGAGTGTCTGCCTGTACGGCGAGGAACCACCAGTCTGCACACCAATAAGCCAGACATGGGACAACGGATACTCACGCAAACCTCAGGTCTTGTATGAAATCACACTGATGTTGGACAACAGGATGCCTTCATCCGAAATACAGGACTTCGCGTTGGAGCTCAAGCCAACGAACACAAGCAAGCAAGCAAGCAAATGCTATCTTGACAATAAGATTTGGCCTGATGAGAGCAGGAAAATGCTGTTCAACTTATCAGCTCCCTGATCGTGTATTAAAATAAATTGGAACAGCTAAAGCATACCAGAGTCATTTTGAATCTGAAGCTTCAACTTCATCATCCAAACTAAGTGCATCTTGTGAGAGTGAATCATCAGTGAAGATGAGGACATGATTCTATAGGTAAGTCACATCAATTTTTTTTAAATGTTGCATATCCGTTACAGGACGTTGCAGTCAACATCAGAATTTTTCAGCTGCTGTTGATGTACTAGGCAAGATTATGCTCAGTAGTTTGCGATTGCTTTCTGAGCGATCGGTTCACATACCCCTTAAATTACCAGCGCGGCTCGAACCGCTGCCGGTTCGGGTGCAGCTGCGTTACTCACGAGAATATACGGGATTACGGCGATAGCCGTAAACTGTTCGCATGGGAGACCGGCAGTCACATCAATACATATGTAATTTCTTTCTTTCTCAATCTGGATATTTTTCCTAGATACTTTCCAACGAAATCTAGATATTTATGGATGTTGTTTGGGCTATTTCTGGATACTTTTGGTCAAAAAAAAGTGGCAACCCTGATTGAGACTACAGCATTGTTAGTGTTGCCGAACAGAGACACAGTTAGATTCAAATTATACAAATAATTGGTGTTTCACATTTGGTATAAATAGGAACATTAAATAAATATTATTAAGCTATGGGTTTTAATAAACAATGTAAACACACGGTAGAGTGTAGATACATTGTAAGTTGTAACAACAATACATAGAAAAATGATAACATAAAATAATTTTAAAAGCCGGACATTTTAAAGGCTTTTAGCTTTGCCTGCCGGACGAAGGACACGAGTCTAAAAAGGAGGACATGTCCTCTCTTTGCCGGACGTCTGGCAACCCTATGCATATATCAATAGCACCACAGGCTGTGTACCATGGTTGGTACTTGATAATTTCTCTGCCATGTTGATACTCTGGCCGTGTCCCCAGTATTATTTGGGTATTCTATGTACGCTCCCAGCCTGCTCCATGGCCGAGGTGTTAGTAGCTTTCTCCGCTAACCCCGAATACTCTCGTCACGTGACGCGACGAGAATTAGCAGTGGTTCGAATCGCAAAAGTGACTTATGAGAGTATGGAGCCGGTCGTTCAGAAAGTCGTGGCGTGCTGATGAGCGTAATCTAGCCTAGGAATCAACATACAGCTGAAAGATGCTGGTGTTGACCGCAATATCCTGAAACAGGATGGAAACGCGGGGAAAAAAATGGACGCTCCCGCTCCTCCATTTCCACGGCAATTTGTGCTGACCCATCTATGTAGACCTGGATCCGGAAGTCCTGTGGGTAATATTCACCAATGAAACTGAAAGTGGCTGATCTACGTTGTACACTGCTCTGTTCTTTCTTGCGAATATTCGTTTTACTTTTGTCTGGATGTGTAGTGATAGTCTATGTTCCTCTTTCCATGAAGTTCGTTCTGGAATAGTTGTAATCTTTATCAATGATCTTGTTGTTAAACTATCATATTAAATTAAAGCGGCAATGTACGCTGATGACCTGGTTCTATGGAGCACAAATGAACACGCATTAGTGGACACCAGATCGCTACGCAGAGCTGAAGATGCATTAGTTGCATGGGCAAATAGATGGTGTGTCAGCATAAACACTGACAAGTTCAGCACCACTCTATTTACCCTCTCTCCAAAACAAAAGGCAGGGGTCATAAAGATAAATGGAATACACCTAAGAGAAGACCAAGAACCAACATACCTTGGAGTAACATTTGATGACAGGATGACATGGAGAAAGCACATCAACAAAGCAGTAGCAAAAGCCAGAAGGAAAATAGCCATCCTGAGAAAACTAACCACGTTGGGAGATAGTGGGAAAATACTTAGCAAAGTTTATCAACAGAGCATACGACGACATCTGGAATACGGGTCAACTGCGTGGTGTTCAACATCAAACACCACACTACAAGAAATGGACAAGGTGCAAAACCACGCACTTAGATTCACCACAGGAGGGATAAGATCAACCCCTATAATGGAGATGGGGAGAACACACGCACTGAAAGAGTGCAGAGATACGAAAACGCTAATATAAGCAGAAAAGTTCCTCAGCTTGCCAGGCCATCCTATGAAGAACAGATTTGAAAACTTAGCTATGGGGCGGTTGAAAAGAAGCAGTTTTATCCACAATGCCAAACGACTCTGCAGAGAAACCACCGATCGGCCCACAGTTGGTATTCCCCTGAAAACTATTCCACAACGAACTCCGAGGAAAGAGGAACATAGACTATCACTACAAATCCAGATAAAAGTGAGAGGAATATTTAACAAGGAAGAATAGAACAGTGTACAGCGCTGAACAGCCATTCTCAGCTTCCGTGATGAAGAATATCCACAGAACCACCGGATCCGAGTCTACATAGATCAGCACAATATACAAGGCAGGCGTGGTTGCGGCCTTGTGGGAGCACGTGTTCACCTCGGAGGAGCAAATGGATCATCATGGTCTGGCAAGAATGAGACAGCGAGGAGTGACGAGGGGATCTGGCTGACGCTCGACGCTCAGAGGAAAGGCGAGACGGACCTATAATCAGATTGCTACGGGTACTATTTGTGTTGGAACTCTTCGCTGGCTGCTGAGGATGGGGACGGAGCGCCTATGGGAATGCCCCGATGTCGGTTCCTAAATCAGTCAATCAATCAGAGCGGAAGTGTACACAAAATACCCAAATAATACTAGGAACACGCCAGCGTACCAACAAGAAAGTACTGCCATAACTATGATGCTGAAATTGAGGCAATCAAGATAGCAATAGAGAAATTACTAAATACCAGCCATGGTACACATTCTGCGGTGCTATTGACACATGCAAAATCAATACTCGAGGCGCTCCTGCCTGAGAAATTGCCAATACTAAGCACACTATTTTCTGAACTTAGCAGTCAGCATAAGGTCACCATACAGTGGATACCATCCCACTGTGGAGTACCCGGAACAGACAGCTGATCGATTGGCTAAGGAAGGAGCAAAAGAAGAACAGACTGATGTGCCCGTTACATACCACCAAAAGAAAAGAATGATCAAATCAGTCAGAAGGCCACCTAAGCCTGGTCAAGATGACGACCACTTTATGGACAGACTAGAACAAGTCATTATTTTGCCCCTCAGAACATGACACAATAGATTACGCAACCACATGTATACAAAACTCAAGATTGGTGAATCAGCTATGTGCACATGTAGATTGGCGTCGCAGACAGCAGAGCACATACTCTAAGACTGCCCAAAACATAACATATCCAGGCAAACCTTCTGGCCTAGAGAGACAGTGGAAGATGAACTCTATGGGCCACTGTTTAAAACAATTAGTTGCATATCCCTTTAAAGGACATTTGCAGTCAGCACCAGCAGTTTTTGCTGTTGTTGATGTCTTGGCAAGTTTACATTCAGTAGTTTGCCATTGCTTTCTGGACGACCTGCTCCCATACCATTTTGTAAAAATCCAACGCAACGCGGTCTGCTGTCAAATTGTGCGCAGCTGTATTCTGAACGAGGGTAAGTGGGATTACGAGCCGCGTCCGTAACTCTTGGCCACGGACACTGGCATGGACCACTGAATGAACTAAAAAAGACAGTTAAATTCATACAAGAGACAACATTGCAGTTATATACATTTCAAGCGAACGAAAGAAGAAGAAGAAGAAGAAGTTTAGTTTAGTTTAGTTTAATTTAGTCGATGGATCAACATCACGGCACACGGGTGCAACCCATAAGTTGCTCCGTTTTCCTCCTAACTCAAATCTGAGTCTGGAGAAACTCATCTTAGTGCACGAACTCCGTAGCACCGGCGAGGATCCTGAAAATACTTTGGGTAGATTTTTAACTCGAAATTTTGCCCGGGCAGCGCCGTTAGGCTACACTTTTTCGATCTCCAACTGTCAAGGGATTTTTTACGTGCGCAACAAAACACACGGGCGTCCGATCTCACTACCCAGAGACCAGGGGAAATTTATTACTAGAAGTCCACGTGAAATGATCCCAGCATCACCGGGGCTTGAACCCGGGACCTCCAGCACTCGAGACGAACACTATACCTCGAGACCACGCAGCTCCCCCAGAAGAAGAAGAAGAAGAAGAAGAAGAAGAAGAAGAAGAAGAAGAAGAAGAAGAAGAAGAAGAAGAAGAAGAAGAAGAAGAAGAAGAAGAAGGAGGAGGAGGAGGAGGAGAAGAAGAAGAAGAAGAAGAAGAAGAAGAAGAAGAAGAAGAAGAAGAAGAAGAAGAAGAAGAAGAAAAGGAAGAAGTGTCATTGGCTCTGTGCTATAAAGCGGTACAACTCCATCCGTGGTGCCCGTCATGGGTGTAGTTATATTGCCTTGTTTGAAGCACAATGTATCAAACTATCGTCAGCCGCCCTGATATTATATTATATCCATCCATCCATCATGTGCCATGACGATAAGCGTGGGCGGTCATGTTCTGCCATCTCACTCGATCACCAGAGTCGTGGATCAGCTCTGTGTTTTTGTCTCGACCATGCCGCGTGCCAAGCCATTCAGGTATTTATATTATACTAGCTGACCCGGCCCGGCTTCGCCCAGGTCCTGGCGGGGATCTATCTATCTATCTATCTATCTATCTATCTATCTATCTATCTATCTATCTATCTATCTATCTATCTATCTATCTATCTATCTATCTATCCGACCAACCGACCGACCGACCGACCGACCTATCTAAAGCCAGGGGACTTAACCTAAGATATAGCAATGCCACTAAAAGTTATGTCCCTTTATATATTTTGTCTTATGTTAAGTCATGTAATTTAATTATTAAATGTTAATAAGTAAATAGATGATGCTACACTAAAAAAAACTATGACAGTTGGTTGCATGGGAATGAAAGGAAGACGTGTAGAAATTTTCATCTCAATCGGATGGACCGTTATCGAACGCATCCAATACATCCCCAACCACAAACCCACATACATACATTCTGTTTTATAGATATAGATATCGTTTCGGTAATGCTACTGGCTATTATTATAGAGTACGTATCTCTTAATTTTTGTACGCGTTTTCCCAGCTGCAAGAACTAGAACAGTGGTTCTCAACAGGTGTGGAATCCTCACCCCAAGTGGGGAATTTTAGGATATCGGGGGGGGGGGGGGGGTGAATTAAGATTATTTCAAGATCGAATAAATACAAGAACCGATTACTTGGTATTGTGTTTCCCTCCATACTTTTTGGTTCTGTACTTCTCACCCTTCTGTAATTCGTTATTTTAAATAATTTATAACGTAAGTAGACCCGAAAATCACGTTTTATGTAGACGTTTAGACTTGTTCTAGTATGTGTTATTAAATTTAGCTTCCATATTTACGTATACTGTGTAAAAGGCGGGTGGTGGGGATTTATAGGGAAGTAATACCAAAGGGGGGAGGAATGGCATTTTGAACATATGGTAGAGGGGTTCAGAGGCCAAAAAAGATTGAGAACCAATTAACTAGAGGAAACATGGCGGCTTGTTTATGTTGAATGTCAGACTCAACAATTAGTTTAGTAATGATTAATGTTGAATATTGGACTATATCATTCGATAAACGTTTATTGACGTTGAATATTGTCTTAATATCCCACTGACCTCTCTCTACCATTGACAAAAGTCTCGAGAAGGAGCTGGATTGATTTCATCAGGTAACTCAAGACTTACAGTACAGACTGACCAGACTATTACTAGACTATCTTTAATTAAAAATTAAAAAATTCTTCTGGTCTGGTACCATGGCTGTGCAGCTGTGCAGTGCAGTCATCCATGTCTTCCCGATCCGATATTCATTTGTTTCTAATCCTCTCCTTGTGTTTTTAGGTCTTCCTTTATTTCATTGACCCTGTTAATTCCAGACAAATATTTTTCTAGTGATACAAGAATTATCAGGTTTTCTCAATGCAAGTCAAATCCTATTAGCATATATAGACAATATTCAAAAATTTGGTTTTTATTTATGACAGTTGGATACAGCTTGACAAGACGAATCCAACAGTATCTCAATGAGGAATGTGCATTAATTCTAAGCGGAGTTATTAATATTTTTGTGTTGTGATCTACAAACAGGAAGTGCAAAGGAATCTTCTTAGCAAATGAGAAGGTTCTGATAGCGGCCCAATAAATTGGGAGCTGAGAAATTCTGCCATCTATTACCGTGGCTTGTTTATTTTTAAAAAGACAACTTAGTGCCATATATCATTGCGTCTGGGGTAGCGAGGCCTAACTTGACGTATTATCTATTTTTCGATAGGATGTGCCGTGACCTAATTAACAATTAAACATGGCCTCCAATTGTTTATTATTCATGAAGTCTTTTGCAAAGCTTACAAACCTGGCAAGATGTATACTTTATTGGGCACTCTTCCGAATAACGGTCCCAAATGGGGAAGTTAGGAAGAAAATACAACCTGAAATAGGAGAGGAACAATGTGGGTTTGTAGAAGGCAAGGGTACAGTAAATGCTGTGTACAAACTGAGAACAGTAATCGAACGTTCTATAGAAGTAAACAAAGATCTACACCTCTGCTTTATTGACTACACAAAGGCTTTCGATAAAGTGAGACATGTCGTCATGATAAGGATGCTTGAAGATCTACAAATTGATGGAAAAGACCTTAGTCTTGTAAAAAACATATATTGAAAACAACAAGCTGCCATAAGAATTGATAATGAAGTAGGTCAATATCAGCCTATTAAGAGAGGTGTGAGACAGATCTTTTTTTCCCCGTACAGTGAACATATTTTCAGAAATATAGAAGATATGGAAGGAATCAACATTGGGGGACGATACATCAATAACATTAGATACGCGGATGATACAGTCTTGATTGCAGGCAATGAACAGGAACTGCAAAATTTAGTAGATGCGGTTGTTGCACACAGTGAACAACAAGGGTTAGAATTAAATTGTAAAAAAACACAAATTATGGTCGTCACTAGGAAGGAAGAAATACCACAATGCAATATACAAGTGCAGGGCACGCGCCTACCTCAGAATTAATGCAAACACACAACATCCACTGCATAGTGAAATTAGGAAGGTGAAGGGCAGCAGGTTAAAAAGAGGACGGTCGTGGATGGGTCAAGCCAAAGACATTCTTCAACAGGTGTGTTCACTTGAGGACTTAGAACCTGGCGAGGAGTGGGTGCAAGTGCCAACAGACTTCTGCACATCCTTTTCAGTTTGCATCCAACTAGATAGAAAATGCAGACAAGAAAATCCGGCTGCTGTTGAGGCTGAAGTACAAGCGTTGATTTTCGAGAATTCGCTAGACGGTGACGCGGTCATCTACACAGATGGGTCGGTCGTCCGACATGTGAGAAGCTCATGGGCCTTTACAGCTCGGGCCGGAGGGAGAGTTGTGAAGGAGGACTCTGGTGCTTTCACTGAAACCACAAGTAGCCTGACCATGGAAGTCATGGCAGTAAGTAAAGCAATAACATGGCTCGAGACACAGACATTCACCAGGGCTTGTTTCCTTAGCGACTCAATGAACATGATCAAGAGGATAGAGGAGGGGTCGATCCGAAGAGAATGGTTGCTGCCTCTGAAGCGGTCTCGGCTGGCAAAGATTAGTTTCATCTTCGTGCCAGGGCATGCGGGAGTACAAGGAAATGAGCGGGCTGACAAGCTCGCAGGTGAGGCTACTGTGGAGGGCGGACGTGCCATAGACCAGGCTGACATTCTGAATGCTCTACGTGATGTGAGACTTTTGCGACAACCAAGTGATGACTGTGAATCTACAACAATGGCCAGACTGCTAGAGCAGCAAATAAAAAGAGGGGTGGCCAAACAAGAACACTATGCAGGAAGCCAAAGAAGATTGATAAACCAACACAGAACTGGCGTCGTTAGCCGCTACACGCTGCGGGATTTGCTGAGGAGGGGATCCGAGCACTTATGGACTGAATGGTTCGATGTGCAACAAGGATGATCTGTCGACTAACTAACTAATATACAAGTAAATGGGCATATTCTTCAACAAGTGAATCGGTACAACTATCTTGGAACAGTCATAACATCTGATGGGAGATGCCTTGAAGAGATTAGAACAGGAATCGCCATGGTGAAGGTAGCCTTTTGCAAGATGAAAAGCATACTGACCAATGAAAAGATGTCAATTGAAACGAGAAAAAGAGTGTTGAAGTGCTATATAGAACCTGTACTTTTATATGGATGTGAGGCGTGGACAATGAGCAGACAAGCTGAAAAACAGCTGATGGCTGTGGAAATGTCATTTCTGAGGAAAATGCAAAGAATACCATGGACAAATAGAAAAACCAACGAACAAGTCCTTCAAGAAACAAATGAAGATCATAAACTGATTAGAGACATTCGACGTAGACAGTCAAAATTGTTTGGGCATGTTATGAGAAGAAACGAATTGGAGAACTTGGTGACAACTGGCAAGATCGAAGCGAACAGACCAAGGGGAAGACCAAGAATTAAATACCTGGATGGCTTGGCCACACAGCATGGTCAAGAGAGAAACACAGAGCTGATCCACGACTCTGGTGATCAAGTGAGATGGCAGAACATGACTGCCCACTCTTATCGGCATGGCACATAATGGATGAATGGGGAAGTAACTCTTTAGTGTAAAAAGTATCCCTTACAGGGCCTCATTGGGTGATATAAAAACAATATTAAATGCTACAAACTAAAATGTAGACCTGAGAAAATCGAAAAACGTACCAATGATCATCATCATCTTCAATCAGGAGCCGTCTCCACAATGAAGGTTGGCTGCAATGGATCTCCAACACGGTCTCTATGCTACGAACTAAAATATAGAACTGAGAAAATCGAAATACGTACCAATGATCATCATCATCTTCAATCAGGAGCCGTCTCCACAATGAAGGTTGACTGCAATGGATCTCCAACATTGTCTGTCTCTCGCCTTGACTGTACATTCTGTCAGACTGATGTTCGTCCATCTCTTGATGTTATCTTCCCATTTGTATCATTGCCTACCTCTTGCTCGCTTGCCCTCAACCTTGCCTTGCTCGCTTGCGTTCGCTGGCTGTGTCGGATGAAGACATCCTGTTGTCCAACATCAGTGTGATGTCATACCGGACCTGAGGTGTGCGTGAGTATCCGCTGTCCCATGTCTGGCTTATTGGTGTGCAGACTGGTGGTTCCTCGCCGTGCAGGCAGATACTCTCCGACTTCGGAAGAATCAGCGATCCTACTACGTTAGCCAGGACCCCGAAGGGACCTGTTGCCCAGGACGCACGACTAGGACGTGTTAGTAGGTCTTGGCCAGTATAGATCCCGACCCTGGTGCCTTGGAAACACTTCTGCATCCCAGTTAGTCCAGTTAACTTTTATCTATCTACCTGGCACTCAGGTGTGAAAGGCAACGAGCGAATCGACCGTTTGGTGAATATCGAAGTGGGAAGAGCAATAGAAGGGCCAGACATCATAAACACCATCAGAGACCGATGAACAGATGAGTTTAATAGCAGACCTGTCCGGAGTGTGATGACGATGACACTCGCTAATCACTCGGCTCTCCGATGGGGAGTAAAAGAAGAATGGAACACAGAGGTATGGTTAAGTCGCTCACAGACACAAACATCTGGGGAGATGACTGCGACTTCAAAGCTGTCTTTGTTGTTTCTTCTAACTAGTAATACCTTTTTGTTTCATTTTATATCGTTTTACCCCGTGGCAGTCAAAGCCTTTCTCCTCCTCCCCCTCCTCCTCCGCCGCCTCCTCCTCCTCCTGCGTTCATCCGGGTTTTTTTTCGGACGTGATTGCGTTGTGCCTGTTT
Organism: Cepaea hortensis; assembly: GCA_963921405.1. Classification (NCBI taxonomy): domain Eukaryota; kingdom Metazoa; phylum Mollusca; class Gastropoda; order Stylommatophora; family Helicidae; genus Cepaea; species Cepaea hortensis. The sequence goes on from OY992897.1 coordinate 79,506,251, forward strand.
ACAGCAGAGCTGCGTTCTTGCACCGTTAGGCCGACACATCCGACTTCTGCAGGTATTTGTTGACCGGGTTCACTTTCCCAGGGGTTTCTTAGGACGTTTGACTCTCACTGTTGTGGTGTATCCCCCATCCAGCTGGCCCATTTAGAACAGCCAAAGACATCCTGGTCAACCCTCAAGGGAAGGTAGGGGCAGACATGGGCATTCCCCGCCTTCCAATGAGGCTTCCATAATTGCAGAGCCAACACATGTCACTCTGGTACTAGGCTCACCTAAGGAATTGTCACGTCCTGCACATGGCTGCTTAGTCTCACTTCCGTATATTGGGCCTTCCGTTCACTATAGGCTGTTCCTCCGGAAACCAGAAGAATGCAGTCTGCAGATGACATCCACACAGTGAGCTTTCAGTTCGGACTTTCCACGTAATGGATTTGCTATCCAAGCAATATTCCATTTTGTGCCACTGGGGCGCTTTTTTCACCTTTGATAACGTCCACACAATGAGCTTTTGATTTGGACTTTCCACGTAATGGATTTGCTAGCCAAGCAATATTCCATTTCGTGCCACTGGGGCACATTTTTCACCTTTGATGACGCCCACACAATGAGCTTTTGATTTGGACTTTCCACGTAATGGATTTGCTAGCCAAGCAATATTCCATTTCTTGCCTCTGGGATGCTTTTGTTACTGACATACCTGTGGTATGAGGTGTGGCAGTCTAAGTACTTCTTCATGCACCTTTAGATGTCAACCTGAATGTAGTTAAAGTAAGCTGCAGTCAACTTGAGCTTGTTGATATCGCCATAGAGCTTGTCCTCAAATGAAGTAGGTGTGGGCCAAAATATCTTTCTCTGTTCTGCATATATTGGGCACTTCTGCAGCAAATGTTTAGCTGTAATTTTACCAGTTCCACAATTACATTCATCGGTTTCTTCTATCTTTAGTTTATTGTATATGCTCACCCATCTGTGTCTACGTAAATATGTGTATAATATCAATATCTTTAACTTTTCTTTTGACTTTTTAGACCTAATTGCTTAGAAGGAACATTTGTGCCAAGATTTTCTTGTTTTTCTCTCCGATTGAAGACGCGTTATTGAATGTATCATATGAAAGGGGGAAAAGATACAACAAAGAATGGCTGCTGATATAAGTATTGCATTAACTTTAATTTAATATTTGTATGATGTATGATCGAACACTAATAGAAAGGTCAATAGAGAAACAGAGAGACATATATTTATGCTTCATAGATTATACTAAGGCATTTGATAAAGTAAAACATGATGAGCTGATTAAAATGTTGGAAGATATCAACATTGATGGGAAAGATTTAAGAATAATAAAGAATATATACTGGAACCAAGTAGCAGCAATTAAAATGGGAAATAAAGAGGGTAGTTACGAACAGATAAAGCTAGAAGTACGACAGGAGTGTGTCTTGTCACCCAATCTCTTCTCCCTATATAGCGAAGTAATAATGGGAGAGATCAAAGAGAAGCCAGGAATACTAATCGGAGGATATAATATAAACAATATACGCTATGCAGATGACACAGTATTGGTGGCAGATAATGCAACAGACCTACAACAATTATTGGACATTGTAGTATCAGAGAGTGCACAGAAAGGACTGTCCTTGAATATCAAGAAAACAGTAACAATGGTAATATCAAAGAAAATGGGGACACCAAAATGTGACATAAAAATAGAAGGGGAAATTCTCAACCAAGTGGATAATTTTAAATACCTAGGGGCACTTATAACATCAGATGGAAGATGTACAACAGAGATTAAGAGCAGAATAGGGCAGGCAAAAGCCGCATTTCAGAAAATGAAGAGTATCTTATGCAATAAGTCGCTTTCAATGAATGTAAGAAAGAGAGTGCTGAAATGCTATATAGAACCAGTTTTGCTGTATGGCAGCGAATCTTGGAATGTAAATGAACAAATTAGGAAGAATTTAGAAGGAAAAGAGATGTTTTTAAGACGAATGTTGCGAATTCCTTGGACTGCCAGAGTAACTAACAACGATTGCATGAAAGAGGCTAATGAAACTTGAACACTATATACAACAATAAGAAAGATACAAACAGCTTTCTTTGGTCATGTGATGAGAAGAGTGGCATTGGAGAACATCATGACAACTGGAAAGATCGAGGGGAAGAGAGGCAGAGGCAGACCGAGAGAAATGATGCTGGACGGATTGAGACAGTGGCATGGAGGAATATCATCAGCTGAGTTGATCCAGAACACCAAAGACCGAGATCTGTGGAGAGCAATTAACGCCTACGCCAGCCGGCACGGCACTTGATTATAATGATGATGTGTGACGCAAGTAATACAGATTTTCCACAAGTCTGTCATGTATTATTATGTTATTTTGGTCATGATAAACGAATAACATTACACTGTGATTGATTGCCAAACTCTAAATTCTTAAAGGGAACTTGAGGAATAACATAAGAAATCATGTCTTGATGTAATCATAAGACATTTGGTATAATTTATCATGATTAGATATTATCTTGAAAAACGTGATTCATTTATTTAGTTTATTGTTGAATACATATCTAACTTACAAATCGTTTCATTTTGAAAGATGGAGAGTAAACTACCATCAAATGTCAAGGTAGAACAACCTGAAGTCTATATAGGTCAAGGTAAGATTAAGTGAAATATAACATGACAGTTAGTTGAATATCCTTTACATGATGTTGCAGTCAACCCCAGCATTTACTGGCTGTTTTTGATTTACTAGATAATTTTACATTGAGTAGTTTACCTTTGCTTTCTGAATGGCCAAAGCCTTATACCATCAAAATCAACACAATAGCAGAATATAAATCTACTCAGACACCGGGAAAAATAAGATCATAGGTGTGACCGAGTATCCACGGGGATGAGTGCACAACTCTGCAGCTGAGCCAAGCAGGGAATTCTCTTGTCCTGACAGTTGAAAATTGCTGTCAAAGGCAGAGGTAAAAGACCCTTGTGTGAATATGGAAGGTAATGGAAAACCACCACATTATCTTCCCAAGATTATGAATTTAGAGAGATGAGTTTGGGATCAACGTTAATGGCTATCTTAGGACACCTTCATCTTGTATAGATGTCATGAGCCACAAGTGACACCATACCATCATCAAACTACAGATGGCAACACCAACATGAACAAGTTTAAAATAGGAACATGGAATATCAGGACATAGTTGAGATAGGAAAGTTAGATAATGTAATGACAGAAATTTAAAATATGAAGTTTAATATCCTAGGCATGAGTGAGATGAGGTGGAGGAGATCTGGTAAAGTAATAATAACAGACAAGCACATAATAATTTGTTTGGGAGGTAATGCATACGGAAAAGGAATAGGACTAATGTTTGATGAGGATACAGCTAAATCAATTAATTGTTATTTGATTAAATTAGATAGCTATTATTCAAAATAATATATTGACTTCAGGTCCCCAACATGGCGGTTAGGCATTGAACTGTTAAGTCCTCTGGCGTGTTTATGCTTGTGGCTATGGATTACATTCGCATTTTCCTCATGTTGGACTGGTAGTTCTTGGTTCCATCACCCTGCTACTGAGTGTGTGTGTGGCACGACACTGTGAGCTGTGAGATTCATGTGGAATGCTTTTACATCTGCCTCCTGTTGTTTACACAGTGAACTGCATGTTCGGAACAATGGTCGGCTGTCACTGAATTGACTGGTTTGCCTTTTTGGGTTCACAAGTGTTTTATTTTTCAGGAGACCCTTAGGGGTCATCGCTGGAGCTACGGAGTTCGTGCTTTGTGCAGCGCTTTCGGCGGGTCACCCTGATGAAAGAGACCAAGCCATGTGGGATAAAACCCGGGTCAATGAAGTCTTTCTGGTGACTGCCAATTCCATCGACGATGAACTGTATTTTATTGTGGAGGACTTTTGTGTTGGTATTCTGGCAGTGGCATTATGCACAGTGTACCTGTGCGGGCTGATGGCTTGCCGAGACTCCTGTCTGTTCCACTTTTCACATTGGGCAGTGAGGAGCATTTTGTGTGATATTCACTGACACAGGAACGGAGTATAATGGAGACGACTCGTTGCTGTGAAGTTGGAACCGCGACTAACTAACTAATTAACTGACTAGATAATTATTATTGTCAAATTCAAAGGCAAACCAAGAGACATAAATATTATACAAGTGTAGGCATCAATAACAAGCAGTAGTGAAGTGGAAATACAAACTGTTTTTGACTAAGTAGAAATAGCAATATCTCAAACAAAATGGCACGGTTCCAAATGTAAATCACATGAAATAAAAATAATACTTGGTTCCAAGAGGCTACTATGTAGTTCTAGGGGGGTAATGACATAGATAAGAATGTAAACACAACGTGGCTCGCTCACCCGAGACTCTGGCAGATGCTGAGATTAATGTATTTAACGCAACTCCGGTGGCAGCTGACATATAGTTTTTTTCTGAGGTTACACACCCAAACAAACCTCCGCAGCCAGCTTCATCACTCACTCTTTATTTATTTTCATGAAATTCTCATACACTGTCCACTGTGGACCGAGTGCATCGTGGCCCATTATACAATATGTACAGTCCAGCTCGTGGTCTGCTTTGACACACTATAATTTCTCTCTGTCGTGACCTAGTGCAGTCCCAAACACTGGCATACAATAGTCATTGTATATACTTGAAGGCAGAACTGACTTGTGGGGTACCACTGCTGACAGTTGATGTTCTTTCGCACTACACACTGGGCTTTCTATCTCTCAGTTGATTCTCTCTTACACACACACACACCTCCTCAAACAATTATGATCTTCTTCTTCTTCTTCTTCTTCTTCTTCTTCTTCTTCTTCTTCTTCTTCTTCTTCTTCTTCTTCTTCTTTTTCCTCTTCTTCTTCTTCTTCTTCTTCTTCTTCTTCTTCTTCTTCTTCTTCTTCTTCTTCTTCTTCTTCTTTTTCCTCTTTATCTTTTTCTTCTTCTTCTTCTTCTTCTTCTTCTTCTTCTTCTTCTTCTTCTTCTTCTTCTTCTTCTTCTTCTTCTTCTTCTTCCTCTTCTTCTTCTTCTTCTTCTTCTTCTTCTTCTTCTTCTTCTTCTTCTTCTTCTTCTTCTTCTTCTTCTTCTTCTTCTTCTTCTTCCTCTTCTTCTTCTTCTTCTTCTTCTTCTTCTTCTTCTTCTTCTTCTTCTTCTTCTTCTTCTTCTTCTTCTTCTTCTTCTTCTTCTTCTTCTTCTTCTTCTTCTTCTTCAGCATTCCGAGCCATTGAGGTTCTTTGCTGCAGATACAAGCCGTCTCCATTCGTCTCTCTGGTTGACCTTCTCTTGCCAGTCGCTGATTCCAAGTGCTTGTAGGTCTGTATATATATATTATCTCTCCACCGCCTTCTTGGTCTACCTCGGGGTCTACGGTCATTTATTTCCTGAGTGTAAGCGAGTTTTGTTTCCCTATTATCTTCCATTCTTTCTATATGCCCCAGCCATTGCAGTCTATTAGCCTTCATGATACCAGTGATTAGCGGGGACTTAAACAGATCATAAATCTCTTTGTTGCTTCTTCTTTTCCACTCTCCACTTTATGTATCCGTAATGGGCCCAAAGATGCGTCTTAAGACTTTGTTCTCAAAGGTTTGTAACAAGGCTTCGTCTCCTTTCGTTGTACTCCAGGTTTCAGAGCCATACAGCACAACTGGTCTGATCAGTGTTTTGTATATTGTGATCTTGGTGTTACGAGATAGCGCATTTGATTTTAGCAGATGTTGTAGTGGATAGTATGCACAGTTCCTCTTGTATATATGTCCCCTGCGTGTCTGCTTGCATCTAACATGTAACCTCTCTATCTTGTATGACTCCTACAACTTGTATGATTTGTCACTCTTGCATGACTTGTCGCTAAGCTGGATGACTTGTCACTAAGCTGGATGACTTGTCACTAAGCTAGATGACTTGTCACTAAGCTGGATGACTTGTCACTAAGCTAGATGACTTGTCACTAAGCTAGATGACTTGTCACTAAGCTGGATGACTTGTCACTAAGCTAGATGACTTGTCACTAAGCTAGATGACTTGTCACTAAGCTAGATGACTTGTCACTAAGCTGGATGACTTGTTGCTAAGCTGGATGACTTGTCACTAAGCTAGATGACTTGTCACTAAGCTAGATGACTTGTCACTAAGCTAGATGACTTGTCACTAAGCTGGATGACTTGTTGCTAAGCTGGATGACTTGTCACTAAGCTAGATGACTTGTCACTAAGCTAGATGACTTGTCACTAAGCTGGATGACTTGTCACTAAGCTGTCTCTTGCCTGAATGAAAGGTTTTTTTCTGCCCAATTTTAAACAACTCTGGTCTTGAACTTTCATCGTGCTAACCCGAGTTTTTGCCATTAGAGCTCAGTGGCTTAGCTGCCTGACTGGATTTCTGGGCATAGCATGTATTTCTGTCTCACTATAGTCTGTTTTTATTTCAACTATTGTGTAACTTGTCTTTAACTCTTTATCTATCATTTTTCAGTCATAGTTACTCTATCTGGATACCTGACACTTGGAGATTTCGATACAAAGCAGGAAAGGAAAGAATGGACGATGTAGTTAGTGGTTATTGTTTAGGAACTAAACATTAAAAAGGATAAAAACTGATGGAATGGGAAAAACTAAATAATATGATGATTGGAAACAAATGGTTTGGACACTGTAATAGACAGTTGTACACAGGGAAAAGCCCACATTAAAAATCCCAAACTGATTGATTACATACTGATCAATAAGAGATTTAGAAATGCCTTAATAAATAAATAAAGACAATATATTTAAGAATATATCAGAGACTTCAATGGTGGAGAAAGAGCAGAACTGACAGTAGAAAGTAACTTAGAAGGTACATCTATACTAAAAGATGAAGTCACGGTGCCATCAAGCATATGAAGAAAGGAAAAACAGTTGGGCCAAATGGAATCATAGAAGAATTAGAAGTACTGTGAGAATTTGGAGTAGAAATTTTAGCTAAAATGGTGAATGATATTTACAACAGTGGATACATACCTAGTGATATTCTGAAATCTGTACTTAGAGTTCTGCTGAAAAGACCAGAAGCTATTTAATATGAAGAATTTTGTACACTCAACTTTATAACCCATGTCACCAAACATCTACTCAGAAATATGAGAACAAGAATGAAAATAATGATGGAAACTGGTGAAGAACAGTATGGATAAGTCAAAGGAAAATTTACAAATAATGCAATATACACGTTACAAACACTAATATGTTGATACACAGAAAGATATATACATCTGCTGTACAGATTTTACCAAGGCATTTGATAAAATGAAGCATAATTATATGATCAAAATGTTGGAAGATATTAATAATGATGGGAAAGGTCTTCCATCCACCATGTGCCATGCCAGCAAGTGTGGGCTGTCATGTTTCGCCATCTCACTCGATCACCAGAGTCGTGGATCAGCTCCTGTCTCAACCATGCCATGTGGCCAAGCCATCCAGGTTTTTACTTCTCGGCCTTTCCCTTTGTCTCTTCCCCTCGATCTTGCCAGTAGTCACCAAGTTCTCCAATCCATCTCTTTTCATAGCATGTCCAAAACATTTTGACTGTCTATGTCTAATGTCTCTAATCAGTTTACGATTTTTGTTTGTTTCTTGAAGGATTTATTCATTGGTTTTTCTGTCTGTCCATGGTATTCTTTGCATTTTCTTCAGAAACCACATTTCGACAGCTAGATGATTTTTAGCTTGTCTGCTCATTGTCCATACTTCACATCCATGCAAAAGTACAGGTTCTATGTAGCACCTCAACACTCTTTTTCTCATTGCAATTGACATCTTTTTATTGCTCAGTATGTTTTTCATCTTGCAAAAGGCTACCTTCACTATGGCGATTCTTGTTCTAATCTCTTCTAGGCATCTCCCATCAGTTCCGAGATAATTGTACCGATTCACTTGTTGAAGAATATGCCCATTTACTTGTATATTACATTGTGGTATTTCTTTTGTCCCAGTGACAACCATAATCTATGTCTTCTTACAAGTCAATTATAACCCTAGTTGTTCACTGTGTGCAACAACTACATCTACTAAATGTTGCAGAACCTGCTCAATGTCTGCAATCAAGATTGTATCATCTGGATATCTAATGTTATTGTTGTATTGTCACCCAATGATGATTCTTTCCATATCTTCTATGTATCTGAAAATACTTTCACTGTACAGGGAAAAAAGACCTGGAGACATTACACATCCCTGTCTCACACCTCTCTTAATAGACTGATATTGACCTACTTCATTATCAATTCTTATGGCAGCTTTTTGTTTCCAATACAAGTTTTTACAAGTCTAAGGTCTTTCCCATCAATTTGTAGATCTTCAAGCATCTTTATTATGTTGACATGTGTCACTTTATCAAAAGCCTTTGTGTAGTCAATAAAGCAATGATGTAGATCTTTGTTTACTTCTATAGAATGTTCAAGTACTGTTTTCAGTATATACACAGCATTTACTGTGCCCTTGCCTTCTACAAACCAACATTGTTCTTCTCCTGTTTCAGGTTGTATTTTCTCCCTAACTCTTTGCATGATAATTCTTAGCAAAATCTTCGTGATGTGACTCATTATACTAATTGTTCAGTTTTGATCAAATTCCAAATCTCTTGATTTCTCTGGGATTGCAATAAATACAGAATTAAATAATTCATGTATATCTCCAGTATCATATATTGTATTCAGCAGTCTGGTGATGTCTGAACCGGGGGGAATTGCCTGTTTCCATATGGTTAAGAGCATTCTTAACCTCCATCTTCAAAGTCGATGGTCCTTCGTTATTATTTCAAATATCATACTGTTCTTCTCTGTTATCATCGTAAAGTTTTTTCACATAATCTGACCATACATGTAAAATCTGATGTTTTTCTATTATGACTTTTCCATCTTTTGTTTTTAGGCAACCTGTTGATGTACATGTTCTTTGATTAGTAAGCTCCTGAATTCTTTTGTGCTTTAATTTGGTATTTTTAATGTTGTGTTGTTTTTAAATTTATATGCAATTTTTCTCAAGCCATGTTTTTGTTTGCCTCCTTACATAATGTTCTGACTTTTATGTGAATTTCTTAATATTTGGCAAGATTATTTTTGTTGTGTCGTGTTTCCATTAGTTGTAAAATTTCTTCAGTCATCCATTTCTTACAACCCACTTTCGTTGACTTTGGAGTAACTAACAATGATTGCCTGCTAAAGGTTAATGCCACTAGAACATTATATACAACTATAAGAAGAAGACGAACATTATTCTGTGGTCATGTAGTGAGAAGAGAGGCATTGGAAAACACTGTGATGATTGCATGCTGGATGGACTGAGACAGTGGCATGGTGGGATATCATCAGCAGATTTGATTCTGAGCACCAGGAACCGAGATCTGTGGAGAGATATGAACACCTACGCCAGCCGGCAAGGCACGTGATAATGATGAATGTAAGAGTCTAGTCAGTGAACATCAGCCAATGAGCAGTGGTGTCATAACCTTGTCCTCAAAATGTTTAATCTACATAGCTGGACTTTCTGCTAACCGTAACCTAATGGAAAGGTGAACACCTCGTGGAGTTCAGTGCACTGCAGTAGATTGTGGACCAACAACTCTGAATTACAATGAGAAACACTAACAGCCTAGATCATACATCAGCCTAGATCATACATCAGCCTAGATCATACATCAGCCTATATCATACATCAGCCTAGATCATATATCAGCTTAGATCATACATCAGTTTAAATCATACATCAGCCTAGATCATACATCAGCCTAGATCATACATCAGCTTAGATCATACATCAGCCTAGATCATACATCAGCCTAGATCATACATCAGCCTAGATCATACATCAGCTTAGATCATACATCAGCCTAGATCATACATCAGCCTATATCATACATCAGCCTAGATCATATATCAGCTTAGATCATACATCAGCCTAGATCATACATCAGCCTAGATCATACATCAGCTTAGATCATACATTAGCCTAGATCATACATCAGCCTAGATCATATATCAGCTTAGATCATACATCAGCTTAAATCATACATCAGCCTAGATCATATATCAGCTTAGATCATACATCAGTTTAGATCATGCATCAGCTTAGATCATACATCAGCTTAGATCATACATCAGCCTAGATCATATGTCAGCTTAGATCATACATCAGCCTAGATCATATATCAGTTTAGATCATACATCAGCTTAGATCATACATCAGCTTAGATCGTACATCCGCCTAGATCATATGTCTGTCTAGATCATACATCAGCCTAGATCATATATCAGTTTAGATCATGCATCAGCTTAGATCATACATCAGCCTAGATCATATGTCTGTCTAGATCATACATCAGCTTAGATCATATGTCAGCTTAGATCATACATCAGCCTAGATCATATATCAGCTTAGATCATACATCAGTTTAGATCATGCATCAGCTTAGATCATACATCAGCTTAGATCATACATCAGCTTAGATCATATATCAGCTTAGATCATACATCAGCCTAGATCATATATCAGTTTAGATCATGCATCAGCTTAGATCATACATCAGCTTAGATCATACATCAGCCTAGATCATATGTCTGTCTAGATCATACATCAGCTTAGATCATATGTCAGCTTAGATCATACATCAGCCTAGATCATATATCAGCTTAGATCATACATCAGTTTAGATCATGCATCAGCTTAGATCATACATCAGCTTAGATCATACATCAGCCTAGATCATATGTCAGCTTAGATCATACATCAGCCTAGATCATATGTCAGCTTAGATCATACATCAGTTTAGATCATACATCAGCCTAGATCATATGTCTGTCTAGATCAGTGGTTCGCAAGCTTTTCAAGCAGAGGGCCATATCTACTATTTTCGGTAGTTAAGCGGGCCACAACGTTATAAAATTATAAAAGTCGTGCAATATCATTCTTACCTATCTTAACTTTCGTCACCAAATTCTAAAACTTTAAAGGCAGTCAGTGTCAGTACTACGCTGCAGTCATTTTTTGGTTTGAAATCAAAAGTTCATTTAACAATAAATTTATAATCAGTTTCGAAAATCGCTATTAATGTAATTAATTTACAATTGTAACTGTTCTTCATAACCAGTTACTTAAGTTCAGATATCAGTTTATCAATGTCTGGGCACACATATGTCGTGCCCAAAGTCATAAGCGCAGCTAGGTTACTGTCGGTGAGTCTGGAACGTTGGTTTTTTTTTTTTTTTTTTTAATGGTCATTGTGGAAAATGACTGCCCGCATCTGTAAGTCAAACCAAAACGACAAATGTACATCTGGACGAATGAACGCAAGTGTTCAAATTGTTCGACAGACAATAGTCGCCAGAATGAAATCATATGATTAGCTGAAGGTGAAGCAGGCAGCTCCAGAAATTTACATCTCAGTGCAGCATTGCATGTCAAATCGATTACTTCATGCTGAAGGTTTTGCTGTAATTGACAGAGCTTGGCATCAGGAAATACGAAATGATTTATGAAATGAGTATATTATTTTAAATAACGAGGCTTCGCGTGCCACTTTCTGACAGCTGGCGGGCCGTGGTTTGGGAACCGCTGGTCTAGATCATACATCAGCCTAGATCATATGTCTGTCTAGATCATACATCAGCTTAGATCATACATCAGCCTAGATCATACATCAGCTTAGATCATACATCAGCTTAGATCATACATCAGCTTCGATCATACATCAGCTTCGATCATACATCAGCCTAGATCATACATCAGCTTAGATCATACATCAGCTTAGATCATACATCAGCTTCGATCATACATCAGCTTAGATCATACATCAGCCTAGATCATACATCAGCCTAGATCATACATCAGCCTAGATCATATGTCTGTCTAGATCACATCAGCCTAGATCATACATCAGCCTAGATCATATGTCTGTCTAGATCATACATCAGCCTAGATCATATATCTGTCTAGATCAGTGGTTCCCAAGCTTTTCAAGCAGAGGGCCATATCTATTATTTTTGGTAGTTAAGCGGGCCACGACGTTATAAAATTATAAAAGCCGTGCAATATCATTCTTACCTTTCTTAACTTTCGTCAACAAAATTCTAAAACTTTAAAGGCAGTCAGTGTCAGTACTACACTGCGGTCATTTTTTTTATTTAGAATCAATAGTTCATTTAACAATAAATTTTACATCAGTTTCGAAAATCGCTATTAATGTAATTAATTTACAATTGTAACTGTTCTTCATAACCAGTTACTTAAGTTCAGATGCCAATTTATCAATGTCTGGGCACAAATCTGTCATGCCCAAAGTCATATGCGCAGCTAGGTTACTGTCGGTGAGTCTGAAACGTTGCTTGTTTTTTTTATAACGGACATTGCGGAAAATGACTGCTCGCATCTGTAAGTCGAACCAAAACGACAAATGTATTTCTGGGCGAATGAAGGCAAGTGTTCAAATTGTTTGACAGGCAATAGTCGCCAGAATGAAATCATATGATCAGCTGAAGGTGAAGCCGGCAGCTCCAGAAATTTACATCTCAGTGCAGAATTGCATTTCAAATCAATTACTTCATGCTGAAGGTTTTGCTGTAATTGACAGAGCTTGGCATCAGGAAATACGAACGGATTTATGAAGAGGGCAACATTAATCTTCTCTATTTTGAACTCTTGAAATCATGACTGAAAGATATCTAGAAGACTTTCAACTTTTACTTTGTACTGTAATAAGTCACATTTATTTTCCACCACAAGCGTCTTTAGGGTAGGAAACGCTTCTAAAATGTAAGCTATTTAAAAAACTGGTTAAGGTGGTTAAAAGTGAAAAATAGCCAGAGTATGCCAAAGAGAAAGCAAAGACAAGTCACTGAAACTGTTCTGGCGACTACATAAAAGCACGAGTGAGGTAGTCAAGAATAAGAGTATTCCTCCAAAGTGATGACCTCATCTGGCAGAGGACTGACGAGGACAAGGGCAAAGCCCTCTTTGAACGCTATCTAGAGCAGAGCAACCAGACAGACATGAGAGGCCGAAATCTTGCCAAGGAGATCATGTCAGACAGGTGCAAGGCCCAGAACACTTCGGATGAAGACACAGTGACAGTGAAAGAAATCAAGGCTGTGCTTGGACGATAAGAAAAACAGCGCTCCAGGGCCAGATGGCATAAGATATGACGACAGAAATATGTGTACCGACAACGAGCTAGAGAAACTAGCAGACATGTACAACAACAGTATAGGGAGCGCTAGCATCAAGGAGGAGTCAGGTCAGGCTGCGAGAACAGCAAGTTGAAAGAGGTGTGGCCAAACAAGAACACTATGCAGGAACCCACAGAAGAGTAATAAACTAACACAGAACTGGTGTCGTGAGCCACTACACGTTGCAGGATTTGCTGAGGAAGGGATCTGAGTACTTATGGACTGAATGATTCAATGTGCAATGAAGATGATCTGTCGACTAACTAACTAACTAGCTGGGATATGGGAACTTCATAACGTTTCGTTCGAACTGAACAGGCACATTCGATAACATCTGAGCATAACAACAACGAGCGGAGTCAATTATCGCAAGCTGACGGGGCGTGAAATTATTAAAATATATGATATTAAATAACGAGGCCTTGCGTGTCACTTTCTGACAGCTGGCGGGACACAAGTGGCCCGCGGGCCGTGGTTTGGGAACCTCTGGTCTAGATCATACATCAGCCTAGATCATATGTCTGTCTAGATCATACATCAGCTTAGATCATACATCAGCTTAGATCATACGTCAGCCTAGATCATACGTCAGCCTAGATCACACACCAGCCTAGATCATACATCAGCCTAGATCATACACCAGCCTAGATCATACATTAGCTTAGATCATACATCAGCCTAGATCAAACATCAGCTTAGATCATACATCAGCCTAGATCACATCAGCCTAGATCATACATCAGCCTAGATCATACATCAGCTTAGATCATACATCAGCCTAGATCATACATCAGCTTAGATCATACATCAGCTTAGATCATACATCAGCTTAGATCATACATCAGCTTAGATCATACATCAGCCTAGATCATACATCAGCTTAGATCATACATCAGCTTAGATCATACATCAGCTTAGATCATACATCAGCTTAGATCATACATCAGCCTAGATCATACTTGAGCACATTAATCATTGTTCCTCTCCATCTTTCGTTCACTTGAAACTGATTGTGTCTATAGCTGCAATGTTTGCCTGTTTGATTACACATACACATCTGTTCAATACCTTGTATATTCATGAGGCTATTAATTATTTACTTTGTGTGTTTCAGAAACACACTCATGTTCTCCAATTAATCCTTACCTCTCCATACAAGAGCATTCACAAAAGTGGACATATGATAGCAAAGACGTGAAGGTTGTGAAACAAGAACTATCAGATGTGCTGTGTGAGGACAGGAGTCACAGCTTCAGTAAAATGGTAGACATAGCTAGGGGTAGCATATTTCCAGAAATGGCAGGGGACAGTAACTCACAATCAAGAATAGTTGAGAACAGTTGTAAAGCATCAGTAAAATATGAAAGTTGTTGTCAAATGTCAGAAAATGTGTCTTCTTTTGCTGGAACTGGCAGTCTGAAGAAACATGAGCGAACATATACAGGAGAGAAGCCTTACACATGTGATGATTGTGGTGCTTCTTTTAAGCATGCTAGCAGTTTTAAGGCCCATAAGAGAACACATACAGGAGAGAAACCTTACAGGTGTGATGGTTGTGGTGCTTCTTTTACTCAATTTGGCAATCTAAAGAGACATAAAAGAACACATACAGGAGAGAAACCTTACAAGTGTGATGATTGTGGTGCTTCCTTTAAGTGTGCTAACAATCTTAAGGATCATATGAGAAAACATACAGGAGAGAAACCTTACAAGTGTGATGATTGTGATGCTTCCTTTAAGCGTGCTAGCAATCTGAAGGATCATATGAGAACACATACAGGAGAGAAACCTTACAAGTGTGATGGTTGTGGTGCTTCTTTTACTCAATTTGGTAATCTGAAGAGCCATGAGAGAACACATACAGGAGAGAAACCTTACAAGTGTGAATGTTGTGGTGCTTCTTTTACTCAATTTGGCAATCTGAAGAGCCATGAGAAAACACATACAGGAGAGAAACCTTACAAGTGTGATGGTTGTGGTGCTTCTTTTATTGAAATTAGCACTTTGAAGCAACATATGCGAAGACATACGGGAGAGAAACCTTACAAGTGTGATTGTTGTGGTGATAATTTTGCTTATGCTAGCAATCTGAAGAACCATAAGAGAATACACACAGGAGAGAAACCTTACAAGTGTGATGATTGTGATGTTTCCTTTAAGCGTGCTAGCAATCTGAAGGATCATATGAGAACACATACAGGAGAGAAACCTTACAGGTGTGATGGTTGTGGTACTTCGTTTACTCAATTTGGCAATCTGAAGAGCCATGAGAGAACACATACTGGAGAGAAACCTTACAAGTGTGAAGGTTGTGGTGCTTCTTTTACTCAATTAGGCAATCTGAAGAGCCATGAGAGAACACATACAGGAGAGAAACCTTACAAGTGTGATGGTTGTGGTGCTTCTTTTACGCATGCTAGCAATCTGAAGATCCATAAGCGAACACATACAGGAGAGAAACTTTGCATATGTGATGACTGTGGTGCTTCTTTTAAGTATGCTAACAGTCTGAAGAATCATAAGAGAACACATACAGGAGAGAAGCCTTACAAGTGTGATGATTGTAGTGCTTCTTTCATTAAAATTAGCACTTTGAAGAATCATATGCGAAGACATACAGGAGAGAAACCTTACATGTGTGATGATTGTGGTGCTTCTTTTAACCGTGCTAACAGTCTGAGGAATCATAAGAAAATACATACAGGAGAGAAAACTTACAAGTGTGATTATTGTGGTGGTTCTTTTAAGAATGCTAGCAATCTGAAGGCCCATAAGAAAACACATACAGGAGTGAAACCTTACAAGTGTGATGGTTGCGGTGCTTCTTTTTACCGTGCTAGCAATCTGAAGAGCCATAAGCGAACACACACAGGAGAGAAACCTTACATGTGTGATAATTGTGGTGCTTCTTTTAAGCATGCTAGCAGTCTGAAGGTCCATAAGAGAACACATACAGGAGAGAAAACTTACAAGTGTGATGATTGTGGTGTTTCTTTTAACCATGCTAACAGTCTGCAGGCCCATAAGAGAACACATACAGGAGAGAAACCTTTCAAGTGTGATGATTGTGGTGCTTATTTTACTCGTTTTGGCAATCTGAAGAGACATAAGGAAATACATACAGGAGAGAAATCTTACAAGTGTGATTATTGTGATGCTTCTTTTACGGATGCTAGCAATCTGAAGAAACATAAGCGATCACATACAGGAGAGAAACATTACAAGTGTGATAATTGTGGTGCTGATTTTACTTATGCTCACATTCTGAAGAATCATAAGAGAACACATATAGGAGAGAAACTTTACAAGTGTGATTATTGTAGTGCTTCTTTTACTCAATTTGGCACTCTGAAGAGACATAAAGGGAGATATCATCATCATGTGCCACAACATTTGTTGCAAGAGTGACATCTTCATTGCTTCCAACCTTTTCTTAATTTGTTCAGTCGTGTTCCGTAATTTTCTGCCTTACAGTAAGGTAGGTTCTATATCACGTTGTAGCACTCTTTTTCTGACATACAATGATAGTGACTTACTTCATGAGATACTTTTCATTTTCTGAAATGCAACTTTAACTTGAGCTATTCTTCTCTTAATGTCTGTCACATATCTTCAATCTGGTGTTATAATTGTCCCTGGGTATTGAAATTTATCAACATGGTTAAGCATTGTCTCTTCTGTTATATCATATTTTATGTCATCTTTTACTTTGATATAAACATTGTGTCTGTTTTCTCAATATTCAAGGACAATCATTTATTGCATTCTATATTACTACAGTTTCCACAAGTTGGAGATCTTGTGTATTCTCAGCTATCATTGCTGTGTTAGAGAATACATGCAGGAGAAAAACCTTGCAAATGTGGTTGTTGTGAGTCTTTGTTTACTCATGATGGCAGTCTGAAATTTCACAATAGAACTCATTCTGGAGTGTCATGTCTATGGTGCTTTTACATTTATTTTAATATTCTCATGTAAGACAAGAAAACACACAAGAGAGACTCTTAGAAGTGTGATGTCTGTGGTGTGTTTACACTTATTTGAATGTTCTTATGTAAGACAAGAAAACACACAAGAGAGAACTCTTAGAAATGTCTGTGGTGTGTTTACACTTATTTGAATGTTCTCATGTAAGACAAGAAGACACACAAGAGAGAACTATTAGAAATGTGATGTCTGTGGTGCTTCTGTTACTCAAGCCTGACATGTGAAAAACCTCAGTAGAACCCTTACAGGAAGGAAACTTTATATAAGTGTATTAATTTTGATGTCTCTTTACTTCCAATGTAAACTCTAAAATACCCCACAATTATAACTATGCTTTAACAAATCCACCATATCACCCATCGGATGCCAGTTGATGTAGAAATATGGGGCAAGCACCATATACCCAGTCCACCTCGTGTGAGAGGTGATCCTTCACTTCACTTCCACGGATGTGATGTTTATGGTTGTTGTGTTCCTCTTTACTTTACTTTCACGATGTGATGTTTATGGTTGTGTTCCTCTTTACTTTACTTTCACAGATGTGATGTTTATGGTTGTTGTGTTCCTCTTCACTTTACTTTCACGGATGTGATGTTTATGGTTGATGTGTCCCTCTTTACTTTACTTTACTTTCACGGATGTGATGTTTATGGTTGTTATGATCCTCTTTACCCAACACTCGTTAGTCTCTAATGATGGGGTATCACAGTGAACAGACTATCATAGTTATCTTGTCAGGAACAGCCACAAAGCATGTACCACAATATCTCTGGTAGATAACTCAATGAAGGTGATGGTGGCTAACTGTGTTTGCTTGGCCGCCGGTCTTCCCTGCCCTACAGCCTGTGTAAACCATTTCTGTGTAGTCTATATACTGCATACTATGTATATACAAATGTGTGGATGTGCCCATAATTTCAGCCTGTACATTTACAAATAATGATGGCTATAACAACTGATTAGAAGTTCACACAAAATAATGTTGCCACGCTAGTCTCTCACATGCACTTTGGCAACTGTTACAGCCACAGTCTGACAGGGAAACAGTGATGCTGGCTGAGCTGTCCAGGGGTTTCATGATTAAGTGTAACATTTGTTTGCTCTGTGTTTGTGTTCCTTTCTGATGTAAATTGAAACTGTTTTCATAGTTGATCATATTTCACAATTCACTGGCTTAACTTGGATAGTTAACTTTCTTTGTTTAACTGGTGATGGAATTTCCCGAGTTGTGTGCTCTTGTGTAACAAGAATATATCAGAAATTGTTATTCTTTGTAAGATACATTAATGTAAAAATAAGTTGCTTAACAGTTGACAGGGTCGACTTATTGAACCAGGTTTTTATTCCTTATGGCTCAGCCTCTTTCTGCAGCGAGGGTTGCCGAAAGCATTGCACGAACTCCGTAACTCCAGCGACGACCTCAGGAGTCTCAGAAACAATGCACTTTTGAACCGAAGAATGTGGCCCGGAATCGAACCCGCAACCTTCAGAGCCCAAGTCAGACAACTTGGCCACTTCGCCAATACATCATTATGAATAATAGATCAATTATTGACATTTGCAAAAACAACAAATAAAGTTTGTTGATTATGCTAAAGCTGAGTGGCTCTGTGGCCAATGGCTGACTAAAAATGTCTGGTTCACTTACTGAGGTGGAGATAATAGTAAGGGACTTTGTTCTTTGAAGTGGTAATGACAAACAATATAACTTGTAGTGTTATTGATTTGTTGCAGGATAATATTCTTTGAATATTTAAGTTTCATCTGTTATTGTTTTCAAAACACTGTTCTCTTGGAGTGTGACCAGCAAGGCTGTGGCAACAGATGTCTCTTGACAAACATGTATTTGATCAGCTTTCTATTACAGCTGTTCTCTTACAATAAAATAAAGGGTGTTTGTAGTGGTGGTTGGTAGCCATGGTAGTGGCGTGACTAGCATGCTTGCCTACTGGCCCGGGGATCAAGTATTGAATACACATAAGTGCATAAAAGAAAAAATGACCTGGGCTCCAATGTTATCTATCCTAAAACAGGTTGCAGGAAATATCTTGGGAAGTAAAGGCAGCCCACTTGATATTGACCACATCAGCCCTCGAGTGCTGATTGGTCTATAAGTTGTGGGGCTGGCACCATGTACCATTTGACCTCCTGGAATCTGAAAAGTTTCTTTACTTTAGTGACCTACTTGTAGCCATCGACGATAAACTGTATTTTCGTGGACTGTGTGGGTGAACATCTAGGAAACATCCAGATGGGAAAATGACTGCCGATTCCATCAGAGATAAACTGGATGTTTCGTGGGGGACTATTGTGTTGACATTCTGGCGGCGGCATTATGCACAGTGTATCTGTGCGGGCTGTTGTTTGTCGAGACTCCTGTCTTTTCCACTTTTCAATTGGGCAGTGGGGAGCGTTTTGTGTGATATTCACTGGCACAGGAACGGAGCATAATGGGGATGACTAACTTGTAGCGGCTTTCCTCTTTGTGCCTTGTCAGGATTTTATTACACCTCCTGGCATTTGAAAAGTTCCTTTACTTTAGAGGCCTACTTGTAGTGGCTGTTCTCTTTGTGCCTTTTCAGGATTTTGATAAGACTCTACTTTCTGGAAACTCACAAACATTTCCAAGCTGTTATATATCTTAGAAACTGACAGCTGTTATCTCGGCCTCTGATCTGTTTGAATTGTGGGTATAAAAGCGATATTTAAATGTGTTGAGACATTTTTTTAAAAATTTTCTCATGCACAATGTCACATTAGTGAATCTATTTTTAAGAAGTTCTTTTCACAAAGTCTGACGCAATGTCTTGACAGATGGAGACAGACATTATTGCTTATAAAAGGACACACATGTACATGTTCAGTATTGGATAATCTGAGTAATCTTGAGCATCTGTCATACTGAATAAAATAGTTGTGCAGAATAGTGTACACATTTGATTTGATTTATTGATAATTACACGAAGGATGATGAACAATAGTGAGATTGTTTATTGTACATCCCCCAGAAGACTGAGTTTTAATTCTGAAGGCTGATGCACTGGTGTTTATTTCAACTATTCATCTGGTTCCCAATTGCTGATATAGCAGGATGGAGACTGCTGCCAAAGACCAAATTTTGTGTCGTACATCATTATGCAAGGGCATAGTCACTTGTGAAGCAAACAGGACTGCAAGAGCTGTGAGAAATTGGCTGGGACATCAAGCATTCTTTGCCCTCATTGCCAAAGAACATTTTGAGCTAAAATAGATCTTGTCGGCCATCTTAGAACTCACGGCTCCATACTTTCAACCCCACTGGATGAAACGAATGGTCATCATCATTCTTGATGGACAAACAACAACATTCTAGCGGACATCATCATGGCATATTTAGAAGAAAAAGAGATCCTCAGACATAAAACAACTTGGCCTTCTACAGTCGTTACGTGGACGATATACTAATTATCACCACAGACGAGCTACAAGCAACATCGTTCCAGGCCACATTGAACATGACGCATAAAAACATCTCTCTATCTATGGAACCCGAACAAAACGAAGCGTTGCCATTCCTAGATATTCTAATGAGACTAGAGCAGACGGCACAATTCAAAGATCGGTGTACCGCAAAGAAACATGGACTGGCCAACACCTAAATTTTCAGAGCTTCACACCTGTCCAGTACAAACCAGGCTTAGTACGGACCCTGTTTGACCGCGCTAGAAAGATATGCACCAGAACACACTGACAGAGGAATTTGAAACTCTGAAGAATGTCTTAAGCCTGAATGGGTGCTCCACAGAATTTATAAAGCGCCACTGCCAATAGCCCAAACCAAAACCAGACGAAACTAGTCCCTAAACTCAAGGTATTCATCCAGCTAATCTTTTTAGGGGATGACATAATGCATCGTCTACAAGACCGGCTCACTACAGCAGTAGGCGAACATTCTGTGCTGCAACTCCAGTCATTAGGTATAGAACCACACCGATTCCCACACCAGCAATAAATGAGCCTATTCATCTGTACGCCAAAAACAATTGTATTTACAAATTCACATGTAGGTGCCAGTCTACCTACATCGGCGGAACAGAGCGGCAGCTGAACAACAGAGTGTCAGAACACATACCTCAATGGGTCGACAAGATACTACACACAAGCGATGGGAGCCTAGTGGGACCAACACACCAGAAGCTTCCCACGTCATCAATTGCTAGGCAAACGCTGGAAAGCGGCCATGTTATTGATAGGGACATTGCCTTTTGCGTGTTGTTTAACACACAAAATACTAGCTTGTTAAAGTTTCCATAAGCATTAATGATTAATCTATGGCATGCAAGTCGGATTTGTGCAAACAGAAAGACATGTTAGTCAGCTTAAAATTACCGTGGTAGACAATTACTGTGCGAACATGTGTATATTTCAGCTTGAAGGATTAATCAAGTTAATTTACTTTATGTTGTGTGAATTCTGCAGTATGTACCTGACGAGATACAGCGAAATATGCCAGGCAATAAATTGTGCAATCTATTGTTTGTGTCTTCGTTATTGAAATATATAATCTTTGATATTTCTCATTATATTTTCGGTGCACAAGTTAAACAAATAGGGGGACAGCACTACGCCCTGAAGGACTCCTTGTTTGATGTCAAACCAATCTGATGTCTCGTCATCTATTCTAACTGTTGCTTGTTGGTCTAGATATAATCATCATCATCATCATCATCATCTTCCACTTCTGCCGTCAAGCGTCGTGGGGAGGAATAATTTGCGTTCCAGCGCCCGGTGGACGGCACTGGATAGTGTCATTCCGTGAGGTTGTACAATGTCTCTGATGTCGTCAATCCATTTTCTTCTTGGACGTCCTCGTGGTCTCGTCGCAGATGATCTTTGATGTAAGGCCAGTGATGGTAGTTGCTGATGTTGCATTCTAATGACATGGCCAAACCACTTGATCTTCTGTCTGTCAATAAATGTGGCACAAGGTGTTGATCCCACAGTCTGTCTGATAGTAGCATTTCTTACTCGGTCTCGGATTGTTAAGTTGGCAGCTCTCCTCAGGCATCTCATTTCGCAGGTGTTGATTTTGCGAAGGTGTAATTTGGATAAAGTCCAGGTTTGAGATTGGTAGCATAGGGTTGGTGTGAATATGCTGTTTATTATCTGTCGTTTTGCGGACATGGGTATGTTTGGATGTTTCAGTAAGGGTGATAGTTGATATGTAAGTGCACTAGCTTTTTGACATCTGATTTCAATTTCTCTGTCCAATCTGCCATCTTCTGTGATCATACTTCCAAGGTATTTGAATTCTTTAACTTGTTTCAGAGGTGTGTTATTTATCTGTATATTTAGTGGGCCTGGCGATCTGCTAACTTGCATTACTTCAGTTTTGGCTGTGTTTATACTCATATTGTATCTCTCCCCCGATGTGTCTCCACCTTGACGTGGTGGGGGAGCTTGCGTGTCCCATCGACCCCATTTGCTTGCCGATGGGTGAAAAATTACATATCGGACAGCTTATGGGATAGGGACCAGACTAAGAGAGACACAACCTGCTGCTCTGCAGGTATAGACTGAGGATAGCAGTCAAAATTTAAATCAGGTGCACGAAGGCAGAATTTCTTGGTTCGGACAAAACTCTTAAGGCTCCCTGTCGAGGGCTGTGGCTGAACGCCTCTAAGCCACAAACTCTCGGATCTGAGAGCCAGGCCGATACCCGTCTACCGGAAAATAGAAACGTGATACTGAGCAAGCTACATGCTGAGGTCTGATACATGTTCAAAGGCTCTCAGCTAGGGGATATGAGGGATTCCCGGATGAGAGGGCCCGACCGTTTCCCGCTCACTGCTGCACGAAGGTAAGGTGATGAGCCGGCAGCACATGTAGCCTACCCCGTGAGCGAGTACAAAAAAGACAGACAAGTGCCCCAGTCGAAGGGCATGG
Source organism: Cepaea hortensis (assembly GCA_963921405.1). Taxonomy (NCBI): domain Eukaryota; kingdom Metazoa; phylum Mollusca; class Gastropoda; order Stylommatophora; family Helicidae; genus Cepaea; species Cepaea hortensis. Next base: position 79,529,402 of record OY992897.1, read on the forward strand.
TTACGGAAACTCTGTACCTAACTCATAGAGAGTGTAGATATAAGTGGAAGAACGTCTCAACGCAAAATGGAACGCGCGGCGAGCGAACCTATTGCGTGGGTTGAAGTCACAAGCAAAAGCTTACCGAGTGGATGTCGCCAGCAATCTGACCGCTCCTGGTATGTGCTTGAGCGATCAGTGGCAAGCGGGATGCTCAACACATGGAAGTGAGGAACTAAAGCAGCCATGAGCAGGACGTGGAAACTCCTTGGGTGAGCCCAGTCTCAGAGCAATATGTGCCGGCTCTGCAATTATGGAAGCCTCCTCGGATAGTGAGATGATGCCCATGGTCTGCCCCTGCCTTCCCTTGAGGGCCGTCCGCGATATCGTTGATCGTTCTATCTTGACCAGCTGAGATGTGGGTGACATTACAACAGTCTAACGTGTCTCGAAACCAGAGGAAGGCTAACCTCACCAAAAAATGCCCGCCAGAAGTCGGAAGTGTCGGCCTACGGGTGGCAAACTAAAAATTGACACTACGCAATTACGTCCGAGTGAAATGTCTCGCCCGAATGTCTCCCGTGCCAGGAACAGCTCTGACTACCTAGTTTCCGAATGCCGCTCTTTTTCGGAACAGCTCTGACTAGGTAGTTTCCGAATGTCTGTCGTGCCTGGAACAGCTCTGATGGGCGCAACGACAAGCACATGTCCGAAAACTCGCTGAGTGGATGCCGTCTGCGAACATGTCTGGTTTGTGCGGGAATGGCCCGGGGAAAACGAAATGACCAATATATTGAAGTGAGGATTTAAAGCAGCCATGAGCAGGACGTGACGATTTCCCTCGGTGAGCCCAGATCCAGGGCGTTATGTGTCGGCCCTGCAACTATGGAAGCAACCTTGGATGGCGGAAAATGCTATGGACTGTCCCTGCCTTCCTTTGAGGGATGACCGTTGTCTTCGACCGTTCAACCTTGGCCAGCATGGTTGTAGATGGCACCACAAAAGTGAGAGTCTCCCAGGAATGCTACCTGGTCAAAAAAGCACGCTAAAGTCGATGTGTTGGCCTACGGGTTTCGGCCCAAGGGCGCATAACAGACACACCGCAATGACATCTGAAAAAACACTCCGGATGAACGAAAAGAAGAAGAGATATTGTATCTGCTGCAGGTTGAACTAGATATAATACCAGATATAAATTAGCATGTATTGATCACAGAAGTGGAGGTTGAAAGTATAGATTTGAACACACACTAGACAACATCACAATTGAAATTTATAGCGATCACGTCGGGATTTCAACTTACTGCCCTGTCGTCATTTGTGAATTTATTTTTAACGATCTCAGTGGTTCCCGAAATATTGATGTTTCTTTGTTCATCATTATCACTATCTCCCAATTTTGTCTTCAACCTTCGTGACGAGGAACATTTGACTTTCTAGCGCATGATGGGTGGCACCGGATAATGTCATTCCATATGATTGTACGTCTTTGATGCCGCCAATCTATTTTCGTTTCGGGCGGTTTCTTGCTCTCGAATAAGATATTTTATGAAGGACCAGTGCTGGTATCTGATAATGTTGCATTCTAACGAGATGGCCTAACCATCTTCTAACTTTCAATGTATGTGACACAAGATGTTGATCCCACTATTTGTCTGATAACATCATTTCTTACTGGGTCTGGGAGAGTTAAGTTGGTGGATCTTTTCAAGCGTCTCGTCTCACAGGTGTTGATTTTGCGTGATATGGTCCATGTGCGTCATCGTTCTCGTACCCTGGATGCTCTGATGTTTACTTGGTTCTTCTTTTTCTTCCCCCCCCCCCTTTCTTTCCACGACCTCCTGCTTCTTCTACTTCTTCGTGTCCTAGTGATGTCATCATTTACATGGACGGCTCTGTGCTAAGAGCCAAAAGAGGTGCCAATGGGTTCATAACGAAGGTTAATGAACAGTGTTTAGTACAAGGGAGTCGGGCATTTGATACCACAACATCTAGCCTGAAGCTGGAGATGGAGGCAGTCATTGCGGCATGTCGCTATCTGGAGGATAAACAGCACACACATGTCGTGACTGTAACGTACTAGCAGTGCATGCTGGGCAGGGTGAAGACAGGTATGCTTCGTGCAGAGTGGCAGGAGTCAATTAAGAAGTCAACTGTAGGGAGCATCCGTTGGATCTTTTCCCCCAGGGCAAGCTGGTGTTTTGGGAATCTTTTTCCTTGGAATGTGTCTATATCTGCAATTTTGTCTCTTGGTTGAATGTCGCTGCCTTTTAATTTTTGTTAGTTTACTCAGTGACTCCAATAGTTTATCTTCCATTGTTGTTTCTCTAGGCCAGAATGATATGTCGCATTTTGGGCAGTCTTAGAGTATGTGATCTACTGTCTGCGGCGCCAGTCCACATACACACATGGCTGAATCAACAATCTTGAATTTTGTGTACACATGGTTGCGTAATCTATTGTATCTTGTTCCGAGGCGCAGAATGATTTGTTCTCGTCTGTCCATAAAGTGGCAATCGTTCTGAGCCTGGTGTTGGTGGCTTTCTGGTTGATTTGATCATTCTTTTGTTTTGGTAGTATGTAACAGGCACATTGCGTTGTTGTTATATCGCTCCTTCCTTAGCTAGTCGATCAGCTCTCTCGTTTCTGCTGGCTGCCTAACTCAAAAAGTAGTGTCCACAGTACTGGTAATTTCCCAGACAAGAGCGCCTCAAGTACGTATTGTGCATATGTCAATGGCACCACAGGCTTTTTACCATGGTTTGTATTTAATAATTTCTCTGTCATGTTGGTACTCTGGCCGTGTCCCTAGTATTATGTTGGTATTCTATGTACACTCCCGCTCCTCCATTTCCACAGCAATTTGTGCTGACCCATCTGTGTAGACTCAGATACAAAGGTCCTGTGTGTATTCTTCATCAAGGAAACTGAAACTGGCTGTTCTATGTTGTGCACTGTTCTCTTTTTTCTTGTCGATTATTCTTTCTTTTTTTTTTTTTTTTACTTTTGTCTGGATGTATAGTGATAGTATATGTTCCTCTTTCCATGAAGTTCGTTCTGAAATAGTTTTGAAGGGGATACCAACTGTGGACAGATCAATGGTTTCTCTGTAGAGTAGTCCGGCCTGGTGGATAACATTGCTTCTTTTCAACTATCACCATTTAGGTTTTCAAATCTGTTCTTCATAGGGTGGATTGGCATGCTAAAGAACTTTTCTGCTTGTGTTAGCGTTTTTATATCTTTTCAGTGTAACAAACTATCGCCGGTCAAGGCTGCAAGGAGTAGCATTAATGTCAATGGGTTCCAAATGTTATTGTTATATAGCCGGGGGCACAGAGTTAGGGTGGGCACGCAACCTTGCAAAATACCCATTGTCTCGTGCATTCATAACCTCTGGCAGCAAAAGTCCAACTCCTGGCCTTCACGTTGCGGGCCTGTTTTAACTAACAGGAGAAGGGACGGAGGCGAGCCTCTGGCGCCGTAAAAATAACCAGAATGCTCTAGATGTGTATGCACGTACATGTATGCGCAGACACGTGTGTGCGTGCCTACACATCTAAACTCGAGTAAGACCACACAGTCTGCTCTAATATAGGAAAGGTGCTGAAGACGGGGAAAACCAGCCAGTAGGCGCACCACAGAAATCAGGATGCCATGCATTTACGCAATGAGACACCTCAATTACTGCAAATGTCATGGTGCTCGCCCTGTTTTGGACCCCCAGACAAATGCAGTGCCGGTCCCTGTGCCTCGAAATTGTCCAACCAAACCAACTGGAGGTCCTTCTCAGGTGTCCTGTGGAGCCAGGGGACCTGAGAATTGAGCGTCTGGCCATACCAAACAAAGACTACAAATAATGCACTGGAATGCGGAGGGAGTCAGTAAAAAAAACATAGAGCTAGAAAACATCTTGGACCAAGAAGAAGTAAATGTATATTGCTAGCACGAAACTCACCTCAATGAAAATATAGCCTTCAAAGGCAGAGGCTACCAGTGTTACCGATATGACCAGAAGGACAGGCGGAAAGGTGGTTTACTTACCCTTGTACAAAATAACATCACTGTTTCCCAAATTGAAGTTTACATGGAAAGGGCCGAGTATCAGGCACTTAATCTTAAGACAGATAATACAAATCTACATCTGATCAATTACTACTATCCAAGCGACAGCCCACAGGCACTGGGCACGCTACCATTAAAATAAAAACTGATTGTGTGGCGATTTCAACAGCCAATCTCAGAGCTGGGGCTATGATCACATGGACCAGAGAGGAGAGAGACTAGAAGACTGTCAGGTTGAAAATAGATTCATCTTAATTAACAAGCCGCCTCACCCACATACCTTCTACTCGAGATCATAGCACACTACAACTACACCTGACCTGGTTCTTAACTCACCAGACCTGGGGTGGAAAATCACACGAATTGTTGGGAAACAACTTGGTGGCAGTGACCATCGGCCAATCTTTCTAACTGTAGAAAATGAACTTGTAAGTGAAAGCAGCACCCTCTCGAGGTGGAAATACAAGAAAGCAGACTGGGCAATGTAAAAGCATCGCACCAGCATATTGGTTAGAAACCTGAACACTGAGAAAGACATCAATAAAGTAGTTGAAGAGTTTGAGTTACTGCTCGTAGAAAAACTAAGAAGTATAAACGGACTGACCCAAATGGATATAGACCCGGCAATGTTAATTGACTACGAGATAGATCAGAGATTCAAAAAATAGGCACAATGAACGTCCGCGGTTTTAATAGTAAAGAAGAAGAACTTATAGAAACAATGGAAGAGAGGAAAATTGGACTGATGAGAAAAGCGGTTACCAGAATAAAAGGGGAAGGGTGCAAGAAGATCCACCACAGTTATACTTTTGTCTACTCTGAAGTGGAACAGCAAGAAAGGGAAAGACACGGTGTGGGAATAGTCATTGAACCATGGCTAGCAAGAGGAATACTAGAAATGCAATATGTATCAGAAAGAATCATAACAGTGATAATAAAAGAACAGACAATTACAACATATGTACACATATACGCACCATGCAATACAAACATTAATGAGCAAGAATATGAGGAATTTTACGAAGACATCCGTGACTTGCTATATAAACTAGATAAGCAGGGCAACATCATAGTTAATGGAGACTTCAATGCAGGACTAGGACATAACAGAGTGGGCATAGAAAAACATCTTTGAGCATTTGGAGATCAACATAATGAAAGAAATGATAACGGAAGTAGACTGATAGAGCTATGCAGCCAACATGACCTCTATATAACAAACACATTCTATAAACACAAAGACACAAATATACACCTGGTATAAATGGAACAATCTATATACTAAAAGCCAAGTTGATTTTAATAACAAGAAATAACAGAAAGAGAAATATATTAGATGCAATGGTAGTGCCCAACTTAAATATAAACACAGACCACAAAGCAGTCGTTGCCACAATAAGATCCATCAGTAGAAGAAAGTAAAGAGCAGGAAAATACATGCCGTGCGAATCAGTAAACTTAAAAAACCTCAAAGACGAGGCAGTAAGGGAAAATTATGAGAAAGAACTAACTGAACTCTTTGTAAAATTACCGACAGAAAGAAAGACAGTGGAAGAAAAATGGTAGATGTTCAAATCAAGCATTTTAAATACTGAAAACATAACATTTGGAACCACGAAAAAAAAAAACGCAAAACAAGGATCCAAAAAATAACAAGTTGGTGGAACGCAGAAGTACAGAAAGCTGTAAAAGACATAATGGAAAAACATAAAAAGCGGTCGAAGAGGAAACAGGAATGTGATTACATGGAATATAGAATAGTGAGAAGACATGTGAGTAGAATAGTAAAGAGGGAAAAACAAAAAGACTGGGAGGAGTATGGAGAAACCTTAAGTAAAAACAATGTGTTGAGGCAACTAGAAACTTCTACAAAAAGATAAGTCCAATGAGAACCAAAGGAGAACCCTTTGACCCAACTGAAATAACAGCGAAAATTGAGAACCAATAAGTGAACAAAAACAAATCCTAATAAGATGGAAACAGTACTTCTAATAACTTCTCAACATCCCATCAGATGTCACAGGAATTAAAAAAACCGACACAGGTGCCACCGAAGAACTAGAACCAGACATACTGAAAGAAGAAATTATAGAAGCCGTCAGATCACCGGGACAAGATGACATACCAAATGAACTAATTAAAGCAGCAAGAGAAGTGGGAACAGCATGGCTACATAGACTATTCAAACATGTTTGTGTAGAACAACAGACACCACGAGACTGGGGAAAAGCCATAATTATCCCAATTTGAAGGGGGGAAAAAGGGCAGCAAAAGAGACTGCACACAGTACAGATTCACTGTTGAGTCATTGTGAACTACTATAGAACCCCAGCTAAGCGAAACCAACAAAGGATGCACAGATGCCATTTTTGCTCTTAGGCAACTTATAAGAAAAATCAGTCGGATTCAATGAAACACTCTACTTAGCCTTTGTCGACCAAGAAAAGGCATTTGATAGAGTAGATAGAAACAAGCTGTGGGAAATCCTAAAACAGTATGGAGTGAGTACACATCTAACAAACCTATGTAGAAGCTTATACAACAACAGTGAATGCATAGTGAGAGCAATCGGAGGACACTCAGAACCCTTCACCATAAGATTTGGAGTACGACAAGGTTGTGTCCTGTCCCCTCTCTTGTTCATAACATATATAGACAACATAGTAAAGAAACCAGCCAAACAGAGACCACAAAAAAAAAAAAAAAAACAAAAAAAAAACAACGAATAAGGAAGAAGAACCATCTGCAAATCTAACCATTAGATAATTTCTGTTTGCGGACGACCAAGCACTAATAGCAAAATCAGAAGCTGAATTACAAGACCACGTGAATAGTCTAAATGAAATGCGTAGGGAACATAACATGAAAATTAGCACAAGTAAAACAGAAATGATTGTAGGAAATGCCTGGTTTAAGCAACACCCTAGAAGAATATGGACATGGAGGAGTCCTGACAGCAGGATTAGAAACCAGATTGATTACATTCTGATTAGCAGAATATTTAGAAATGCGCTAATAATAGCAGTGCTGATTGTTATAGTGACCACATATTACTTACAGGAACATTGAGGATAAAGTTTTAAAAAAGTCAAGTATATAACAGGAAACACTAAATATGATTTGTGTACATTGAGTAACGACAAGGAAATACAAAACAAATTCAACATAGAAGTACAGAACATATTTGATATATTGTCTGATCTAGAGATCCTATTCCAGGATGTGGTTGATCAATGGGAAATTAGGAAGAATTCAATCAGTTTGGCTGCAGAAACAACCATTCCAAAATTAAAGAAGGTGGGTCGTAAGAAATAGATGACAGAAGAAATTGTTACAACTAATGGAAACAAGAAGACTCAACAAAAATAATCCTGCCAAATATAAAGAAATTCACAGACAAGTCAGAATATTATGTAAGGAGGCAAAAGAAGCGTGGCTTGAAAAAATTGCTTAGAAATTGAAAAACAACACAACAGTAAAAATACCAAATTTGTGCACAAAAGAATTCAGGAACTTACTAATAAAAGAAAAGTATATCAAGAGACTGTCTAAAACTGAAGATGGCAAAATCATAATAGAAAAGGATCAGATTCTAAATGTATGGTCAGTCTATGTGAAAACCTTTACGAGATAACAGACATGTATGATATTTGATTTAATAATGAAGGACCGCCAATTTTGAAGATGGAGGTTCTTCTTCTTCTTCCTCTTCTTCTTCTTCTTCTTCTTCTTCTTCTTCTTCTTCTTCTTCTTCTTCTTCTTCTTCTTCTTCTTCTTCTTCTTCTTCTTCTTCTTCTTCTTCTTCGTTCATCCGGATTTTTTTTTTCGGACGTGACTGCGTTGTGCCTGTTTACAGCAGGGCTGCGTTCTTGCGCCGTTAGGCCGACACATCCGACTTCTCCGGGCATTTGTTGACCGGGTTAACCTTCCCGGAGATGGAGGTTCGAAATGTTCTTAAACATATGAAAGCTGGCAAGGCCCCCGGTTCAGATAAAATCACAACAGAAATGATTAAAGCTTTAGAAGAATATGGAATAGATCAAGTCACCAGATTGCCGAACACATTATATGATATCGGAGATATACCTTCTGAATTATGTAGTTCTGTATTTATTGCAATCCCAAAGAAATCAGGATCCTTGGAATGTGATTACTAATCGGAGGATATAATATAAACAATATACGATATGCAGATGACACAGTATTGGTAGCGGATAATGCAACAGACCTACAACAATTGTTGGACAGTAATAACAGAGAGTGCACAGAAAGGACTCTCCTTGAATATCAAGAAAACAGTAACAATGGTGATATCAAAGCAAATGGGGACACCAAAACGTGACATAGAAATAGAAGGGGGAATTCTCAACCAAGTGGATAATTTTAAATACCTAGGGGCACTTATAACATCAGATGGAAGATGTACAACAGAGATTAAGAGCAGAATAGGGCAGGCAAAAGCCGCATTTCAGAAAATGAAGTTTCTTATGCAATAAGTCGCTGTCGATGAATGTAAGAAAGAGAGTGCTGAAATGCTATATAGAACCAGTTTTGCTGTATGGCAGCGAATCTTGGAATGTAAATGAACAAATTAGGAAGAACTTAGAAGCAACAGAGATGTGGTTTTTAAGATGAATGTTGCGAATTCCTTGGACTGCCAGAGTAACTAACAACGATTGCCTGAAAGAGGCTAATGAAACCAGAACACTATATTATATATACAACAATAAGAAAGAGACAAACAGCTTTCTTTGGTCATGTGATGAGAAGAGAGACATTGGAGAACATCGTGACAACTGGAAAGATCGAGGGGAAGAGAGACAGAGGCAGACTACGAGAAATGATGCTGGACGGATTGAGACGGTGGCATGGAGGAATATCATCAGCAGAGTTGATCCAGAACACCAGGGACCGAGATCTGTGGAGAGCCATGAACGCCTACACTAGCCGGCACGGCACTTGACGATGATGATTGATTAGCAACAACTGTGGCACAATGAAAGAAATTAAACGACGACTATCAATTGCTCGTCAAAGACTAAAACAACTAAATAAATTATGGAATGGGACAGACAGAGCTTCAAAAGTTAGGTTTTTAAGAGCATGCATCTTTCCCATTGCAACATACGCCTGTGAGACCTGGACACTTACTAAACATGCTGAACAGCCCATAAATGCCTTTGAATATAAATGTTATAGACGAGTTCTAAGAATATCTTGGGTAAAGAAAAGAACAAATGCACCCATACTTCAAGAGTTGAATATTGAAGAAGGTTGGCTAGACGATAAAACAAAGAAAATTGAAATATTTTGGTCACTTGAAACGTCACGAAAAGTTTGTTGAGAACAATAATGGTGGGAAGAGAGGAAGATGAAGGCCAAAGAGAAGATGGGTGCAGGATGTGGCGGATGATCTCCAGATGGGTGTATCAGACGCGGGACATCTTGCTTATGATCGAGAGGTTTTCCGGAAGGTTGTTACCGGAGCGAGGTTCTGCAAAGGACATACTGAATGAATGAATGAATGAATGAATGCTGCTGGCTATTATTATTATAGAGTACGTATCTCTTAGTTTGTGTACGCGGTTTCCCAGTTGCAAGAACTAGAACAGTGGTTTTCAACCTGTGGGGATTAAGGTTTCGGGGGGGGGGGGGGGGGTGCGGGAGAATTAAGTTTATTTCAAAATCGCGTTAATATAAGAACCAATTACTTGATATTGTGTTTCCCTCCATGCTTTACAGTTCTGTACTTCTCGCCCTTTTGAAATTCGTTTTATATCGTAAGTAGACCCGCAAATCACGTTTTATGTAGTCGTCTCGACTTGTTTAGTAATGTGTTGTTAAATGTAGCTTCAATTTTACGTATAATGTGTAAGGGGAGGGGGGAGGATTTATAAAGAGGAAATACGAAAAAGGGAGGGGGAGGGTTATACGGGGGAAATGCGAAAAGGGTGGTGGGGTGACAGTTTGAACAAATGGCAATGGGGTCCATTGGGCCATAAAAGGTTGAGAACCACTGAACTAGAGGAAACATGGCGGCTTGTCTGTGTTGAATGTCGGATTCCACATTCAGTTAGTCATGTTGAATATTGGACTACACCATTCGGCAAACGTTTATTGATGTTGAATATCGTCTTAATATCTCTGCTCTATATCTCTACCATTGGCAAGTCTCGAGAAGGAGCTGGATTGATTTCTTCAGGTAACTCAGATTATCTTTTGGGTACCTTGGCTTTTCTGAGTTTTCAGCTCTTCTAAACTAATTAATTATTAAATTATGTTCGTCAATGTCTTCCCGATCCGATATGATATTCATTTGTTTTTAATTCACTCCTTTGTGTGTTTAGGTCCTCCTCTATTTCACTGATCCTGTAAATTCCAAAGACTTTTCTAGTGACACAAGAATTATCAGGTTTTCTCAATCAATGTAACTTTAAGTGACGTGTAAGTCAAGTGGTATTACTAGCTATTTTGGTCAATATTTAAAATTTGGACGAATCCAACGGTATCTCAACGAAGACTGTACGTTGATTCTAAGCGGAGTTATGAATTATATGGTGACATAATTTAATAACAGGAAGTGCAATGATGAATTAACTGATAAGTCAGGATTTATCGCGGCCCTAAGATTGGAAACTTGAGAAATTCTGCCTTCTATTATCGTGGCTTGTTTATTTTTAAACGGACAATGTTGTGCCATATATCATTGCGTCCGGGGTGGCGAGGCCTAACTTGACGTATTATTTATTTTTTTTATAGGATGTGTTGTGACCTAATTAAAAATTTAAAATGGCCGCCAACTGTTTATTATTTGCCTTCGATTACCGTGGCTTGTTTATTTGTAAATGGACAACGTTGTGCCATATATCATTGCGTCCGAGGCGGCAAGGCCTAACTTGACATATTATTTATTTTTTTTTATAGGATGTGCCGTGACCTAATTAACAATTTAAAATGGCTTCATCGCTTCTCTACCTCCAAACAAAATTAAAATGTACTTACATTTATTTCCATGATCTGGCTGTTCGCTGCTACCTGTTGCAGGTCTTGGATGTTTACTTGGCCGTTCAATGAGTCTTCTCTGATGATGGTCTACGCAGGGTCTCCCTTGAACTGAAAAATATAAATCATAAAATACCCTAGAAATAGATATATACATATAGCACAATACACAAGAATATTGATTATGTGGTTGTTTCGAGATTTGAAATGTAAATATTGAGCACAATCCACTACTGGCAACGCCGATCGCATTCTGGTATGAACCTAAGGTCTATCTTACAAATTACAAGAAATAAAGAAAGGATTGCCTATAATAGTATAATAGTATTACTATACTATAGCGTGGGTGTCGCCATAGATGGAGTTTTGTGAAGTGGATGCGCTATTCAGTCTATTCTCAATATGACTGGCTATGCTGGTATACTAAAAAAAAAATTTCCTAACGAAAAACAAATAGGGGGATGTTTAAAAATGTGCACATTTATGTAAAATTAAACGGGGAACTCAAATATGCAATAAAAAGTTCACTTTTCTTTAATCTACAAGGAGTTATAAGTCAAATTACTATTCAGTCTATTGACTGGCTATGCCGGCCGGTATTCGGTATACTAAAAAAAATTTTTTCCTAAGAAGAACTAATAGGGGGATGTTGCAACTCTGCACATTTATGTACAATTGAACGGGGAACTCAAAAATGCAATAAAAATTTAAGTTTTCTTTAATGTACAAGGAGTTATAAGACAAATTACCTTACTAATCGTGAACAGAACCAAATAAAATCCAGATAAATCGTTTCTTCGGCAAAAAATAAGTTGGCGCCTAACACAAGCCCAATGCTGAATATATAAGAATAACGTCCCCTTTGATCGTACCACACCGCTATCGTTTATTTAATTTTTATCCGGACATGTCCAACCGGAAGTAATCACTCGACGACGCTACAAAAAGTTCGTGAAATTACGAAAACGAAACAGGAAGTAAACGGGAAAACCCGATGACTCTGACATTGCTAGTATTACTATTAATTACTTAGTACTTACTACTAAATCACGTAAGTACTATTATTATTATAATTATATTTATATTATTCAATCAATCAATCATGTGCCATGCCGGAAAGCGTGGGCGGTCATGACTCGCCATTTCACTCGATCACCAGTGTCGTGGATCAGCTCAGTGTTCCTGTCTCGTCCATGCCATGTGGCCAAGCCATCCAGGTATTTTCCTCTCGGTCTTCCTCTTGGTCTCTTCCCTTCGATCTTACCAGTTGTCACCAAGTTCTCCAATCCATTTCTTCTCATAACATGTCCAAAAAATTTTGACTGTCTACGTCTAATTTCTCTAATTAGTCTACGATGTTTATTATTACTATTAGAATATGTAGAAAATATTTAAACATTGGGTTTTTACAGTTGACAGTTGGTACTAATACTACTATGAAAGTTGGATGCAGCTTCACAAGTCCAATCCAATGGTATCTCAATGAAGACTGTACATTAATGCCAAGCTGAGTTATTAATGTTTTTTGTGTCATGATCTACAATCAGGAAGTGCAAAGGAATCTAGTAAATGAGACGGTTCTGATCGTGGCCCAATAAATTGGGAGCTGCCAAATTCTGCCTTCTGTTACTGTGACTTGTTTATTTTTAAATGGACATTATAGTGTCATATATTATTGCGTCTGGGTGGCGAGGCCTAACTTGACATATTATCTATTTTTTGATAGGATGTGCCATGACCTAATTAACAATTAAAAATGGCCGCCAATTGTTTATTATTCATTAAAAGTCTGTCGCAAAGCTAACAAACCTGGTAAGATGTATATTTTGTTGTGCGTTTTGGTAATTGGAAAGTAAAGGTCACATTCCTCTTTTGATAGAATGTCGAGAGGATCGATTTCCTTGCACCAGGTTTTATCCCATATGGCTCGGTCTCTTTCTGCAGGGCGGCCTGCTGAAAGGATGGCACAAAGCACGAGAGTCTCTGAGTCTCCAAGTAAAAATGCACTCAACTTTTAAGACTTTTCGATAGGATGTGCTGTGACCTAATTAACAGTTAAAATAGCTGCCCATTTATATTAATTAAATGTCATGTGAAATGTTCATCATTAGTGAAAAAACAATTCATGAAAATGTATTCACATTGTCTTGATGCAACCATTGCATTGTGACAGCCTTCTTTTGTTGATTACATATCATGCAATAATGTAAGTAAATAAGTTTGTGTAACTGCTGCATAAATTAAGCAGTCACTTTCGGTAATAATTGATTTCTACTTCTGCTCTATAATTACACTATTCTGCATCCAAAAGTGAGCAATTAATTACATACTAACTTTTAAAAAAAAACATAACTTGTTTCACAGTAGTTTATTTAAATTTAAATAAGTATGTACTATTGTCCGGTTAGCGGGGTAGGGGTATCCCCTATCAAAGGAGATGTAAGACGCCTCCTTTCCTCCGTTAGTCTACGGGACACCCTTGGGCAAGGTGGAGTACCCGTTTAGCCCCCCGATCAGGGTTACGTGAAGCCATGGAAGCAGGTGGTGGATGGAGTGTGAGAGCAGCCGACAGTTTGTTGTTGGTTATGGTCTTGCACTCTGCGGCGATAGGCAGATGATCTCATCAGTAGAGACAATGGCTATGGCCACCGACTAGTACAGTCACTGCCCAGAAGGAAAGCAACGGCAAACTACCTTCTGCAAAACTTGCCAAGAAACCATAACAACCATGAAAGAAAACATAATAAGAAAGAGATCTGGTGGCGAGACCCCCAGGCCAGGCAGATCAGATAACACTGGGGAAGAGTGTGACGCAGGGACCAGTACTAGTAATCGTGATGACGGAGTTAATCCTGACTGTGTTACCAAGGAAATTCCCTGTGTCAGACTAAGAAACAGAGTGAGAATGGCAACGTGGAATGTGAGAAGTTTGTATGAGGGAAAGCTTAAAGTAGTGTGTGATGAGATTGAGAGGTTAAACATTCACATTTTAGGAATTAGTGAACATTGCTGGAGCGGCAAGGGACATTTCACAACTGAAAATGGAAGTATTTTCATTTATTCTGGTAGAGATGTCGGAGGCCAGAGTGGAGTGGCATTTTGTTTAGATAAGACAACTGCAAAAGCTTTAATGGGATATAATCCAGTTAGTGATAGAATCCTCACTATTAGACTTAAAGGCCGTCCAAAAAACACAACTCTCATACAGATATATGCACCTACTTCAACAGCAGAGGAGGACGAAATTGAAGATTTTTACAACACACTACAAGACACATTAAATAAGATTGGTCATAATGATATAGCAATAATAATGGAAGATTTTAATGCTAAAGTAGGTGCAGGAAGAGCTGAAAATGAGAGACACATTTTAGGAAAATTTGGATTAGGAAATAGAAATGATGCAGGTGACAAATTAATTGAATTTTGCACAGAAAATGAGTTAACGATAGCCAACACACTTTTTAAACAACATCCAAGAAGACTCTTCACATGGAAGTCTCCAGACAGTTTTACCAAAAATCAGATAGATTATATTTTAATACAAAGAAGATGGAGATCAAGCATAACATCTGCAAAAACCCTACGAAGTGCAGACTGTGATACAGATCATCAGTTATTAGAAGCAGATCTGAAATTAAAACTCAAAAAGCTTACCCGAGGACCAAGGCCACTTCGTTTTGATCTCACACAAATACCGGACGCATACAACATAGAAGTTAGGAATCGCTTTGGGGTCTTGATGTCTGTACAAGAAGAAATGACACCTGATGAACTGGCAGTACAAGCTAGAGATATCTTGATAACTGCAGCCAAAGATTTCATTCCGACCAAGAAAACGCAACGTAAGCCATGGATTACATCAGACACGTTAGAATTAATAAAACAACGAAGGGAGCTGAAACAGAAAGGAGATGAATCCGATAGCAGGATGAAGTATAAATCTTTAACTCGAGAAATAAGAAAGAACACAAGAAAGGACAAAAATCAATATATACAAGATAGCTGTACCAGAATAGAGCAATATCATAAGGCTGGAAGAGATTATGAAATGTTCAAGGAAATGAAGTTATTGACAAGAAATGTTCAACCTCAATTGAATGTTATCTGTGACAAGATGGGAAATACCTTAACAGAATCTAGACAAATTCTAGAAAGATGGCAGGAGTACTGCAGTGGAATGTATGATATGAGTGACAGTGAGGATATGAATGAGATACATGAGCCAATGACAGCAGAGACAGAACCTGAACCCTCATTAGATGAAATTGCTTGGGCTATAAGGAACCTGAAGAATGGTAAATCACCTGGATGTGATGAGATACCAGCTGAACTAATTAAAGCAGGAGGAGAAGAAAGCATACACATATATCATGCATTATGTACAAAGATTTGGAAATATGGTATATGGCCAAAAGATTGGAAGAGAACTATCTTCATTCCAATACCAAAAAAGGGCAACCTGAAATTATGCACCAACTATAGAACTGTTGCCCTGATAAGTCATGCAAGTAAAATTCTACTAAAAGTCATAATGCGACAACTTAGTAAGAAAATGGAAGAAGAGATTAACGTAGTTCAAGCTGGATTTAGACAAGGAAGAGGAACAAGAGATCACATATTCAACATGCGTTTAATAATAGAGAAGTGCAGAGAATTTAATGTAAACCTATTCTCATGTTTTGTGGATTATTCAAAGGCATTTGACTGTGTACAGCATCAGAAACTTTGGGAAATCATGAGGAATATGGGCTTTCCTTCACATGTAGTACATCTCATAAAAATGCTATATCTAGACCAACAAGCAGCAGTTAGAATAGATGGCGAGACATCAGATTGGTTTGACATCAAGCAAGGAGTCCGTCAGGGCTGCGTGCTGTCACCCTATTTGTTTAACCTGTATGCCGAAAATATAATGAGAAATGTAAGAGATGATATAAACAGGGAGCCATATGATGCCCTAAATATCGGCGGTCATGACATACCAGAGATTCGATATGCTGATGATACAGTATTACTATCCACAACACAGAATGGCATAGAAAACCTAATAGCCTCAACACAATTGAATAGTGAAAATCACAACTTATATCTTAACATAGCAAAAACTAAGATAATGCATACAGATAAAACTACTATGGAGAAAGAAATATACATTAATGGGAGAAAATTGGAGGTGGTGGAAAATTTTGAATATCTTGGGTCATTGATTACGAATAATGGTGACACAATGAAAGAAATAAAACGGCGACTATCCATTGCTCTTCAAAGACTAAAACAGATGAATAAATTATGGTGTGGGACAGACAGAACTACAAAAATTATATTTTTAAGAGCATGCATCTTTCCCATTGCAACATACGCCTGTGAGACATGGACACTTACTAAACAAGCTGAACAGCGCATACATGCCTTTGAATATAAATGTTATAGACGAGTTCTAAGAATATCTTGGGTAAAGAAAAGAACAAATGCATCCATACTTCAAGAGTTGAATATTGAGGAGGGATGGCTATTGAAGACGATAAAACAAAGAAAATTGAAGTATTTTGGTCACTTGAAACGTCACGACAGTTTGGAGAGAACAATAATGGAAGGATATATGCCTGGGAAGAGAGGAAGAGGAAGGCCAAAGAGAAGATGGGTGCAGGATGTGGCGGATGATCTCCAGATGGGTGTATCAGACGCGGGACATCTTGCTTGTGATCGAGAAGTTTTCCGGAGGGTTGTTATGGGAGCGAGGTTCTGTAAAGGACCTGCTACTGAATGAATGAATGAATGTACTATTGTGCTGCTAAGATGAAAAGTACTCTTTGCTTACTGGTTTAGATAGATGGGTCTTCTCTTCTTCTTCTTCTTTGCGTTCATCCGGAGTGATTTTTTCAGATGTGATTGCGGTGTGTCTGGTTAGGCACCCTCGGGTCGAAACCCTCAGGCCAACACATCCGACTTTTAGCGTGCATTTTTGGCCAGGTTAGCAATCCTGGGAGACTCTCACTTTTGTGGTACCGTCCACATCTCAGCTGGTCTAGTTGGAACAGTCGAAGACTACACGGTCATCCCTCAAGTGAAGGCAGGGACAGTCCATAGCATTTTCCGCCATCCTGGGTGGCTTCCATAATTGCAGAGCCGGCACATAACGCTCTGGTGCTGGGTTTACCGAGGGAATCGTCACGTCCTGCTCATGGCTGTTTTAATTCCTCACTTCAATATATTGGGCATTTCGCTCGCCCTGGGCCGTTCCTGCACAAACCAGTCAGCTCTGCGGTTGGTTTCCACTAAGCGAGTTTTCGGACATGTGCTTGTCCCTGTACCCATCAGAGCTGTTCCAGGCACGGCGGACATTCGGAAAACTACCTAGTCAGAGCTGTTCCGAACAAGAGCGGCATTCGGAAACTAGGTAGTCAGAGCTGTTCCTAGCACGGGAGACATTCGGACGAGACATTTCACTCGGACGTAAATGCGTAGTGTCAATTTTTAGTTTGCCACCCGTAGGACGACACTTCCGACTTCCGGCGGGCATTTTTTAGTGAGGTTAGCCTTCCTCTGGTTTCGAGACACGTTAGACTGTTGTAATGTCACCCACATCTCAGCTGGTCAAGATAGAACGATCAACGATATCGTGGTCTGCCCTCAAGGGAAGGCAGGGGCAGACCATGGGCATTATCTCGCTATCCAAGGGGGCTTCCATAATTGCAGAGCCGGCACATATTGCTCTGAGACTGGGCTCACCCAAGGAGTTTCCACGTCCTGCTCATGGCTGCTTTAGTTCCTCACTTCCATGTGTTGGGCATCCCACTTGCCACTGATCGCTCAATCACACACCAGGAGCGGTCAGACTGCGAGTGACATCCACTCGGTAAGCTTTTGCTTGTGACTTCAGACCACGCAATAGGTTCGCTCGCCGTGCGTTCCATTTCGCGTTGATGAGACATTTTTCCACTTTTGTCTACACTCTCTATGAGTTAGATACAGACAGTTTCCGTAACCCTTCGACTGGGGCACTTTTCTGACTTTTTTGTACTCGCTCACGAGGTAGGCTACATGTGCTGCCGGCTCAGCACCTTACCTTCGTGCAGCAGTGAACGGGAAACGGCCAGGCCCCTTCATCCGGGAAACTCTCATATCCCCCAGCTGGGAGCCTTCGAACATGTATCAGACCTGAGCATGTAGCTTGCTCAGTATCATGTTTCTATTTTCCGGTAGACGGGTATCAGCCTGGCTCTAAGATCCGAGGGTTTGTGGCTTAGAGGCGTTCAGCCACAGCCCTCGACAGGGAGCCTTAAGAGCTTTGTCCGGACCAAGAAATTCTGCCTTTGTGCACCACATTTAATTTTTGACTGCTATCCTCAGTCTATGCCTGCAGAGCAGCAGGTTGTGTCTCTCTTAGTCTGGTCCCTATCCCATAAGCTGTCCGATATGTAATTTTTCACCCATCGGCAAGCAAATGGGGTCTATGGGACACGCAAGCTCCCCCACCACGTCAAGGTGGAGACACATCGGGGGAGATAGATGGGTCTGAAAACTAGTTTTCAAAATTATTTTCACTCATGTCAAATGGTGAAAACTTATACAAGTACACAGATAAATTACTGCTACAAATGAAACCTAAAATTCTATTTAATTCTAGTAGTTAAATTGTCAGTTCTAATTATAAATAAATACAGGTCCGCTATAGTTTTGTACTATTGTATGGGCGCCACCATTTTGAATTTTGTGTTATGACTGATATCTCATTTTCATGGTCGTGCTAAACATTTTTTCCTGAATGCGATTGAAAGCGAGCATTGTTGAAACTCTTCAAATATATGTAAAATTGGACGCAGAATTCAAAAATGAAACAAAAACTCAAGGTTGGTTTAAAATACAGGAGTTATGAGACAAATTAGCTTACTGTTCGTGAATAAGCGTAAATAAATTCAAGAGAAGAAAGTTCTAAGCAATAGTTGCTTGCAGCCTAGCAGACAGACCACAGTAGCATTTATTAGAGTTGTTTCCCCCGATCTGTGACATGTGATTTTCAAATACATTAAATCAGAAGCTAGCATGCTTACGTACACCATGGTTACAGGCAGTCACAATACATTTTCTGTGAAAATACCTATTACCAAGCCCATTACTACAAGCCCACCTACTATGCTCACCCATCTGTGTCAACATTGCTACCTAAATAGGTGTATAATTCTGCCTCAATATTTGTATATGCTCACCCATCTGGATGTACATTGCTACCTAGATAGTTGTATAATTCTGCCTCAATATCTACATATGCTCACCTATCTGTGTCTACCTAAATATGTTTAAAGTCGACTTAAAAGTCGACAGGGTTGACTTCATTGCACCAGGTTTTTATCCCATATGGCTCGGTCTCTTTCCACAGCACGGAAAGCGCCGCACAAAGCAAGAACTCCATAGCTCTAGCGACAACCCACAGGAGTCTCAAATAAATTTAACTCGTGAACCGAAGGACACAGCCTGGAATCAAACCCGCAACCTTCGGAGCCCTAGTCAAACAGCATGACCACTTCACCACAGAGACTCCCCAACTAAATATGTCTATAATATCAACATCTTTGACTTTTCCTATGACTTAGTTAGTTAGTTGACAGATCATCCTCATTGCACATCGAACCATTCAGTCCATAAGTGCTCGAATCACCTCCTCAGAAAATCCCGCAGCGTGTAGCGGCTAACGACACCAGTTCTGTGTTGGTTTATCAATCTTCTTCGGCTTTCTGCGTAGTGTTCTTGTTTGGCCACCCCGCTTTTAATTTGTTGTTCTCGCAGTCTGGCCATGGTTGTAGATTCACAGTCATCACTTGGTTCCCGCAAAAGTCTTACTTCTCGTAGAGCATTCAGAATGTCAGCCTGGTTCAAGGTGCGTCCGCCCTCCACAGTAGCCTTACCCACGAGCTTGTCAGCCTGCTCATTTCCTTGTACTCCCGCATGCCCTGGCATGAAGATGAAACTAATCTTTGCCAGCCGAAACCGCTCCAGAGACAACAGCCATTCTCTTTGGATCCACCCCGTCTCTATCCTCTTGAGCATGCTCATTGAGTTGCTACGGAAACATGTCCTAGTGAATGTCTGTGTCTCGAGCCATGTGATTGTTTTACTTACTGCCATGACTTCCATAGTCAGGCTACTTGTGGTCTCAGCAAAAGCACCAGAGTCCTCCTTCACAATTCTCCCTCTGGCCTCAGCCGTAAAGACCCATGAGCTTCTCACATGTCGGACGACTGACCCATCTGTGTAAATGACAGCATCACCATCTAGCAAATTCTCGAAAATCAACGCTTGTACTTCCACCTCCACAGCAGCCAGATTTTCTTGTCTGCATTTTTTGTCTAGTTTGATGCAAACTGAAAATGATGTGCAGAAATCTGTTGGCACTTGTACCCACTCCTCGCCAGGTTCTAAGTCCTCAAGTGAACACACCTGTTGAAGAATGTCTTCGGCTTGACCCATTCATGACCCTCCTCTTGTTAACCTACTGCCCTTCACCTTCATAATTTCACTATGCAGTGGATGTTGTGTGTTTGCGTTAACTCTGAGGTAGGCGGGTGCTTTGCAAATTTGTATTCTGTCTTCAATGGTTGGAAAATCAAGAAGGTAGCGCATCGCCCTGCATGCTGTATCTCTTGTACATCCAAGAATAATGCGCATAGCTTCATTCTGTATCCTTTCCATACTTTCTATCTGCTTATGGCTGAGAGTCAGGATTGCCATTGCATGCTCAAAAACAGACATGACTAGCCCCTCGTACAGAAGACATAGATGGCGCTGCTCACAGTTTGCTGCTGCCATCACCCGCATCACAGCCAAACCCCGCTT
This sequence comes from Cepaea hortensis, assembly GCA_963921405.1. Taxonomy (NCBI): domain Eukaryota; kingdom Metazoa; phylum Mollusca; class Gastropoda; order Stylommatophora; family Helicidae; genus Cepaea; species Cepaea hortensis. The sequence continues at coordinate 79,550,279 of OY992897.1, forward strand.
GGCCTTTGTTATCACCTCATTATAGACAAGGCTTCAATCAAACTGTATCCCCAGGTAATTCATTGCCTGCGTTCTTTCCACCGTCTCTGAACACAGCTGAACACACGAGAGAAATGTTTTCTGTGGCGATTTCAACGCTAAAAGCAGATCATGGGGAAACATTTCCTCCAACACACAGGGGGAGGAGCTCGAGACTGCTCTTGAAACCATTGACCTGGTTTGTATCAACAGTGGCTGTGTCACCAGGACAACAAGCCGTCCAGGTGATGAAGACAGTGCTATTGATCTGGCGCTGGTTTCTCCTTCACCCACTACAGCACCACCACCCTTTCCTATGACTTTTTAGACCTAATTGTTTAGAGGAAACATTTGTGACAAGAGTTTCTTGTTTTTCTCTCCAATTGAAGACACGTTGTAGGGTGTATTGTATGGAGGGGGTGTTGGGGGGGGGGGGGGGGAGACACAGAATGGCTGCTGATATAATTATTGGATTAACTTTAATTTAATGTTTGTATGATGTGTGATGCAACTAATACAGATTTTCCACAAAACATGTATTATTATGTTATTTTTGTCATGATAAATCAATATAATTACACTGTGATTGATTGCCAAACTCCAAATTCTTAAAGGGAACTTGAGGAATAACATCGGAAATCATGTCTTGAAGTAATCATAAGACATTTGGTATAATTAATCATGATTAGATATTATCTTGAAAAACATTCTTCATTTATTTAGTTTATTGTTGCATACATATGTAACTTACATATCGTTTCAGAAGATGGAGAGTAAACTACCATCAAATGTCAAGATAGAACAATCTGAAGGCTATGTAGGTCAAGGTAAGATTAAGTGCAATATAATGTAACAGTTAGTTGAATGTCCTTTACAGGATGTTGCAGTCAACCCCAGCATTTACTGGCGGTTTTTGATTTACTAGATAATTTTACATTGAGTAGTTTGCCTTTGCTTTCTGAATGGCCAAAGCCTTATACCATCAAAATCAACACAATAGCGGAATATAAATCTACTCAGACACTGGAAAATTTAAGGTCATAGGTATGACTGAGTATCCACCAGGATCAGTGTACAACTCTACAGCTGAGCCGAGCAGGGAACTCTCTTGTCCTGACAGTTGAACATTGCTGTCAAAGGCAGAGGTAAAAGACTCTTGTGTGAATATGGAAGGCAAAGGAAAACCACCACATTATCTTCCCAAGACTATGCATTTAGGGAGATGAGTCTGGGATCAACATTAATGGCTATCATAGGACATCTTCATCTCATATAGATGTCATGAGCCACAAGTGACACTATACCATCATCAAGCTACTGATGGCAATACCAACATGAACAAGTTTGAAATAGAAACATGGAATATCAGGACATAGTTTGAGATAGGAAAGTTAGATAACATAATAAAAGAAATTAAAAACATGAAGTTTAATATCCTAAGCATGAGTGAGATGAGGTGGAGGAGATGATAAAGTAATAATAACAGACAAACACATAATAATTTGTTCAGGGGGTAATACTTACGGAAAAGGAATAGGACTAACTTTTGATGAGGAAACAGCTAGCTCAATTATTTGTTATTTGATGAAATCAGATAGTTATTATTGTCAAATTCAAAGGCAAAAAAAGAGACATACATATTATACAAGTGTAAGCATCAATAACAAGCAGTAGTGAAGTGGAAATGCAAACTAAGTAGAAATTGCAATATCTCAAACAAAATCACACAAAATAAAAATTATACTTGGTGCCAAGAGACTACTATGTAGTTCTAGGGGGTAATGACATAGATGAGACTGTAAACACAACGTGGCTGGCTCACTCGTAGTCTGGCAGATGCTGAGATTAATGCATTTAACGCATCTCTGGTGGTAGCTGACATATAGTTTATTTCTGAGGATACACACCCAGACAAATCTCCGCAGCCAGCTTCATCACACACTCTTACTTATGGTCATGGAATTCTCACACACTGTCCACTGTGGACCGAGTGCTTTGTGGCCCATTATACAATATGTACAGTCCAGCTCGTGGTATACTTTGACATTATAATTTCTCTCTGTCGTGACCTAGTGCAGAACCAAACACTGGCATACAATAGTCATTGTACATACTTAAAGGCAGAACTGACTTGTGGGGTACCACTGCTGATAATCGTTAATGTTCTCTCGCATCAAACACCAGACTTTCTATCTCTCAGTTGATTCTCTCTTACACACACACACACACACACATACACATCCTCAAACAATTATGATGTTCATGAAAATACACTAGAAGTATAAATACTGAACGTGTTGTTGATACTGTCCTAATGATGCACAGTTCCTTTTGTATATGTGTCTCCTGCATGTCTGCTTGCATCTAACATGTAACCTCTCTATCTTGTGTGACTCCTCCAACTTGTATGACTAATCGCTAAGCTGGATGACTTGTCGCTAAGCTGGATGACTTGTCGCTAAGCTGGATGACTTGTCTCTAAGCTGGATGACTTGTCGCTAAGCTGGATGACTTGTCACTAAGCTGGATGACTTGTCACTAAGCTGTCTTGAGCTTGAATGAAGGGTTCTTTCTGCCCAATTTGGAACAACAACTCTGATCTTGAACTTTCATTATGCTAACCCGAGTATTTGTCATTAGAGCTCACTGGCTTAGCTACCAGACTGGATTTCTGGGCATGTCACATATTTCTGTTTTGCTATAGTCTGTTTTTATTTGAACTATTGTGTAACTGTCTTTAACTCGTTATGTCTCATCTTTCAGTCATAGTTACTCTATCTGGATACCCGACACTCGGAGATTTCAATGCAAAGCAGGAAAAGAAAGAATGGAAGATGTAGTTGGTGGTTATTGTTTAGGAACTAAACATGAAAAAGGATAAAAACTGATGGAATGGGCAAAACTAAATAATATGATGATTGGAAACAAATGGTTTGAGCACTGTAATAGACAATTGTACACAGGGAAAATCTCAAATTAAAAAACTCAAACAGATTGACTACATACTGATCAATAAGAGATTTAGAAATGCCTTAATAAATAAATAAAGACAATATATAAGAATAGATCAGAGACTTCTATGATGGAGAAGGAGCAGAACTGACAGTAGAAAGTAACTTAGAAGATACACCTATACTAAAAGATGAAGTCACTGGTGCTATCAAGCATATGAAGAAAGGAGAAACAGCTGGGCCAAATGGAATCATAGAAGAATTAGAAGTACTGGGAGAATGTGGAGTAGAAATATTAGCTTCTTCTTCTTTTTCTTTCGTTCGCCTGAAACATGTCTACAACTGCAATGTCGTCTCTTGTATGAATCTAACAGTCTTTTTTAGTTCATTCAGCGGTCCATAGAGTTTATCTTCCACTGTTGTCTCTCTAGGCCAGAAGGTTCGCCTGGATATGTTGTAGTTTGGGCAAATATTAGCTAAAATGGTGAATGATATTTACATATCTAGTGATATTCTGAAATCTGTACTTCTTCTTCTTCTTCTTCTTCTTCTTCTTCTTCTTCTTCTTCTTCTTCTTCTTCTTCTTCTTCTTCTTCTTCTTCTTCTTCTTCTTTCATTCGCTTGAAGGGGCTTCTTATAAGTCTTTAACCTGATCATGAAGGAGTAATAAATAAATAAATAAATTTGTTGCGTATCCTTTACAGGACTTAGCTGTCAACAGCAGCATCTTTCAGCTGTCTGTTTATCTCTTGGCAAGATTACGCTCAGTAGTTTGTCATTGCTTTCTGAGCGGCCGGCTCTGTTATCCCGCAAGTCACCAGCGGGGGTTGAACCGCTGCTAGTTCTCGCCCGCTTACGAGACTCTGCGTGATAAACGGGATTACGGAAAAAGTGTTGTAACCCCTCGGCCAGAGAGACCGGCCATGAAGGAGTAGGCGGAGAAAATTGAAATTAGGCACATGTATAGCTCATTCAATTTTTAATGGACATATGAATTATGAATTTCCCACCTTAACTGGTTTTCCCAATATGGTGCATGGCACAACACACCCTATTGACCAGATCTGCACATCCAATGGTTTGTCAGAACAGTGGAGAAATCAGACGCCAGGACTGTGATAAAATTCTTGATGTTACAGGGTAATACACCTACAGAAATATACAGAGAGATGGGGCCAGTGTTTGAGGAAGTCTGTCCTTCATATGCTTCTGTAAAAAAAATCGGTGTTTGCAGTTTAAGTGTGGCCGTTCCCAAGTTGCAGATCTGCCAAGACCAGGACGACCGTCCTCAGAGTGCAATGATGCAAATGCTGCAAAAGTGAAGAAAATCATAGGCCAGGATAGGAAAATGACAATTGCAGAGATATCAGGTTCAGCAAAACTGAGTAAGAGTACAGTTTTTAGAATTTTACTCAACAGACTGAACATGAGAAAAGTGTGTGCCCCGCGCCTGCTGACATGTGAACAGAAACAAACACAGGTTGATTGCTGTGGCCAGTTGCTCAACACGTGGCGGTCGAAAAACGTAAAAGACCATGGGGATGGTTGATGAGACTTGGATTCACCAAATCGTAAAAAACAGCTGAAAGGAAATCGTCTTGACAGTGACGAAGATGTCACACTGGCTAGTGATAACTGGTTTAGTTAGAGAAATAGGTTGTTTTATTCTGAAGGTCTTTTCAAGGTCACACAGAGATGGCAGAAATGCATAAATACAGATCGTGGTACATTGAGAAGGAATAAGCACTGTGCCAAATTTAAATTTTCTCCGCCTACTCCTTCATGGTTAGGCTAAATACTTATGAGAAGCCCCTTGTAACTGCAATGTTGTCTCTTGTATGAATCTAACATTCTTTTTTAGTTCACTCAGGGGTCCATAGAGTTTATCTTCCACTATTGTCTCTCTATGCCAGAAGATTCACCTGGATATGTTGTAGTTCGGGCAGTCCTGGAGTATGTGCTCTGCTGTCTGCGACACCAAACCACATGTGCACATGGCTGAGTCACCAATCTTGAATTTTGTATACATGTGGTTGCGTAATCTATTGTGACCTGTTCTGAGGCGCAGAATAATAACCTTTTCTGGTCTGTCCATAACTTGGTAGTCATCTTGAGTAGGGTTTGGTGGCCTTCTGACTGGTTTGATCATTCTTTTCTTTTGGTGGAATGTAATGGGCACATCAGGCTGTTCTTCTTTTGCTCCTTCCTTAGCCAATCGATCAGTTCTGTCATTTCCGGGTACTCCACAGTGGGATGGTATCCACTGTATGGTGACCTTATGCTGACTGCTAAGTTCAGAAAGTAGTGTCCTGAGAACTGGTAATTTCCTAGACAGGAGTGCCTCGAGTACTGATTTTGCATCTGTCTATATCACCACAGGTTGTCTACCATGGCTGGTATTTTGTAATTTCTCTATTGCTATCTTGATTGCCTCAATTTTAGCATCATAGTTATGGCAGTACTTTCCTGTTGGAACTCTGACCATGTCCCTAGTATTATTTGGGTATTCTATATACACTCCCACTCCTCCATTTCCAACAGCATTTTGCGCAGACACATCTGTGTAGACTTGGATCCAGAGATCCTGTGGGTATTCGTCATCAAGGAAGCTGAGAGTGGCTGTTCTGTGCTATACACTGTTCTGTTCTTCCTTGTCAAATATTCCTCTCACTTTTTTCTGGATTTGTGGTGATAGTCATCTTTCCATGGAGTTCACTCTGGAATAGTTGTCAGTGGGATACCAACTGTGGGAAGATTGGTGGTTTCTCTGCAGAGTCGTTTGGCCTGGTGGATAAAACTACTTCTTTTCAACCGCCCCATAGCTAGGTTTTCAAATCTGTTCTTCATAGGGTGGCCTGACAAGCTGAGGAACTTTTCTGCTTGTATTAGCATTTTCATATTTCTGCGCTCACTCAGTGCTTGTGTCTTTCCCATCTTCTCCATTTCCACTATAGGGGTTGATTTCATCCCTCCTGTGGTGACTCTAAGTGCTTGATTTTGCACCTTGTCCAGCTCTTGTAGTGTGGTTTTTGATGCTGAACACCACGCAGTTGACCCGTATTCCAGGTGTGGTTGTATGCTCTGTTGATAAACTTTGCTAAGTATTTTCCCACTGGCTCCCCATGTCTTCTTCTTCTTTCGTTCGCTTGAAATATGTCTATAACTGCAATGTTGTCTTTTGTATGAATTGAACTGTCTTTTTCAGTTCACACAGCGGTCCATAGAGTTAATCTTCCACTGTCGTCTCTCTAGGCCAGAAGGTTTGCCTAGATATGTTATATTTTGGGCAGTCTTGGAGTATGTGCTCTGCCGTCTGCGACGCCAGTCCACATGTGCACATGGCTGTTTCACCAATCTTGAATTTTGTATACATGTGGTGGCGTAATCTATTGTGCCCTGTTCTGAGGCGCAGAATAATGACTTGTTCTGGTCTGTTCATAACGTGGTAGTCATCTTGAGCAAGTTTTGGTGGCTTTCTGACTGATTTGATCATTCTTTTCTTTTGGTGGTATGTAACGGGCACATCAGGCTGTTCTTCTTTGGCTCCTTCCTTGCCAATTTATCAGCTCTGTCATTTCCGGGTACTCCACAGTGTGATGGTATCCACTGTATGGTGACCTTATGCTGACTGCTAAGCTCAGAAAGTAGTGTCTTTAGTACTGGCAATTTCCCAGACAGGAGCACCGCGAGTACTGATTTTGCATCTGTCAATAGCACCACTGGTTGTGTACCATTGCTGGTATTTAGTAATTTCTCTGTTGATTAACTTTGCTAAGCATTTTCTCACTGGCTGTGCTTTCTCCATGTCAGCTTGTCATCAAATGTTACTCCAAGGTATGTTGGTTCTTTATCTTCTCTTAGGGGCATTCCTTTTATCTGGATGATCCCTGCCTTTTGTTTTGGAGAGAGGGTAAATAGAGTGGTGCTGCACTTGTCAGTGTTTATGCTGACACACAATCTATCCCACCATGCAACAAATGTATCTATAGCTTTCTGTATCAATATGGTGGCCACTGATGCATGTTCATTTGTGCTCCACAAAACCAGGTCATCAGCGTACATTGCCACTTTAATTCCATCAGGTAGATTAGCAACAAGATCATTGATGAAGATTAGAAAAAGTGTGGGGGACAAGACTCCACCCTGCGGAACACCATGACGCAATAATACTTTCTTGCTCTTGAGACCGTCTATCTGTACTTGGGCTCTTCTGTTGTGCAAGTATGCTTTCACCCATTTGTACATACTTCCATTGACTTTACAGTTTCTCAGTTTCTTCATAAGACCTTCTTTCCAGACTTTGTCAAAGGCTTTCTTCAGATCTATCCATGCCGCAAGTACCAGCTTCTTCTCTTGGAATGCATCCTCAACTTCTTGAGAGAGATAGGTTGTCTGATCTTCCGTAGAGTAGCATTGCCTAAAGCCAGCCTGTTGTGGCACAAGGATGTTTTCACTTTCAATGTACCACTGTAGTCTGTGATTGATGATGCGTTCCAGTGTTTTGCAGAGACAGCTGGTGAGGCTAATTGGTCTGTAGCTGGAGGCAGTGGAACTATCTTTCCCAGATTTTAGGAGGGGTATCATGATTGCTCTTGGACCATCATCAGGTGACTGAGTGCAAAAGAATATCAAAATTGAAAGTAGGAACGTGGAATGTAAAAACTATCAGTGGAGATGGAAAATTTGATAACATTAAGAATGAAATGAGAAGATTAAATATTAACCTGTTAGGTGTATGTGAGACCAGATGGACAGGAATAGGCATTATGACATCTGAGGAATATAGAATAATCTATTCTGGTGGAGAGAAACAACAGCGAGGAGTAGCAATTATAATGGATACAGAGATAGCAAAATCGATCAAAGGATATTGGACTGTATCAGACAGAGTGTTACTGGTGAAGTTAATTGGAAGACCTTTTGATGTCAACGTCATACAAGTTTACTCACCGACAGCAGACAGTAGTGATGACAGCATTGATGAATTTTATAGTGATTTAGAGAAAGCCTCCAAGAAATGCAAGAATTCTGTAGTAAATATCATAATGGGTGACTTGACAATAGGATGGATGCATAGTAGGCAAGTATTGACTTGGGGAACAGAATGAAAGAGGTTGCAGACTAGTACAGTGGGCAAAAGAGCAAGATTTGATTATTGGAAACACCTGGTTTCAACAGCACCCAAGGAGATTATGGACATGGAGGAGTCCTGATCATAAAATCAGAAATCAGATTGATTACATTCTCATCAACAGAAGATTTCAAAATGCCTTAAAAGTCGCAAAAACTATACCAAGCGCAGACTGCTACAGCGACCATAGATTAATCTTAAGCAATTTACATATAAAATTAAAGAAAGTCAAATATTCACCAAGAAACACAAAATTTAATCTACAAGCACTGAAGAGCGAGGAAATAAAAGATAAATTCAATGTAGAGGTAAAGAACAGATTCGATGAATTGTCTGATATGGAAACAATATTTCATGACGTCAGTGACCAATGGGAAATATTAAAGAAATCAGTCAACCAAGCTGCAGAAACAACCATCACAAAACTAACGATAATAGGACGCATGAAATGGATGACGGAAGACATCTTAAAACTCATGGAAGTAAGAAGAAATAACAAAAATTACAAGGAAAAATATGAAGAGATTCACAGGAAAATTAGGAAGGTATGCAAAGAGGCAAAAAAAACATGGCCTGAGGAAAATTGCAAGGAAATTGAACTTCAACACAATCAATCAATCAATCATGTGCCATGCCGGAAAGCGTGGGCGGTCATGATTCGCCATTTCACTCGATCACCAGAGTCGTGGATCAGCTCAGTGTTCCTGTCTCGTCCATGCCATGTGGCCAAGCCATCCAGGTATTTTCCTCTCGGTCTTCCTCTTGGTCTGTTCCCTTCGATCTTGCCAGCTGTCACTAAGTTCTCCAGTCCATTTCTTCTCATAACATGTCCAAATAATTTTGACTGTCTACGTCTAATTTCTCTAATCAATCTACGATTTCCATTTGTCTCTTGTAGTACTTGGTCATTGGTTTTTCTATCTGTCCATGGTATTCTTTGCATTTTCCTCAGAAACCACATTTCTGCAGCCATCAGATGTCTTTCAGCTTGACTGCACATTGTCCAAGTTTCACATCCATACAAAAGAACAGGCTCTATGTATCCCCTCAACACCCTTTTTCTCGTTTCAATTGACATCATTTTATTGGTCAGAATGTTTTTCATCTTGCTAAAGGCTACTTTCGCAATGGCGATTCTTGTTCTAATCTCTTCAAGGCATCTGCCATCAGATGTTATGACTGTTCCGAGATAATTGAACCGATTCACTTGTTGAAGAATATTCCCATTTACTTGTATATTACATTGTGGTGCTTCGTGCTTCCTAGTGACGACCATAACCTGTGTCTTCCTACAATTTAATTCCAACCCCAGCTGCTCACTGTGTACAACCACAGCGTCTACTAATTGTTGCAGATCCTGTGCATTGTCTGCAATCAATACTGTATCATCTGCATATCTAATGTTATTTATAAAATGCTCCAAGCTACCTTTGGCCATTGTTTAAATATAACGCTAGACATAGCGAACGACTAAATATACTTCATGTCCCTAAACCTAGGATAGACTTATAGAAAACAAGCTTAGCATACTCTGCCGCTCAGTTGTGGAACAATCTTCCACAAGAAATCAAAGACACCACATATCATGATACATACATTCGCAACCTGTTTGAACACTACCTTAGTACAGACTACATTCCCCCATAACAAACAACACAAAAAAGACAATAATGGTAACTTATCTCAAACGACAACTAGCCAAAAAACATTCCCTTATGTATGGCACGTTACACCCTCCTTAGGTATTTATAATGCCCATGTTAAACACTGCTTCAGTGAGTCATTTGTTATTGATTATTTTTCATGCGTTTTAATGTTCTTTTGTTGTCAAAAGTTGCTTCATAAGTGATGTTGAATGAAAGAATGTATGAGAGGAAATAGAGAAGAAGGGCAGAATGTCAGACGGGCCTGCGTGCCCAATTCTTAACCCTTTGAAAATAAAGACTTATTATTATTATTATTATTATTATTATTATGTTTCGTCCTCCAATGCTGATTCCATTTAGGTCTTCTACATTTCTGAAGATATTTTCACTGTATAGGGAAAAAAGATCTGGAGACATTACACATCCCTGCCTAACACCTCTCTTAATAGGTTGATATTGTCCTACTTCATTATCAATCCTTATGGCAGCTTGTTGTTTCCAATATATGTTTTTTATAAGTCTAATGTCTTTCCCATCAATTTGTAGATCTGCAAGCATATCCACAATGTTGACATGTCTAACTCTATCAAAAGCCTTTGTGTAGTCAATAAAGCAAAGATGTATATCCTTGTTTACTTCTAAAGCACGGTCAATAACTGTTTGCAGCATATACACAGCATTTACTGTACCCTTTCCTTCTACAAACCCACATTGTTCTTCCCCTATTTCAGGTTTTATTTTCTTCCTCACTCTTTGCATGATAATTCGTAACAAAATCTTTGTGATGTGACTCATTATACTAATTGTTCTATGTTGATCACATTCTAAGGTTCCTGATTTCTTTGGGATAGCAATAAATACAGAATTACATAATTCAGAAGGTATATCTCCAGTATCATATAATGTGTTCAGCAGTCTAGTGACTTGCTCTAGTCCAAATTCTTCTAAAGCTTTAATCATTTCTGTTGTGATGTTATCTGCACCGGGGGCCTTGCTAGCTTTCATATGCTTAAGAACATTTTGAACCTCCATCTTTAAAATTTCTGGTCCTTCATTATTAAATCTAATAGCATACTGTTCTTCTCTGTTATCATTATACAGGTCTTTCACATAATCTGTCCATACATGTAGAATCTGATCTTTTTCTATTATGATTTTGCCATCTTTAGTTTTTAGACAGCCTGTTGATGTACTTGTTCTTTTATTAGTAAGTTCCTGAATTCTCTTGTGCACTAATTTGGTATTTTGACTGTTGTGTTGTTTTTCAATTTCTAAGCACTTTTCCTCAAGCCATGATTCTTTTGCCTTCCTACATAATACTCTGACTTGTCTGTGAATTTCTTCATATTTGGCAGGATTATTTTTGTTGAGTCTTCTTGTTTCCATTAAGTGTAAAATTTCCTCAGTCATCCATTTCTTACGACCCACCTTCTTTAATTTTGGAATAGTTGTTTCTGCAGCCACATTGATTGAATTCTTTAACATTTCCCATTGATCATCCACATCCTGGAATAGGATCTCTAGATCAGACAATATTTCAAATCTGTTCTGTACTTCTATGTTGAATTTGTTTTGTATTTCCTTGTCATTACTCAATGTACACAAGTCATATTTAGTGTTTCCTGTTATATACTTGACTTTCTTCAACTTTATCCTCAATGTTCCTGTGAGTAATCTGTGGTCACTATAACAATCAGCACTGGGAACTGTTTTTGCTACTTTTAGCGCATTTCTAAATCTTCTGCTAATGAGAATGTAGTCAATCTGGTTTCTAATCCTGCTATCAGGACTCCTCCAGGTCCATAATCTTCTAGGGTGTTGCTTGAACCAGGTATTTCCTACAATCATTTCCTGTTCTTTTGCCCACTCTACTAGTCTGTATCCTCTTTCATTTCTCTCTCCTAAACCATAGTTTCCTACTGTGTATCTATCCCCTTGATTTCCTACTTTTGCATTGAAGTCCCCTATTATGATGTTTATTTCTGAATTGTTACATTTCTTTAAGGCAGACTCTATGTCATTATAAAATTCCTCTACACTATCTTCACTGGACTCTCCTGTTGGGGCATATACCTGAATAACATTTATGTTAAAAGGTCTGCCACTCAATTTAACTAGAAGAACTCTGTCCGACACGGCCCAATATCCCTGAACAGATGTTGATGTTTTCCGGTCCAAAATTATTGCCACTCCCCTATGTCGATCTTCACCTCCAGAATAAATAATCTTAAAATCTTTATGTATCTTGATGCCTGCTCCTGTCCATCTCGTTTCACACATACCTAATATATTAATTATTTCTCTTTGAATTTCTTGTGTTATGTTCTCTAATGTTCCGTCGTTGTTTAACGTCCTAACGTTCCATGTTCCTAAGTTTAATGTCTCTGTCCTTGTCTTGCGATGATCAGTCTTTAAGCGAATCATAATAAACTAGGCAATTTCAAAGAGGTAGTTTGCCGTTGCTTTCCTCTATGGCAGTGACCATACTGGCCGGATGACCGCAATCATTGTCTCTCGAAAGAGATCTTCTGCTTGCCGTCGCGAAACTCGAGACCATACCCAACAAATATCTGTCGGCTGCCCTCAAAATTTCATCCACCACCTGCCTTCCGTGGCTTCTTTTGAACACTTCCAATACACGAAAACGAAATAACATCACATATTCCAAAGGAAAAACACTATCCACACAAATTCCACGGGAATTTCCATAGGAAATCCACAGAAAAACACTGAACAGCGTCTCCCCTAAGATCAACGAGTCATCGCGTCGCCATTATACCGGAAGTTAAGTTCAACACAACACCTGGAATACCAAATTAATGCACAAAAGCATTAACGACATCACTAAGAAAAGAACACACATGTCAACGGGTTGCCTAAAAACCAAAGATGGCAAAATCATCATAAAAAAATATCTAGTCAGTCAGCATCAGCCAATGAGCAATGGTATCATAACCTTTTCCTCATAAACGTTAATCTAAATAGCTGGTGTTTCTGCTAACCAAATGGGAAGGTGAACACCTCGTGGATTTTAGTGCACTGCAGTAGATTGTGAACCAACAACTCTGCATTACAATGAGAAACAGTGACAGCCTAGATCATACATCAGCTTAGATCATACATCAGCTTAGATCATACATCAGCTTAGATCATACATCAGCTTAGATTATATATCAGCTTAGATCATACATCAGCTTAGATCAAACATCAGTCTAGATCATACATCAGCCTAGATCATACATCAGCCTAGATTATACATCAGCTTAGATCATACATCAGCTTAGATCATACATCAGCTTAGATCATACATCAGCTTAGATCATACATCAGCTTAGATCATACATCAGTCTAGATCATACATCAGTCTAGATCATACATCAGCTTAGATCATACATCATCTTAGATCATACATCAGCTTAGATCATACATCAGTCTAGATCATACATCAGTCTAGATCAGACATCAGCTTAGATCAGACATCAGCCTAGATCATACATCAGTCTACATCATACATCAGCTTAGATCATACATCAGCTTAGATCATACATCAGCTTAGATCATACATCAATCTAGATCATACATCAGCCTAGATCATACATCAGCCTAGATCATACATCAGCTTAGATCATACATCAGCTTAGATCATACATCAGTCTAGATCATACATCAGCTTAGATCATACATCAGTCTACATCATACATCAGCCTAGATCATACATCAGCTTAGATCATACATCAATCTAGATCATACATCAGCTTAGATCATACATCAGTCTAGATCATACATCAGCTTAGATCATACATCAGCCTAGATCATACATCAGTCTACATCTTACATCAGCTTAGATCATACATCAGTCTAGATCATACATCAGTCTAGATCATACATCAGCCTAGATCATACATCAGCTTAGATCATACATCAGATTAGATCATACATCAGTCTAGATCATACATCAGCCTAGATCATACATCAGCCTAGATCATACATCAGTGTAGATCATACATCAGTCTAGATCATACATCAGCCTAGATCATACATCAGCCTAGATCATACATCAGCTTAGATCATACATCAGTCTAGATCATAAATCAACCTAGATCATACATCAGCCTAGATCATACATCAGCCTAGATCATACATCAGCTTAGATCATACATCAGCTTAGATCATACATCAGTCTAGATCATACATCAGCCTAGATCATACATCAGCTTAGATCATACATCAGCTTAGATCATACATCAGTCTAGATCATACATCAGCTTAGATCATACATCAGTCTACATCATACATCAGCTTAGATCATACATCAGTCTAGATCATACATCAGCTTAGATCATACATCAGCTTAGATCATACATCAGCTTAGATCATACATCAGCTTAGATCATACATCAGTCTAGATCATACATCAGCCTAGATCATACATCAGCTTAGATCATACATCAGCTTAGATCATACATCAGCTTAGATCATACATCAGTCTAGATCGTACATCAGCTTAGATCATACATCAACCTAGATCATACATCAACCTAGATCATACATCAGCTTAGATCATACATCAGCTTAGATCATACATCAGCCTAGATCATACATCAGCCTAGATCATACATCAACCTAGATCATACATCAGCTTAGATCATCCATCAACCTAGATCATACATCAGCCTAGATCATACATCAGCCTAGATCATACATCAGCCTAGATCATACATCAGCTTAGATCATACATCAGCCTAGATCATGCATCAGCCTAGATCATGCATCAGCCTAGATCATACATCAGCCTAGATCATACATCAGTCTAGATCATACTTCAGCTTAGATCATACATCAGTCTAGATCATACATCAGCCTAGATCATACATCAGCTTAGATCATACATCAGCTTAGATCATACATGTCTACATCATACATCAGTCTACATCATACATCAGTCTACATCATACATCAGCCTAGATCATACATCAGCTTAGATCATACATCAGCTTAGATCATACATCAGCTTAGATCATACATCAGTCTAGATCATACATCAGCCTAGATCATACATCAGCTTAGATCATACATCAGTCTAGATCATACATCAGCCTAGATCATACATCAGTCTAGATCATACATCAGCCTAGATCATACATCAGCTTAGATCATACATCAGTCTAGATCATACATCAGCTTAGATCATACATCAGTCTACATCATACATAAGCCTAGATCATACATCAGCTTAGATCATACATCAGTCTAGATCATACATCAGCTTAGATCATACATCAGTCTAGATCATACATCAGCTTAGATCATACATCAGCCTAGATCATACATCAGCCTAGATTATACATCAGCTTAGATCATACATCAGCTTAGATCATACATCAGTCTAGATTAGCCTAGATCATACATCAGCTTAGATCATACATCAGTCTACATCATACATCAGCCTAGATCATACATCAGCTTAGATCATACATCAGCTTAGATCATACATCAACCTAGATCATACATCAGCCTATATCATACATCAGCCTAGATCATACATCAGCCTAGATCATACATCAGCTTAGATCATACATCAGTCTACATCATACATCAGCTTAGATCATACATCAGCCTATATCATACATCAACCTAGATCATACATCAGTCTACATCATATATCTGTCTAGATCATACATCATTCTAGATCATACATCAGCCTAGATCATACATCAGCCTAGATCATACATCAGCCTAGATTATACATCAGCTTAGATCATACATCAGCTTAGATCATACATCAGTCTAGATCAGCCTAGATCATACATCAGCTTAGATCATACATCAGTCTACATCATACATCAGCCTAGATCATACATCAGCTTAGATCATACATCAGCTTAGATCATACATCAACCTAGATCATACATCAGCCTATATCATACATCAGCCTAGATCATACATCAGCTTAGATCATACATCAGCCTAGATCATACATCAGCTTAGATCATACATCAGTCTACATCATACATCAGCTTAGATCATACATCAGCCTATATCATACATCAACCTAGATCATACATCAATCTACATCATATATCTGTCTAGATCATACATCATTCTAGATCATACATCAGCCTAGATCATACATCAGCCTAGATCATACATCAGCCTAGATCATACATCAGCTTAGATCATACATCAGTCTAGATCATACATCAGCTTAGATCATACATCAGCTTAGATCATACATCAGCCTAGATCATACATCAGCCTAGATCATACTATAGCACATTAATCATTCTTCTTCTCCATCTTTCGTTCCCTTGAAATTGATCGTGTCTATAGCTGCAATGTTTGCCTGTTTGATTACACACACACATCTGTTCAATACCTTGTATATTCATGAGGCTATTAATTATTTACTTTGGTGTGTTTCAGAAACACACTCATGGTCTCCAAGTAATCCTTACCTCTCCATACAAGAACATTCACAAAAGTGGACATATGACAGCATAGATGTGAAGGTTGTGAAACAAGAACTATCGGATGTTCTGTGTGAGGACAGGAGTCACACCTTCAGTAAAATGGTAGACATAGCTGGGGATAGCATCATTCCAGAATTAACAGGGGACAAAAACTCAGAATCAAGAACGGTTGAGAACAGGTGTAAGGATTCAGTAAAACATGAACAATGTTGTCAAATGTCAGAAAATGTGTCTTTTGTTGGAACTAGCAATCTGAAGAAACATAAGCGAACACATACAGGAGAGAAGCCTTACATGTGTGGTGATTGTGATGCTTCTTTTAAGCATGTTTGCAGTCTGAAGACTCATAAGAGAACACATACAGGACAGAAACCTTACAAGTGTGATAGTTGCGATGCTTCGTTTACTAAATTTGGCAATCTAAAGTGTCACGAGAGAACACATACAGGAGAGAAACCTTACAAGTGTGATTATTGTGGTGCTGCTTTTGCCTATGCTAGCAATATGAAGAACCATATGCGAACACATACAGGAGAGAAACCTTACATGTGTGATAATTGTGGCACTTCTTTTAAGCATGCTACCACTCTGAAGGTCCATAAGAGAACACATACAGGAGAGAAACCTTACAGGTGTGATGATTGTGGTGCTTCTTTTACTCAATCTGGCAGTCTGAAGGTCCATAAGAAAACACACATAGGAAAGAAACCTTTCATGTGTGATGATTGTGGTGCTTCTTTTACTCAATCTGGCAATCTGACGGTCCATAAGAAAACACATACAAGAGAGAAACCTTACATGTGTGATGATTGTGGTGCTTCTTTTACTCAAGCTGGCAATCTGAAGGTCCATAAGAAATCACATACAAGAGAGAAACCTTACAAGTGTGATTATTGTGGTGCTTCCTTTACTCTATTTGGCCATCTGAAGGTCCATAAGAGAACACATACAGGAGAGAAGCCTTACAAGTGTGATTATTGTGGTGCTTCTTTTAATGATGCTAGCAATCTGAAGAACCATATGCGAACACACACAGGAGAGAAACCTTACAGGTGTGATGATTGTGGTGCTTCTTTTACTCAATCTGGCAGTCTGAAGGTCCATAAGAAAACACATACAAGAGAGAAACCTCACATGTGTGATGATTGTGGTGTTTCTTTTAAGCATGCTATCAGTCTGAAGGTCCATAAGAGAACTCATACAGGAGAAATAATTTACAAGTGTAGTGATTGTGGTGCTTCTTTTAACCGGTCTTGCAATCTGAAGGTTCATATGAGAACACACACAGGAGAGAAACCTTACAGGTGTGATGATTGTGGTGCTTCTTTTACTCAATCTGGCAATCTGAAGGTCCATAAGAAAACACATACAGGAGAGAAACCTTTCATGTGTGATGATTGTGATGTTTCTTTTCTTTAAATTAGCAGTTTGAAGGGCCATAAGACAACACATACAGGAGAGAAACCTTACTTGTGTGATTACAGTGGTGCTTCTTTTAACCATTCTTGCAATCTGAAGGTTCATATGAGAACACATATACACGAAAGAAACCTTACAAGTGTGACTATTGTTGTGCTTCTTTTACTCAATTTGCCATGTGAAGGGAAATAAGAGAACACATGCAGAAGAGATGCCTTATAAGTGATGATTGTGGTGCTTCTTTTAACTGTGCTAGTAGTCTGAAGGTCCATTAGAGAACATATACAGGAGAGTGTCATGTTCTTGCATATTTACTTTACTTTCACTGATGTGATGTTTATGGTTGTTGTGTTCCTCTTTACTTTACTTTCACGGATGTGATGTTTATGGTTGTTGTGTTCCTGTTTACTTTACTTTCACGGATGTGATGTTTATGGTTGTTGTGTTCCTCTTTACTTTCATGGATGTGATGTTTATGGTTGTTGTGTTCCTCTTTACTTTACTTTCACAGATGTGATGTTTATGGTTGTTGTGTTCCTCTTTACTTTACTTTCACGGATGTGATGTTTATGGTTGTTGTGTTCCTCTTTACTTTCATGGATGTGATGATTATGGTTGTGTTCCTCTTTACTTTACTTTCACGTATGTGATGTTTATGGTTGTTGTGTTCCTCTTTACTTTACTTTCACGGATGTGATGTTTATGGTTGTTGTGTTCCTCTTTACTTTCATGGATGTGATGATTATGGTTGTGTTCCTCTTTACTTTACTTTCACGTATGTGATGTTTATGGTTGTTGTGTTCCTCTTTACTTTACTTTTATGGATGTGATGTTTGTGGTTGTTGTGTTCCTCTTTACTTTACTTTCACGGATGTGATGTTTATGGTTGTTGTGTTCCTCTTTACTTTCATGGATGTGATGATTATGGTTGCGTTCCTCTTTACTTTACTTTCACGTATGTGATGTTTATGGTTGTTGTGTCTCTCTTGACTTCACTTTCACGGATGTGATGTTTATGGTTGTTGTTTTCCTCTTTACTTTACTTTCATGGATGTGATGTTTATGGTTGTGTTCCTCTTTACTTTACTTTCATGGATGTGATGTTTATGGTTGTTGTGTTCCTCTTTACTTTACTTTCATGGATGTGATGTTTATGGTTGTGTTCCTCTTTACTTTACTTTCACGGATGTGATGTTTATGGTTGTTGTGTTCCTCTTTACTTTCACAGGTGTAATGTTTATGGTTGTTGTGTTCCTCTTTACTTTACTTTCATGGATGTGATGTTTATGGTTGTGTTCCTCTTTACTTTACTTTCATGGATGTGATGTTTATGGTTGTGTTCCTCTTTACTTTACTTTCACGGATGTGATGTTGTCAGCAACCTGGCTTTAACAGGCACACATGGATTCTTCTTTTGTACCACACGAAATGATAACTCGTACGTTGTACAAAGGGGATATATATTTATTCTAAGCAAATTGCACAATAGCTCCAAGAGCTGATATTCACATGATTCAAATACATCATGGCAATGTTGTGTAATGAGGTTATCTAAGGTGATCTCTACTAAATTAGTCTAGCCTAAGTTATCACTAAATCTACTGTCCTCTAAACAATACAGTATTCAAAGCGAATACAGTGATCCTGCTCTCTGAGCTGTCTTGTCCCGTCTGGTTGACTTTCGTGGCATGTCCAGCCACGAGCCGGTGACCCCTTCGTGCGTCAGCCGGTTTGCGTGCTCGGCATCCCAGCACGCAGTTAATAGCTTGTCAATAGGTTGCTTTTTTCTCGAGCTAACATTATTAACGGATACCTCTCGTGGTATTGGTCTCCTCTTAGTAACATCTGTTCATGTCCTAAAGTGTCCCCTTTTAGGACACGAGTATGTCCAGTCGGAGAACTGCTCACAGTTCTCCCTGCTGCTACTGTCCCTTCTATTTACTCTTCCTCAGATAGGGATGTTATCTCTGTCCTGTCTTGGTCCTCTTCCTTAGTTTACTTCTCTTTCCTACATCAGTATATATGCGGGTCTTTGACACACTCTCCCTCCTTCCCTGTTGTGTTACACGCTTTTAACTTCTGGGTGTAACACAAGTGGATATCTAATTGAAGAAAATTAGACGTATCTAATTTTGTCAAAGGCCGCATGCACTTGTTCCCTAAGTTCTGGGTCTAGCACAAGATCTCTACTCTCCAATGTCACACTGTTGTATCACTTCACTTGACTATTGATTATCGCACCACATTCGTACAGTTGGTTAGAGCTATTGCTCGTTCTAATATTATATGTATTGGGCGTTGTGTGACCCGAAGCAATTGTATTTTTATAGACCCGCTCCTCAAATCGCCCATTCACGGACGACCCAAACAATTTGCCCCTATTATGGGTACAAAACATGAATTATATTCATGCTCCCCATATAACACTATCTCCAACTCGTATGCATGCTTTGTGCGCTAATGTTCACCTATCTAGCTTCCACTTGTGAAGAAATCTTTTAGTGTTAAAATTGGGTTTCGAAAGTTTGTAGTGTCCCTTGTTTGGAATAGTTATGTCCCTTTTAGTAATGATGTCTGCATCTTTACATGTTAGTTTTCCTGATTGTTTGCATGTTTGTATTTAATAAATGTGTGTACAAACTACTAATATGTGTGTATGTCTATTATTTATACATGTATGTTATTTTTCAAGCGCCATAAAACGGTTTACTGCAGTCACAAATGAGTGTGTAAAGCTAATTTATGACTACACGGCCGGTTTAGGAGGCTCAAAATATATTTCCTATCACTCTATTGAAAGTATGGCAACAACACGGATAAAACAAACAACACACTGTGTCACACAAAATCAACACAGACAAATTACAAAACTCGCGTTTGCGGCAAACAGTCTGCAAAATGTCTCACTCCTCTGTATTTCTTCCTTTCTCTCATTCTCTTTCACACTTCTTTTATTCACACTTTCATTCTGCACTGGTTTTAAAAAAAATATTCTGTCATTAAAATATCGTTACATACAAAAAGAATGAATGAAAAATATATTTCTATTGAATACCTGGCTTGGTTTACAAGCGTTTTAAAGCCAAATGACTGTGCGGTACTTCTGCACTGGTCATTTCTGTACAAAAATTTACATGATTGAAAGGATCGTTTACAACCAATCCTGGGGTAAATGATTATTATATCTAATCTATTCTACGTTGGTGTGCTGAGCTATGCTAACTAAGGGAAATAATCTAACTAAATGAAAATAATTAGGTGAAAAGTGTTAATTACCTTAATGTGTGTTTCTAAATATGATGGTATCTATTCTAAATGGAGTATTAATTTTAAATGGTGTTTCATTTATTTAACTATGTGAAAATGTGTTTAAATGATGATGATTTACAAATGTTTACTAGATTTAAGAGTATGATCTAATGATTTGATGTGTATGAGTTCCTAAATAAATGTAGATGAAGTTTAACTCTTAAATGTTGATGGTTTAATATTAATGAAACGTTTATAGCGATGGTTTTGAACATTCTATAATACTAACAAACTATGATATTAAATGCAACTGTTATAAAAACATATTATTGTACATGTCACATACATTTGTAATTCTAGATTAATTATCTTAACTACTTCCAGGTGTGTTCTTGGAGTCGCGTTCTCTGTTGAATGTCGTTGACATAGAGTCATATAAACACTTTCTAATCTATACGTGCTCGTCCTGGAAAAGTTTGAATGACATACTACTTGATAATTATATCAAGAGTATGATGATGGCGTAGACATCTTCTAGCGTGTCTGTCCTTTCTTACTTGTAATGACACAGTTCATGCTAGTCAAATCATGTCTATTCACAATATTTAAAGCACAACAATGTTTATAATCTACATTCTGGACACAAATTACTTAAGGTGTCGATGAATGAGGTGTTGTAGAATCGCTCTTCTCAGGTACATCAGGTATCTCAATCTGGGAGGGTCGACTAAGAGTGTCTGCAAGCAAGTTCATCTTTCCTTTGATGTGTTTAATAGTGAACGAGTAGTTCTGGAGAATCAAAGACCACCTGTAGATCCTGTTATTGTTGTGGACTCCAGATTCCATCACTGTCAGAGGGGAATTATCAGTCTCAATCACAAAATACGTGCCCGCTAAGAATCTGTGAAGCCTACGAACACAATAGATGATGCTTAAGGCCTCTAATTCAGAGGCTCCATACCTTGACTCAGCAGGTGTGATTTTCCGACTTACGTAAATAATAGGGTGGAAGATTTCGTCATAAAACTGGCCTAATAAGCCAGCTATAGATATAGTGCTTGCGTCTGTGCGAAGAAAATAAGTGAGATTTGGGTTAGGCAGGCGTAATATTTGTACAACGCTGAACATTTGCTTTAATTTTGATAATGCAACAATTAAATCTGCATCTTTTACATTCAATTTTACAGATGGTTTCAATACATTAGAAAAAAACGCTGGTGATTTCAGCCAAGTTTGGTATGAACTTGTTGTAGTAATTTACTAGACCAAGTAAGCTTCTAACTTGCTTCTTGGTCGTTGGCATTGTTAGATGTAAAATTTTGGTTACTATCTTATCATCAGTTTTAAATTGACCTCTCGTGATCATATGGCCAAGGAAGTCGATTTCTTCCATACCCAACTCAACTTTTGTTGGTTTTACAGTAAGACCGAAAAGTCTCAATCTATCGAAGACATGTCACAGTTTCTGTAAATGTGTTGTCCAGTCTGCTGTATGGACACATATGTCGTCAATATCAGTTTCAGTTTTAGTTACTCCGTGGAGAAGGTCTCTAGTTAGTCGAACAAACTTGGCTGGAGCATTACGAAGGCCAAAAGGGAGGAATCGCCACTCATACAGACCTAAGGGTGGTGAGAATGCAGTGAGATGGATAGAAGATTTCAACCATCCTAAAACATTGACCTGGGCTCCAAAGTCAACCATCATAAAACATTGACCTGGGCTCCAAAGTCAACCATCCTAAAACATTGACCTGGTCTCCAAAGTCAACCATCCTAAAACATTGACCTGGGCTCCAAAAGTCAACCACCCTAAAACATTGACCTGGGCTTCAAAGTCAACCATCCTTAAACTGACCTGGGCTCCAAAGGCAACCATCCTACACCTGACCTGGGCTCCAAAGTCAACCATCCTAAAACATTGACCTGGGCTCCAAAGTCAACCACCCTACACCTGACCTGGGCTCCAAAGTCAACCATCCTACACCTGACCTGGGCTCCAAAGTCTACCATCCTAAAACATTGACCTGGGCTTCAAAGTCAACCACCCTAAAACATTGACCTGGGCTCCAAAGTCAACTATCCTAAAACATTGACCTGGGCTCCAAAGTCAACCATCCTAAAAAATTAACCTGGGCTCCAAAGTCAACCATCCTAAAAAATTGACCTGGGCTCCAAAGTCAACCATCCTAAAACATTGACCTGGGCTCCAAAGTCAACCATCCTAAAACATTGACCTGGGCTCCAAAGTCAACCATCCTAAAACTGACCTGGGCTCCAAAGTCAACCATCCTAAAACATTGACCTGGGCTCCAAAGTCAACCATCCTAAAACTGATCTGGGCTCCAAAGTCAACCATCCTAAAACTGACCTGGGCTCCAAAGTCAACCATCCTAAAACATTGACCTGGGCTCCAAAGTCAACCATCCTAAAACATTGACCTGGGCTCCAAAGTCAACCATCCTAAAACTGACCTGGGCTCCAAAGTCAACCATCCTAAAACTGATCTGGGCTCCAAAGTCAACCATCCTAAAACAAGCGCAGGAAATGTCTGAGGAAGTAAAGGCAGCCCACTTGACATTGACCACGTGACCCCCGACCCCCCTCGAGTGCTGATTGGTCTAGAAGTTGTGGGGCTGGCAACATGTACCCATTACACCTCCTAGCATCTGAAAAGGTCCTTTACTTTAGTGACCTACTTGTAGTGGCTTTTCTTTTTTGTGCCTTGTCAGAATTTTGTTACACCTCCTGGCATATGAAAAGGTCCTTTACTCTAGTGACCTACTGGTTCCAAATGTTGCTGTTATGTAGCCGGGGGGGGGGGGGCAGAGTTGTGGTGAGCGACCAACCTTGCTTAAATACCCTAATGGCTCGTGCATTCATCACCTCTACAGCAAAAGTCCAAGTCCTGGCCTTCATGTGGCAGGCCTGTGTTAACTAACAGGAGAAGGGGTGGCGGCGAGTCACTGGCGCCGAAAAATAACCAGTTCGCTCTAGATGTGTATGCACGTACATGCATGCGCAGACACGTGTGTGCGCGCCTACACATCTAAACTCGAGTAAGATCACAGTCTGCTCTAATATAGGACAGGTGCTGAAGACGGAGGGAAACATCCAGTAGGCGCACCACAGAAATAAGGATGCCACACAATTAAGCATTGACATATGTCGACTACTGCTAAATGTTATGGCGCTCGTCCTGCTTTGGACCACCAGGCAGGTGCAGTTCCGGGCCCTATGTCTCGAAAGGGTCCAATCACAACTACTGGAGTCCGTCCTTCTCAGATGTCCTGTGGAGCCAGGGGACCTGAGTTACAGCGTCTGGCTATAAAAAATATTTGCACCTTGCCGTCTTGACAGACGATAGTTTGTTACATTGTGTTTCAAAAAGGCATAATAACTACAACTCATGGCAGTGGTGAATGTGACTGTTAATGCCAATTCACGGTGTAAATGTTCGTCCACAGTAGATGCATGTGAACACATGGTCATTTTCACCATCATGCACCATCTTACGTCTCACACGCTTGGTGTGTGTGACTTATCTGCAATAATTTTCTCCTTTGTCTTTATTCCATTTCTGATACTTGCCCTCCATGCAACACGTTCAGCGGCGACTTGCTCCCACTGTACATTATCAATGCCTGTATCGATCATGTCCTGCTTACACACATCTTTGGATCGTAGTAGAGGCCGACCCTGAGGTCTCTTATCCACCTGTAATTCACAAAAAAAGATGTCCTTTGGTATTCTACCATCATCCATCCTCCTAACGTGTCTTACCCATCTAAGTTTCATACCAAACAAAGAATAAAAAGAATGCACTGAAATGCGGAGGGAGTCAGCCAAAAAAAAAAAAAAAAAAAACCACATAGAATTAGAAAACATCTTGGACCAAGAAAATGTAAGCCTATGTTGCTTGCAAGAAATTCACCTCAACGAAAATATAGCCTTCAAAATCAGAGGCTACCAGCGTTACCGATCTGACCGAAAGGGTAGGATACTGACCCTTGTTTAAAAAAAAATAACATCACTGCTTCACAAATCAAATTCTACATGGAAGGGGCTGAATATCAGACTCTTAAACTTAAGACAGGCAATACAGACCTACATCTGATCAATTACTGCTGTCCAAGTGACCGCCCACAACACTGGACACACTACCATTAAAAGAAAAAAAATTATTGTGTGTGGCGATTTCAACAGCCACTCGCAGAGCTGGGGCTATGATCACGTGGATCAGAGAGGAGAGAGAGAGACTGGAAGACTGGCATGATGAGAATAGATTCATCGTGATTAACAAGCCGTCTGACCCAAATACCTTCTACTCGAGATCACGGCCTGAACTGGCTTTTCATTCACCAGACCTGGAGTGTAACATTAAATGAATTGTTGGGAAACAGCTTGGTGGCAGTGATCATCAGCCACTCTCTTTCTAACTGTAGAAAATGAGCTTGTAAATGAAAGCAGCACCCTCTCGAGGTGGAACTACAAGAAAGCAGACTGAGCAATGTACAAGAATCGCACCAGCATACTGGTTAGAAACCTGAACACTGAGAAAGACATAAATAAAGCAGTTGGAGAGTTTGGGAAATGCATACTACAGGCAGCATGATAAACAGTATCAAGAGAAGCCCGTAAACATTATAAACCATACTGGAGTAGTGAACTGGAACAGTTGCATAATGATCTGGAGGTGTGTAGAAAGCAAGCAGAGGCCAAACCCAGCCAAGAGCACCATAATAAATACTGTACCAGCACGCAAACGTAAAATTTCAAAGGGCCAAGCTGCAGGCTAGACGGAAAAGCTGGCAGGAGAGTCACTGAACAGTGAATGAGACGCAAGGAAGTTGTGGAAGCTAATAAAACAACTTAACGATGAGGGCACAGGGAGAAACTCAAAAATTGCACTACATAAAAACGGAAACATCTTAACAGGAAAGCAAGCAGCTGACCATTTTGCGGGCTCATTCGCACAAGATAATATCGAAATTAGTCCAGAGAAACAACAAGAGATTCGAGAGATGTGGCAACATACAGGACAGAATGAAATACTACATGAGGTTCTGGGGGCACATATCACAATCAGCGAACTGGAGCTAGCCATATAAAAACTGAAAATTAGAAAGTCACCAGGAGCTGATGGTATCTCCAATGAAATGATCAGGAACCTTGGAACAAAGGCCAAAACAAAGCTGTTGCAGATCTTCAATAACAGCTGGACCTTAGGCAGTGTTCCACAAGCCTGGAGAGAAGCAATCATGATACCCTTACTAAAATCAGGGAAAGATGGTTCCATTGCCTCCAGCTACAGACCAATTAGCCTCACCAGCTGTCTCTGCAAAACACTGGAGCGCATCATCAATCACAGACTGCAGTGGTACATTGAAAGTGAAAACATCCTTGTGTCACAGCAGGCTGGCTTTAGGCAGTGCTACTCTACGGAGGATCAGACAACCTACCTCTCTCAAAAAATTGAGGATGCATTCCAAGAGAAGAAGCTGGTGCTTGCGGCATGGATAGATCCGAAGAAAGGCTTTGACAATGTCTGGAAAGAATGTCTGATGAAGAAACTGAGAAACTGTAAAGTCAATGGAAGAATGTACAAATGGGTGAAAGCATACTTGTACAACAGAAGAGCCCGAGTACAGATAGATGGATTAAAGAGCAAGAAAGTACTACTGCGTCACGGTGTTCCCCAAGGCGGAGTCTTGTCCCCCACACTTTTTCTAATCTTCAGCAATGATCTTGTTGCTAATCTACCGCATGGAATTAAAGCGGAAATGTACGCTGATGACCTGGTTCTATGGAGCACAAATGAACATGCATCAGGGACCACCAGATCGCTACAAAGTGCTGTAGATACATTTGTTGCATGGGCAAATAGATGGTGTGTCAGCATAAACACTGACAAGTGCAGCACCACTCTATTTGCTCTCTCTCTCTCTCTCTCTCTCTCTCTCTCTCTCTCTCTCTCTCTCTCTCTCTCTCTCTCTCTCTCTCCAAAACAAAAGGCAGGGATCATACAGATAAATGGAAAACCCCTAAGAGAAGATAAAGAACAAACACACCTTGGAGTAACATTTGATGACAGGCTGACATGGAGAAAGCACATCAACACAGCAGTAGCAAAAGCCAGAAGGAAAATAGCCATCCTGAGAAAACTAAGTGGAACCACATGGGGAGATAGTGAGAAAATACATAGCAAAGTTTATCAACAGAACAAACGAAGACACAAGGAATGCGGGTCAACTGCGTGGTGTTCGGCATCAAAACCCACACTACAAGAGCTGGACAAGGTGTAACATCAAACACTTAGAGTCACCATAGGAGGGATGAGATCAACCCCTATAGTGGAGATGGAGAAGATTGTGATGACACAAGCATCGAGAGAGCGCAGAGATACGAAAACGCTAATCAAGCAGAGAAGTTCCTCAGCATGCCAGGCCACCCTATGAAGAACAGATTTGAAAACTTGGCTATGGGCGGTTGAAAGGAAGCAGTTTTACCCACTATGCCAAACGACTCTGCAGAGAAACCACCGATCTGCCCAAAGTTGGTATCACCATAAAAACTAGCTTAGAGCGAACTCCATGGAAAGAGGAACATAGACTATCATTACAAATCCAGATAAAAGTGAGAGGACTATTTGACAAGGAAGAACAAAACAGCGTACAGCACAGAACAGCCACTCTCAGCTTCCTTGATGAAGAATACCCACAGAACGTCTGGATCCGAGTCTGGGATCGGTCAGCACAAAATGCTGTTCGAAATGGAAGAGCGGGACTGTACATAGAATGCCCAAAATAATACACGGCCAGGATACCAACAGGAAAGTACTGCCATAACTATGATGCTGAAACTGAGGAAATTAAGATAGCAACAGAGAAATTGCTAAATACCAGCTATGGGACAGAACATGTGCTATTGACAGATGCAAAATCAGTACTCGAGGCGCTCCTGCCTAGGAAATTGCCAGTTCCAGGGGCACTATTGTATGAACTTAGCAGTCAGCATAAGGTCACCATACAGTGGATACCATCCCACCGTGGAGTACCCGGAAACGGCAGAGCTGATCAATTGGCTAAGGAAAGAGCCAAATAAGAACAGCCTGATGTGCCCGTTACATACCACCAAAAGAAAAGAATGATCAAATCAGTCACAAAGCCACCAAAATCTGCTCAAGACAACTACCACTTTATTGATAGACCAGAACAAGTCATTATTTTGCGACTCAGAATAGGACACAATACTACGCAACCACATGTATACAAAATTCAAGATTGGTGAAACAGCCATGTGCACATGTGGATTGGCGTCACAGACAGCAGAGCACATACTCCAAGACTGCCCAAAATATAACATATCTAGGCAAACCTTCTGGCCTAGAGAGACGACAATGGAAGATAAACTCTATGGACCACTGTTTAAAAAAAAGTTAGTTGCATGTCGTTTTACAGGGTGTTTACAGTCAACACGAGCAATTTTTGTTGTTGTTAATGTCTTGGCAAGTTTACGTTCGGTAGTTTGCCATTGCTTTCTGGACGACCTTCTCCCATACCACTTCGCAAAATAACGCAACGCGGTCTGCCAAATCTCGCGCAGCCATGTTTCGAACGCGTGTAAGAGGGATTACGAACCGCGTCCGTAAGGCTTTGGTCACGGAGATCGGCATAGAGCACTGAGTGAACTAAAAAAGACAGTTAAATTCATACAAGAGACAACATTGCAGTTATGGACATATTTCAAGCCAAACAATGAAGAAGAAGAAGTAATGCCAATGGCTTTGTGCTATAGAGAAGTACAACTCCATCCCTGGTCCCCGTCATGCGTGTAGTTATACTTATATCATATATTGCATTATACTTATTATAGGAAGCACAATGTATCATATCAAACTATTGTTTCGGTAATACTACTGGCTATTCGATATCATTATCCAGTACGTATTCTGAGTTTTTAATCTACGCGCTTTCCTAGTTGCTAGAACTAGAAGAAACATGGCGGCTTGTCTGTGTTGATTGCTGGACTCAACAACAGTTTAGTAATATTGAACATTTACATTGGACTACATCATTCGATAAGCGTTTATCGACGTTGAATATCGTCTTAATATACGATTATATCTCACCGACCTCTGCAAAAG
Organism: Cepaea hortensis; assembly: GCA_963921405.1. NCBI lineage: Eukaryota > Metazoa > Mollusca > Gastropoda > Stylommatophora > Helicidae > Cepaea > Cepaea hortensis. The sequence continues at coordinate 79,579,306 of OY992897.1, forward strand.
TCTCAAGAAGGGGCTGGATTGATTTCTTCAGGTAACTCAGACTGCCTTTTGCTACCTTGACTTGTTGCACGGTCGTCCCGAAGCGATCCGATACCCAATTATAATATTATATATGATATTGAATATCTCTTTGTAATCCTCTCCCTTGTGTTTTATGTCATCCTCTATTTCACTGACCCTGTAAATTTTAGACTATTCTAATCATCATACATTACACTATTACAGGTTTTCTCCGTATGTCATTTCTAGTGTCAGAAGCTTTTTCTAGCTTCTTGTGCATGAACCATCACGATTTTAAATTCGGAGTGACCTGTACACAAAATTTTGTGAATAGTAGTACTATTAGTACGAGCTGCTATACACACAATTTTTTGACTGGTCACGTGATTGTTCGGCTGGTCACGTGATGTCTACTTCCTTTTGACTACATTATTAATGTTTGCAGAACTATCATTGTGTTCTCGGTAGTGGACATCCTGGTCTGCCCTCAAGGGAAGGCAGGGGCAGACCATGGGCATTCCCCGCCATCCAAGGAGGCTTCCATACTTACAGAGCTGACACACAGTTCTCTGGTACTGGGCTACCCAAGGATTCGTCACGTTCTGCACATCGCTGCTTAGCCTCACTTCCGTATATTGGGCCTTCTATACACCATACGCTGTTCTTCCGGAAACCAGAAGAATGCAGTCTGCAGATGACATCCACGCGGTGAGCTTTCGATTTGGACTTTCCACATAATGGATTTGCTATCCAAGTAATATTCCATTTCGTGCCACTAGTACACTTTTTCCACCTTTTATGAAGCCCACCACACAGTGAGCTTTCGATTCAGATTTTCCACGTAATGGATTTGCTATCCAAGCAATATTCCATTTCATGCCTCTGGGACGCTTTTGTAACCGACATACCTGTGGTATGAAGTGTGGCAGTCTAAATACATCTTCATGCACTTTAGATGTCAACCTGAATGTAGTTAAAGTAAGCTGCAGTCAATTTGAGCTTGTTGATATCTCCATAGAGCTTGTCCTCAAATGAAGCAGGTGTGGGCCAAAATATTCTTTGTTCTGCATATATTGGGCACTCCTGCAGCAAATGTTTAGCTTTAATTTTACCAGTTCCACAATTACATTCATCAGTATCTCCTATCTTTAGTTTATTGAACAAGTGGTATTTCAGCCTGTTATGTCCTGTGCGGAGTCTGAAGATTACTACTTGTTCTCTTCGGTCGAGTTTGTAATATGCATCATCCTTCTGGTGGCCTGGATGCTCTGATTCCCATTTGGTTCTATAAGTGCTTTTTATAAACCTCTTTGCCTCATTATAGGTTATGTCTATGTCAGGCTGTGGTAGTCATCCGCCCTCGTTTGCTAGTCTGTCAGCCTCTTCATTTCCAGGTATACTGCAATGTGATGGGATAAACTGTATTACAACTTTTTTGGATTTCTGGCATAGACCGTGGAGTGCTGCTCTTAGGTCAGCTACAAAGTTGCTACACTTCAGTCTTCCCTTTCCAAAACCATTAAACCTGCTATACATAGGGTGGTCTGTCAATCTTCTAAATTTTTCAGCTTGTTGCTGGGCTCTGCTATCTCTTCTACCCTGCATTGGTTGTAAACAAGTGATCTTTTCTAATTCATTAACAGGTGTTGTCTTCAGGCTTCCAGTTATGATTCACATTCCTTGATTTTGGACTCTACTTATTTTGTTAACGTTTGACTTAGCTGCTGTTGCCCAAGCTGCAATGCCATATTCCAGTACTGGCCTCACCCGTCCAGTATATAACTTCTTGAGAACTTTCTCATCGCTCCCCATGTTGTACCAGCAAGCTTTTTCATGATTGCCATTCTTTGCCTTGCTCTTGTTCGATTTTTCTCAACTGTGTCTTCCATGTCAGGCGACGAACAAAGGTGACTCCTTGATAGTTTGGATTTTCTTCATGGCGCAATATTTTTCCATTCAATACCAGCTTAGGTTGCTGAGTTTTATTTGAGAGGGAGAACACTGTGCATGTTGTTGTCTCCTCACTTATCTTTACTAGCCATAATTTTGACCAGTCCTCTAGCGCTCAGATGTCCATATGGCTAGGTCATCTGCAAAGGAGGATGTGTGTACTCTGGCTGGAAAATTTTCCATGATGTCATTTATATATGCTAGGAATAATGTTGGTGAAAGAACTGCTCCTTGGGGGACACCTTGCTCCAACAGCATAATTTTGCTGGTTTGTCCTTGTACTTTTGTCCTGGCAGTGTCGAAACGTGTGGCCTGATATCCTCTGACTGAGAATTTGCGATTGGCATTGAGGTGTGTCTCCTGAATGCATGCCACATCTATTCTATCTTTATGAAGATGCTTTGTCAGGGATTCTTTCTTGTTATAAACTCCTTCGGCATTCCACTGTAGTATGTTGAGTGTCCTTGGTATTTGGTCAATAGCTCTTAACCTACTCCTCTGTGCCTTGACTCCACAGCACAGGGGAAGGTGACCACCAGTAGTCATGGGTGGACCCCCTCGAGGCAGGGGGCCCGGCACCATCACCGCCTGATGGGACTTCACGGGATTAGCACCATAATGATTAATTTTAATTTGTGACATCATGAATTAAGATACGTTGCACTGCTTTGTCAAGCCTGCGACTCAGTACATCCGATTTCGACAAGCATTTTTTTTGTGTGACTGTCCCCAGTCTACCTACAAGGCAGCAGGTTTGTGTGTCTTTTCGTCTGATTCCTCTCCCTTAACCTGTCCAACATGGGTGGCCCTACCAGTAGCTGTGCTCCGTCGGCATAGCTCTTGGGTCATTGGAACGTACAAGCCTCTCTACCTCGTCAAGGTGGACACATAGCAGAGGGGGTATGGTTTTTATAAGAGTATCATGTCTTTTAACTTTCTAGTTGCTTGTTTTAGGAACTAAAATATATATCACTGTACGTAGAGTGTGTCCTTGTCGACAAATATTGTCTTTGTGAGGTTTGAAGAAAAAAAAACTTGCAAAAAAAGACAGACAAGAAGAGAGAATAATAGTCTTCTTCAAATTTTTGTGTATAGTGGCTCGTACTATTCGCAAAATTGTGTGCCAAATAATCACGTGACCAGCCACACATTTTTGTGTATAGCAACTCGTACTATTCACAAAATTTTGTGAATAGTGACTCCCATTTGAATTTGAGTATTTACTCATGAGACCACCTCAGTAGATCTTCTTCTTCTTCAGCGTTCCGAGCCATTGAGGTTCTTTGCTGCAAATACAATCCGTCTCCATTCGTCTCTCTGGTGGACCTTCTCTTGCCAGTCGTTGATTCCAAGTGCTTGTAGGTCTGTACATGTATTATCTCTCCACCGCCTTCTTGGTCTACCTCGGGGTCTACGGTCATTTATTTCCTGAGTGTAAGCGAGTTTTGTTTCCCTATTATCTTCCATTCTTTCTATATGCCCCAGCCATTGTAGTCTATTAGCCTTCATGATACCAGTGATTAGCGGGGACTTAAACAGATCATAAATGTCTTTGTTACTTCTTCTTTTCCACTCTCCACTTTGTGTATCCCTAATGGGTCCAAAGATGCGTCTTAAAATTTTGTTCTCAAAGGTTTGTAACAAGGCTTCATCTCCTTTCGTTGTACTCCAGGTTTCAGAGCCATACAGCACAACTGGTCTGATCAGTGTTTTGTATATTGTGATTTTGGTGTTACGAGATAGCGCCTTTGATTTTAGTAGATGTTGTAGTGCATAGTATATCTTATTTCCAGAATTGATTCTAGTTTGTATTTCTTCCCTTATGATGTTGGAGCAGTTGAAGATCGTACCCAGGTATTTGTATGTTTCCGTTCTTTTAATGGTCATATTATCTATTTGTATGTGGCCAGAGTTTCTAGCCATTCCGTCTCTTGAAATTACCATATATTCTGTCTTATCTTGGTTGATAACCAGCCCCATCTGTTGGGCTTTTTCCTTTAAGTGAGTCAATATTTCCAATGTCTTTTGTTCACTTTGCCCTCCTCAGTAGATAGGCCTTGAAAATCAAAATCTAATGGTACCTCAATGATGCCTGTATATCACTTCTAAGTGAAGATATTCACAGTTTTGTGAAGGTGAGACGAGTTGCGATTTCTCATGCTCCTCACCCAGTATTGTAGCTCTTCAATGTGTCCGTTACCTTCATTAGCGATCTGTGCGTGTCTATGCATGCGAGATTGTCTCAAACAGTCATATGAAAACTGACTTCAGTAATATGTTCTGTGATGTTAAATGATTACAAAATAGTATGAGAATACAAATAAATTGTTATTAATCTTTAAAATTGTGTTCACTTTAAATTTAGTAGGTTAAATTGCACATTTTGAGTGTTACAAAATGTAGCGCAATCAATATGCGCGGCCGTCATGACCCGTGGGTTTCCAATTCACAAAGGCACATCTTCGCGGAAAATCTGTTTTTCAACCACAATTCGAGCAAGTTTAGCAATGAAACTATACTGATTCAGGGGCAATATTTTATGTGGCAATTAAAATTTACATTAAACAAAGACATCTATTGGATCCATCGATTCTGATACGCGATCATTCCGCTGTCTCTGTGGGATGCGCTCGACTCGCACAGATCCATAGAGCACACTGTATTCACAAACTTCCAGTTTCTTAGTTCTATATAATATTTTAGATGATTGATTGCTGGATGGACTGAGACAGTGGCATGGTGGGATATCATTGTGTGGTCATGTTGTGAGAAGAGGGACATTGGAAAACACTGTGATGATTGCATGCTGGATGGACTGAGACAGTGGCATGGTGGGATATCAGCATATTTGATTCTGAGCACCAGGACCGAGATCTGTGGAGAGAAATTAATGCCTTCGCCAGCCGGCAAGGCACATGATAATGATGAATGTACGGGTCTAGTCAGTGAGCATCAGCCAATGAGCAGTGGTGTCATAACTTAATCCTCAAAAAGTTTAAATAGCTGGTGTTTTGCTAACCATAACCTAATGGGAAGGTGAACACCTCATGGAGTTAGTGCACTGGAGTAGATTGTGGACCAACAACTCTGAATTACAATGAGAAACACTAACAGCCTAGATCATACATCAGCCTAGATCATACATCAGCCTAGATCATAGTTAGTTAGTTAGTCGACAGATCATCCTCATTGCACATCGAACCATTCAGTCCATAAGTGCTCGGATCCCCTCCTCCGCAAATCCTGCAGCGTGTAGTGGCTAACGACACCAGTTCTGTGTTGGTTTATCAATCTTCTTTGGCTTCCTGTATAGTGTTCTTGTTTGACCACCCTCTTTTGATTTGCTGTTCTCGCAGTCTGACCATGGTCGTAAGTTCACAGTCATCACTTGGTTCACGCAAAAGTCTTACTTCTCGTAGAGCATTCAGAATGTCAGCCTGGTCCATGGCACATCCTCCCTCCACCTTAGCCTTACCTGCGAGCTTGTCAGCCCGCTCATTTCCTTGTACTCCCGCATGCCCTGGCACGAAGATGAAACTAATCTTTATCAGCCGAGACCTCTCCAGAGACGGCAACCACCCTCTTCGGATTCAGCCTAGATCATATGTCAGCTTAGATCATACATCAGCCTATATCATACATCAGCCTAGATCATCATACATCAGACTATATCATACATCAGCCTAGATCATACATCAGCCTAGATCATACATCAGCCTATATCATATGTCAGCCTAGATCATACATCAACTTATATCACACGTCAGCCTAGATCATACATCAGCTTAGATCACACATCAGCCTAGATCATACTTGAGCACATTAATCATTCTTCTTCGCCATCTTTCGTTCCCTTGAAATTGATTGTGTCTATAGCTGCAATGTTTGCCTGTTTGATTTCACATATACATCTGTTCAATACCTTGTATATTTATGAGGCTATTAATTATTTACTTTGGTGTGTTTCAGAAACACTCGTGGTCTCCAAGTGATCCTTACCTCTCCATACAAGAACATTCACAAAAATGGCATATGACAGTATAGATGTGAATGTTGTGAAACAAGAACTATCGGATGTTCTGTGGGAGGACAGGAGTCACAACTTCAGTAAAATGGTGAACATAGCTGGGGATAGCATCATTCCAGAAATGGCAATGGACTCAGAATCAAGAATGGTTGAGAACAGGTGTAAGGATTCAGTAAAACATGAAATTTGTTGTCAAATCTCAGAAAATGTGTCTTCTTTTGCTGGAACTGGCAGACTGAAGAAATATAAGCAAGCATATGCAGGGGAGAAGCCTTACAAGTGTGATGATTGTGGTGCTACTTTTATTCAAATTAGTGTTTTAAAGCATCACATGCAAAGACATACAGGAGAGAAACTTTACATCTGTGATAATTGTGGTACTTCTTTTAAGCATGCTAGTAGTCTGAAGATCCATAAGAGAACACATACAGGAGAGATACCTTACAAGTGTGATGATTGTGGTGCTTCTTTTAACCATCCTAGCAATCTGAAGGTTCATATGAGAACACATACAGGAGAGAAACCTTACATGTGTTGTTATTGTGGTACTTCTTTTAACCGTGCTAGTAATCTGATGAGCCATAAGAGAACACATACAGGAGAGAAACCCTACATGTGTGATGATTGTGGTGCTTCTTTTAACCGAGCTAGTAATCTGAAGGACCATGAGAGAATACATACGGGAGTGAAACCTTACATGTGTGATTATTGTGGTACTGATTTTACTCATGCTAGCAGTCTGAAGAACCATAAGCGAACACATACAAGAGAGAAACCTTACATGTGTGATAATTGTGGTGGTTCCTTTAAGCATGCCAGCAGTCTGAAGGTCCATAAGAGAACACATACAGGAGAGAAACCTTACAAGTGTGATGATTGTGATGCTTCTTTTAACCATGCTAGCGATCTGAAGGTTCATATGAGAACACATACAGGAGAGAAACCTTACATGTGTGATGATTGTGGTGCTTCTTTTAACCGTGCTAGCAATCTGAAGAGACATAAGAGAATACATACAGGAGAGAAACCTTACAAGTGTGATGATTGTGGGGCTTCTTTTATTGAAATTGGCGCTTTGAAGCATCATATGCGACGACATACAGGAGAGAAACCTTACATGTGTGATAATTGTGGTGCTTCTTTTAAGGATGCTCGCAATCTGAACAAACATAGGAGAATACATACAGGAGAGAAACCTTATATGTGTGATGATTGCGGTGCTTCTTTTAAGAATGTTAGCTATCTGAAGAGCCATAAGCGAACACATACAGGAGAGAAGCCTTACATGTGTGATAATTGTGGTGATGCTTTTAAGCATGCTAGCAGTCTGAAGGTCCATAAGAGAACACATACAGGAGAGAAACCTTACATGTGTGATAATTGTAATGCTTCTTTTAAAGATGCTAGCAGTCTGAAGGTCCATAAGAGAACACATGAAAGAGAGATACCTTACAAGTGTGATGATTGTAATGCTTCTTTTAACCATGCTAGCAATCTGAAGGTTCATATGAGAACACATACAGGAGAGAAACCTTACATGTGTGATGATTGTAGTGCTTCTTTTAAACATGCTAGCACTCTGAAGTCCCATAAGAGAACACATACAGGAGAGAAACCATACAAGTGTGGTGATTGTGGTGCTTCTTTTAAGCGTGCTAGCAATATGAAGGCCCATAAGAGAACACATACAGGAGAGAAACCTTACAAGTGTGATTATTGTGATGCTTCTTTTACTCAATTTGGCCATCTGAAGGGACATAAGAGAACTCATACAGGAGAGAAACCTTACAAGTGTGATGATTGTGGTGCTTCTTTTATTCAAATTAGCACTTTGAAGCATCATATGCCAAGACATACAGGAGAGAAACCTTACATGTGTGATAATTGTGGTGCTTCTTTTATTCAAATTAGCACTTTGAAGCAACATATGCTAAGACATACAGGAGAGAAACCTTACAAGTGTGATGATTGTGGTGCTTCTTTTAACCGTACTAGTAGTCTGAAGGACCATGAGAGAACACATACAGGAGAGAAACCTTACTTGTGTGATGATTGTGGTGCTTCATTTAAGAATGTTAGCTATCTGAAGAGCCATAAACGAACACATACAGGAGATAAACCTTATATGTGTGATAATTGTGGTGCTTCTTTTAAGTATGCTAGCAGTCTGAAGGTCCATAAGAGAACACATACAGGAGAGAAACCTTACATGTGTGATTATTGTGGTACTTCTTTTAAGGATGCTTGCAATCTGAAGAACCATAAGCAAACACATAGAGGAGAGAAACGTTACATGTGTGACCACTAAACTAACTAATTGTGTGCAGGTCTGCGACTACGACCGCCAGTGTACCCACACCTGCCGCTCGCCCATCGCCACAGGGCTTGAAGGTGATATATGAAGTTGGATGAAGAATGACTTGCGAGATGAATTGGATTAAAGTTTGGAAGAGTTGCTCAATTTGTCGATCCTAACTCTCTCGCCTGAGTCCAGTGGCAAGACAAGTCAAAACGACTGGAGACAAATACAGGTGCAGTGGATGACCAGGTCACTCTATGTGCCTTGCTGTGCTCATTACGTTCCGCAACGCTTTGCAGGTAAATGCCATCTTGCCCGTTGAATCATCTTCCCCACAGTCTGGCAAATCCTATTTTCACATGCTGGGTAGGCATACCCTAGTTCACCGATTGGTTTGAAACCAAATCGGCTACCCACGCCTGGCTTAGCTAGCCTGTCAGAGCTGTTGGGGGGGGGGGGGGGGGGGGGTGGCAGCTGTATTATTTCAACTATGCATCTGATTACCAATTGCTGATATAGCAGGGCCGAGACTGCTGACAAAGACCGATCATAAGCAAGATGTCCCACGCCCGATCTGAAGATCAACCGCAACATCCTGCACCCATCTTTTCTTTGGCCTTCCTCTTCCTCTCTTCCCAGTCATGTACCCCTCCATTATTGTTCTCTCCAAACTTTCATGACTTTCAAGTGACCAAAATAGTTAATTGTATTTTTGTTGTTGTCTTTAATAGCCTACCTTCTTCAATATTCAGCTCTTGAAGTTTGAATACATTTGTTCTTTTCCTTATCCAATATATTCTTAGAACCCATTTGTAACATTTATATTCATAGGCATTTATGCGCTGTTCGGCTTGCTTAGTAAGTGTCCAGGTCTCGCAGGCGTACGTTGCAATTGGAAAGATGCATGATGTGACTTGTTTTCCCGGGAGGAACGTGGAATGAGCCAGCACATCTTATTACTTCTTCTTCTTTGGGATTATTGACTGACTTCTGTCTACACTCCTCCCTTCTGTCTTCCCTTCCATATATCTATTACTTTCTCTCTCTCTTTTATTCCTCCATCACATACTCCAACAACAGTTTCCTTCAACAATAATAAAATATTTATTAATAAAAACTATGTCTGGTGTATGTATGGACTGTGTATGTGTAGTAGGTATTGTCTACTAGTGTGAATGCAAGATAGGACTTTTGATTTTGTATGTGCCGTAGATTTTCTCGACTCTTCTGTCGGCCAAAACATAGGACAGCACACATAGAAATGGGGTGATCTCACCCTGGATGTCTCCTCCTGCTTGAGTCTGGACTTAATCCAATTCTTGAAGAAAACAACTGTTCAGTGTCTTATCACCAGAAAATAATCCGATTTGGTAAGTCACTGAAGTTCATATATTTCCCGTTTTGGAAAGTATTATAGTCCACCTCTGAATACACACCGCCACTATCCAACATTGTCTAGAGTTACTATAAATGTTCTACACAATGTCTATGGTTAATAATGTTTAATGTTTCTGCACAGTGCAATTGCATGCAGTTTTAAGTATCCCTGCTTGCCACAGGTTAACGTCTTTTCCTTTTAAGGGCTTTAATTGTATATTCGATTGAGCATACAGTGTTCTGTATTTGACGTTACGTTATCACTTCTTCATATTAAAACATGTCTATGTTCTTGTTGGTTCTAAGTAGGTACTTTATTTGTTCAAGTGCAGTAACCTTCATTTCTTCTCTGATTTCAATAAGGGGATTGGAACCTGTGGAAAAGATAGATAATCTGGTGATATGAGTCTGCTTCATATTATTTTCTTATGTGAGAGTCCTTCTCTAGCCATACTGAGAAGCCTCCGAAAAACGTACGGACATACGATTTATGAGTGCACTAAAGTTTACACGATTAGATAAACGAATGCAATGCCACAAATCAAGAACAAACACCTATATCCCTATGCTACTATTACGCTAATATTATAATACCTTATATACTCTATCGGACTCCCTGAATCGAAATACACTAGCGAATAACACACTAATACCCCATCTTCGTTCAACAATCAGGGATGTGTATTTATTTCCACCTACAGGAGGCATAGAGATTTCTGCCCATTTTGGGAACACATACTAAACAAGAAAACCCAGTTTCTACTATTTATAGTGGACCTCCCGTTCTTCCGTTATTGTTTGATGTTCATACCTCAACACTCGTCTCTTGACGTATCCTGTACATCAAAAGGCGGTGAAATCACGTAGTGGTTAGTTGCTCGTTTCTTTCCGTTGTTACGCTGTTTCCCTGGGTCCCCTTACGCTAATACTTCAAAGCATCCAAACCCGTTGATCGCTTGCTCCGTTCATTTTTCCCCAACGCGATCTCCCCTTTTCCCCCTGTCCGTCCGATCAGATCGTCTGGCAATGACCTCTGCGAACACCTGTATCCTATTTTTATATCTGTCGGTCAATGATCTTTAATTTATCCTTCTCTCAGATTGAACGACTAGATTGTTAACCCTTTTCCTACATTGTAGTTACTCTTACTAGGTTATCAGGGAATCATTAACTCACAGTATCCCATGACACATGCTCTTAAATTTCAAATTTTTGTAGTTCTATCTGTCCCAATCCACAATTTATTCAGTTGCTTTAGTATTTGAAGAGCAATAGATATTCACCTTTTAATTTCTTTCATTGTATCACCATTGTTGGTAATCTATGACCCAAGATATTAGAAATTTTCAACCACCTCCAATTTTTCCTCATTAACATATATTTCTTTCTCCATAGTGGTTTTATCTGTATGCATATCTTTGTTTTTGCTATGTTACGATATAAGTTGTAATTTTCACTGTTCAATTGGGTTGAGGTTATTGGGGTTTCAATACCATTCTGTGATGTGGGTAGCAATACTGTATCATCAGCATATCAAATCTCTGGTATTTCATGACCACCGATATTTAGGGCATCATATTGCTCCCAGGTTATATCATCTCTGACATTTCTCATTATATTTTCGGCGTACTGGACAAATAGAGCGACAGCACACATCCCTAACGGACTCCTTGCTTGATGTCAAACCAATCTGATGTCTCGCCATCTATTCTAACTATTTCTAACCGCTGCTTCTTGGTCTAGATATAATACCAGATATAAATTAGCATGTATTGATCACAGAAGTGGAGGTTGAAAGTATAGATTTGAACATCACAACTGAAATTTATAGTAATCACGTCGGGATTTCAACTTACCGCCATGTCGTCATTGTTAATTTATTTTTATTGATCTCAATGGTTCCCGAAATATTGATGTCTCTTCATCATTATCACCATCTCCCAATTTTGTCTTCAACCTTCGTGATGAGGAACATTTGACTTTCCAGCGCATGATGGGTGGCACCGGATAGTGTCATTCTATGTGACTGTACGTCTTTGATGCCGCCAATCTATTTTCGTGTCGGGTATGTTCTTGCTCTCGTATAAGATCTGCCTTGATGTAGAGCCAGTGCTGGTAGCTGATGTTGTTGTATTCTAACGAGATGGCCTAACCATCTTCTAACTTTCAATGTATGTGGCACAAGATGGTGATCCCACTGTTTGTCTGATAACATCATTTCTTACTGGGTCTCGGAGAGTGGTGGATCTTTTCAAGCGTCTCGTCTCACTGGTGTTGATTTTGCGTCAGTGTGATTTGGTCCATGTGCATCATCGTTCTCGTGCCCTGGATCCTCTGATTTTTGATTTTTTTTATTTTTTTTTATTCGCGTTTCCATCCTGTTTCAGGATATTGCGGTCAACACCAGCATCTTTCAGCTGTGTGTTGATTCCTAGGCTAGATTACGCTCATAAGCACGCCACGACTTTCTGAGCGACCAGCTCCATACTCTCATAAGTCACTTTTGCGATTCGAACCTCTGATGTTTACTTGGTTCTTATTCTACTCACCCGCCCCCTTTTCACCACGACTTCCTGCTTCCTCTACTTCTTCGTGTCCTGGTGACGTCATCATTTGCATAGACGGCTCTGTGCTAAGAGCCAAAATAGGTGCCCATGAGTTCATAGCGACGGTTAATGGACAGTGTTTAGTAAAGGAGAGCCTGGCATTTGATACCACAACATCTAGCCTGAACATGGAGATGGAGGCAGTCATTGCGGCATGTCGCTATCTGGAGGATAAACAGCACACACATGTCGTGACTGTAACGGACTAACAGTGCATGCTGGGCAGGGTGCAGACAGGTATGCTTCGTGCAGAGTGGTAGGAGTCAATTAAGAAGTCAACTGTAGGGAGCAATCCGTTGGATCCTTTTCCCCAGGGCAAGCTGGTGTGTCGGGAAATTTGTTTGTTTGAAATGTGTCTAAATCTCCTATTTTGTCTCTTGCATGAATGTCACTGTCTTTTTTAGCTCACTCATTGACCCACAGCATTTGCCTTCCACTGTTGTTTCTCTGGGCCAGAGGATTTGCCTAGATATGACGTATTTTGGGCAGTCTTGAAGTATGTGATCTGCCGTCTGTTACGCCATTCCACATGTGCACATGGCTGAATTGCCAATCTGGAATTTTTTATACACATAGTTGCGTAATCTACTGTGTTTTGTTCCGAGGAAGAAGAAGAAGAAGAAATGTCAATGTCTTTGTGCTATGCTATAGAGACGTACAACTCCATCCCTTGTCCCCGCCATGCGTGTAGTTATATTGCCTTGTTTGAAAGCACAATTTATCAAACCATCGTAAGCCGCCCTAGTATTATATTATATATGCGCGGGGGGGGGGGGGGGGGGTGTGGGATGTCACGAATTGGTATTACCTGTGGTAAGGATGACTGCCTTCCCTTTTCAGGGCCCATTCCCCACTAGTCCAAGCCTGACATCCAGCTCACGCCTGTGGCTCCTAGTTGCTGTCAATATGCGACAGCGGCCACCCCCGGGGCAACAGCTGTGACAGGCTGGCTAAACCAGGCGTGGGTAACCGATTTGGCCTCAAACAAATCGGTGAACTAGGGTATGCCTACCCAGCATGTGAAGACAGCTGTGAAGACAATACAAACAAACAAACCATGCTCCCTTAACCATCAGAACTTGGAATGTGCACACCCTACTTGATAGAGGCGGCGCGTCGGGCCCAGATAGAGACGAACAGCACTGATTGGGGGAGAGCTTGGCAGGTACAACGTCGACATTGCAGCCTTGAGCGAGACACGACTTGCAGATGAAGGCCAAATATGTTAAACAGATGCCGGGATACCGGCTACACATTCTTCTGGAGTGAAAGGAAGAGTGAGGAAAGAAGCCAATCCGGTGTGGGATATGCCATTAAGTCGGCCCTGGTTGGCAAATTAGCTGGATTTCCGAAGGCTATAAATGACTGGCTTATGACCATTAAGTTACCCCTACAGAACGGAAGGAAGTATGCAACCATTGTGAGTGTCTACGCACTAACCATGACCAATGAAGATGTCGTCAAGAACAAGTTCTATGAGGACCTGCACAATGTATTAACATCTGTTCCCAAAGGAGACAAACTTGTTAGTTAGTTAGTTAGTTAGATAGTTAGTTAGTTAGTTAGTTAGTTAGTTAGTCAGTCAGTCAGTCGAGGTTCCAACTTCACAGCAACGGTCGTCTCCATTATGCTCTATTCCTGTGCCAGTGAATATCACACAAAATGCTCCCCACTATTCCACTGTCAGTGGAACAGACAGGAGTCTCGGCAATTCAACAGCCCGCACAGGTACACTGTGCATAATGCCGCCGCCAGAATGCCAACACAAAATTAATCCACGAAAACCACAGTTCCTCGTCGATGGACTCGGCAGTCACCAGAAAGACCACATTGACCCGGATTTTCTCACATGGCTCGGTCTTTTACCGCAGGGCGACCCGCCAAAAGTGTCGCATAAAGTACGAACTCCGCAGCTTCAGCGCCGACTCCCGTGAGTCTCCTGAAAAATGCACTCGTGAACCGAAAAGGCAAATCAGTCAATTCAGCAACAGCCGGTAGCCATTGTTCCGAACATGCAGGTCACTGTACAGGACAGATGTAAAAGCATTCTTTGTGAATTTCACAGCTCACAGTGTCGCCCACGCACTCAGTAGCAGGGTGACGGAACCATATACTACCAGACCAACATGAGGAAAATGCGATTGCAAACCGTAGCTACCAGCCTAAACAGGCCACAGGCCTTAACGGTTCAATGCCTAATCGCCAGGTTGGCGACGGGAAGTCGGAGACATACGTATACTTCTTGGTGACTTCAATGCCAGAGTAGGCAAGAACACCACCTCTTGGAGTGGCATCGTTGGAAAGTACGGAGTAGGAAATTGTAACAGCAATGGACTCCTCCTCCTTCAGACATGTGCCGAACACAATCTCCCGATTACCAACGTAATTTTCCGTATCCTATAAGAAATAGGACATCATGGATGCACCCTCGCTCGAAACACTGGCACCTCATTGACTATGTTATCGTCAGGAGGAGTGACAGACAAGACTTTCGGGTGACAAAATCCATGTGTGGTGTCGAATGTTGGACAAATTATCAACTGATTGTCCCCACACACACCAAAAAAAAAAAACATGCACATCAAACCAACACGGCGTCCTCAAAGGGTAAAAGTGAAAAGAAAAAAAAAGTCACTCGCCTAAACAGTAAAAAAAATGCAGATGTCGTTTGAAAGTATGCTGGAAGACCGCCTCAAGCCCAGTGCCGCAGCTAAGCAAGATGCAGAAACAGGGTGGAGAACCCTAAAGGACATAATTTACAACACTACTATGGAAATCCTGGGTCCAGGCGCCCCCCCCCCCCTCCACCCTCCCCGAAAGCATAAAGACTGGTTTGATGAAAATTCTAAAGGCATCAACCAATTGCTGGCCGAGAAACATCTTCTCCTCAAAGCACATTTGAATGACGCGAAGTCAACATTTAAAAAAAAAAAAGATGCCTTTAATAACATCAGGAGAGTAGTGTTGCAGAAACTTCGGCACACGCGGGACTCCTGGTTGAGCAACAAAGTTGATGACATTCAAGGTTTTGCTACGACTCATTGAAGGTGGTCTATGGTCCCACATCACCAGGAATAATTCTCCTCCTTAGGGGAAACATGTCGGTCTCTCTGGCTGTGGGGTCACAACACTTTCTCTCTGTAATCCCGTTTATCACGCAGAGTCTCGTAGCGGAGCGAGAACTGAGGCGGTTCGACCCCCGCTGGTGACTTGCGGGATACTGAGCCGGCCGCTCAGAAAGCAATGGCAAACTACTGAGCGTAATCTTGCCAAGAGATCAACATACAGCTGAAAGATGCTGCTGTTGACAGCTACGTCCTGTAAAGGATATGCTAAAAAATCAACGCTGGGCAGAGCATTTCAGCAACATCTTAAATGCAACCTCCTCCATCGTTAATGAAACCATCAATTACCTTCCTCAAGTCCCCACTAATAAAACTCTTGCTAGTCGGATGTGTCGGCCTAACGGCGCAAGAACGCAGCTCTGCTGTAAACAGGCACAACGCAATCACGTCCGAAAAAAAAAAAACTCCGGATGAACGAAGAAGAAGAAGAAGAAGAAACTCTTGCTGACTTGCTAATCATAGTGGAAGTAAACAAAGCTATTCAGCAACTTGCTAGCGATAAGGCGCCTGGTCTTGACTCCATCCCAGCAGAGATATTCAAGGCTGGTGGACCGGTTCTAATAGAGCAGCTTCACCAAGTCTTTACAAACATATGGGTGAACGAGACCGCGCCAATCATGTGACAACCACCGAGGCATCGCCTTGCTGTTATTTGCAGGGGAGATACTCGCCAGAATTCTTCTCAATCCCTTCACGGCCCATCTCGATCAAGGTCTTCTTCCTGAGAGTAAATGTGACTTCAGGAAAGAACGAGGAACTGTTGACATGATTTTCGCTGCAAGGCAAATGCAAGAGAAATGTCAGGAATAGAACTCCAAAATGTTCTCCACTTTCATTTATCTTACCAAGGCTTTTGATACAGTCAGCAGAGATGGACTGTGGAAGATTATGGCAAAATATGGCTGCCCACGAAAGTTTGCCTTGCGGTTATTTCATGATGGTATGCAGGCAAGAGTACAGAAATATGGTGAACTGTCTGAGCCCTTTCCTGTCACCAATGGTGTGAAGCTAGGGTATGTCCTGGCACCAATACTGTTCAGCCTCTTGTTTTTAGCTTTGCTGACGAAAGCCTTCGACAACAACGATATTGGAAAAATATATCAACACCAAAGCAGTTGTATTATTCACACTGCTATATGCTTGTGACACCTGGACTGTTTATCAGCGACACGCTAGGAAACTAAACCACTTCCACACAGTCTGCCTAAGGAAGCTATTGAAGATTAAATGGCAAGAAAAGATCCAAGACACTGAAGTTCCAGAAAGAGCGTCCATGCCCAGTATCCACACTATACTAATGAAGAATCAGGTTCGCTAGGCTGGTCACTTGACTCGTATGCCAGACCACAGGCTCCCTAAACGAATTTTTTTACAGTGAGTTGCGTTGTGGTAAACGCCCCCAAGGCGGTCAGAGGAAACGCTTTAAAGACACTCAAAACCTCACTAAAAGCTTTGGAATTCATCATGATTCTTGGGAAACTGCCGCCAAATACCGAAATTCTTAGCGTGCATCATTGTGCAAGGGTGTAGTCACGTGTGAGGCAACCAGGACTGCAAGAGCTGTGAAGAAAAAAAAAAGGCTGGACAGAAAATACCACTGCAGGAGATCCTCCTCATGGAACGTTAAACATTCTTTGCCCACATTGTCAAAGAACATTTCGAGCCACAATAAAATAGGCTTTAATACCAGCCATCTTAGAACTCAAACAATATAAAATAACACAAAGTAATGCAGCATTTCATAACAGAATTACGGCACATACAGGACGTTGCGGCGACTAGCCTTCATCAGCAAACAAATACACACATTACTTTGTGTTATTTTGTATTGTCTACATTTTCGCAGCTTTACCACAGTTCCCCCAAATTTTATTCATATCTTAGAACTCACGGCTCCATATTCCCAACCTCACTGGATGAAGTGAATGGTCATCATCATTCTTGATGGACAAACAACATATTATATCAATCAATCAATCATGTGCCATGCCGGAAAGCGTGGGTGGTCATGACTCGCCATTTCACTCGATCACCAGTGTCGTGGTTCAGCTCAGTGTTCCTGTCTCGTCTATGCCATGTGGCCAAGCCATCCAGGTATTTTCCTCTCGGTCTTCCTCTTGGTCTGTTCCCTTCGATCTTGCCAGTTGTCACCAAGTTCTCCAATCCATTTCTTCTCATAACATATCCAAAACATTTTGACTGTCTACGTCTAATTTCTCTAATCAATCTACGATTTCCATTTGTCTCTTGTAGTACTTGGTCATTGGTTTTTCTATATGTCCATGGTATTCTTTGCATTTTCCTCAGAAACCACATTTCTGCAGCCATCAGATGTTTTTCAGCTTGACTGCTCATTGTCCAAGTTTCACATCCATACAAAAGAACAGGCTCTATGTATCCCCTCAACACTCTTTTTCTCTTTTCAATTGACATCTTTTTATTGGTCTGAATGTTTTTCATCTTGCTAAAGGCTACTTTTGCCATTATATATATTGTTTCGGTAAAGCTACTGGATAACTATTATCATTATAGAGAACGTTATCTCCGAGTTTTTATACGCGCCTTCCCAGATGCTAGGCTAGAAGTTAGTAGAAGAAACATGGCGGCATGTCTGTGTTGAATGTCGGACTCCACGTTCAGTTTGGTAATGTTGAACATTGGACTTTATCATTCAGTCAACGTTTATTGGTGTTGAATATCGTCTTAATATCCCATTAACCTCTACCATTGGCAAAAGTCTCGAGAAGGAGCTGGGTGGAATTCTTCAGGTAGCTCAGACTACTATACTATAATAATTAATATTTAATATTATTATTATTAATATTATTATTACTATTATTAATAATAATTAATATTAATATTATTAATATTAATAGTTTATTAGTTTAATTAGTTACTAGTTAATAAAGTTTAAGTTTAAGTTAGTGCCGGCTTCCTGGCCTAGAGGTTAGCGACTTTTTTCCGTAATCTCGTATACTATCGTAAGTAACGTGACGACGGTGAGAATCAACAGTGGTTCGAATCGCGTCGGTAACTTACGGGGTTTGTGAGTCGGCTGCTCAGAAGAAAGCAATGGCAAACTACTGAGCGTAATCTTGCCAAGAAATCATTAATCAACAATCAGCTGAAAGATGCTGATGTTGACAGCAATGTTCATTAAAGGATATGCAAAACATTTTTTTAGTTAGTTAGTAGTACAGTAGTAGTACTAGTACTGTAGCAGTCTAGTTAGCATATATAGACACTATTTAAAAATTGGGTTTTTGCTTATGAAATCATGACACTTGTATACAGCTTGACAAGCCAAATCCAACGGTATCTCAATGAAGACTGTACGTTAATTCTAAGCGGAGTTATTAATATTTTTGTGTCATGATCTACAATCAGGAAGTGCGAAGGAATTTTAGTAAATGAAGTGGTTCTAATCACGGCCTAATAAATTGGAAGCTGACAAATTCTGCCTTCTATTAATGTGTCTTGTTTATTTTTAAACGGACAACATAGTGTCATATATCATTACGTCCGGGTGGTGAGGCCTAATGTGGCATATTATCTATTTTTCGATAGGATGTGCCTGACCTAATTAATAATTAAAAATGGCCGCCAATTGTTTATTAAGCTGAAGAAGAAGAAAAAGAAATGCCTGGACTTAACATCAATGGAAGAATCATAAACAATCTTAAGTATGGTGACGAAACCGTGTTACTAGCAGAAAGTAAGCAAGAGTTACAAGACCTAGAGGAACAAGTAAACAGGCACAGTGCAGAATGTGGCTTAGATATTAACATCCAAAAAACAAAAACTATCATAATTAGCAGTGAAAAGGAAAGGTCATCAATGAACATCACAGTAAACGGGCAGATACTAGAACAAGTAACAAGTTTCTCCTATTTTGGACATATAATAACAGATGATGGCAGAAGTGAAATAGAAATCAAAAATAGAATAGGAATGGCCAAAAATGCTTTCAACGGCATGAAATCAGTATTACCATCTTCTTCTTCTTCTTCAGCGTTCTGAGCCATTGAGGTTCTTTGCTGCAGATACAATCCGTCTCCATTCGTCTCTCTGGTGGACCTTCTCTTGCCAGTCGTTGATTCCAAGTGCTTGTAGGTCTGTATATGTATTATCTCTCCACCGCCTTCTTGGTGTACCTCGGGGTCTACGGTCATTTATTTCCTGAGTGTAAGCGAGTTTTGTTTCCCTATTATCTTCCATTCTTTCTATATGCCCCAGCCATTGTAGTCTATTAGCCTTCATGATACCAGTGATTAGCGGGGACTTAAACAGATCATAAATGTCTTTGTTACTTCTTCTTTTCCACTCTCCACTTTGTGTATCCATAATGGGTCCAAAGATGCGTCTTAAAATTTTGTTCTCAAAGGTTTGTAACAAGGCTTCGTCTCCTTTCGTTGTACTCCAGGTTTCAGAGCCATACATCACAACTGGTCTGATCAGTGTTTTGTATATTGTGATTTTGGTGTTACGAGATAGCGCCTTTGATTTTAGTAGATGTTGTAGTGCATAGTATATCTTATTTCCAGAGTTGATTCTAGTTTGTATTTCTTCCCTTATGATGTTGGAGCAGTTGAAGATTGTACCCAGGTATTTGTATGTTTCCGTTCTTTTAATGGTCATATTATCTATTTGTATGTGGCCAGAGTTTTTAGCCATTCCGTCTCTTGAAATTACCATATATTCTGTCTTATCTTGGTTGATAACCAGCCCCATCTGTTGTGCTTTTTCCTTTAAGTGAGTCAATATTTCCAATGTCTTTTGTTCACTTTGCCCTATAATATCCAGGCATTTCAACTTGTTTAAATATTCTTTCTGTGTGTAGGTTGAAAAGCCTTGGGGACAGTACACATTCCTGCTGTACTCCTCTTTTTATTTATATAGGCGACAAATAGTTATTTCCGCATCTAATAGATGCCACTTGTTCCCAGACTTCATTGCACCGGATTTTATCTCATATGGCTCAGTCTCTTTCGCAGGGCGGCCTGCCGAAAGCATCGCACAAAGTACGAGAGTCTCCGAGTCTCTGAGAAAAATGCACTTGACTTTTAAGACTTTTCGATAGAATGTGCTGTGACCTAATTAACAGTTAAAAATAGCTGCCCATTTATATTAATTAAATGCCATGTGAAATGTTTGTCGTTAGTGAAAGAACAATTCATTAAAATATACTCACATTGTCTTAATGTACCCACTGCATTGCGACGGCTTTCTTTTGTTGATTAAATATCATGCATTAATGTAAGTAAATAAGTTTGTAAATGTTGCATAAATTAAGCAGTCACTTTCGCCAATATAATAATTGATTTATATTTCTGCTCTATAATTACACTGTTTTGTATCTAAAAGTGAGCAATTAATAATTAAATACTAACATTTTAAAAAACCATAACTTATTTCACAGTATTTTATTTAACTTTAAATAATTATGTACTGCTGTGCTGCTAAGAAATAAAAGTGCTCTTTAATTAAACTACTTACAGGTTTACAGATGGGTCTGAAAACTGGCTTTCAAAAATATTTTCAGTCATGTCAAATGGTGAAAAATTATTCAAGTACACAGATAAATTACTGCTACAAACGAAACTTGTATTCTGTTTATTTTTAGTAGTTAAATTGCCAGTTCTAATTATAAAATAAATACGAGTCTGCTCTGCTGTACTACACAATGCTAGTGGCATGAGTCTCTGCATGTCTGCTTGCGTCTAACATGTAACCTCTTTGTCTTGTATGATTCCTCCAACTCGTATGACTTGTCGCTAAGCTGGATGACTTGTCGCTAAGCTGGATGACTTGTCACTAAGCTGGATGACTTGTCACTAAGCTGGATGACTTGTCACTAAGCTGTCTTGTGCCTGAATGAAGGGTATTTTCTTCCCGATTTGAAACAACTCTGGTCTCTAACTTTCATCATGCTAACCCGAGTTGTTGTCATTAGAGCTCACTGGCTTAGCTGCCTGACTGGATTTCTGGGCATGTCACATATTTCTGTCTCGCTATAGTCTGTTTTTATTTGGAACTATTGTGTAACTGTCTTTAACTGTTTATGTCTCATCTTTCAGTCATAGTTACTCTATCTGCATACCTGACACTTGGAGATTTCAATGAAAATCAGGAAAGGAAAAAAATGGAAGATGTAGTTGGTGGTTATTGTTTAGGAACTAAAAATGAAAAAGGATAACTGATGGAATGGGCAAAACTAAATAATATGATGATTGGAAACAAATGGTTTGAACACTGTAATAGACAACTGTACACAGAGAAAAGCCCAACTGTACACAGAGAAAAGCCCCAATTAAAAATTCCAAACAGATTGACTACATACTGATCAATAAGAGATTTACAAATGCATTAATAAATAAACAAATAAAGACAATATGTAAGAATAGATCAGAGACTTCTATGATGGAGAAAGAGCAGAACTGACAGTAGAAAGTAACTGAGAAGGTACACCTATACTAAAAGATGAAGTCACTGGTGCTATCAAGCATATGAAGAAAGGAAAAACAGCTGGGCCAAATGGAATCATAGAAGAATGAGAAGAACTGGGAAAATTTGGAGTAGAAATATTAGCTAAAATGGTGAATATTTTCAACAGTGGATACTTTCCTATTGATTCCAATTCCAATTCCAATTTTCAAAACAAAAATTACAAATTCGGCTTCGTTCAACCTGCCTCTTCAGCTGTGGTTATTGTTGAGGTCTATGGCTTTTGTGGGTTCATTCACCCTGATTCTTGTCTTGTGCTCTCTTACGAGTGAGTCCTTTCTCGGACTGGTTATGTTGATTTGTGTCTATGACGTCAGCTGGGGGGTTTGTGGCGGCTGTCCTTTGTGCCCATCTCCTGGTGGTTTATTTTGTTAGTGGCAGTTTCTGGCTTTTCTGGTTGCAGTCCTTACAAGGACTTTTTATTTGGTCTTTTTGCCTCCTTTTTTGTGTATAGTCCATAGAAGCTTTTCGATGTTTTAATTTCCCTCCTTGTGCCTTTGTTCTCTTTCGAGTTTGAGTTTTTGTTGCCTTTCGATCTCTTCCTCCGTGGTCAGCCATGGGACGATTTCTCCATCATCTATGTACCATGCCCATGGGTGTACATCATCCATGTTTAAGTCTGGGCATTCTTTATAGACACAGCAGGGCATTGGTTTTCCCTTGTGTTTCTTGTACTTATTTTTCTTCCATGCACCTTCTGCATTCCTTGCACCTGAGTTCATGATCCCTTTTCATCTCTGCGATTTCTTCATCGGTGAATATTGGCGGTATCGGGGTGTCCTCTCTGCCTTCGTCAGGGTGCTCATCTCGGTTTTCTTCAGAGGTCTGGTGGGATATTGGTTTCCCTTTGACTGTTTCGGGCATCATGGTTGGGCTGCTGGCGGTTTTAGCTAGCGGTTCAGGTTCGGTCTCTTGTTGCTTTTCATCTTGTGGTTTCTCTGTCATTTCTTGTACGGCTTCTGTTGTTTTGTTTCAGAGAAGTTCCATTTCAGCTTTTTGTAGTTCTCGCTCTGATTTAATGGTTTGCAGGATTTCTTCGTTTTCCTTCTTCATCTCGGCCATGCACTCCATCTCTTGTTTGATGTTGTGCTGGATCTCCTTCATTTCCGCTAGTAGTTTTTCGTTGTCGCTGGTCAGAGTCAGCGTCAGCATTGCCTTGACTTGCTTCTTCAGCTCGTTTATTTGGTGCTGCTGTCTATCTTTTACAGCTTGTGATATACCCGTGGCCGTCACGCACCTCTGCATTGCTTCCTTATATGGTGTCTTTGTGTTGATGGTGAGCTTTAATACGTCTCTGTGTCGTTGCAGGTACGAACAGCTCCATGCTTGCCCAGACAGTTGGCGCACTTTCTTTTGTTGTTGGGTGCTCGGAAGTCCGTGTCCAGCTTGGCCAGCGGACACTCCTTGAAGGCGTGGTGATGGCGCAGTACCGGCAGATTTCTGTCTTACTGCGACATGCTGCTCTGCTGTGGCCGGCCCTCTGACATCTTGAACATTGATTGACTCTTAGGATGAATCTCTCTGGCTGTTGTATTTTCTTGTTGATTGATACTGTGGTCGGTATTTCGCTGCCCTCTGATGTCACCACTGCCAAGGTTGTAGGTATCTTGGAGTAGGTGAGGAGCCGCTCTGCCTTCAAAAATTGGATGTGATGATTCTCTTCTCGTAGCTGCTTCAGGATTTCTTCATCTGACAGCTCCACTTGAATCCGCTTGACAACCCATTGGAATGTTTTTGAGTCGGTGTTCCCGGCTCTGGTGTCTTTCTCCTCCTTCTTCTCTGCTGTCTTGGGTCTTATCTGTGGTGGGCTGTCAATCTTCTCCCTCAGTAGTAGCTGTAGTTTCAGGTTCTTTGATGCAGCTAGCAGGCAGGCTCTCCACGTTCGTCTTCTTGACGGTCTTGTCGGCTCCCACGCTGCACATCTTGGTTGCCACGTGTCTTTTGGTGTTATTGCCACATGCCATTTTCCCCTGTATCAGGCTTCTTTGCTTGTTCAGGTGACTTGTCTGGATAGCGCTTGCAGTTGCGGATGTCCTAGTGATATTCTGCAATCTGTTCTTATAGTTCTGCTGAAGATACCAGAAGCTATTTAATATGAAGAATTTTGTACACTCAACCTTATAACCCATGTCACCAAAAATCTACTCAGAATTATGAGAACAAGTGCCAGGGACTTCTGGGGTTGATTTTGTGTTTATTTATTCAATCATCATGTCCCTGTCCCTGACACGCACCTGTGGTCATCATTTGCTTGTTGTTGATGCTGTCAGCTGTACACGCACTTGCTGGCATGTATACCCCTGGTTTAACAATCATACATTGTCTTTCAAATGGCAATGAACTTTATGCTAGAAAGTGTTTTGTCACCAGAATATTTCTGCTAATGAGCTTTATGCTGGTGTGTGGCAGTAGCTTTGATGATGGATTCAAATATATGCCCATGAGCGAAGTTGCGCTAGGGGTAATCCTGGTGTGACTTATTAAACACTTAATCTATTTACAATTCTTATGTGACGATCGACACTCCACAAGGACATGACGGTGTTTTATCACCAGATCTATATGAAGCAAGGAGTAAGACAAGGAAGTGTTTTGTCACCAGATCTATATGAAGCAAGGAGTCAGACAAGGAAATGTTTTATCACCAGATCTATGCTATGCAAATGAAACAGTGTTGATAGCTGAATGCACAACATGTCTACATCTTGTGGACATTGTACAAGGGGCTTCTCATAAGTCTTTAGCCTGACCATGGAGTAGGCGGAGTAAATTGAAAATAGGCACAGTGATTATTCCTTCTCAGTGTAGCCACCACCTCAATTTATGCATTTCTGCCATCTCTTCGTGACTTTGAAAAGACCTTTAGAATAAAACCTATTTTTCAAACTAAACCAGTTATCACAAGCCAGTATGACATCTTCATCACTGTCAAAACGATTTCCTTTCAGCTGTTTTCTTTTTTAAGATTTGGGAAAAGAACAAGTCTGTACATCATTGCTTGTTACGGTATACTGTTAGTTTGTAACCTACTTGCATGGCCAAACCATTTGCCTTGCTGCCTTCTAATAAAATCTAGTGCAGCTGTTATCCCCACTTTAGTCCTGATTTCTTCGTTTCTGATCTTATCTTTTCTTGATACATTGAGTATTCTTCTCAGGAATCTAATTCCTGCTGTTGAGATTTTTCTTTTCTCTTTTTCTGTCATTGTCCAGGTTTGGCATTGGTAACATAGAGTTGGTAGGAAGATTTTGTTGTAAAGTGCTTTCTTAGTACTTATTGATACATGTTTGTTCTTTAGTATTGGTGTCATTTGTCCAATGAGTTGGTTTGCCTTATTGCATCTATTTTCAATCTCTTCTTCTGATTTGCCATTTGATGATATTATACTTCCTAGGTACTTGAAACTCTTTACTTGTTTCAAGGGATGTTCATTTAGGTGAATTTTTGTTTTTTCGTCTTTTGTTATATTCATTACCTCTGTTTTACTTCTGCTAATTTTCATGTTGTACCCCACACATTTCGTTTAGACTATTCATGTGGCCTTGTAATTCAGCTTCTTATTTTGTTATAAGTGCTTGGTAATCCGCAAACAGGAGTTCCCTAATGGTGTAATTTGCAGATGGTTCTTCTTCTGTGTTCTCGTCATGCGGTGTTCTTGCAGTCTCCTTGCGGTCTCTGTTTGACTGGTTTCTTTACATATGTTGTCTATATGTTATGAACAAGAGAGGGGACAGAACACAACCTTGTCATACTCTGGATCTTATGGTGAAGGGTCCTCCAGTTGCTCTCACTATGCATTCACTGTTGTATAAGCTTCTACATAGGTTTGATAGATGTGTACTCACTGCATATTGTTTAAGGATTTCCCACAGCTTGTTTCTATCTACTCTATCAAATGCTTTTTCTTGGTCGACAAAGGCTAAGTACAGTGTCTCATTGAATTTGATTGATTTTTCTATAAGTTGTCTATAAGTTGATTGATTTGATTGTCTAAAAGCAAAAATAGCATCTGTGCATCCTTTGTTTTTCCTAAATCCAAGTTGTGTTTCGCTTAGCCGGGGTTCTATAGTAGTTTGTAATCTTTTCTCAAGAAGTTTGCTAAATATATTCCCAGTATGACTCAAAAAAGGAAATGCCTCTGTATTGTGTGCAGTCTCTTTTGCTGCCTTTGTTTTTCCAACTTGGGATAATTATGGCATTTCTCTAGTCTCGTGGTGTCTATTGTTCGTTCTACCCAAACATGGTTGAATAGCTTATATAGCCATGCTGTTCCTACTTCTCTTGCTGCTTTAATTAGCTCAATTGGTATTTCATCTTGTCCCGGTGATTTGTTGAATGGGGCTAATCTATAATTTCTTCTTTCGGTATGTTTGGTTCTAGTTCTTCGGTGGCATCTGTGTCGGTTTCTTGAATTCCTGTGACAACTGATGGGATGTTGAGAAGTTGTTTGAAATACTGTTTCCATCTTATTAGGATTTGTTTTTGTTCACTTATTGGTTCTCCATTTTCGCTGTCAATTATTTCAGTTGGGTGAAAAGGTTCTCCTCTGGTTCTCATTGCACTTATCTTTTTATAGAAGTTTCTAGTTGCCTCTACACAGTTTTTATTTAAGGTTTCTCCATACTCCTCCCAGTCTTTTTGTTTTGCTCTCTTTACTATTCTATTCACATGTCTTCTCGCTATTCTATATTCTATGTAATCACATTCCTGTTTGCTCTTCAACCATTTTTTATATTTTTCCCTTTTGTCTTTTACAGCTTTCTTTACCTCTGCATTCCAAAAATTAATTTTATTTATCCGTGTTTTGCGTTTTTTTTCGTGGTCCCACGTGTTATTTTTGCAGTATTTAAAATGCGTGATTTGGACATCTCCCATTCTTCTTTCACTGTTTTTCTTTCTATAGGTAATTTTACAAAGATTTCAGTTAGTTCTTTCTAATAATTTTCCCTCACTGCCTTGTCTTTGAGGTTTTTGAAGTTTACTGATTCACATGGCGTTTTTTTCCTGGTCTTTGCTTCCTTCTACTGATGATTCTTATTGTGGCAACACCTGCTTTGTGATCTGTGTTTATACCTAAGTTGGGCACTGCCCTTGCATCTAATATATTTCTCTTTCCGTTATTTCTTGTTAATATAAAATCAATTTGGCTTTTGGTATCTAGATTATTCCATTTATACCAGGTGTATATTTGTGAGTCTTTGTGTTTATAGAATGTGTTTGTTATATAGAGGTGTTGGCTGCATAGCTCTATCAGTCTACTTCCGTTATCATTTCTTTCATTATGTTGGTCTCCAAATGCTTCAAGATGTTTTTCTATGCCCACCCTGTTATGTCCTAGTCTTGCATTGAAGTCTCCCATAACTATGATGTTGTCCTGCTTATCTAGTTTATATAGCAAGTAACGGATGTCTTCGTAGAATTCCTCCTGTTCTTGCTCATTAATGTTTGTATTACATGGTGCGTATATGTGTACATATGTTGTAATTGTTTGTTCTTTTATTCTCACTGTTATGATTCTCTCTGATACATATTTTATTTCTAGTATTCCTCTTGCTAGCCGTGGTTCAATGATTATTTCCACACTGTGTCTTGCCTTTTCTTGCTGTTCCACTTCAGAGTAGACAAACGTGTAACTGTGGTGGATCTCCTTGCATCCTTCCTCTTTTATTATGGTGTCTGCTATTCCGATCAGTACAATTTTCCTCTCTTTCATTGTTGAATCGCTGATCTATCTCGTAGTCCATTAACATTGCCGGGTCTTTATCCATTTCGATCAGTCCGTTTATACTTCTTAGTTTTTCTACGAGCAGTATGAAGATCCCCTGCCGGTTTGCTAGGCCAGTAGCAGGTTTAGGACAAACATCTGACCATAGAGAGTCCATCCTCTATGGCAAGCTATAACCCCATTAGCCCATGACCTCGCGGTCATGGTTTCCCGGTCTACACCACGTGGAAGTGGGGGTTGACTTGTGTAGTCTGCAAGTCATCGGCAGGCCACTAATTTTCACTTTTCCCCCCTCCTGAGAGAGGGTAGCAAATCCTAACCCTGCTGGCTGCAGGGCCAGGTGCAGTCCACACCTAGTAGTTCACTTACCTATCACTGTCATATAAAGAAATTATTGTTACATACCTATAAAATAGATGACAGGCAAAAAGAAGTAAATATTTTTGGGGCGTCAGGCCTGTGTTGACATCCTGATGCATCTGGGGGATGGAAAGATGCATGTGTATGTGTGTGTGTGACATACACATCTGTTCAATACCTTTTATATTCATGAGGCTATTAATTATTTACTTTGGTGTGTTTCAGAAACTCACTCATGGTCTCCAAGTAATCCTTACCTCTCCATACAAGAACATTTCACAAAAATGGCATATGACAGCATAGATGTGAAGGTTGTGAAACAAGAACTATCGGATGTTCTGTGTGAAGACAGGAGTCACAACTTCAGTAAAATGGTAGACATAGCTGGGGGTAGCATCATTCCAGAAATGGCAGGGGACAGCAACTCAGAATCAAGAATGGTTGAGAACAGGTGTAAGGATTCAGTAAAACATGAACATTGTTGTCAAATGTCAGAAAAGGTGCCTTTGTTTGCTGGAACTGGCAGGCTGAAGAAATATAAGCGAATATGTACAGGAGAGAAGCCTTACATGTGTGATAATTGTGGTGCTTCTTTTAAGCATGCTAGCATTCTGAAGGTCCATAAGAGAACACATACAGGAGAAAAACCTTACAAGTGTGTTGATTGTGGTGCTTCTTTTATTCAGATTAACGCTTTGAAGCATCACATGCGAAGACATACAGGAGAGAAGCCTTACATGTGTGATGACTGTGGTGCTTCTTTTTACTATGCTAGCAGTCTGAAGGACCATAAGAGAACACATACAGAAGAGAAACCTTATAAATGTGATAATTGTGGTGCTTCTTTTTACTATGCTAGCAGTCTGAAGGTCCATAATAGAACACATACAGGAGAGAAACCTTACATGTGTGATGACTGTGGTGCTTCTTTTAAGCATGCTAGCCATCTGAAGAGCCATAAGCAAACACATACAGGAGAGAAACCTTACAAGTGTGATGATTGTGGTGCTGTTTTTGCTTATGCTAGAAGTCTGAAGGACCATAAGAGAACACATACAGGAGAGAAACCTTACATGTGTGATGATTGTGGTGCTTCTTTTAAGCATGCTAGCCATCTGAAGAGCCATAAGCAAACACATACAGGAGAGAAACATTACAAGTGTGATGATTGTGGTGCTGTTTTTGCTTATGCTAGAAGTCTGAAGGACCATAAGAGAGCACATACAGGAGAGAAACCTTACAAATGTGATAATTGTGGTGCTATTTTTGCTTATGCTAGAAGTCTGAAGGATCATAAGAGAACACATACAGGAGAGAAACCTTACAAATGTGATGATTGTGGTGCGACTTTTATCCATGCTAGCAGTCTGAAGAACCATAAGAGAGCACATACAGGAGAGAAACCTTACAAGTGTGATGATTGTGGTGCTGCTTTTGCTTATGCTCGCAGTCTGAAGGACCATAAGAGAACACATACAGGAGAGAAACCTTACATGTGTGATGATTGTGGTTCTTCTTTTAACCGTACTAGTAGTCTGCAGGCTCATAAACGAACACATACAGAAGAGAAACCTTACATGTGTGATGATTGTGATGCTTCTTTTAAGCATGCTTGTAGTCTGCAGACCCATAAAAGAACACATACAGGAGAGAAACCTTACATGTGTGATTATTGTAATGCTTCTTTTAAGCAAGCTAGTAGTCTGCAGGCCCATAAAAGAACACATACAGGAGAGAAACCTTACATGTGTGATTATTGTGGTGCTGCTTTTACTCAACTTGGCAGTCTGAAGAAACATAAAGGAATATATCATCATCATGTGCCCCACCAGCTGGCTTAGGCATTCATGTCTCTTCACAATACCAAAGAATGTGTAACAGTGTGAAGGACTAAGAAAGACTGTTGGTTTCATATAAAATAAGGTTTATTTCCATGATATGACAACTTCTACAAATATGGCTTCCTTCCAGTTCCAAGCCCTGATCTTGACTGCCCCTTAACAACCAACTACGTCACGACTTGAGCATCTCTCCTCTCATTCCATCTCGATGCTCAATCGTGCTGTAGTCTTTTCCCACCTAACACCAATTACCCGACTACTGTTACACCTCCCTATGTTTTTCTAAAGAATTTTTCTTGTAAAGGAAAAATTCTTTACTCCTAATTCCCTTACTCTATTCCCTCTTTTTCCTTACCTCCCACATTTCCTCTAATCTTCCCCAAACTAACTCAAATTTGAGTAAATATTATATCCTTTAACCCTTCTCCCTGTCATATTGTCATCTAGTAACCCACTATAAACTTCTTCTTCATTTCTGTCTTAACACATATCAATCTCAACTTTACACAATACATCATACCACATATGGTTACCTTTTTAAACTACATACTCCTTCTTCCCTTTCCTTACTTCCCACAGTTTCTCTAATCTCCCCAAACCACTTTATTTTAAGTAAACCAATCTATTTGTAACTCTTTCCCCAAACCATATAGTAATCCACTATATATTTCTTCGTTTCTAACTCTTCATAACAAAACCTATATTAATTACATATCAACAACAATTGAATCTTTATAACTATATACAATACATCATAACACATATGGTTGAAATAACCACTCCTTCTCTTCATAAGCAATCTGCTTAGAAATTCAAACGCTGTACCTTTCTGGTACCAACTCCCCATTGTCTTCAACAACACTACCAACTCTCTACTTTTAATCAACCTGAAGAAAAAACTCGCGCACGATAGAAAGACAAAGAATCGGTGCGCACCGTAGATTCAAAGAAGAAGTAGATCTCTTCCACACAAAAACCACACTCAGCTAAATCACACACCTTTACCCCCTTGGTCATTTGAGACTTTATGTAATAAAGTCTAAAACAATTATATCTCCTACAGTACCACTCATTATGGTAACAGTTTACGCTTCTATCTACAGCATCAAAAATACCAACCAAGTGTCTGTATATTACAGACACTACTAATTTTATAGCTCTGAACCTTACCTCAATGTAATGTTAACCACAAAACACATCCCGAGGACACAATTAAAAATCAAGACCTGTTCCAATACACATCACCTCACATAATATACCTCTCTTTTAATCTTGCCCCCTTACTGTCCATTTATTATGGGCACATCTACTCAAACCTCCAGTTGTCAATTTATGCCGTTATCAACAGCAACCATGTACTGCTCCTAACTCACGTCTGTGACTGCAGTCCGTATAACACGGACCCTCAAAACCCCATGTCATTTTGTTCCCAATGTACATTTCACACTTATTATTGTACTGTTATCTACAGTATCTAATCATTCTTCGGAGTCAAACATGGATTCAATTCATGTTTTGCTCCTTGTCTGGCGCAGCGTGTTACCCACTTCTTCTTCTATAAGCCAGCAATCTCGTGTCTCTTATGAAAATACCCCATGGCTCTTTTGACCCCCTGGAAACTATGTTCAAAACTTTCCCCTCATTTACCCCAGTGCTATATTCATTAATCTTTTCTTCAATTAATGCTCCCTTAATTTCCCCATAACCATTTTACTTGTATATTACCCCGTCACTTAAGTATGGCCTATGTTTCCACAACTTAACCTCTCAACGCTGATTATCACAGCAACCTTGCTAGTAGCATATACATCAACTTGTTATTCACAAGGAGAATATGTCTCTCTTCTAGTCCCCAGTAGTTTATTACTATATTCTGAACGAAGGGTCTAAAATAAAGCCCCATGTATTGTATTTATTCTAGACAAAACCATGTAGATTAAACTTAACCTAACTAATTTCCAACATGTATTTACAAACATACAAGACAATTCACTTAAATTATAAGTTAAACGAAATAAAATCAAAACAGAACATCATACCCCCCCCCCCCCCCCCCCAAACTTTTTACATCATTTATGTTTCCCCACATATTAATTAAAGGTATGAACTCATTCAAAGAAAAATATATATTAAAATAATACAACATACATCCTAACCTATTGTTAGTTAATACTACTGGTCTCTTTTACGGACCAATAGTTTGTACGTAAACGTCTAAGAACACAATAACCCTATTCTAGAATCAAATAACAACTATCATTTTACAGGACCAAATCAAGCAAAAAAAAACATATTATACATGAGGCATTAAAAACTCAAATTCAACAAAAACAACTGTCTTCTCGCTAAAGAGAAGGTTTTCAAAAAAATTATATAATTCACACAGAATTAATTACTTAAAGTGACCAAGCAAAATTGTCTTCCTATACGAACCAATGTAACTCCTATCTATTCACTCAAGTCATGCTTATTTTGTTATAAAACAAAACCACTCAATGCCAAGCATTAATGCCAAAATATATATATACATATATATATATACATATCTGTTACCTACAGACCAACATAACGCGGAACAATACTTGTTCCCCTCAACCAAAATCACCACTCCACAATTGACCGTTCCATTTTCTGGAAGTCAAACATTGATTATCTCCCCTCAGAATATTTTACAAAATTAACTCCTTACACATCACGAATATAATCACTGTAAACTACAGGTCAACTCATTTTATCTATTACTAGTGTGACGGCTATCTTAATGTCACCTACTAGTCATCTATCTACTAATAGAATCTGTGGCTCGGCACACCCATTGTTTCTCTTGGATTTATTCCAAGTATTACTACATCTACTTAATCATTACCGTTACCTACGGTATCTCCACCATGTTATCACCAGCAAAAAAAAACTTGTCTATTTACTATAGACCTCTCACCAATACAACTAATTCTACTTTTAATTTTCTCGTCTATCCGACGCAATTAACTAAGGTATCACTACTTACCAACATCTCACCACGACTACTCTAAGCTATCCTCAAGTCTCTCCTAGCACTCTTGCATCGTGACGATAATCAAATCGGTCCCCCTTATCGGAACACGTTCTCCAACATTCATTTACCTAACCTTATTTACCTCCGTATCTTTCACTCCTCTTCCAGAACAGCAACCCACGCCACTTATAACTGACAGCAGAGCTCACTTTTCTCAGTATTAGGCATTCCTGCTTCGACATGTCCCTGTCAACAATACTAAACATGTTTTATGAAACATCATTCAGAATGTTAACTCTCTTTCCGTCAACCTGTCATGCAGATATTCTAATAAAAAGACATCACAATCCTCTAACTATGTTCTCAATTTTATCAACGTCACTTCACTCTTCGCATATTCACACAGACAGTGATACACAACCTCGCTCTCACCTCACTACTCTCGCATCGCGACAACCTAACGTATCTATACTATTACTTCAAAAACAATTTAGACGCCAATTCAACATTCTAGCAATCACTCACCACAATCTAAGCGTATCGATCTCCTCTACACACATTGACACCAGATATATCAGCGCAACTATTACATTTTATCCATGTACTTCGTTTATGCGACGTCTCCAAACCTCACTCTTACTTCACTCATCATGACGAACAGTTATACTCACGTACGAACAACGCATAACCAGACGAATTATTCTACAGGACTTTCACAATTCACTACTTTCTTATTTCTACCTTTCTCAATCATTCACTTCTTTACGAAGGTCAGAGCCTATACATTATCTCACTCGAACTATATCTCTTTTACACACTAACCAGCACTATCAACGATCTCACAGAACAAACTTCACTCCGACGAGCCACTAACCTCGTAACTATCATTCTATACTTTTCCACAACTTTCTCAGATTTAATTACCTCTTCTTTCTTCGCAAGGCTGACGTAATTACTTCATGCTCTTCAGCAAGAACTCGTATTCTTCAATCATCCACTTCTACAGTCTTGTACTCTTAATATTCTCGCGTTCAACCGACTATTTTATACACGATACTCAATTTCTCCTCAATCTATATCTTCTCATCAGACACTCTTGGTTCAGCTGTCAACAATACTATACTTACTTCTCAAACCACCAAGCGAAACTATCTCAGACGTCATGTCATAGCTCTGCTTCGAACCATCCACTCTAGTACGAACATTCATACTTATTTTCTCTCTCTCTTTATGTGCTGAACCTACTCTACTTTAATCACTCCAGTTATACATCACTCAACGTGATTAACTCTCTGTAACTATCCACTCCAGACAAAGGACTATTTTAATTTCTACCTTGTTTACTCTCTCTCTCTACATCACGACCAAACACAAGACATCCTGTATTACGTATCCACGTAGAATATCATTTGTCGTAACTCTCTATCCTCGACAACACTATTGCCTACCTTGTATCATGTGATGCTACACCAAAAAAATTCATCTGTCTATTTTAGACAGCTCATATATCTATATGCTCAAACCGCAATTCTTCTCATAAGCCAAAACTATTCCATTTTCCTTCCTCACCTAAGGAATTTTAACAGTTATAGAGTGTGTCCAAGTTAAATATTTCGTTGTCTCTCAATACATTAGTATGTCTTTCTCTAATTATGTCATCTTCACTATCTGTTGTTAACCTGTTAAAGTACTCAGGTCTTAAGGTCATAAGGTCCTCTATTTTTCTTAAGTCACTTTCTGTCGTTGAGTAAATTCCTGCTATCTGTCTACTATTATTCTTCTTCTTAAATGATTTCTTTCCTTTATTTGCGTCGGTCTGCTCACTGTTTCCTGTATACCTGTATACGTAACGTTTGCACTTCCCCATCTCGTCTTCAGACGACACACTGATAATAGTTCCTTCATCAGACTCATAATAATTTACCGCAGACACGTCGACCCTATTCCCATAATCGGCTTTAGAACGTCTGACTTTCTTTCTCTTTCTTGGTATTCGTCTCTTAGCCTTCCCTACTTTCCTGTCATAAAAACTGGTATCTAGTTCCAAAGAGTCACCAACCAAAACTCTGTCCGTCTGTCTACCAGCAACTACACCGTATGAGGGAACATCACGCTTCGATTCAGGATCTGTTCGCAGTGTAATTCTCTCATTCTCCGAATCATCTGTATTCACAGTTGTCTCAGCATCACGGTATGTACTATAACCTGCGGCGGCAGAAACATCTTCTCCGTAACCTGCACTCTCACACCTAATATTCCTACACCATTTGGGGATTAGTTTCATGTCTATTCCTGAGGAACTTGACATATCAGTAGCTCTATTAACTATCATACTATTATTTCTTTCTTCACTACTTTTCCTCTTTGGCTTCCTTTCGTCCTTGGTTCTCGTCTGTCTATCTTTCTTAACTTCAACCTTGTCTCCCTTAGTCAAGTGAGTTGGTCTTGACTGAGTTTCTATTAAGTCAGTTTGACTTCCCTTTGTTATCTTACTGGCTGGTTGTACCTGGACCTTTTTCTCTACTGTATCTACTTGAGTCTGCGTACTATTTTCTATCGTATTACCTGCCTGCGTCTGTGTCTCTCGGTTTATTTTCTTTACTAATACCGTCGTCTTCTTTTCCTGTTCAATCCTAATATCGGCAAGTACTTTAGGAGTCGTTGAATTCTTATCTTTGTGTTCTACTCTGTCCTTCGATCCTGACTTCAAATATTGTCTTTGTCTCTTTTCAAACCAGTCGTTACGTCTTTTTCTAGCGGTTGCACTGTGAGAGGGCCAGCCCCATGATTTCTTTGAAAGGTTTCTCTCACGCCCATTTTTGTATTTATAACAACTATACCAGTCCGACCTTTCACCATTACGTCTGTTCTCATCGTCTTCTACCCTATAACCATTAGGCCTTGGTTCGTCATAACTATATTGTCTTCTGTCTTTATTAAGCAGTGGCTGTCTCCTGTTATTCTTTCTTACTCCATTGTAGTCTACCATAAATCTATAAGGGTCTTGTCTAGTCGTTCTATACTTCGTTTCCACAAAATTCTCTACTTCACTAACTGCCTCCCTTAATTCCCCCAACCATGTACTAACACGTTGTAATTCTGCATATAAGTAATTCATATTAAGTTCTTTGTGATTTCTATCAGACTTGAAACAATATTTCTACTTCTTCTTCTGCATATTCCTTGGTATCTGGAAAAAAAAAACTCGTATGTTTCTCTACTGTACTGTGTTGGGTCTGCCTGTTGTTGCCAATGAATCCTGTTCTGTCATGTTAAAATATTTATACTTGTACAAGCAAACAAACAACCAATTCTTATTAATATCTAAATTAATTAACTAAAGGATGTTATCGTCCTCCTGGAATTCAATTATTTTCTATCTAATATCAAATATGTTACCCTTTTTCTTGTTGAGGTTATCTTTCCAACCGAAAATGAAGTCCTTGGCGTCTATGTCTCTGTCTACTGAGTTTAAGAAACCCGGTACTCGAGTACTTGAACAGTAGACAGCGGCTCCAGTAAGGACCAAAAATGCTCAATTGGGCTCGATAGGCACGACTGTACTCCACAGGCCTCGATAGGGCACGACAAAACTTCACAGGCCTCGATAGGGCACGACAAAACTTCACAGGCCTCGATAGGGCACGACAAAACTTCACAGGCCTCGATAGGGCACGACAAAACTTCACAGGCCTCGATAGGGCACGACAAAACTTCACAGGCCTCGATAGGGCACGACAAAACTTCACAGGCCTCGATAGGGCACGACAAAATGATCAACTAGCGGCTCTCATATGCAGTGGAGCCCAAAGATAATCTGACTGCATCCAAAAAATATAGGTCAATCATTGAAAGAATGAGGTATTTAGCTGCCGTCTTGATTGTGCTATTGAAAAATTCTTGCTCAACTGCAACAACGATCAGACTGGACTGACCTTCAGCAAACTCTTGCTCGCTCAAGACAACGATTAAACTGGCTTGACCTTCAGCAAAACTCCCGTTCGCTCGAGACAAAAGGAACCGCCAGGATGGTGTTTACAGGTGATGACAATCGCAGGCGCTGCAACCCATTATGGCAAGTTGACTTTCATTCTTCTCGTGACGCCAATCAAACTTTGATAGCAAGTCTTGAAAAAGACTTACAGACAACCACCCCTGGCCGGGCTTTTGGTTGCTGTACTTCTCATAGATAACTTATTGGCCATTTTTCCAACTGCGCTTTGTTATGGTCAATACTTGTTTAGAACCGTGCCGCAATTCTGTCTCTGACGATCGACACAAACGGACCAAGGATCTTCATACTTGCTACTTCGATGTATTATACAGTAGACATCGTTTTGAGATTCCGCGATGTTATACAGTAGACAGCATCTTGAGACTCCGCGATGTTATACAGTAGACAGCATTTTGAGACTCCGCATTGTACCAGGCTCGAATCCTCGGTCGTTGGCACCAAAATTCGTCCTGTAACAGTGTGAAAGACTAACAAGGACTGTTGGTTTTGTATTAATAAGGTTTATTTCCATGATATGACAACTTCTACAAATATGGCTTCCTTCCAGTTCCAAGCCCTGATCTTGACTGCCCCTTAACAACCAACTACGTCACGACTTGAGCATCTCTCCTCTCATTCCATCTCGATGCTCAATCGTGCTGTAGTCTTTTCCCACCTAACACCAATTACCCGACTACTGTTACAAATGCTATTTGTCTCTGTCTTTTAATTGTGTGTCATGTTCTAGTGTCAATAGCCTCTTCCAGGCAATTATTGCTAGTTACTCTGGATGTCCAAGGTATTCACAACATTCGTCGTGAGAGCCACATCTTCATTGCTTCCAACCTGTTCTTAATTTGCTCAGTCGTGTTCCGTAATTTTCTGCCTTACAGTTTGACAGGTTCTATATCACGTTTTAGCACTCTTTTTCTGACATACAATGATAGTGACTTTTGCATGAGATACTTTTCATTTTCTGAAATGCAATTTTAACTTGATCTATATTCTCCTCTTCATCTCTGTCACAGAACTTCAGTCTGGTGTTATAGTTGTCTCTGGGTTTAAGCTTATCAACATGGTTATGCCTTTTCCCTTCTGTTGTGTGTCATATTTTGATGTCATCTTTTACTTTGATTGTGTCTGTTTAGATATTCAAGGAAAATCCTTTATAGCATTCTACATTACTACAATGTCCTTATGGTCCCCAATGTGGTGGATAGGTATTGAACCGTTATGGCCTCTGGAGTGTCTATGCTTGTGGCTACAGTTTGCATTTGCATTTTCCTCATGTTGTACTGGTAGTACATGGTTCCGATGCCCTGCTACTGAGTGAGTGCATGGCACGACTTTGTGAGCTGTGAAATTTGTGTGGAATGCTTTTATATCTGTCCGCTGTTGTTTGTACAGTAAACTGCATGTTTGGAGAAATGGCGACTGGCTGTCGCTGAATTGACTGGCTTGCCTTTTCAGTTCACAAGTGCATTTTTCAGGAGATTCCTGGGAGTCATCGCAGGAGCTATGGAGTTTGTGCCTTGTGCGACACTTTTGGCGGGTCACCCTGCGGAAAGAGACCAAGCGATGTGGGATAATACACGGTTCAATGAAGTCTTTCTGGTGACTGCCGATTCCATTAACAATGAACTGTATTTTTTCTGGAGGACTTTTGTGTTAGCATTCTAACGGCAGAGTACCTGTGCGGGCTGTTGGCTTCCACTTTTCACATTGGGGGAGGATCTGAGCACCTATGGACATGTCCGGAGTGCAATGAAGATACCCCAACTAACTGATAACTGATTTTGTGTGATATTCACTGGCACAGGAATGGAGCACAATGGGGATGACCTGTTGCCGTGAAGTTGAAACCGTGACTAACAAACAATGTCCCAACTTTGTAGATCTTGTGCATTCTCAGCTATCAATGTTGTGTTAGAGAATACATGCAGGAGAAAAACCTTGCAAATGTGGTTGTTGTGATTCTTTGTTTACTTATGATGGCAGTCTGAAATTTCACAATAAAACTCATTCTGGAGTGTCATGTCTATGGTGTTTTTACATTTATTTTACCATTCTCATGTAAGACAAGAAAATGTGCAAGAGAGAATGTTTAGAAATGTGATGGTGTGTTTACACTTATTTTAATTTTCTCTGGTAAGACAAGAAAACAAAAGAGAGAACTCTTAGAAATGTGATGTCTGTGGTGATTTTACACTTTGGGTTAGAGTGATGATGGTTGTGGTGATAATGACAGTGATGATCATGATGATGATTGTGATGATAATGATAGCATTGGTAATGTTGATGATGATAGCAGTGATAGTGTTGATGATATAGT
The DNA here is from genome assembly GCA_963921405.1 of Cepaea hortensis. Taxonomy (NCBI): domain Eukaryota; kingdom Metazoa; phylum Mollusca; class Gastropoda; order Stylommatophora; family Helicidae; genus Cepaea; species Cepaea hortensis. Next base: position 79,618,441 of record OY992897.1, read on the forward strand.
AGTAATGGTGATGATAATGATGACAACGATGATGCTCGTGATGAATTCGCAGAAGACACTACATGTTAAAAGCAACACATCTGCACGTCGGTGGTTCTATGGAGTTCAGGTATGGTCATGTGTGATTGTCTCTCAGCCGGCTGGGGTCAGTATATTTCATGATGAACTCAAGTGGAATGTTTGTCCGTCTGTTTGTTTCTGTGACTACACGTTACGTATTCTTGCAGATAGACAGTGTTCTGTGGATAGATTTAACAAGCATATACATAAGCATGTGCGAATCATGGCAAAATTAACACTCAGAGTCAGTGGTATTAATTGGGTACAAATGGTGGGCATGTCTTCTAGCGAGTATCTGTAACATCTCAGTCTTCAATATCGACTCAACCTAACACCAGTAGCAGGGGATATGGCGGGAAGTCAAGTCGACAGAACCACATCACCCATAGAGCGGGAGATATGGTGGGAAGTCAAGTCGACAGCACTGCATCACCCATAGAGCGGGAGATATGGTGGGAAGTCAAGTCGACAGCACTGCATCACCCATAGAGCGGGAGATATGGTGGGAAGTCAAGTCGACAGCACCACATCACCCATAGAGCGGGAGATATGGTGGGAAGTCAAGTCGACAGCACCACATCACCCATAGAGCGGGAGATATGGTGGGAAGTCAAGTCGACAGCACTGCATCACCCATAGAGCAGGAGATATGGTGGGAAGTCAAGTCGACAGCACCACATCACCCATAGAGCGGGAGATATGGTTGGAAGTCAAGTCGACAGCACCACATCACCCTTAGAGCTGGAGATATGGTGGTAAGTAAAGTCGACAGCACTGCATCACCCATAGAGCTGGAGATATGGTTGGAAGTCAAGTCGACAGCACCACATCACCCATAGAGCTGGAGATATGGTGGGAAGTCAAGTCGACAGCACCACATCACCCTTAGAGCTGGAGATATGGTGGTAAGTAAAGTCGACAGCACTGCATCACCCATAGAGCTGGAGATATGGTTGGAAGTAAAGTCGACAGCACCACATCACCCATAGAGCTGGAGATATGGTTGGAAGTCAAGTCGACAGCACCACATCACCCATAGAGCTGGAGATATGGTTGGAAGTCAAGTCGACAGCACCACATCACCCTTAGAGCTGGAGATATGGTGGGAAGTAAAGTCGACAGCACTGCATCACCCATAGAGCTGGAGATATGGTTGGAAGTAAAGTCGACAGCACCACATCACCCATAGAGCTGGAGATATGGTGGGAAGTAAAGTCGACAGCACCACATCACCCATAGAGCTGGAGATATGGTGGGAAGTCAAGTCGACAGCACTGCATCACCCATAGAGCGGGAGATATGGTGGGAAGTCAAGTCGACATCACCATAGAGCAGGAGATAATGGTGGCAAGTCAAGTCGACAGCACCATATCACTCATAGAGCGGGAGATAATGGTGTCAAGTCAAGTCGACAGTACCACATCACCCGTAGAACGGGAGATATGGTGGGAAGTCAAGTCAACAGCACCACATCACCCATAGAGCGGGAGATATGGTGTCAAGTCGACAGCACCACATCACCCATAGAGCACCTGAGAGCAACTAGTCTATACAAATATGAGACTAGCAACATATACCCAATACGACTCATAGTGGTCCTGTCTGAGACTGATATTCTGACACGGACAATGAACGAACGATGACAGGTCACTGTGATACGTTCTTTCTCATTGGAACTGGGAGTCTCCGTGGCTGAGTGGTTACTGCCTCGCGTTCTGAAGGTTGTAGGTTCCTCTCTGGACTACGTCATTCGGAGTGCGAGTGCAGTCTTCTCAAAGTCTTCTGGAGATCATCGCTGGAGCTACTGGAGTTCATTCTGTGTGTAACGCTTTCGGCAGACGGCAGAAATATGTCTTCTCGCCTGTTAAACCTTGTTGTAACCGTGTCGCTGGTATCCAGACCACCATGCAGGACGAGCCATGGACCAGGTAGACATTCTGAATGCTCTATGAAAAGTAAGTCGTTTATGAGAACCAAGCGATGACTGGGAATCTACAACCATGGTCAGGCTGTGAGAACAGCACGTTAAAAGAGGTGTGGCCAAACAAGAACACTACGCTGGAAGCCAAAGAAGATTAATAAACCAACACAGAACTGGTGTCGTTAGCCGCTACACGCTGCGGGATTTGCTGAGGAGGGGATCTGAGCACTTATGGACTGAATGGTTCCATGTGCAGTGAGGATGATCTGTCGACTAACTAACTAACTATAAAAATTTTACCTGGGCTCCAAAGTCAACCATCCTAAAACATTGACCTGGGCTCCAAAGTCAACCATCCTAAAACTGACCTGGGCTCCAAAGTCAAAAATCCTAAAACTGACCTGGGCTCCAAAGTCAACCATCCTAAAACAGGTCACAGGAAATGTCTGGGGAAGTAAAGGCAGCCCACTTGATATTGACCACATCACCCCCCCCCCCCCCCTCGAGTGCTGATTTGTCTATAAGTTGTGGGGCTGGTAACATATACCCATTACACCTTCTGGCATCTAAAAAGTTCTTTATTTTAGTGAGCTACTTGTAACAGCTTTTTTCTGTGCCTTGTCAGGGTTTTGTGACAACTCCTGGCATCTGAAAAGTTCTTTATTTTAGTGAGCTACTTGTAACAGCTTTTTTCTGTGCCTTGTCAGGAATTTGTGACAACTCCTGGCATCTGAAAAGGTCCTTTACTTTAGGACCTCCTTATAGTGGCTTTTCTCTTTGTGCCTTGTCGGGATTTTGATACGACTCTTCTTTCTGGAAACTCACAAACATTTCCAAAGTGATATATATCTTGGACAATGACAGATGTTATCTTGGCCTCTGATTTGATTGAATTATAAGTATAAAAGTGATATTTGAATGTGTTGAGACAATAACTTCTAAATTTTCTCACGCACATTGTTGCCTTAATGAATCAATTTATTTTTAAGAACTTTTCACAAAATCAGATGCAATGTCTTGACAGGTGAGAACAGACATTATTGCTTATAAAATGACACACATGTAAATGTTTAGTATTGGATAATCTGAGTAATCTTGAGCATTGTCATTCTGAATAAAATAGTTGTTTAGAATAGTGTACACATTTGAGATGATTTGCTAATAATTACACGAAGGATGATGAACAATAGTAAGATTGTTTATTGTACATCTCCCAGAAGACTGAGTTTTAATTCTTAAGGTTGATGCACTGGTGTTTATTTCAACTGTTGTTTGTCCATCAAGAATGATGATGACCATCCATTTCATCCACTGGGGTTGAAATTATGGAGCCGTGGGTTCTAAGATGGCTGATAAGACCTATTTTGGCTCAAAATGTTCTTTGACAATGTGGGCAAAGAATGCTTGACGTTTCTGGAGGAAGATCTCCTTCGGTGGCTTTTCTGTCCAGCCTTTTCTTCACAGCTCTTGCAGTCCTGATTGCTTCACAAGTGACTACACCCTTGTGTAATGATGTACGCCACAAATTTTGGTCTTTGGCAGCAGTCTCCCAAGTGCCATGATAAATTCCAAAAGCTTTTATTGAGCTCTTCAGAGTGTCTTTAAAGCGTTTCCTCTGGCCGACTTGAGAGCGTTTATCATAATGCAGCTTGCCGTAAAAAATTCTTTTAGGGAGCCTGTGATCTGGCATGCGAGTCAAGTGACCAGCACAGCAAATCTGATTCTTCATTAGTAGAGGTGGATACTGGGCATGGACGCTCTTTCTAGGACTTCAGTGTCTGGGATCTTGTCTTACCATTTAATCTTCAATAGCTTCCTATGGCAGATTGTGTGGAAGTGGTTTAATTTCCTAGCATGTCGCTGATAAACAGTCCAGGTTTCACAAGTATCTAGCAGTGAGGATAGTACAACTGCTTTATAGACATTCAGCTTTGTCTGCAGGCTTATTCCAGTTCTGTCCCACTGTCGGATACGTCGAGATTGATGGCTCAACACCCAAAGAGATAAAGGATGAAAAATCCTTTTTCCCAATGTGATCCTGCCCGTTTAATTAATTTAGCTGTACTGACTCAATTGTTGAGACCAGAAATAGAGTTTTACAGAACCAAGGAATACCTTCAGGAAATAACTGACAAAGTTGTATTCCCTTTTATACCCAAAATATCCTTTAAGTGGTTCCTTGCCTCTCCTCTACCAACTAATTAATTCTATCTAGGGTAATTTAAAACAATTTGACTATGACAAGTAAAAATACAATCAGTACGTGACATGACCTAATTTTTTTCTGATTTAATAAACACAAACATGGATTTTGTAAATTGCATTCAAAATTACAATTTCCTGTTGTAAAATAAGGACATATACATATACAGTAAATATACAGAATTGATGTGCCAATTATAACAGCTATATTTTTTTCCAGTGGCGTGTAATGCTAATCTTTTACTGGCCTGGATGATCTGGAAAAAAAAGAACTGTCTACACTCAGAATTCTCCACTTCCAGCTTTGGGAATCCCTCTGGCTATCAATTAATTGTAGTATTAGTCTTAGTGTTAATACTACAATTTGAAATGAAATGTAAAAGCCTAAGAACATAGTATTAGTCTTAGTGAGAGTCAGGTCTTAGTCAGATATGACTGAGCTACCTTATACCAGTAGATGGTACTACCTGCTTTCTGTTAGTGCCGAACGTTGGGCGGCGCTTACCAAACCCGACACCCCACATTGTGCCAACGGCTTCGGGCAGAAGAGTGCAATTGGGAGGGTACAAGCCTTATCCTGGTGCGAGGAAATGCAAGCTAAAGACAAAATGTCATAGCAGGGCAGACCAGGCTCTAAGCCTTGGTTGGCAACTGCTCTAGGATCGAAGCTCTGACAGGCGGACAGTTAGAGCATTGCTTTGCTGATCCGGCAGCTTCTGCAGCTTGTCCTGTTCCAGATGTAGGGGTGTTACCTTTCCTCTGGAGTGAACTAGGCAGGCCGAGAGAGGGATCATGCTGCATGGGCAACACATGATCTCTATATTTTAGCCCAGGCTTTGTGCTATGGAGAGGCAATAACTCCATCCCTGGTCTTAACTGGTCTCGGAATCAAAGCGAGAGGCAACTGTTACGGGTTATAAGTCCGTCTCAATTGGCGTAGACATGAGGCGGCTTGCGTTGCCTCTGACGGTGGGAGACACTTACAGGTGTCGCTGATCAGCTACCGCCCGCCTCAATCTGGGCAGCCCCCGGCCAATTGAGTGCTGATCCGCCACAGACTGCCTGCTTCAATGGGTGCTTGGGGCTAGAACAAAATCTGAATCGCAGGCTGTTAAACCAATGCACAAGGTACTAATAAAAATAAAAATAGAAACCTCAAGCTACGGCTTGCAACCTGGAACGTGAGAACCATGTGTCCAGGATTTTCCACTGACTTGACCAATATTGACGATGTGAGAAAAACGGCTGTGATTGATGCCGAACTCAATCGTCTTAACATTGATATTGCTGGCCTGCAGGAGACTCGCCTCGCTGAGGAAGGGTCACTCAGGGAAAACAATTACACCTTTTTTGGAAGGGTAGAGGGCAGGCAGAAAAAAGGCAATACGGTGTTGGCTTTGCAGTGAAGAATTCGCTACTGGGAATGATTGAAATTCCAGCAGGAGGAAATGAAAGACTATTATCCCTGCGCTTGGCAACCTCTTGTGGTTTTGCCTCCATTATTACTGCATATGCACCGACACTCGATTCCTCTGATGATGTGAAGGATTCGTTCTATGAGGAGTTAGACTCCGTGATCAAGGCAGTTTCAAAATCTGACTACATTTATATGCTCGATGATTTCAATGCTCGTGTGGGCAAGGACTCGAGTTCATGGCCAGTGTGCTTTGGAAAATACAATATTGGTCGCATGAATGAAAATGGGCAAAGGCTGCTGGAGCATTGCACCAGTAATGACCTATGTATTACAAACTCCTTTTTTAAAACAAAAGAGATGCATAAGGTCACATGGAAACATCCAAGATCCGGCCATTGGCACCAGCTGGACTTCATCATAACACGGAGGCAACATCTGAACCATATATCATTGACTCCAAGTTACCACAGTGCTGACTGTGATACGGAGACAACATCTGAACCATATATCATTGACTCGAAGTTACCACAGTGCTGACTGTGATACGGATCATTCTTTAGTTGTTGCAAGGGTTAGACTGAGACCAAAGAGAATTTACACAGCTAAACACAAATCTAGCCCTAGGATTAATATTATTAACACTCACGATCCTGAAAAGTGCTTTCAGTTTCAACAGCAACTTGAAAACGCTTTCACTGATACACCAGAAAATTGTACAGTACATGAAAAGTGGGGTCAAATTAAGGAAACTCTTTATAAAACTGCCGTAGGGGTTTACGGCACTGTGAATCATAAGAGGCAGGACTGGTTTGCGGCAAACAGCGAGACTCTGCAGCCCTTGATTGATAAAAAGAAGATAGCTCTATTAAGAAACAAGGAAAGACCAACGCGTAACACTCTGAGTGAGCTAAGGCAAGCTAGGAAGGATGTGCAAAAAGCTGCCAGGCAGTGTGCAAATGATTATTGGATCAAGTTATGTGAGTCCATTAAAATCGCAAGTGATAAGGGAAACATAAGAAGTATGTATGAAGGAATAAAGAAAGCCTGCCTGTTGTCCAGTGATCAAAAGAAGTGCACCATTGAAAACTTTGACTGGAGAAATCATCACTGATAAGAAACAGCAGATGGACAGATGGGTAGAGCACTATTTGGAGCTCTACTCAAGTGAGACCAAATTAGCGGATGATGCCCGCAACGCCATAGAGGCTCTACCAACTCTTGACCACCTGGACACACTTCCCACCATAACAGAAGTTAAGTGTGCTATAAATGAACTTGCATCTGGCAAGACTCCAGGTAAGGATGGGATTCCAATAGAGGTTATCAGGAGTGGGCAAGACACACTCACTATACAGATCCACCAGCTAATAGAGCTATGCTGGCGTGAAGGACAAGTCCCACAGGATTTCAAAGATTCAAGCATCATAACACTGTACAAGAACAAGGGCGATCGGAGCGACTGCAACAACTATAGGGGTATCTCACTTCTGTGTATTGTTGGAAAAGTATTTGCCAGAATTGTTCTGCGCAGACTTCAAGTCCTAGGAGATCAAGTCTACCCCGAATCACAGTGTGGCTTTCGACAGAACCGGTCTACCACTGATATGATATTCTCATTGCGACAAATGCAAGAAAAATGCCGTGAACAGAATCAACCACTGTTTATTGCCTTCATCGACCTCACAAAGGCATTTGATTTGGTCAGTCGTGAGGGTATGTTCAAGGCACTAAAGAAGATTGGCTGCCCACCAACTCTTCTGTCCATTGTGGAATCGTTCCACACAGGCAAGAAGGGTATAATCAAGTTTGATGGTGCAACTTCTGAAGAATTTGAAATCAAGAGTGGAGTTAAGCAAGGTTGTGTACTAGCTCCCACCCTCTTTGGAATATACTTTTCACTTCTACTGAAATATGCCTTTCGTGATCAGGATGGTGGTATATACATTCACTCACGCTCAGATGGCGGCCTTTACAATGCTCAGAGATTGAAGGCCAAGACAAAAATTAGGAGGGTACTGATCAGAGAGTTGCTTTTTGCAGATGATGCTGCAGTTACGACCCACTCTGAGGAAGAATTACAATGTCTACTATCTGCATTCTCCAATGCTTGTTCTGAATTTGGTTTAACAATTAGCAAAAAGAAGACACAGATTATGTCACAAGGTGCACATGGGGTACCATCAATCTTTATTGACGACGCCGAACTAGAGATGGTAGACCATTTTACATATCTAGGATCAGTGGTAAATAGCAAATTATCCCTAGATCAGGAAATCAACATCCGGATTGGTAAGGCATCATAAACAATGAACAGGTTAAGAATAAGAGTCTGGGAGAACAGGAAGCTTACTACAAAAACAAAAGTCCTTGTCTATCAAGCTTGTGTTCTTAGTACTCTTCTTTATGGCAGTGAAACCTGGACAACTTACTCACAACAAGAGAAACACGTTTAAACAGCTTTCATATGCGGTGTCTGCGAAGAATTCTTGGTATTAAGTGGCAAGACAAAATCACAAATACCGAAGTATTGGAAAGATCAGGTTGTGTGACAGTTTATTCCATGCCCAGTCTTCGTAGACTTAAATGGATAGGACATCTTAGGAGGATGGATGATGGTAGAATACCAAAGGACATCTTTTTTGGTGAATTACAGATGGGTAAGAGATCTCAGGGTCGGCCTCTACTACGATACAAAGATGTGTGTAAGCGGGACATGATTGATACAGGCATTGATAATGCACATTTGGAGCAAGTCGCCGCTGAACGTGTTGCATGGAGGGCAAACATCAGAAATGGAATAAAGACAAAGGAGAAAAGTATTGCAGATAAGTCACACACCGATCGTTTGAGACGTAAGATGGTGCATGATGGTGGAAATGACCACGTGTTCACATGCACCCACTGTGAACGGACATTTACAGCGCAAATTGGCCTTATCAGTCACATGCGCTACCGCCATAGGTAAAAGTTATGCCTTTTTAAAGCACAAACTATCGTCTGTCAAGACGGCAAGGTGCCAATATATATATATATATATATATATATATATATATATATATATATATATATATATATATATATATAATATATATATATATATATATATATATATATATATATATATATATATATATATATATATATATATATATATATATATATATATAGTCTTAGTGTTCCAGGGCGTAGTAGAACATAAGTTGGCTCTTGGTTTTCCTTTCCATTGTTTGGCAGGTAAATGTTTAATAAAGATTACCTCTCCTATGAGACAAATGGAATGGTTGCAGGTGCAGGTAAATAAGTTTCTGCGCTCCTCTCTCAAGGGCATCACTCAACAATGTGCTCACTCAACAGGTGCTGCATTCAATCTTCACCAAGTCAGGTCTGGATTGACATGAATAAGATCACTACCTGAAATTCCATCAATCAAATAATTCTAATGATATCATAAATATGACATTAGAAATGAAATGTAAAAGCCTAAGAACATAACAAGTGAAAACAATAAAAGGAATCTTGTTCTTAGAGAAAATAAACATAGAAGAAAGATAGTCTTGGTGTTCTCAATTAGTTATCACCAACATAGTTGTTTGCTTTCACTCCAATCTTCCACTATCAGGTGTTCAAGGTTTAACTAGCAGATGTGCAGTTTCATCTTTACTTATGCCTGTCCTCAGTTCTATAGTTTAATTAATACCTTGAGTGATTTGGAATTTGACAATTATGTTGACCATTCTATTCTTCATCTTTTTCTATTCAAGAAAAAGGGGTCTCATACATTAAGGGCTTTTAAAAATCCGTCCCCATTGTAATGAGTGTTTGTTTATAAGCAATATGAGTACACTATGGTATCCATTCTTGTATAGTATTCAGGTGACTTCTCTTTTTAGTCCAAAGTTTTACGGAGAGTATATTCCCCCCTCTTCACCGTTTCTATACTAAAATTGTACTGTAGTCGATGGTAAAAGACAAAGGGAGACAATCATAAAGACTGATGCTTCCTTCACTACGGTGCTAAGAGGTAAAGAGTAGTTCTGACTTTGTTACGGCCAAAGAAGAAAAATAGTGAAAAGAGAGAGAACCTCACACCGCCTCAACCGACAAAAAAAGATGATAGTAATTAGATAAGAAGATATACGAGGTCTCGGGCAGAGGCAGAAAGATTTTCACACAGGAAATACCATGTTAGAGCCCAAGCAATGAACTAAGGTGTTAGATTGTGGTAGAAATAGTGGTTGTAAACACTAAAAGAGACTAAATCAGCTAAAAAATGTCATAAGCATGATAAACATGATAATAATGTAATCATGATGATGATGAGAATGATTATAATAAGCATGATGATGATGCGGATAGCTAAAGTACTGTGATAATCTGCAAAATCTGCAAGATCTGCTAAAAAAGAGACAAATCAAGAACAGTACAAAATTAGCTCTTTATTTATCTCCTCTAGCAGAACATGTTTGATAACACATTGCAATAACAGATACAAAAGACAACTGTATATATCAAACAACAACGGTGGGTAACCCCCAACGAATCAACATCACTTAAGACCACAGGGTACACCAAGTACCACAATACAGTTGCTCCAAGCAATAGCTGGTTAGACTGACACAATAAACAACCTTGACACAAGCAACACTGCACAGACAATAAGGCACTACAAAAACATAGGTTACACAACATAAACCCCCAAGACACAACATAAACAAAGAGTTGTGACACAATTTACTATCCCACCAAGAACCCAGGCCTGCTGACACTAACTAGTCAGCTGCTCAGCTTTTTCTTCTGACATAGTTTGTTCACTGACGAACACATGGGAAACCACACATCTCTCGTCTCAAGGCGGGCTGGCCACAAAACTACACAGGGCCCCAGCGCCTGCCTTCACACACCGCCGGCTGCTACAAGGAGAAATGGACCCCAGTCCCTTTGTTTCAAGTGGCGTTTCCGGCGTGGCCAGGTTTTTAACTCGAGATAGACCAAACCAAAATTCGTTGGTCTGGCGCTATCACAGTACTTTAGCTATCCGCATCATCATGCTTATTATAATCATTCTCATCATCATCATGATTACATTATTATCATGTTTATCATACTTATGACATTAGAAATAATTGCATCATTCTAACATTATCATCATAATCATTATTACATATTTTCATTACATTACAGTCATCATCATCATCTTTGTAGTACATTATTATCAGTACACTAGACCATATGTGTTAACAGTAGTGACAAAGTGGGATTTTGCTTAAATCACACACACACAGATGCGGTAATATGTGTAATGTATGATATTGGTTGTGTCGTGCTTAGCGCACAAAACTAGATGATTGTAACATGAATGATATTTTATACAAAGCGGTGTTATGTGCCGGAGTGTACTAAATTATTATTTAGTTTATAGGTTACGCTGAAGCCGTTCTCTGGTGATAGTCACGGCATTTCACATCAAGTTGCCGGCTACCCTGAGATTGACTGTTGGCTTATACTCCCTCTCTCTCTCAGCATGTAACTTCACTCACTCACTCAACTCTGACATCATTCATTTATATGGATGATCATTTCACTCAGTCTATAGACACATTCATATTGGTATGGGTGATCATATAGGAATCATTCATCACACATCCTTCATACTGTCATGTAAGGTGGGTGATTTTCCAATGAAAACTTAAAATGTTTACACCATTGACATCACAATGATATCTCACCCATTCATCAGACAATCATATCTGTATGGATGACAATCATGCATATGTAGGTGCTTTATCTCTGATAAATTCTCAGGTTCAATAACAATGATATTACAATTAAATCTCCCTCATCAGAAATTATATTTCCTGATTGATAATTAATCATTCACACTGAGGTGGTTTACAAATGATACATTCACATCTGTTTACAATAATGAATCACACATGACATAAATTTATGTGATCATTAGACACACTTATGCAATTCACCCAGGATTTAGCAACAGGAAATCCATGAGTTATCACATGCTCTCATAAAAGACATACACTTTAGGTGATATATCCAATTCACATTCAGGCATTATGAATTAAAATACTTCTTGCATGGCGGTTGGTTACGCACTATTATGTGGCACAAATATTATTATTCCCCATGGTTAACAGCCATGTCTATATATTTGCCTTACCCCATGTGTGGTGTACCATCACACAAATTATGATACCTATAGAACTCTTTTTGGTTCTCATGTGTTCATGAACTACCAGAAAATTATTTGTTTGCCCATGTGCTCATGTCAAAATTAAATCTACTGACTAATTACACATTACACTAGTTTGACTTACCAGTGTTTACACATTTACAATAGTTTCCTTAAGTCTTAAGTTACTCGAATTCATTGTATATTGAGTTTCATGCTTAAGAAATAAAATTTACAACATGTGTCTAATGTTTATATATTAACTAAGTTGTTTAGCTGGGAGAAAATAAAACACTGTGTATTTCTCCTAATGTACAGTTTATCTTATGACTATGATAGCTGAGTATAATATTATTTAGTTTGTACTAGATTAAATTCTTTAAGAACTCACCATTCCAAATCATTGTAGATTGAGTTGCTTAAGAAATAAATGTACAACTTGGATTAATGCTTATACATTAAATCAGTTGTTTACTTTGGGAGAAAATAAAATTCACTATGTTTATTCTTAATGAATAGTTTATCTATAAACTATAAAAATTAACTATATTCTAATTAACCTCTTAAGAATTCACCACGCGTTCAATCAGTCGACTTACCAACTCTTCTTCTTGGATCAAAATTCTCACAACTAACTAAAATTAAAAATAATTATATTCAACTCATCCAAACAGGACGACTTCCAACACTTCAGAACAGGTTTCCGAATCTGGGTGCGATGTTGTAGGCTGATGTTTCCTATCTTTATTTAAAATACTTATATTTAAATCTTATATATAGATATATTTCATCATTCCCTCCTCTCATTTATTCCTCCGAACCATTAGACTTAAAGGCCGTCCAAAAAACACAACTCTCATACAGATATATGCACCTACTTCAACAGCAGAGGAGGACGAAATTGAAGATTTTTACAACACACTACAAGACACATTAAATAAGATTGGTCATATTGATATAGCAATAATAATGGGAGATTTAAAAGCAAAAGTAGGTGCAGGAAGAGCTGAAAATATGAGACGTTTTAGGAAAATTTGGATTAGGAAATAGAACTGATGCAGGTGACAAATTAATTGAATTTTGCACAGAAAATGAGTTAACGATAGCCAACACGCTTTTTAAACAACATCCAAGAAGACTCTTCACATGGAAGTCTCCAGACAGTATTACCAAAAATCAGATAGATTATATTTTAATACAAAGAAGTGAAACCTGGACAACTTACTCACACCAAGAGAACAATTTAAACAGCTTTCATATGCGGTGTCTGCGAAGAATTCTTGGTATTAAGTGGCAAGACAAAATCACAAATACTGAAGTATTGGAAAGATCAGGTTGTGTGACAGTTTATTCCATGCTCAGTCTTCGTAGACTTAGATGGATAGGACATCTTAGGCGGATGGATGATGGTAGAATACCAAAGGATATCTTTTTTGGTGAATTACAGATGGGTAAGAGATCTCAGGGTCGGCCTCTACTACGATACAAAGATGTGTGTAAGCGGGACATGATTGATACAGGCATTGATAATGCACATTAGGAGCAAGTCGCCGCTGAACGTGTTGCATGGAGGGCAAATATCAGAAATGGAATAAAGTCAAAGGAGAAAATTATTGCAGAAAAGTCACACACCAAGCGTTTGAGACGTAAGATGGTGCATGATGGTGGAAATGACCACGTGTTCACATGCACCCACTGTGAACGGACATTTACAGCGCAAATTGGCCTTATCAGTCACACTCGCTACCGCCATAGTTAAAAGTTATTATGCCTTTTTAAAGCACAAACTATCGTCTGTCAAGACGGCAAGGTGCCAATGATGACAAAGAAGATGGAGATGAAGCATAACATCTGCAAAAACCCTACGTAGTGCAGACTGTGATACAAATCATCAGTTATTAGAAGCAGATCTGAAATTAAAACTCACAAAGCTTATCCGAGGACCAAGGCCACTTCGTTTTGATCTCACAAAAATACCGGATGCATGCACTGTAGAAGCTAGGAATCGCTTTGAGGTCTTGATGTCTGTACAAGAAGAAGTGACACCTGATGAACTGGCAGTACAAGCTAGAGATATCTTGATAAATGCAGCCAAAGATCTAATTCCGACCAAGAAAAAGCAACTGAAGCCATGGATTACATCAGACACGTTAGAATTAATAAAACAACGAAGGGAGCTGAAACAGAAAGGAGATGAACAGCAGGATGAAGTATAAATCTTTAATTCGAGAAATAAGAAATAGCGCAAGAAAGGACAAAAATCAACATATACAAGATTGCTGTACCAGAATAGAGCAATATCATAAGACTGGAAGAGATTATGAAATGTTCAAAGAAATGAAGTTATTGACAAGAAATGTTCAACCTCAATTGAATGTTATCTGTGACAAGATGGGAAATACCTTAACAGAATCTAGACAAATTCTAGAAAGATGGCAAGAATACTGCAGTGGAATGTATGATGTGAGTGACAGTGAGGATATGAATGAGATACATGAGCCAGTGACAGCAGAGACAGAACCTGAACCCTCATTAGATGAAATTGCTTGGGCTATAAAGAACCTGAAGAAGAGTAAATCACCTGGATGTGATGAGATACCAGCTGAACTAATTAAGGCGGGAGGAGAAGAAACCATTCACATATATCATGCATTATGTACAAAGATTTGGAAACATGGTATTTGGCCAAAAGATTGGAAGAGAACTATCTTCATTCCAATACCAAAAAACTATAGAACTGTTGCCCTGATCAGTCATGCAAGTAAAATTCTACTAAAAGTCATAATGGGAAGACTTCGTAAGAAAATGGAAGAGATTAACGTAGTTCAAGCTGGATTTAGACAAGGAAGAGGAACAAGAGATCACATATTCAACATGCGTTTAATAATAGAGAAGTGCAGAGAATTTAATGTAAACCTATTCTCATGTTTTGTGGATTATTCAAAGACATTTGACTGTGTACAACATCAGAAACTTTGGGAAATCTTGAGGAATATGGGCTTTCCATCACATGTAGTACAACTCATAAAAATGCTCTATCTAGACCAACAAGCAGCAGTTAGAATATATAGCGAGGCATCAGATTGGTTTGACATCAAACAAGGAGTCCGTCAGGACTGCGTACTGTCACCCTATTTGTTTAACCTGTACGCCGAAAATATAATGAGAAATGTCAGATGATGTAAACAGGGAGCTATATGATGCCCTAAATATCGGCGGTCATGACATACCAGAGATTCGATATGCTGATGATACAGTATTACTCTCCACAACACAGGATGGCATAGAAAATCTAATAGCCTCAACCCAACTGAATAGTGAAAATCACAACTTATATCTTAACATAGCAAAAACAAAAATAATGCATACAAATAAAACTACTATGGAGAAAGAAATATACATTAATGGGGAAAAATTGGAGGTGGTGGAAAATGTTGAATATCTTGGGTCATTGATTACCAACAACGGCGACACAATGAAAGAAATTAAACGGCGACTATCAATTGCTCTTCAAAGACTAAAACAACTGAATAAATTATGGAGTGGGACAGACAGAACTACAACAATTAGATTTTTAAGAGCATGCATCTTTCCCATTGCAACATACACCTGTGAGGCATGGACACTTACTAAACAAGCTGAACAGCGCATAAATACCTTTGAATATAAATGTTATAGACGAGTTCTAAGAATATCTTGGGTAAAGAAAAGAACAAATGCACCCATACTTCAAGAGATTAAAGACGATAAAACAAAGAAAATTGAAATATTTCAGTCACTTGAAACGTCACGAAAGTTTGGAGAGAACAATAATGGAAGGGTATATGCCTGGGAAGAGAGGAAGAGGAAGGCCAAAGAGAAGATGGGTGCAGGATGTGGCGGATGATCTCCAGATGGGTGTATCAGACGCGGGACATCTTGCTTTTTGATCGAGAGATTTTCTGAAAGGTTGTTATGGGAGCGAGGATTTGCAAAGGACATGCTGCTGAATGAATGAATTAATGTTTGGTCTGGACGCGCGTAAATTATGGTAACTGCCATTATTTAAACTTTGAACTGACTTGGGTTAACGCTCAACAATCTGGCAACACCCCCCCCCCCTTTTCCCCCGGTAATGAGTAAAAGGGCGCATAAGGGCACTGAAGAAACTTTTGGTCAGTAAACATTTAAACTTCAAGAATTTGGCTGCCATTGGAACCGATAATACATCGGTAATGGTCGGTATCAACCTTGGCGTGTATACAAAATTGAAGGAAGATATCTCATCTTTAATCCTCATAAAATGTGCATGTCATTCCTTGCAGCTAGCATTATCACATGCCTCATCAGTCAGAATGTTTACCAAGGAATTTGGAATTCCTTATTGCCGAAACACATAACTGGTTCACCAAATCATCTGTCAGACAAACAATAGCAATATAATAATTTATATAAAGCATTAAATGATAGTTCATCACCACTGAAAATTCTGTCATATTGCAAAACTAGATGGTTATCAATTCAACCAGCTGTTGAAGTAATTGTGAACCGATGGTTGGAGTTGAAGACACACTTCGAAATAACAAGACGAAGTGAAGAGTGCTACACAGCTGAAATACTATATGGAATGTACAGTGATAAAAAAAATTTGGCATTCCTTCTCTTTTCACAACCCATTTTAAGTGAAGTGCAAACTGTTAATAAACTATTTGAATCTCAAACTGTTGATAAAGTTAAATTACTTGACGATCTCATTTTGCTATTTCACTCATTTGGTAAAAGACTTATATTGCCAACTTGTAAAGCTGACTTGTTCATTTGCACTATAGAGAGCTATTTGGCTCCCAAGCCATACCTGGGATACCAAATCGAATCAAAAATTGATGGTTTAAAAACAAAAGGACTGTTAACAGAAAATAAAGAGAACAACTTAAGAAAGTGCTGTCAAGATTATCTGCTCTCATTATTCAATCAACTGAAGCACAGACTTCCTGAAAATTTAGATGTATTGAAAAATATTTCACTCTTTTCTATTAACAACATACCTCAGCCAGTAAAGGACATACCTAAATATTGTCAAGTTATTAAATTTTTAGGGGCTACTGATAATAGTATGGCGGAAGCAGAATATTAGTTCATTGGCACCTTGCCGTCTTGACAGACGATAGTTTGTGCTTTAAAAAGGCATAATAACTTCTAACTATGGCGGTAGCGAGTGTGACTGATAAGGCCAATTTGCGCTGTAAATGTCCGTTCACAGTGGGTGCATGTGAACACGTGGTCATTTCCACCATCATGCACCATCTTACGTCTCAAACGCTTGGTGTGTGACTTTTCTGCAATAATTTTCTCCTTTGACTTTATTCCATTTCTGATATTTGCCCTCCATGCAACACGTTCAGCGGCGACTTGCTCCCAATGTGCATTATCAATGCCTGTATCAATCATGTCCCGCTTACACACATCTTTGTATCGTAGTAGAGGCCGACCCTGAGATCTCTTACCCATCTGTAATTCACCAAAAAAGATATCCTTTGGTATTCTACCATCATCCATCCTCCTAAGATGTCCTATCCATCTAAGTCTACGAAGACTGAGCATGGAATAAACTGTCACACAACCTGATCTTTCCAATACTTCAGTGTTTGTGATTTTGTGTTGCCACTTAATACCAAGAATTCTTCGCAGACACCGCATATGAAAGCTGTTTAATTTGTTCTCTTGGTGTGAGTAAGTTGTCCAGGTTTCACTGCCATAGAGAAAGAGTACTAAGGACACAGGCTTGATAGACAAGGACTTTTGTTTTGGCAGTAAGCTTCCTGTTCTCCCAGACTCTTTTTCTGAACCTATTCATTGTTGTTGCTGCCTTTCCAATCCGGATGTTGATTTCCTGATTTAGTGATAATTTGCTATTTACCACTGATCCTAGATATGTAAAATGGTCTACTATCTCTAGTTCGGCGTCGTCAATAAAGATTGATGGTACCCCATGTGCACCTTGTGACATAATCTGTGTCTTCTTTTTGCTAATTGTTAAACCAAATTCAGAACAAGCATTGGAGAATGCAGATAGTAGACATTGCAATTCTTCCTCAGAGTGGGTCGTAACTGCAGCATCATCTGCAAAAAGCAACTCTCTGATCAGTACCCTCCTAATTTTGGTCTTAGCCTTCAATCTCTGAGCATTGTAGAGGCCGCCATCTGAGCGTGAGTGAATGTATATACCACCATCCTGATCATGAAATGCATATTTCAGTAGAAGTGAAAAGTATATTCCAAAGAGGGTGGGAGCTAGTACACAACCTTGCTTAACTCCACTCTTGATTTCAAATTCTTCAGAAGTTGCACCATCAAACTTGATTATACCCTTCATGCCTGTGTGGAACGATTCCACAATGGACAGAAGAGTTGGTGGGCAGCCAATCTTCTTTAGTGCCTTGAACATACCCTCACGACTGACCAAATCAAATGCCTTTGTGAGGTCGATGAAGGCAATAAACAGTGGTTGATTCTGTTCACGGCATTTTTCTTGCATTTGTCGCAATGAGAATATCATATCAGTGGTAGACCGGTTCTGTCGAAAGCCACACTGTGATTCGGGGTAGACTTGATCTCCTAGGACTTGAAGTCTGCGCAGAACAATTCTGGCAAATACTTTTCCAACAATACACAGAAGTGAGGTACCCCTATAGTTGTTGCAGTCGCTCCGATCGCCCTTGTTCTTGTACAGTGTTATGATGCTTGCATCTTTGAAATCCTGTGGGACTTGTCCTTCACGCCAGCATAGCTCTATTAGCTGGTGGATCTGTATAGTGAGTGTGTCTTGCCCACTCCTGATAACCTCTATTGGAATCCCATCCTTACCTGGAGCCTTGCCAGATGCAAGTTCATTTATAGCACACTTAACTTCTGTTATGGTGGGAAGTGTGTCCAGGTGGTCAAGAGTTGGTAGAGCCTCTATGGCGTTGAGGGCATAATCCGCTAGTTTGGTCTCACTTGAGTAAAGCTCCAAATAGTGCTCTACCCATCTGTCCATCTGCTGTTTCTTATCAGTGATGATTTCTCCAGTCAAGATTTTCAATGGTGCACTTCTTTTGATCACTGGACCGCAGGCTTTCTTTATTCCTTCATACATGCTTCTTATGTCTCCCTTATCACTTGCGATTTGAATGGACTCACATAACTTAATCCAATAATCATTTGCACACTGCCTGGCAGCCTTTTGCACATCCTTCCTAGCTTGCCTAAGCTCACTCAGAGTGTTACGCGTTGGTCTTTCCTTGTTTCTTAAGAGAGCTTTCTTCTTCTTATCAATCAAGGACTGCAGAGTATCGCTGTTGGCCGCAAACCAGTCCTGCCTCTTATGATCCACAGTGCCGTAAACCCCTACGGCAGTTTTATAAAGAGTTTCCTTAATTTGACCCCACTTTTCATTTACTGTACAATTTTCTGGTGTATCAGTGAAAGCGTCTTCAAGTTGCTGTTGAAACTGAAAGCACTTTTCAGGATCATGAGTGTTAATAATATTAATCCTGAGGCTAGATTTGTGTTTAGCTGTGTAGATTCTCTTTGGTCTCAGTCTAACCCTTGCAACAACCAAAGAATGATCCGTATCACAGTCAGCACTGTGGTAACTACGAGTCAATGATATATGGTTCAGATGTTGTCAAAGACTAGAATACATAGGAGGGAAGACCACCCTGAATGAGTGGTCTACCTCAAGTAGATTAGAGGTAACCCAGTGCCCCAACAAGAGGGCAGGGTAGGTGTAGGGAGGAGAACTATTAACAGTTCTCTCATGCGACACATAAGTGTCAACCAGAGGGTAAGCACTCTGGTCACGGTGTAATCACCTCAACGTGATAGACACCAAGAACTTGGAATAGAACTCAAGAGTAGGCTTACTACTCTAAGCGTGTGGAATGATGTAGCACGCAAAAGCCGAAGTGCGCATGAAGACCCTCCGCGTGCTGTGTAATCAGGACGCGGTTGATTGGCAGACAGGGGACGGACTTCGTAGCGGACACATCGCTTAGAGTCGATGCGTCTTTCTTTAAGTGAATAGATAGATTTAGCAGTAGGGCTAGGGACGACTAGAGATAGGAAGTTCTGTGTATTCATGTGTGATTCATTAGAGACAGTTTTGTGCATTTATGTATTGTAAGAGCCAGTGGCAATAAAATGTGTAATCAATTCCTCTCGTACGACTGACAAATCTTTTTGTGTGGTGCGAGAGAAGTTTATCCCTGAATGCCTGTAACATCGCTTGATGACAGGCTAGGATAAAAGTGGTGTCAGAAGTGTAGCTTGGACATTTGGTCAAGCTAAAACACTCACCCACGGCTCTAAAATAGCGTTACTGTCAGTTAATCACAAGGTTTAATTTGTGTTAGTGTAAAATGGCGTGTGCAGACTAGAACATGATGCGAACTGTGCCATCGTGACCGATTACCATTTATTTATACTTATTGAAATGTTTTGTGCTTTATGAACATGTTTCCTTCTGATTTGTAAGTATTATTAGTATAGTTTTGTATCATTTATTTCTACAATTATTTGTTTATTTATGAGTATTTATGAAACATGATTCACGGCGGAGCAATACACTAAGAAATGAGCCGGCGACAATATCGATTTTTCAATCTAAGAATAGCGCTGCGCCTCTGACGTGTCACGGTTGACCCACAGCTGTCCTACGCCATTGGCAATCAGCGACGGAATGTTTACAAATCGCCAAGCCGCTGCTCGCCTGAATCTTTGAATTATATTCAGTATTATTTGTTTATACAAGCTATTTATTGAATATATTTAATAATTTGAACATTATTATTTCCTTTATATTTAGTTTAAAGCATTTATTTATTTATTTGTGGACATATTCTATTTTCTACCGTCACGATGGCACTACTTTCTTTACACAAATAAGATTCGGTCTGCACAGCACTGTCATAGATTAAACGGCAGTTAGTTAAGGAAAGCAGAAGATATTAGAACGAAGACAGGACAGTGACAGTCACTATCAACTATACCACATTGTGTTGTCCGGGGGCATGTAATTGTAAATTGCAAACAAATGTCTAAATTCATATGTCGTTTGCAAATGGTTAATTATTGATGCTCTGATAAACCAGATATAACAAGAGCTGTTTAGAGGAGTAACGCAAGGTGTGTGTCGAGGTGCCAAACGATTGTACCTGATTGTTCCGGATGGTTAAGATGAGTATACCCAAATTATTTGTGAATGCAATATGATTAATAATGCATCTCTTTTTCAGGGTATAAACTAATATTATTTTTTATACAAAATCATTTAAAATCTTAACATATCGAATATACCTGAGTAAATAACGAACTGCCTGTCAACTCTAGCTAATTATCTAACACCATGTCAACTTTAGCTGATTACATACAAGCAGGCAAGGAATTAGGATACACCGGAAAGGAATTAGAGCAATATGCTGATCAAACATTTAGCGAAGCAAAAGATGCTGATAGAGATGAACGTGCACGAGAGAGACAACACCAAAAAGAGATGTCACAATTAGCTGAAGAAACTAAACAGAAACAATTAGATCAGGAGAGAGAATTAAAGCAAAAACAATTAGATCAGGAGAGAGAATTAAAGCAAAAACAATTAGATCAGGAGAGAGAGTTGAAGCAAAGAGAGATAGATGAAATGGCAAGAGTGAAAGAAAAACAAATGCAGATTGAATCAGAGACACAGTTAAAGATGAAAGGTATGGAAGTAGATTCACACGTAGAGATCTCCGCTACAAAACTAAAGAGTCAGCAAGAAGAGAATAAACTTAATAAATACAAACATATTATTAAGCCATTCTGTAAAGAAGATTCCATATCAGCTTGGACAGAAAATGTCGAATATCAGCTTAAATACCATCAAGTACCAATCGATATGTGGGCCATGATCTACATGAAAAACCTCAGTGGGGAGCCCCTTAAAGTGATTGAATCAATACCAACTGATCTTAGATCTAACTATCAGTACATTCACGATAGGGTAATGCAACATTTTTTACTTGATGCCCCTGGATATCAAGTCCAATTTTCTAACTTAAAACCAAAACCAAGTGAGGCCTTCATCGATTATGTCTCGAATGTCCAAAGCGTGCTGAATAGATGGCTTAATGCAGCAAAAATAGGAAACGACTTTGAAAAACTTAAAAATTTAATAGCCATGGATAAAGTTATATCCACAGTCCCAACTGCTTTCGCTAAGTTCCTTCAGCAGTCAGACATCGAAACAATACAACAATTCGAGAAGAAAGGCTCCGCATATTTTTCCTCGAATAGGGAAGTTTTTAAAACATCAAACATCGACTCTGAAATAGTCTCTTTTGTTAAGGACCAACCTAAAAGTTATCGTAGCAATAAAAAACCATGTCAGAGAGTCGACAAGAAAGATCAAAAATTGCCTAAATGTATGTATTGCCAACTTTTTCATGATACTTACGCTATGTGTGATAAATCACCGAACTATCCGACACATCTTGAGATGGTCATTAAGAAACAACAAAACAAGATAAATGCATACAGGCGTGCGGTTAAATGTTTTTTCCGTGCTAGCTACGGGCATTACTCCAGTAAATGCTTAGGCCGTCAAAGAATGAAGGCCAACAGTGCAATGTTAATTGATACATCTTCTGATAGTGGGAGTGAGACTGAGTGCGAGGTCGAGAATGAATTACCTTTTAACCAATCTGAATATGTTTGTTGTGTAAACGATATCTTGAGCTTTGACAGTTGTGAGCGATGTCACCAATTTCATGCAGACGGAAAATTAGAATGTGGACACACAGGGCCATTCTCCACTGAGAGTGCAAATGCAGCATTAGCCTCCAGAGGCAATTTGGTGTTCCACAATGCACTGGTCAATGAAATACCATGCCAATGTTTGCTTGACAGTGGAAGCACTCTTATCGGTCTTAGAAAGGAATTTGTGAACCCAAATGATTATACAGGTGACTCAGTCAAATGCCGAACCTTTTCGGGTAATATCGAAATTTACCCGCTGGCAAGAGCCCGTATAAACACTCCTTTCCTTTCTGGTACCTTTATATGTTCTATTTTAGATAACCCTTGTACTGATTTAATTGTGGGATGCTTACCCCAATTGAAGCATTGCACTAACAAAGAAATAGCTGCTTGGGAAAAATTAAATGCAGCAAATGCAACAACCAGAGCAGATACTACTAAACACCAAGACACACTACAGGAGGAAAGACTATTGTTGCTATCACCAACTAGGACGGATGATACCACCAGACAGAAGCTGATAGACCAGCAAAAAGCTGATCCGAGTGTGTCTCCGTATCTAAAACTGTTACAAGAAAAAGCTAAAGTAACAAAAAACGCATCATGGTTCTTTAGACTTCATATTATTCTTACTCGTTATTATACAACCAACAACCATGAGATTCAGCAAACGGTGTTACCTGTACAACACCGCCAAACTGTGCTAAAGATTGCACACGAGTCACCGTTTGCTGGTCACCTTGCATACGACAAAACCAGGGCCAGAATTCAGGCTCATTTTTACTGGCCGGGTTTTTGTAATGACATAAAATTATTCTGTCGGTAATATAATGGCTGTCAACAACTAGTACGTAAGGGTAAACATCCTACAGCTGAAGTACAACCTTTTATTATTGACCTCATGGCAAGGGCCATTCAAAGTGGTACAAAAAAATTTCAGATGTCGATTATGAAATATCGATAAACGGACACTTAAAGATATTTCATATCAACATGTTGAAACCCTACTTTTCACGACAAGAGACAGAACTGGAGACAGACGAACATAATGCACCCACATCTATTGATGAGACGACAGACATACATAACGCAACTACACTAGTTAGCGAGACTGGCAAGGACGACGATATGCATACATTTAGTGAGCATACAGAAAACGCACTTAGCACCACCACCGTACTGAACCAGGTAGACGACGACGGGATGGAACTACCTGTTCCAATTGTAGACAAGACTGCGACATTAGAGTGTATACGGTTAGAACCGGGACTAACAGAAGAGCAACGACGACAGACATTAGAATTAGTGACGGAGTATAAGGACATATTTTCCGACATTCCAGGTAGGACGGACAGGATCGAGCACTCCATCCTTCTTTCGGACTCTAAACCTATCAAATGCAGGCCGTACTCTATCCCACTTAGCTACAGAGAAAGTCTAAATAAGGAAATTCTTAATTTAGAAGCTAGTGGAATCATCCAGAAATCTACATCTGAGTACTCCTTTCCAATCGTCTTGGTAAAGAAAAAGGACTCCACAATTCGTCTCTGTGTGGACTATAGAAAACTCAACAATGTCACTAAGATCGACGCAGAACCAATTCCTTCCTGCGAAGATCTTATTCTAGATATGTCCACCTCCAAAATCTTCTCTAAATTAGACCTTACTAAGGGATATTGGCAGGTCCCTATGCAGACTCAATCCATCCATCTTACTGCATTCTCAACACCTTTAGGTCTTTACGAGTGGCGGTTTCTTCCTTTCGGACTTCGTATCGCTCCTGCCACTTTCGTACGCCTAACTAGAGATTTACTACATGGAGTGACGAATACGGTGACATATATAGGTGATATTTGTGTCCATACAGATGACTGGACAACACACTTACTGAAACTCCGACAGGTCTTCGAGAGGTTGCGACTCTTCGGTCTCACTGTCAAACCTAGCAAAGTTGAACTGGGCCTACAAGAAATTGATTTTT